>JASAOG010000141.1:1200000-1817500 GCA_030265305.1 Biomphalaria pfeifferi
CTAATGGACTATATATAATATAGTAATGTACCGTGTAGTGCTGTAGTGTGACAAATAATATTTTTGAATTTTTATTTTTATTCCAGGTCTAGACTACATAGACATCTATATTTATAATAATTTAATGATATAGTCTACTTTATAGATCTTTCATCACGAGTAATGATAATTTTAAGAAACTTTTGTTCTTATTCAGTAACCGTTAACTCACTGATGAGTTAAATTATAAATATAGACGCCTGACGGTTAAGCTAGTTGGACGCCATAGTGTTTATAGTGGATACAACACTGCACTATATAAAGCACTCTATCTTATTATAGATCTAAATTAATTTTGAAAACAAAATTCTCAATAGATCTAGATTTAGATCTAGTGATAGTAACTAGATCTATAATAAATTAGACTCTAGACCTAGAAATTATAAAAAATTAAGATTTTGTAACCTTTTTTTTAAGAGACTGATTGGTAGAGCACTAGAATCTAGATCTATTACTTTCGTTATGTGGCATTGGGTGCCTCTCAATATTTTTAATTCACCACATCGCTACCGTTCAATTTTTTAAAAATCTAAATAATGTACACAATTCCAATACAGATTCTAGTCTATACATCTAGATATTTATAAAATATAGTGAGGTCTATTCAAAATTTATTATTAAAAAGAATCATAGAATCTAGAATGTTCATCTTGTTTTTTTTATGGGCTATATGGGTTTTGTTTACATCATAAGATCATTACATACATGAAATGTCATCAGATGAGATCTGGTGTTCAGTTCAGGTTATGTTTCGACTTGTCACTTGACTTTCACTTTGACAAGTTTGAAGTTCTGAAGTGGAAGTAGATCTAGATGAATCTAGGCTATAGTAACTTACGTTTATCGAACAAGTTAAGCTCAGTCGCCGACATTTTTTATGTTTGAATTTGTGTATCTCTGTAAAAATTAGACCTAGAAAAAAACTGATTGTATCTGTGAACTGCTCATCCATTTTTCTTAAAAAGTTTTAAAAAGTAGACATGTTTTATTCTATTACTACTCATAGTTAAACTTATATTTGATGTTAAAGTGGGTCAGGTTGATGATTTCAAAAGCTTAAATTATCGAACACTGTTTTATCTTATCGAACATATTAAGAACTTATCGAACACACGAGAAGTACGGTGTTTTAAAAGTGTTATAATCTTAAAATTTTGTGAAAAGTATGGTGTTTCAAAAGTGTTATAATCTTTTTTTTTTTTTTATTTATATCATTTTCTTTTTACGCCATGTCAAGACAGACAGATTTTAGTCATTTTCACATGGTCCACTTCGAATGAATCTATCACTGATCAGCTCTGCTTAGAAACTGACGGTGCTAAGCCCAGTAACGCATTACTGTAGTACTTATTTAGGTCTAAGCTATTTTGAGACATAAGGAAGGCCATTAATAAATTAAATCCAGGTATTATTTATTTGAGGTAGAGCCTAATAAGCTTTGGTAGCCAATAGATAATCCCGCCCTCCCCAAGTCATTGCAGGACACAACAGTTTACTTGGTTGACCTAAAAACAAAACATACGGTACGCGGCCCTACGTAACTAGCCGCCAATCTAGCACGCTCAGTGTATGTAACAGCCCAAAAGTCAGTGCTAGATATTTTTCGATCTGTGCGGGGAAGGGGGAGGGTGCTGAAAAGCTATGGTAGCTTGCCAGCTGTGTTACCTATAGATGTAGATAGATCCGCCCTCCCTAAACCACCTGGTTGACTAAAAAAAACAACAACACCATATTTTAGAGCACGTATTCGTCACACACACACAAACAACATAACTATATATCTATCACGCCTAGTGTTTGTGACCTAATTAGCAGCTTGACAGTAGGTACTCGAATGATGTCTCCTCCCCCTTTCCCCCAACATTGTTCTTACTACAACTTGAACAATGTTTTGGGGCTGTGTTGGTGGCCTGGTTTAAACCTGTGTTAGGCTGTCACTGACCTTTTTTTTTTTTGTTGTGTGTTAGTCTGGTGGCTGCGTTTGGATTGAGTCTTGAAATTTACGTTGTTACTTTGCACTGAAAAAGTGTGAATATTGGAGAGTGTAAAAAGAAAGCGCGGGTAAGGGGGTGTAGGCAGAATAAGAGAGTGGTTAAATGTGTTATTATTTTGAGTATTTGTGATGTTTCAAAGGAGTGTCTTTGTAGCGCATAATAAGCTTTATTATACTTTATGTTAATATATATATATAATTTTATAGACCCTGCGCCACACGTCTAGATCGAGAAGCACAACTGACTATGTATTTGAGGCTGATGTCACATTTTAATGGTCAATCAATTATTGATGATCTCTTGATACAGTGTCTTGGCTGTTTCTTTCCCCCCCCCCCCCCTTTTTTTTTTTACCTACGAAAGACATTTTTATTTCAAAATACCATATCTATATTCTATACCTCCCCCTTAGCCCTTTCGTTTTATTAATATCTCTTCACATCAAGCACATGCACTAGGTATTTGTTTATAACACATAATTCAGAATTAATAGAATTGGGCATCTGAAAAAAAAAACACAACTAGATATGTTTAAAATCCATTGTTCTTGTGCAATCACAACCATGATAATAGCATCAAACTATATGTGTCATAAAATCAAGCTTTTAAAATGGGTACAATTAGTGCATATCGATGTACATCTATTTACTTAAAAAATATAGCACATTTACGGTAAACCACAAATAGCTGATACAAATTGTAACACATGGGTAATTTATATGTGTACTTTGCATTACATTATTTAAAAAAATAACAATTAAAAAATATATAATTTAAATATTTTGTCTTCTTTGGGTTATATCCCTTTGATGTTTATTTTTAACATTAAAATGGTGTTTGATATCTTACGAAGCTGAGATTGCTTATATCAAAACAGCTATTATCGAACACCCCCTTTTTTAACCTCAATTTTCATGTTTAGGTAGCAAAGGGCACTTTAAGGAAAATAGTTGCAAATATTTCTCAGCCTAATTAGAAGCGTATTATATAGGTTTTGTTGAGCTGATGCATCATTGCCCCATTAAAAAATACCCTTAACCCGAGACTCACTTCACTCTTCCCAAAAGGTAAAAAAAAAAGTGAAATTTTTATACCAATATTACCAATGCACTTTGAATATAAGTAAAAAAATTATCCTCGGGTAAAAATGAAACTAAATATAACTTAACTATAAAGAAATGGTCGATGTACAATAGGAATGGACTAGTTTCATCATAATCATCGAAATGAAGGAGAATTTTTAAAAATACAATGGGGTGTTCGATAAGTACCTTAAAACGAAGGTGATAGATGTAAGTAACTCTAGTTCTAGCTTTACAAAATAAAATTAACTTTTCATTAGTCTCATTACTAGGGGCCTTCGATGGGAAGTGCTATTAGAGCATGGAATGGGTTGCCTGAGCTAGCCAGGAAAACCAGTGACTTGGCAGAATTTAAGTCATTGGTTAATATGCATGACTGAATGCATACCGCATAGGATGTAATGATCTGTTTTGAAGTAACATCTGTATCATATAAGACTAGTTGACCGGCTGCGTAGCATACGCTGCTATTTTGCAGGGATGACCTTAGGTGATACCTAGTAACCCTCAGCTCAACTTGACTCAAAAGTAATCTTGATTGAGAGGTTACCTGAATAACAGTAGATAGATAGAATAACACTAGCATTCTGAGGCTAAATGACTTATTTGTCTAGGTTAATACTAAATTCAAATTTTCAGTTCTTCTAAAAACTATTTATCCTTTTTAAAAAATATAGAGGCATTTTCAGTTTTTATGTCTCTAAGGTTTTTATGACTATAGATCAAGGTAATGATATTTTCAGTTATCTGTTGTATAATAATTAATGTAACTATTTATCCTTTTTAAAAAATATATAGGCTTTTTCAGTTTTTGTCTCTAAGGTTTTTATGACTATAGATCAAGGTAATGATATTTTCAGTTATCTTTTGTATAATAATTAATGTAACAATTTGAATTCCTTTTGTTGTTATTGTTTTTAAAAAATTGTTGTTTTTTAAATCAGTAAAATGAATTATTAAAAGACAATCACAATGACTGATAGTAAACTTTCAACGCTGTCATCCCCAAGAGCTGCAGATCAAAGAATAATATCCCTTGTGAAACAGATTTCTGAAAGTAAAGACAGAAAAGTGCCCAGTCTTCTGCTTGCATTAAGACGTAAGTAGGAGTGCATACTGGGGAGTCACTCATGAAGGAAATCCTCTTCTCCATCCCCAAAATGCAGATTTAAACCAAAAAATAATTTTATGATTAAATCAGGTAACCTGTTAAAATAACATAGGTTACGTAGTAACCTAGAGTGTTTGACTGTCAAGACAATGATTTAAGGTTCAAAACCTGAAGTTACTTATCTTGAAAAAGGGATGAAAGCTTGGTGGCTGAGTGGTAAAGAAAAATTGTAAATTGAGATGTCCCGGGTTCAAATGTCTGGTAAGACTGGGATTTTAAATGTTAAGATTTTAGGATGTACATGAGTCCACCTAACTTAAATAGAAATCTGACTTAAGTTGGGTACAGTAAAGGCAGTTGGTCATTGTGCTGGCAAAATGACACCCTTGTTAACCATCTACCATAGAAACAGATGACCTTTTAATCATTAGCAAGATCTAAAAAGGTACTGTACTTTTACTTTAATATGGGGATCTGACCAAGTCCCTAGATCTCTAATGATAGCTTTGTCATTCAAGTTGGTCACATAAATCTTTGTTACAATTGAGCTACTTCATATGCATTATAGGTTTTAATTATTGGTAAAGAAATTTTATACTATTTAAATTTCACTTATTCTTATATCACTAAATAGCTAACAACATGTACCAATGGGTCTGTGTGGTAAGTTAAATGCCACAGTTGTAAAATTAACAAATTAATTCTCAAATATCCAGTGCTGTTGTTTCTGTGTTTGTTAGGTATTAACAGTGTTTATTTATAAGCTTGCATCCTGTACTTGTTCTTATAAGTAAACATACAATAGCAGATGTCAATTTATCTGATATATGGCATGTTAAAATATAAATGCAACTTAAAAAGTTGACTTTAAAAATATTTATCTTACTTTTTTTTTCTAATATCTGGCAGCCATTATTAAAGAGTATCCTGCCAACACACAGGTTGGCATTAAACTCAGACAGGAAATATGGCAATACAACCTTCTCAAGGTGATGATTTTAATTCTGAAGCAAGACTTTGCTGTTATCGAGGGTGAATGGGAGACAGCATCAGAGTTGGCAACACTTTTAAGGTTTAAACCTTTAACTTAACATATTTATTTAAATCAGTAGCAGTGTTACATTTGTGGTTATATTGCACAAAAATGCTTAATTTATTGAAAAAATAATTTTAAAAAATGTTTTCTTTTAAAGTGATAAGCAAATAAGTGCGAGGCATTATTTAATGGATTGCCCATAATATGGCTTACATTCTTGTAGTTAATTTTTATATATCATCTTTCTTTTATAACTATGCTAAGTAGACACTAACAAAAAATTTGAGACTCAAAACTAATGAAAACTTCTTATAACATTTATAGAAGATTAAGAAAAGGATTGTTATGACTCATCTGTCACGACTTTTGTCATTGGGGAGCTGTGACTGTTTGCATAGCCTAATCTCTCCACTTTTCCCAGTCAGCAGCTATCCTAAGTAGAATATCAAGAGAAAGGCTGGTCCATTCTTTTGTGTTTTCCAGCTAGCTTTTCTTTAGATGACCCAATCTTCACGCACCCTATAATGTACCTTGAAGGATGACTTTTCAAAGCTAGCCATGTCTTATAATTTGACCGAACTAGCTCATAATTCATATCTTCACAGTATTGAGGAATTCTTCCTTTTAGCTAGAGTTTTCAGTTGTAAAAATACAAACTCATTTGTTTTCTTTCCCTGGTATCTGATACCCAGCAATTTGCTGTTGCATTTATTCTCAAAGACTGGAATGAAGAATTCTTCTTTGTTGCAAGAATTTTCAGTTGTAAAAATACAAACTCTTTTGTTTTCTTTTCCTGGTATCTGATACCCATCAATTCGCTGTTGCATTTGCTCTCAAAAACTTGAATTCTTCTTTCTGTCTCAGCATTCAGTCTTCAAATTTCACAACCTTATAAGAGTACAGGGACGACTTATGAAGAATGCAGTTTAAATTTTATTTGGAAGCTAATGCTACTCTTCTATTGTTATGTTTGGCCCTAAGTATTTCAATGAGACATTTCTGCTAATGCTAAAATTAACCTTAGTTAGGCAATAATAGAATATGCATCCTCTGTTTGGGACCCCTCTACTAAGAAAACATTAAGAAACTGGAATGTAAAATAGAGCAGTGAGATTCATCACAAACGAATATTTACATTTGACTAGAGTAACACCTTTAGTAAAATCACTAAATTTAGAAAGCCTTCAGGACAGAAGACTCAAAAGTAAAGTAGCAATTATACATAAAACACTGAACCATAATATTCTAATACAAAAACAAAATTTAATAAAATACTCAGAAAGACACAAAGATAAAGGCACATTCCTCATCCCATATGCTAGGACAAATTTGTACAAATACTCCTTCTTCCCTAGTGCTATTAGAGCATGGAATGGGTTGCCTGAGCAAGCCAGGTAAACCAGTGACTTGGCAGAATTTAAGTCATTGGTTTAATGCAGGACGTAATCATCTTCTTTTTTGAAGTAACGTCTGTATTAGATAAAATAAGATAAGAATGTTTGGCCATTGAAATATGCAACATCTCATATTATCTCCACCACAAACTAGTATTTTCTTTTTTCAGCACTAATTTCCATGCCAACTGTTCTATCTGCATCATCCAATCATTTCCAAAAAATGCTTAGCTGTTTAATACATTATCACGTTTATTATTTAACACTTTGTTTTAGTAAATGACCTAAATTCTTTGGAGTTTAAAGGAAAGAAATTATAGTTAATCTTTCTTCATCTGGAAAATTATTGTGTTAGGAAAGGGGCTTGAGGTTCGACACCCAACTCGAGCAGAGTTGTGTTTACTGAGCGCCTAAAGGCAGCACAGAAAACCTTCTCCCAGATATTCCTTTCCCCCCACTGGTCCACCAATGAGATTGGACCATAGCGCTCTGAGCATGCTATTAGCATGAAGGTAGCGCTATATAAGAGCTATAATTATTATAATTATTATTAGAAACAGATTTAGAGGTTTAATTTACTTGATAAAGCTGACTTCTAATATTTATAAAGTTTTGTTATTTTTATATCTCCTTATAGTCATATAATAGTAGGATTAGTTCTAGACAAAAATGACAAGCGACAATTGGAAACCGATCATCTGCCTAAGAGTGTTGAAAGTATTTTGCTGCTTGCTCGGCACATATCAAATATACTTACAGAAAAATCACCAACTCAGGTTTGTTTACTTTTATTTGTGCTGATCTTGTCAATAAAGTGTAGATTTTGGCACTCAGAATTTTGTGTATTTAATATTACTTTTCTTTTACTACCAGCACTTTGCCTTAAATCAAAAGTCTATAGCCATTGAAAGAAAATCTCATACTGTGGTCTTATTGTTAAATTTCTACAATTATTGATACTACATTATTCAAATTAAGAAAAATATAAAACTAATATGGATGTGCTATATTTGATTTGTTTTTTAATTCAAAGGGTTACTTTAAAAAAAACAAATATGCTAGTCAAATTTTTTTTCCTCCTCTTTTCATAAAAAAGGAGCTTGATATATGCCAGACAAAGTAATGAAACTGTAAGGCTCTCAAAAAAAAAAAAGAAAAAGAAGACAGTATTTTCTGTTCAAATGATGATAAGTGAAACAAAACTAATTCTCTGTAGCTTGCAGCTAAAATATCCTTTGAAATGTTTCCTTTTTATATGTCAACAGAGACTGGAGCAATCAAACCTATCAGTCAACTTAAAGCAAGTCTTTGAGGCATTGCTTCGGCTGTGTTCAGGGCACATCAACTTGATTGGTGAAGGTAAAGAAGTGATTATTGAACATTTTTGCTTGTATGCCTTTTTCTATCATTTTTTTTCTTTGTATTGAACAAGTTTTGTTTTTAAAAAAAAGAATAAGTTAAAAAAAAAAAAAAAAAGACTAAAAAATGTTTATGTTGATTTCCAGTATAATGAAATAGTTCAACAATTTTTTTATTTAACCCTTAAAGTGCTGATCTGTTTTACATTGAGTGCATACAAAATGGAATTACAATTCTGCTTAGAGGCTAAACTAACACACGTGTTTTGAGGGTTAATAAATGAAACTCAAGTTTGGCAGCATATCTTTATTACATAGTCTTTTTAAAAGCGGGGGGGTGATTGACTTATTTGTTGACTGCATACATATCAGAGCTTTTGACATTCTTTTATTGTCGCTATTCAGGGTAGTATTATACGTTCAATTTATTGTTAAAAAAGAAAAACATTAAATTAAACTTTTTACCAGTGCTAACATCACAATGGTTGTTGCTCTTGCTGGTATCTGACAGTCCTCAAGTGGCTAATGTTACTATGGAAACCATGGAAAAACTTCTTAGATTGGACCCGTAAGAAATCTTCTTATTCAATTTGTTGATCTTTAGACTAATCATTGTTGCTCTTGGATTTTTTTGTTTGAGTGGAGACAGAAAATTAACATGCATTCAATAAGTAAATGATACAAATTATTTTCTTTTTGATTTGTGTATATTTTATTTTTAATTTGTTTGAATTGGCTAAAAGTTAAATTCAAAATTTTAAAAAATGTATATTACTATAGCTCAACATTCACTAATCTTTAATTTATAGAAAGTTTGTCAACTATGTTTTATGTCATTGATAAATTTTATGGTTCAATTTTGTTATATTTTTGTTTTAATAGATGTTCAACTATGTGTTATATTTTGTTGTTTCAAATAGTTTATCAACCAAATATGTTGTTTTTTGTAGGCATGCATTGCACACCCCAGAGGAGTCTACAGTCTTCACATTGCTTGATGAACTTATTTATAAACTGACAGTCAACACTGATAAATCTGTTGCTCAGTAAGTAATAGTTGTAAAGTTTCCCTTTCAGACCTTGCGAACTATAGGGCAGATGATATTAAGGTCATCTATTTCTTTGGCTAACAGTTAAATGAGCAGGGTGTCCTGTGGCCAGCACAACAACCAACTGCCTTTATTTTCCCATTGGAGTTGGGTGGACTAAAAATCCAGAAATTCAAAATCTCAGCCTTCATCAAGATTCAAGCCCAGTACCCTAGGTTTGGAAGCCTAGCGCTTGACCACTTAGTCACCACTCTGTAACCTTTTTTTTTTCTTTTCTTGTAATTCTTTAAAAGCTTTCCAAACCATCTTTGTATTTACCCCAAACTTGAACTTCTGCCACTTACTCTGTATTTTCTTATTACTCAGTTTTCAAAGTCCTTTCATACATTGTTTGTGGCCCTTCTTTCAGAGTTTGTCCACACATTGCTAAATGCCCAATAGCAGTTAGATGCCTTAAACTATATTGTTTTGCCCACAACCTTGAACTTCTGCCACTTTGTATTTCTGATTACTTGGTTTTCTAAACCCTTCTTTCCCAGTTTGTTCACACATTGCTATAGGGAGAATAGCAGTTAGAGGCTTTAATTTATTTGAGACATAACTTAAAATTTAAGTAGCTTCCATCGTGCAACAAAAAATGCTACACTTTATATTTATGACCATTATGTCCTTGTAAGGACACTACAAGAAATTGTTAAAAAGTAATAAAAGCAAATCGCCCTACCCTCTTCCAAGGCATTTCTTAATTTGAAACTCCATTTTCTGACAGTTACGTAAACATTCACCTCGAATAATCAGTTGTTTCATAATACTAGGGGACATGGTGGCTTTGTGGTTAAGCGCTTGTCTTCCAAACCTAGGGTCCTGGGTTCAAAAGGCAGTGAAGACTGGGATTTTGAATTTCGGGATTTTTAGGGCACCCCAGAGTTTACCCAACTCTAATGGGTGCCTGACTTTAGTTGGGGAAAGTAAAGGGGGTTGGCGTTCTACTTGCCAGATGACACCCTGCTCATTAAACTGTTGGCCAAAGAAACAGATGACCTTAACAATATCTGCCCTATGGATCGTTAGGTCGGAAAGGGGAGCTTTCCTTTTTTTTTTTTTTAATTTCATAATACTAAAATAAAAATATATAGCATTGAAGCCCACACTACGTCCACAATACTTTGTTCATTGTTCACAATCAGGGCTTCATCTTTCATTGTGATTGTTTCAGGCCAAACAATGCACAGAAGTTTTATCTGCACTCTTTACAAGTCTACATTTTTTTTTACTCTGCTTTGTGGTGCTATTTTCATTCTGTTTTGCACTGGAAAGGACTATAAGCCTTTGTTTTTGTTGGGGGTTTTTTCCTTCCTAAATGTCAGAATTTTAGTATCTCCAAAAGGCTTTCTCATATTTTTCCTTCACACACACACACACATTCTACCCTAACCTTGAGTGTGAGCACCATTGCCTTTTTCATCAACCATTTTGTGTTTATAAGTAAACTCTTTGATAGGAACATGTCATTTCTAGATTCAAGAATAGAGATTTCTAGATTCAAGAATAGGGATTTCTAGATTCAAAAATAGAGATTTCTAGATTCAGTAATAGGGATGGCATTAAAATGAGAAGATGCTGTTCAAGTCTTACTCATTACTCATAATGTATGTTTTTTTTCTCTTCCAGAACAGCTTGTAGATGTTTGGTCAAGTTCTGTGAAAGTAGTAACAAGATAGTTCAGTCTCTTGGCACTAGATATATGTAAGTAAAACAATCAACTTGGCACTAGATAAATGCAAGTAAAACAATCAACATAGCTCTAGATATATAAGTGAAACAATCAACATTGGCACTAGATAAATGTAAGTAAAACAATCAGCATGGCACTAGATATATGTAAGTAAAACAATCAGCATGGCACTAGATATATGTAAGTGAAACAATCAGCATGGCACTAGATATATGTAAGTAAAACAATCAGCATGGTACTAGATATATGTAAGTAAAACAATCAGCATGGTACTAGATATATGTAAATGAGTGGGAAGCATGGTCGAGAGGCTAAGTGTGCTTGAACTTGGCTTGTCTCGGCTACCTAGAAGGGGGCCTGAGGTTTGACACCCGACTCGGGCAGAGTTGTGTTTACTGAGCGCCTAAAGGCAGCACGGAAAACCAACTCCTAGATACCCCCTCCCCCCCACCGGTCCACAAATGAGATTGGACCAAAGCGCTCTGAGCATGCTATAATCATGAAAGTAGCGCTATATAAAAGCTATAATAATAATGACACAATCAACTTGGCACTAGATAAATGCAAGTAAAACAATCAACATAGCTCTAGATATATGTAAGTGAAACAATCAACATGGTACTAGATATATATAACATTATAAGTGAAATTATAATTTTTATTTTATTTTTATAACCTTTTTTTTAAATGTTAATAACTGTATTTTACAAAAAATTTTCTGTTGATAATAGAGGCCTAAGACCATTGTTGAGGAGGTGGGATGCCAAAGGTTTTGACAGAGATCTGCGTCACATCATATTATTACTTGAGTCTGGCTCTGTTGTTAAAGCTAAAAATCAGGTTGGTATCACAGTCGTCCAGTCGGAACCCATAGCTGTAGAACTCATATTATTTTTTTTCCTTCAGATATATATCCCATCATTCCCACTTGATGTGTTCGTTCTTTTTTGGCTTCTGATTTTTTTATCAATGGACTAAAATGTTTCTTTTCAATTGCTGAAAAAAGTTATCATGGGTAAAAAAAAAAAAATATGACTAAATTTCATTTTGATAATGACAAAAAATGTAGTCCTACTGCTTACTTTGTATTTGTTTTTTTTATTCCATTAACTATTATGCACATGTATCTGTCATAAGCTGACAAATATAATCTTTTACATTTTTTTGTTGTTGTTAGCATTACATCCACTGGAGCTCTTATTGTCTTTTTCTAAGGCTTCAGTTAGGAAGCATTACATCCACTGGAGCTCTTATTGCCTTTTTCTAAGGCTTCAGTTACGAAGCGACTGTGGATCATCTCATTAACTCATAGAAATGAGATGAATGCCTGGGCATTAGCACAATTTATATATCAGGTTCTGCCAGGGTGTAGCATTATATGCTGCAAGCTGTCTATGGGTTGCTGGTCCCTGATTTATTACTCTAGGTTTAATCCCGAAGACTTTTCCATATTTGGGTATAGCTGCAAGGCAAGAGGTTTGAATTCAGTTTTTCTCCTCCTAGATGGGTAGCTTACTGGTTTAAGCTAAGAGTTGGACTGGTGTCAGAGGCTCCTTGAGACAAACCTTACTGAACCACTAGAGCCATGCTAGATACCAATAAAAAAAAGCCAGTGCATGTTTCTCTACAGGCAGTCTTTTGTTAAATTGATAATGATTTTGTTGGACTAAACTAAGTTTCTCCATAATTATACAGACTTTACCACCCTAAAAAAAATTCTACTTGTCATTCACAGCGCCAACAAGAATGTGCTAAATATATTCAGGCAATCTGGAGAGGATACTCTGCTAGGAAAAAGTTGCGTAGGGCTGATCATGCTTTTGCCAAGTTTCAGAAATCTTACAGGTAAATATTTCTCACCTGTTTTTATTATTTATCATATATAAACATGTATTTCAAGTAACATCTATCCACACTGAGATGTATAAAGTGTTTTGTGAAAATATGAATTTAATGTTTATATTGTTGTGATGGAAGAATATATTAGAATATTTTAAAAATATATAACAATATTTTTTAAAAATCTTTAGATTAAAGAAAGCCAAAGAGGAACAAGTGAAGCTACAAACACAATACCAGTCAGAGCTGTATCATCAGATGAAGATGAGACGGCAACAGCTACTTAGAGCCTTAGATGAAAAAAGATTAAAAGCTTTGGAGATCCTGCCTGCTTGTAAAAGATTTATTGTTTTGCAATGTCTTTTAATAAATTTAAACGTAACAAAAGCTCACAGAATGCTGGTATTAAAGTTAAGCAAATTTAAAGCGACTTTCAAATACCTTTAGAGCCATGGAGCCAAAAACAAAAAAAGGTTATAATTCTGGGTAAAGTCTTGTTAGTCATGTCAGATAAATATCAGATAAAAACAAAGTAGCTGTTTATAGGCTTCTTATTGAGCATTTGCTAACCATGCAATAGCTCCACTGGGTCAGACACTTTTCCTGCATGGGGTTTGATCACATGACCAACAGCATAACAAAGGAGCCCCCTGAAGCACTATAAAAATCATCTCACGCACCATTTTGCCCTTACTAGCATAGATGAAAGTAGATGGAAGCAGTTGGCCTGTGAAAGAGAATGAATTTGAGATCCAAAGAAATACCCTTGCAAAAGATGAAAAGAAAACTTAAATAGACCTTCTGAAGACAAGGACTTTGTCTGCAACAGATGGGACAAAATATGCAGGTCGCAACTGGGTTTGCGTAGCCCTGCATTCATCTTTGTAGTCGAAGACATCGGTTTAAAAATATTTTATGTTCAATGAATTTCTCACAAGCTTTTAACATGAAAGATATTTTACATATCAAATTAATCAAAAACCTATATTATAGCTAGAAATAAACATTAGCTACCAGTACCATTCTATGATGCACAAAATAATTGTAAGTTTGTGAGTCATAATTTTTTCTAGACTTAAAAATAATGGAGATGCAGTGGCTGAGTAGTAATGCACTTGGCTTCTGAACTGAGGGATCACAGGTTTAAATCTTGGTGAAAACTGGTGTTTTTTAATTTCATGATTTTAAGGTTGCCACTGAGCCCACCTAATTCCAATGGATACCTACATTAGTTGGGAGAAGAAAAGTGGTTGGTCTTTGTGCTGGCCACATGACACCCTCATTAGCCGACGGCAATAGAACCATATGAGCTTTACATCATCTGCCTTATAGATCGCTAAGTATTTAACTATTTTAATTTTTTTAACTGAGAAAATGAGTTCTCATTGTTCGGTACTCCCTTCTGGTAAACATCTTTTTTTTCTTTGCTTCACTAGCTCAAGTTGAAAAATATTTACAAAAGGAGAAATCTGTAGCAGCTACACGCATACAGACATTGTGGAGAGGTCACAGAGAAAGGTCAAAGTTGACACAGAGACAGATGGTAGCGAGGCAAGTCCATGCTGCTATCATTATCCAGCGAGCAGTAAGTCTTAAGTTATTTTATTTTAATATATAATTTGTTTGTTAAATTTCTCTAACAGAACTATTTCTTTGTGTAAGAATTGTCTATATTAATCTAAAAAATATAGTTTAAAAGCAGTCTTTTTTTGGTGAGCTAAAAGGTGGTCGATGTAACAGAGGTGCCCCACAGAAACGTTTTAAAGACCAACCAACTTGCCTTAGCAGACATAGAAGAGAGCACCTGGTTGCATGCAATTTTAGAGTAGCTGGATGTCACTTACAAAGGCCAAGGCATACACGTTTGAGATGTAGATGGTGAAAGAAAATCTTAATTGACCACCATGGACAAAAGTTATGCTTGCCCTGGTGTTACGTGCGCATCTTAGTGTAAATGTGAAATGGTGCGATTGCATGTTGCAAGGGGAAAAAAAACAAAATGGAGGAACATGAACAAGAAAGTGTTTTCAGTGTTAATAAAGATTAAAGTATTTATAAAACTGTGATTTGTCGTTTTCATGTCTAAAGAGTCTCATCAAATATGAAGACGTAACACCTGGATGTGGCAAAATATGTAGGTCACAGCTGGGGCTGCATAGCCACGGGAAATACTGCATTCCTCATTAATCTTCGGACTCAAAGACAAGCCTTAATTATTTTTAAAAATATGAAGGAAAATTTTAAAAAAGATATTTAAAAAATGTTGAAAGTTAACTAATTTATGCTAGCTTATATATTTGTTGCTTTTAAAGAGGAAAATATTTCAATTGTTCTCTATTTCAGTATCGCAAATGGTTGGAGAAAGCATCCATCTCTGACCAGGCCTTCCCTACATATCTGAAACCTCAAGGTCTAACAGACATAAGAAGAACAGAACTGACGAAACAGATCAATGAGTGGAATGAACAGAACCCTGTAGGTTTAAGTTTCTGATTAGCCCTATATATCTTTATGCCATAAATTAGAGTGCATCATTATTTTCATATTCATAGTACTTTTAGCTTATAAAAAGGACTCCTTACATAATATAAATTCTATATAACCATCACATTATTCACAGATAACCAATCACTTCACAAAACAATAAATATAAATATTAACGTTTAAATGATTGACAGTGGCTGAGTGTTAAAGCACATGGCTACCAAACTGAGGGATTCCAGGATTAAATCTTCGTGAAGAGTCTGATTTTAAACTTTGGGATTTTTAGTATGCCTCTGAGTCCACCGCAACTGTAATAGCT
The DNA here is from genome assembly GCA_030265305.1 of Biomphalaria pfeifferi. NCBI lineage: Eukaryota > Metazoa > Mollusca > Gastropoda > Planorbidae > Biomphalaria > Biomphalaria pfeifferi. The sequence continues at coordinate 1,215,441 of JASAOG010000141.1, forward strand.
ACCTGACATTAGTTTGTGAAAGTAAAGGTAGTCAACTGTTGTGCTGGCCACATGACCCTTCATTAACCGTTGGATTTAGAAACACATGACCTTTACATCATCTGCCCTATAGATCATAAGGTCTGACAGGGATAATTCACTTACTTTTTGAGTGACATCCCTTGTGTCACATGGTGTACATGTCAAGGTTGCCAGAGAAATATTAACAAGATTACTTTTTTTATACAATGGATTCTGGGAGCTGAGGAGACTAGTTGATTTAGTGATCTAATCAGTTGTAAGCAGTTCAAGCTTTATGTTAAGTGTACTACTGTGAATTTATCATTAAATGTCAAGTATATTGTACTATTACATGAAATACAGTGTCTGTTGCTTTGTGGAAGGTTATTCTTTTTTTTTTTTTTAAAAAGGAGTTCTGTTGGTTCTTCACCAATACTAGAATCCCTGGATTACAATTGAATATTTGGTCATCAGATTTAACTTAGGATAATACCTAGACATGTTAACCACCATCCCACTTACCACTTGTATAAAAGAATCTGGAGTTTGATTGAATTTAATTGAGTTAACGTATGGATTAAAATTCAATACCAGCTACTCAATTGTTCTAAATATCTCACTAATAATCCCTGATGCTTTTCTAAAATATATAATATTTTATAGCTGTAGTGCAATAAGAACCTTCAGATTTTTTTATACTTAATGTTCAGATATGGGTTGTTTTTCCCCATTTTTTTTTACTTTTTCTCCACACTGAACTGATCATTCTTTTTATTTGCCTGGCAGACCAAAATTCAGACACAAGAAGAATTAGAAGCCATTCACAAAAGAGCTCAGGAATTGTTAGTCAGACATTATCAGAACATACGTCCATATAGGAAGCTAGAATATCAGTGTGAAAATATGATGGCAAGACTGGATACAGATATGGAACTTATTCAATGTAATTTTTCAAAGATATTTTTAGTGATTGTTATTAAAGTGAACTATAAAATGATTGAAGTCAAGTAAGTCACAAAGTGACTGAAGTCTTGTAAGTCACATAGGGGCTGAAGTCAAATAGGTCATAAAGTGACTGGCAGGCTTCAACTTCATTTTAGTGAACATTAGATTCATAAAAAATGTACATTTAGAAAAGCAAGTGCAGTATAATAATCTATTACTGTGAATGGATCTCAAAGTGGTGCAGGCATTGATTTTTTAGTTAGCCATAAGTGAAATAATTAAATAAAGGTGACATTGGTGGTTTAGAGTTTGTTTTCTTCTAGTCAAATTATTAAACTTTTTTATTCAATCATGTTACTTTGGGATCAGCAGCATTGCAGATCTGTTCCTCAGGGCTGACTGCTAAAAATTTTCTACCATGGCTAACAAATATTACTTTATTTTACACCTATTGATGTTTTACTATTTTGTATTCAAAATTAAGCCAGCCATTTCACTAGTTTACATATCACTATCACTAAAGTAGTATATTTTTTCCCACATCTAGTTTATTTAGTAGATTTTGTGTGTTAAAATTATATAAACTCTTAAAAATCTTTGTGCTACATGGCATTCATTGTTAATTTGAAGTACCATGAGCTAATGTTATTTTTCATATTTGTATATTTAGTGGCTCCCAGGTTGCAAGATGTTACCCAGAAGGACATTGACATGTACTCCAGCAGGTCACTTCCTGTTGCCACTGTCGCCAAGCAACAGCACAATGAGACTCTGAGAAGGCTGCAACAGCCTTGGTGGAAAGTGCTGGGGATGGAGGAAGTTGAGGTCAATGAGGACGAGAACGACAGGATCAAGGCAGAAATATTTCTGGATAACCTGGGCATTTGAGACCTCTGCTGCTCCACACAATTAGACTTGATGCACTATAGTCTCAGTTCATTAAGTACTACAGTTCTTTATAAAGTAGTGATAGGCTCAAGGACCAATGGATAGTGATTGGTGTCACTTAAAAATATAATAAAAAGAATCTCTTTCCTTTTTCTCAACTAAAACTTTGAAGAGGGTAGACTGTTAAATTGTATAGTGAAGCTACTTGCACTATGCCTTGTATCTGTGATATTAGTAAATTATTATTATTAAATTACTATGGTGTAGCACAACTAATATGCTATAAATATGCTTAGTGCACTAACTTTTGAAAACCTGTGAGAGGGATGGGGTATATTGGAGAAGGTTTCCATGCTGCCTTTAGGAGTTTAACAAACAGCTCGGCGTCATCCATGATTCAAACTTGAGCCCCTTGATAGGTAGCCACGCAGTTGATGCCTGTCACCCACACATCCCATTAGGCACTCAAATAGTCTCCAGATTGCCCTTCGCACCATAAGGTCATTTTCTTAAGAGGATCTATTAACTCTTTCTCTCTGTAATTATTTTTCCACATTATGACGGAATTTTCCATTTTGCTCATTTCTATTTCACTACCCTGTTACGATTAAACTTTAATCACTTTTTTGTTTGTTATCATAAACGCTTCATATTTGGTATACAATCAAAGGGGAATACACACTCTCTTTACTTAAAATAAATTGATGCTTATAAAACTGAAATGAATTTTTTTTTTGGATAATGGAATAAGAAAAAAATCTTACCAACTGTGTACAAGTCTCTTTAGATCCAGACTAGATCTAGGCAATATTGTTTTATACAAATTGAAGTAAAAGTATCTTTTGTCTTAGTTATTCATCATAGTTATTTATGTTTTCACAAAACTTAATGTATGACATATATAAAACATATAAATTAATTGTCTTGAACTCATTATCATGTCTTTGTATCATGTTAAAAATTCAAAAATAGACCCTTTCTTTAGCCCCCACACTTTAAAAACATCATTTCTAATAAAAACATTGAAAATGTAACAAATTAGAAGCAATTAAAAACATTTTGGGAGGAAAGAAAACAAAACAACTAACTTTTTAAACTACAATGATAATATCATCAGTTCAGCTAAAAAAAAATGGGGTCAAATCAGCCCGCTTTGTCGATTAGGAGGGAAAGAGTTGGATCAAACATGTTGAAATTTTCAAATCTGGAAGAAGTGGTGGTAATTATCTGTAGCCATTCTTTGAGGATAGGCTTGTGTGTTGGTGGCTATAATGTTTGTAAGAATGTGTCTTGTACTCTTGATTAGAATAGAACAAAAAAAAACTTATTTGGCTAACATCTTATCCAAAAAATGATCTAAGACAAATATTTTATTTTAATTACAGATTGTGAAATATGTTTACTTATTGCTTAAATGCATGCCTATGATACTGTCACTTATTCACTACAGCTGTACCTATATTAAAACAATCATACAACTGTTTCCTTTAATGAAAACTTAAATCCACTATCAGTCCATTATTTTGGATAAAGCTTTTAACTACCATTTCAATACTTAAATGTGTCCATTTTTTTTTTTTTCACATTGTATATTGTTTAGACAGTAAGACATAGCAGAGTAGTGAACAAAAAAAATGAAAGAAGATATATTCTAACTCTTCTTAAGATTTGATCTAATTTGAAGAATGTCTGATATTTTTTTATTTTATTTTTATAGTGTATGTATTAATATAAATGCCCCAAATCGTTGTCATTTAAGAATAGCAATACCTTTCAAGTGAAATATAGACAAGTTAAATTACTCTTGATATGGAAAAAAAAGACTGTTTTTATTCCATTTATTTTGACATGATAAGATGTATACATTTCTTCTTTTTTTGATATGATTGTATTCATGTAGTCATGGATGGCAGCAAAAAGGACATAGTTTTCTGTAGTAGAAAACAAATTCAAAGACATTCCATTGTTTTGGCTTGTTTTGTTTCATTTTTTTTTTTCTTTTTTACAGTTTCCTTTCAAAGCCCCTTGAGGTAAACAAAAAAAAGTAACAGGATAGAGCAGTTTTATAATTTCATATTAAGTCACTGTACATGTATAGTAATCAAACATATAGCTATAAGAAGAGTATTAAAAAAAAAAAGAACACCCAAGCGATTCTAAAAGATGTTTAAATTAGTCAACATAGAAGTAATACATAATAATAATAATAATAGGGAAAAAAATATATGCGGATGGATATTATTTGAAAGATATAATCATACTTTATTTTTAATCATTCAGTAAAGTAAAGTTTCCCCTTCAGATTTTACGATCTATGGGGAAGATGATGTTATGGTCATCTGTTTCTTTGGCCAATGGTAAACAAGCAGAATGTCATGTGGCCAGTACAATGACCAACCGCCTTTACTTTCCCCAACTAAAGTCTAGTACCCAATAAAGTTTGGTGGAATCAAAGGTGCCCTAAAAAATTCAAAATCCAAGTCTTCTCCGAGATGTAAACTCAGGACCTCAAGCTCTTAACCACTTAGCCACCGTGCCCCGATTCATATATAAAAAATGTTCATGAGAACTAGACAATTTTTGTTCTGTAGATGTAGTCATGTTAATAAACTTTTTTTTTCTCGGGGGTGGTGTGCCCCTAAACGCCCTGCAGCTACGCCCATTATCCAGACTGCCTATTTTGTTTTACTGCACTTAATTTAAATGGTCTTGCTAGTGTGCAACGAAAGATAGGGGGATTATTTCTCTAAATAATGGTAAGCTACCACGTAAAGGGCCTTGTTCTCTTGTTTATTTTACTTGAATTTTATGTTTAAAGGAAAACTCTTAAGAATGTTCTTAATATTGTTGGTGAAGTGAACCGTTTATCATATTCTGCATGCAGTGATCCGGACAGACCCCTTTCCCAATTAATCCGGATAATCGACGTAGGTCTTGGGTGATTAATGGGTTATATTGATGATGTGTGGCTATTACATTGACCATCTGTAGGCCTACACTACACTCTACCCGATGATATTTTTTTCCCGAATCATTATTTCGCTAATAAAACTTTTAAATAGCTTTTTTACCCGGGCAAAGCTTCTACGCCTCAACGTGGCGCCCGATTGGAGACTGTCGTTCGAGGAGACGATTAGGCAAATAAGGAAGCTAAACGATTAAGACCCCCCCCCCCCGATAGGGTGTGTACTAACTATGTTCATTGCACTAGTGGAGATGGAGTTCCAACACCACACACCATTCTTCAAGGAACAGTTTTTTGACAGGCACCAGCATGGCCGAGGTTTAACTGAAAAGGAAAACGATGGGATTTGGAGGGGTGCTCGGCCTCTCGCCTCTTCATTGCACTAGTGGAGATGGAGTTCCAACACCACACACCATTCTTCAAGGAACAGTTTTTTGACAGGCACCAGCATGGCCGAGGTTTAACTGAAAAGGAAAACGATGGGATTTGGAGGGGTGCTCGGCCTCTTGCCATGAGTATCTTTGGATACGAGCCTCTCGACATAGAGGTGCAATACATTTTTCATCCCATTCAGACAAAACAATTATTCAAACAGAGCAGCAGATGGGGAGGAGGCACTGGAAGCTTGAGTTTCAAAAGATTTAGTCTCAACCGTAAAAGTTACGCTTACAAAATTGTTTTTATAAGGGAGACACTTTGATGACAGTTCCTCCAACACAGTGATTTCCCCTTATATATAACGTCATCAGCATTCTAGGGAGGGGTCGAAATAGAAATTAGGTCAACAATACACACAAATCTCTGATTCCTGGCCTTGGGTTAGATATAATATATAGTAGAGTCACTATTGCGGAACAGTTTGCAGCTACTTTTAGATTTCAATTTTTTGCTCCGTAATGGTTAGACCTATGGAAAAACTAAAAGTATCTAGACATTGCCCATCCATTTTCCGATAAAAATAGACGCATTGTTTAGTTTTTCAACAGATATTTAAATTTTACATTCAAATCGACTGAGATATGGTCAGTCACAATTACGGAACAAGATTTTTTAAGAAGTCACAATTGCGGAACACGGTAAAAATGTCGCAACAGAGCCTATATAAAGCATATATTTATTAGTCTTATATAATACTTGAACTCCTTATCCTTTACATTAATTTTATTTTATTAAAGCTTAAGACAACACATTGTCACTTTTTAATCCTTTACCTCTTTAATTTAATTGACGTCACACTACCCTGATTTTCCTTTCAAGATTTTATTTTATACTATTCTTTAATTCTTTTTTGTTATATTAATATTATATAGGCCTGTATGATATTATTTGATATTATGATTTGTCCTCTTTTTGCTGGACGTCTGGTAATCATAAATTATATATTATAAGTAATATTATTGTCTAAATGTTTTTAAATTTATGTGTACTAATACAATTTCATATTTAAATTCCGATAATCTAAATTACTATGTAAATATTAAGCTAAATGCGCAGGTCAAATAAATGACATCTATAGTGTTCCACAATTGTGACTATCTTTAAAAAGGTAAAAACTGTGTTAACACCTCCCAATTTTTTAAACATTAAATTCCAGGTAGATGGCTACGACATGAAGTTTTTCCACATCCATTTATAAACCTAAAAATAGGTTAGGGTTAGGGTTACGACAAGAACATCAACCACATTAGGCCTTCTCGATTTTTTTTTGGTTACATTTCCAATCAAATGTTCCATTTTACTTCGGTAGGGAAGGGCTAAACTGATTATAGTTCACTTTGTATTTTGTTTTCTTCTAATAGCATTCATAGCAAAGACATAGCACACACATGCACACATTAAAGATGTCAGAAGATTTATTACAAGTTTTTACAAAGTAAATTTCACCATCATTTGCGGACCTAGTGGCCCGTAGATTTCATTTTAGACAAAGAAAAGCTTCACTTTTTTTTTTGGTCCAATGTCTTGCATTTCTAGGTCATTAGAGTAACCAATAAGTCTTCAGGGAATCTCAGCTCACACCATTCAAGAGAGGGAAAAAAACAACCACAAGTCCGTGGAAGGGGCGGTAACAAACAGATGAAGAAGCGCCATTTGCAAAACGAACATATTTTTGTTAATGTCATTCAAATTGTGAAAAAAAAAAAACACAACTCAATCTATTTGGATAGTTCGTTGTTCAACGCAAAACTGGAGGAATACAAACATGACGCAGCTTTTTGAAAAAAAACCTAACCCGAAATATGAAAATTAGAAACAGCGACAGATGCTCGTTTGAGCACCTTCTTAAAGTCTGCAGATCGTTTAACAAAGGACAATTGCATCAAAAGAGAGCGAAGTTTTCTATGGCCGAACAAGTTGGAAAGTAATTTGCAACTTAAATATTGAACAGTTTTAATGTTAATATGAGTTGACAAAACAAACAGGAAATCTTATTCGACCAACTATCTTCACAATAAAGCTCAATTTAAAGTGGCTATCAGTAAAAGCTGTAAACTTGTTTAATATTTAAATATTAACGGATTCAATCAAAATGTACGTCGTCACCTGCTAGTTTTCTTGGAGATCATACGCATAATGTATGCGTAGGTTACATCAATGCATATCAAAATATAAATGAGGTATTAATCGGATTTAGACGAATCTCTCTGACTTGTGCCACTTAGTGACAAAATGAAAGCAGTCTTCGTTTCATTTTCTTCTTTGCGCCATTGAAAGATTTCTGTAAGAGTTGTTTGAAGACCTGTTTCAGGCGTGGGATTTTCATTGGGTAGACAAAGAAGTTGACCACGGAGTTTGAGACCCCGAAGGTGTAGCAAATGACCACTACTTCCAGGCTGATCTCAATGCTGAGACTGCGCAGTACGTTGACCAAGAACGTGGGGAACCACAGGAGCAAGTACACGCAGAACATGAGGAAAAGTATTTTGATAGTGCGCATGTCTCGTCCGGTGTACGCTGGGACGCCAAACGGTGTGCTTGGTGTGGTGGAGGAAGACTGAGTGGACAATTTTTTCCTCAGAGCTGACGCTGTGTCTAAAAAACTAAAACGTGACGGTCTGAGTGAGTTAGCTGGGGCGTCACATTTCCGGGAAGTCGCTAGATCGTTTGGTTTTTGAGTTGCACCTTCCAGGGAAATAAAAGAAGGACGGGTGAGATACGGAGTATTTCTCTCCCTTTCTTCACAGCTGTAAGCATCTGTGGCGGATATTGACTCAGATTGTTGAGCCACTTCCCCTGGGGATTTAGAAGACTGGTCTTCGGCCAAATTGTCCGAAGCTACGGGCGTATTCGATGAGGATGTTTCATAATGAGCGGCGATGGATCGACTCAGCTCCGATACCAAAGCAGAGCTTTCAATCACAATAGAAAATTTTCCGTTATATTCTAAGCAGTTGATTCTTGGTGTTTCACGCTGACCACGCCCTGCTGGTAATACTGTATTCGATAAATCACCACCAAAATTTTCACGTTGTTGTTTGGTATAATCCTGTCTAAAAATAAAGATGGAATCAGGCATCATGTCTGGACTAAAGCTGACGTTTGCTACAGCGGGCTTAGCACACCAGATATGGGTCAGCTCGTTTGTCCTATCCACAGCCTTCCTTGCGCAGCTTCTCTTCTTTCTGTGACCTCTAATCTGCCAGAGAGATTCACTTTTCGTTTCTCGAACTGCCGACTTTTTCAAGTAATCATCTCGGCATATGCAGCCATCGATTACTTCGTCGTCATTCGAAAGATGTGAATCACAAAAATGTTTTCTCGGTTTCTTCACGATACTGCATGTCAAAGATTTCGTTTTCAAACTACGGCCACGTTTTTTACGGCTAGGTTCATGGCCCGAAACAAAAGCTTGTTGTTTATCCGATTCTTTCGTTGTTCCAACTTGTTCGTCTTGGCTGGTAGCTTTATTTTGGTTCTGAAACACTATTATTGAATCATTTGATAAAGCTATTGGCATTGTTTCGTCCGGTGGATGAGTTTTGAGATGGTTCTCAGATGTACGGCAGTCCTGTGCCTCTAAAGGGTTTCCAGAACAAGTGACACCATCTTCTGGCAAAGGCTGCAGCGATGTATTGCTTTGTTCGTATTTGTAAGGTATACGTTCATAGGGTACAGAAGATCTTGGTGAATCGGAAGAGTTTTGAAGAGACAGCCAAGTTGATCCTGACATGGCGGTTTCAGACGAGAACGTCCTGAGTGGCAACCTTCGCAGGCGTTGACTTCTCCTGACGACCTGGTAGACGCTGATGAACATAATGACCGTGGCAAGCAAGGTCAGGACGAAGACGACAGCCAGAATGAAGTGAAAGACGCGGTACACCTGGGAGTGGAAGAGCTCCACACAAGAGCCGTAATCCCAGACGTGATCAATTAAGAGATACGGCAAAATCGGAGTGAGCAACGACACGCACCACACGCTGATCACCAAAGCCCTCACGCAGCAACGTCTCATCGTGGCGTGGTAGTGGAAAGACATTCGGATGAACACGAACCGATCGATGGAATTGCAGAACATGAAGAGAAGCGAGGCGTTGATCATGCTGACGGAGAAGAAGCCGTACAGCACGACGCAGACGGGGACCACACGACTCAAGTCCATGAAGTGCAGGATCATGTTCAGCAGGTTTGTGCCGGCGACGAACATGTCGGCGATGGCTAGGTTGGTGATGAAAACTGCGCTGGGCTGTTGCCGGATCGCTCTATCATTGTGGATAACGTCGATGATAAGAGGGTTGAGAAACAAGACGATGACGTCTATAGCAATGCACAGCGCCTTCGTGATGATCTGCACTGCCAGAGTAATGGCCATGTTGGTATTTGACACAGAAACTGGCTTATGGCAGCATGTCCAGACAGCAAGAATGTTTATTTTGGGTTTGATGCGCTGTTGTCCAAAATAAACCCAATAGTTACAATAAGATTTTATTACGACGTGAAAACATCTTGAGAAGTAAATATCAAGATCCAGCACTGTAGAATTTAAAAAAAAAAAAAAAAAAAAAAAAAAGAATTAATAAAACTACATTAGTTATGTAACTTTAAACTGCAAATATCTAACAACTAGCAGCACTGTTAACAGTCGTTGACATGTATCACCAAACTGATGGTAGACAACTAAACCGCTGTAGGCGTATTATACCTTAATTTATAAAACTTGATATAACTTGAGTAACTACTTTGTAAATAATATTATATATATTATATATATATATATATATATATATATAACTTTTATTACATTATAGTGAAATGGGAGGGGGGGGGGGGCAAAATATTATGTGAGCGTTACGATAAGAAAAAAGTGGCTCCAGCCAAAAAGTATCATATATTTCGTTACAGAAATAAAAAGCGAATAATAGCCAGAGAGTGTTACTATTTTTGAAGGCAAAGAAAAGGGTGGGAGAAATGATACTTGAATTTACTGGCCGGACCAATCCAACCTAATAGATACTTCATTCGCTGGCCAAAGGAATATAAAGCAATTGCTGTTATTTTTATAAGTTAGAAATATTACAAATATAATAAATGTATATCAAATATATATATACAAATATGATTGTTACTACTTAGAAACGAAAAAAATAAAAAAAACTTCCGATGAAAAAAAGACGAAAAAACAATTTATAGATGATCTTAGGCAACCCCTAGCAATTCGACCCCAAAAGGGGTTCAAACCCCCACATATTTAGCCACATATCTTAATACTAAAGTAATTATTTCCCTTTTTGGTATCAGACAAAATAATTAATTACCATGTAATTAAATGACTAATTGGTTTAACTTTTTTTTTATTGATTCAAGTTTATTTAGGTGCTATAAATAATTGTACAAAGTTTCAACGTGGTCTGAGAATGAGTGTGGGAGAAATAACATGTTCAAAATTTTTACCAGACAGACAGAGTGACAGAGTGAGTTGATAGAAGCTTTTGTAAAAAAATCTTGTTACTTTCTTTAAGAGGAAAACTAGTCATTTATTAAACAATAAATTATGCCAAATTTTAGATGTAATTGTTATTCCTGCGATGGCTTTTTAAAAGTGGTATATATTAAATTGAATATCTTATTCAAGGATGTAATATTGCATAGGTTACATATTGTCAACTATAACTTAATAGGCTCCTACCATGTCCACATTTAATCCCCATACGTTTTTAATAAACGAAGCACTAAGTCACTTGAATGTTTATCTGATATTGCATAGAATGCATATTGTCAACTACAATCTAATAGGCCTGTACCATGTTCAAAGTTAATCCTCTTAAGTTTTTAATAAACAAAGCACTAATTCAATAGGAATGTTTATATAATATTGCATAGGCTACGTATTGTCAACTATATTCTAAAAGGCCCCTACCGTGTTAACATTTAATCCTGTAACGTTTTTAATAAACAAAGCACTAAGTCACAAGGAATGTTGATCTTCTTAAATCCAAATCAGAACTTGCGATATAAACAATAAAGCGCCACAGAAATCCACTAGAAAGGATTAAATTGCACTAAGTCATATGATTCGAATGTCAAAGTAAAATGTTTTTATTCAAAATGTAGACCAGTTGTGTGTTGTTTTTTTTAAGAAGAATCGTTGTGCATTCTTCAGATCGTTATCTTAATTTCTTATCAATTTTTTTTTTTTTGCTTTATCTGTTTACCCTGCATCATCACTTCAGTTTACATAGGCCTTATGTCTAAGCACTTAGAATTTGGTCTGCTGTTGTCTTGCAGCGTCTGGGCGGAATTTGTGCATAGCATTATTTCATAGTTATTTATAAGGCCTAGAGCCGGATAAAGATTGTTCAATGCCCTATGCTGACGTGCTTCAAAATTCATTTTAAATTATATCAAGTATCCTTTAGAGACAACAAATATGGAACAGAAAATATTTTTTAGCGTTTGTCATCTACAATAAGAAATAATTAGCTTAACATATTCATAATAATAATAGTTTCTATTATTTAAGCAATTTACACACAGACTTATTGGATTAATATGGTACCAAAAAATGACAAAACTAACTTTATCTACATACATGTTTAGTATAATGACAAGCTTTTAATTTTAGCGAAAAGAAATCGAGTATTGCTAAGAAAAACCCTATCTTTGCAAACGTGTCATTTTAATGTTTTTTTGTTTTTTTTAGAGTAATCTAGAGAGTAGGCCTTTTCAAGCATCAGGGCGGTAAGAGTTAAAGACACTATTGTTCTGGAAAGACTATTGGCTTTACAGCATCAAAACAGAGGAAATGGGTTCATTCGAAGTGCCAATGACCCTAAATTACGCTTCAGTAATGAAAATAAAAGAATACTATTGATATCCCAGGCCCAGAAAGTCAAATCATTCTTCAGACATGGTGGTATTTCGTTCTTTAGGTTTGCTCACGGTCCTTCAATATCATTAACAAATTGTTCAACGAATTTCTCAGCATACAGCCTATATATTGGTCTGTGACTACATCTACTAACATCATACGCCACTACATCGGTAGCAGCGTGTTTAAGAACTGTCTTGTAATAGGGCATTATTATTATATTATTATTATAATATAGGTGGATGAAAAAAAAGCGTACGTAGCACGGAAAGATTTCGTTTACTCTATTTATAAGGAACTGTGTATGACTTTCAATAAAAATAGTTTTCCCTAAAAAGAAAAAAAAAACAAGTTAAATATTTTTAAAAACTACTTTTTAAAAAACTCGCTTATATTGAGTAAAATTGCACAAATTATATTAAATCAATCGTCTGAGAGAAGGCTCCCGTGCTGCATTTTCAAAAGAAATATTTAAAAAATATCTATTCGAGTTGGATTTCGATTGTGAGCCTCCATGGTGGGAGGCCGAGTGTTTGCCACTAAGCTATTCAAGTACTTAAAGTTTTATTAACAAATTGTTAGATTAAACGAAAGACCTAGTTCTCTACATTATTGTGATTGTTGTCACTGCTCGCCCGTCGCCGATTTAATATCTTTTAAATATAAAACAAAAATTAATTAATTATGATTAATTGATCATTAATTTGTTTTTATTTATGTATGTGTTGCCATCGATAATAAATAATTAAGCAAGGTTTCAACTTGGTCAGAAAATGGGTCTTGAGAGAAAAAACGTGTAAAAGATTTTGACCAGACAGATGACCAGACAGTTGGAGTGACTTAATAAACGAGCGATAAAAAAAAACATAAAGAGAATAATCTGGATTCAACTTGTAGGCTTAATAGGTTGTACTACTCCACATTCATACAGCACATGGACGTAGTCGAATCAGAAACCCCATTAGTAACGAACCATGCTGAGAATTACTTCCCTTAGATCACGGAAGAGGAAGCGGGCAGTGAGTTGTAAGGTCACCTTGTCACCCGTACAAGGACAGACCTCTTGCCGCACATGGGCCAGTATTCTCTCTCTCAATTCCTTGTCCCAATCGTCCCTCGTGCAAAACGCGACACTCGTAAAGAATGTAGTTTACTATTTCGTCGTCCTCGACGCAATAGCGGCACCGTCTGTCGTAGGTCTCCTTCCACCGTCCAAAGTACGCGCCTATTGGACAGTGTCCAACTCGGAACTGCGCTAGGACGGCCTGTTCCGCACGGCAGAGCTCCCACCATGCCTCCTTTCAGTCTGGTCTCAGCTGCCTATGTAGCTCTCGGCACTTGTCGAAAGCGCATGGGCGTAGCCAGATTTTTTTTCCGAGTGAGGGATAATATTACATATTACATTTCATTTCTTCTTTGCATATATTTACGTAATGAATATTCATTAGAGCTTGTCTGTTCAGTTTTTTTTTTTTTGGGGGGGGGGATTTCGGAGGTAGTTTTTTTCTAGTCTAGGGAGTCCCGGCGCAAAGCGTTTTTCCTTGTGTTCTGAGCTTCAGAAATGTATTCTCTAAGGTGTCAATAGGTCAATATCCTAGTGCTTTTCCCAGCACTTTTTTTTTAATGGCGTCTGGTATCTGATAGAAAGACAGACCAATGTCTGCATTATTTTGATGAGGGGTGGAGCATGGGATAACGTTTTCCCTCTGGCTAGGCTCATGGAATTCGGTAACTGTAATGTTTTGCTTTAGTTTTTATTTGAGTGTGAGTAGCTGAACCTTAAACGTTCCCTCTCCGGACCCGAGGTCCTGTGTTCGAATCTCGGTAAAGACTGATATTTTGAATTTCGGGATTTTCAGGGCGCCTCTGTGTCCACCCAATTCTAATATGGATACCTGGCTTTCTTTGGGGAAAGGTGGTCTTTGTGCTGGCCACTTGACACCATGATCGTTAACCGTTGGCCAAAGAATCAGATGACCTTAACTGCCTTAACATCATCTGCCCTATAGATCGCAAGGTCTGAAAGGCGAACTTTACTTTAAACCAGTCAACCAAAGAAACTGGAAAAGTGCTTGGTTACTTTTCCCACTAATAATAATAATTTTTTAAAAATCAATTATGATTCTTTTTAAATCTTGGCATTTGAACAGAGAAGTGTCCCTCTAGTCTCCCTCCTGTAGCTGTTAAAAACTATAATTCATATAGATTTTCTGTCACCTAACCCTCAATCAATATGCCAGTTTGTGTTTTTTAAAGTTTAAGATGTAGATCTAAATCAGTGATGGGTAAATTACGACCCGCGGGCCAACTCCGGTCCGTGAAATTGGTAAATCTGGCCCGCCTCATGCTTTGTAATATAAATAAAAATTTAATAGTGTAATTGCCTAAATATAAAACCAATACATTTAATAACAAAATTACTCTTAGAATTTTAGATATTTTTGTTTGTAATTGGCAACATTGAGGGTTAAATTTAGCATCCTTGACATTGTTTACTTTATCGTGAAAATCTTTAAAAAAAAAATATTATGGACCGCCAAAAATTTTCCTTTAAGTTTTTTGGCCCACTCCTAAAAAAAAGTTTGTCTGATCTTTTAATTCTATTTTAAAATAATAACAAGCACACCTTGGCAATATCATAAGTCAACGTCCCATGACATGAAAAACCCATGTAAACTGAAACCCCTATGAGAATTTTAAAAAATCGCTCATCTTTGCATTTCCCTGAGGCAATTTTGTAGGTCATTAACTGCATTTAACCAAAGTCGACCGCCGGCGGACAACGCTTATGTCTGCACAGACTGCGCTAGATGTGACGGAATATGTAGTTCGCAGCTGCGACTGCGTAGCCGCGTGAAATACTGTCTGCACTCTTTATTAATCTTCGGAGTTGAAGAAAAGCTTTATTGTTTTATCTTGATTGGTTCTTTACCCATGGTGCCTTATCACGTGATTTACATTCTACGTATTAACCCAGCTCTGTTAAAATGAATGCCATATCGGTATCGTTACATATTAATTTTGTTTTCATGGGAAGACAGAGACTTTGGGTGAATACCATAGAACGCAAGAACCACTTGACAAGTGCGATATCTTTTTTGATGAGATGTTAACAGGTCCCAAACAAAGTGCTTTTTATTAATTCAAGAGTACTTCACGCAAGCTCTCAGGCAGCTGGTCTGCCCTATATCTTTAAATTGCTGCACATTTTCAGTATCGTTTTTTTTTATTCGTCGTATTACTTTTCGGTAAATTTCTTTGACAATATTATTTTTGTTCTAACCTTTTTTTTCCGAATTTCTCTACTTTAAAATGAAATTATTTTTATCATAACAAAATTAAATAGCTAAACAAAAAAGTTATTGTTATAAATCATTGTCATTAAATCCTGGGACAATATTTCACAATTCACTGAACCTGTGAAATGATGCGCTCAAAGTTCTTAACACCCTAACAGAAGCTGTTCCTTCTTCGTAATGGTAATGGCGTTGTAGACCTATGGAAGCTTACCTACATCTGACTGTCTGAATGAACTTCTATCTGGGAAAGATCCAAGTAGATGTAAATTTTTACATCCCTATTACCAATGGCTCGATTCCCAAGACGCTCGGGTTAGAAGAGAGGCCAAAAGTTGAGCACAGCGGGAAACTACCCCTTATTTCTTGCCTGTGCCACATCAGCCTTGCAGGTATCCGCAATAAAAACGGCCAATTGAGGAACGGTCGGTGGATAGTGACATGTTTGTTGGGGCTTTCTTCCATCCCAGCCAATATATTGGTGCAATGGACATTGGGGCTGAGAAGGATGCCGAGGAAGCTGTTACACTTATTCATGTTGTTCAAGCATAGTATCAGTGGCGTACCGAGTGGAGAGCTGGTGGGGCATCGGCGCCGAATTGTAGGAAAGTAAAAATTGATATCGAAACATTACATTATAAGTAAGTTTTTAAGGCACTCTGCAGATGATACAGGTGACTGTTATGAAAATTAGGAGAAGAGGAGGGAACGACAGGCCTTGTTGATCGAAACGCCTGGCTTCCTCGGCACGCCACTGACTTAAAGCAATCCAGTGTACAATATACACTGAAAAAGACTTAATTATAGTCCCTCGAAGTCCCTCTTATCTCCTGGCAAGCAGTCGAGTCTGTTTTGATAATGTCTTGGTTATGTTGACATCAACAAACATGACACAGCTTCAATGGTTTTAATCAAGTGTGACCAAGTTAAAGCCGCGTGTCATTGTTTATTTTAAAATAGACCGTAACAGTAACTCAAGGCATATATATTATATATAATAGATGAGAATATCTAAAATGAAGTTTATTTGAAATTTTGAAGTAATACTATAATCTATCCCTCGTCCATAAATTCTTATTCCATACCTACATTTTCAATAGTCAGTCGAACTAGATTCACAACCAATAATTTAATTTTTGAGCTTTTTTGAACCAATAGATCATACAGCCTGGGACGGACTATAGGAGTCCAAATCATCTTATCTTATCTTATAAAATACAGACGCTATTTAAAAAAAAAACGATGATTGCGTCCTACGCGTGTCCCTATTGTCAATCTAGTCATGCATGTTAATCAATGACTGTAACTCTACCAAGTCGTTAGTTTTCCAGGATGATTTAGTCTGATCTAATAGCTCTAATAGCACAAGGGAAGAAGGAGTATGTCTACAAAATCGTCCTAGCATATGGAACGAGAAATGTGCCATTTTTTTTTAAGTCTTTCTGAATATTTTATTAGGTTTTGTTCTTGTGTTTGAAGGTTATAGTTCGGTGTTTTATGTATAATTGCTACTTTACTATGAAGACTTCTATCCTGGGGGGTCTCTAAATTTAATGATTTTACTGTGTTACTCTAGCCATGTGCAAATATTGGTTTTGTTGTGAATCTTACGGCCCTAATTTGTGTCTTTTTTAGTTTCTTAATGTTTTCTTGAGTTGAGGGGCTTTAGACAAAGACACCATATTCTAATATTGTTAGATAACATTTTAGTTTTATGCTCTTATTTGATTTTTTTTAAATTTCTTTTAATAGACCTAAACTCTAATGCTTTGTTTGGATTGAATAGTTTCATCATTACGGGGATTCTATTATAATTGCTCATTTATTATTACATTTATTTATTACTAGCCGGATATTGCACGCGGCCCGCGGGCCTTAGTTTTTGTATTAGGGCTACTAATCTAGTAGATTTGGTTTAGATTTATGTCAAAATTGGCTAATGTTCCTTACAGGTTTATTTCTTTCGCCACGAAAATAGAAGTAGATTGCGAAAACGGATTAAACGGATTTGTTAAAAGGTTTATTTCTCTATAGAGATAAATTTAGCTTTTTTTTTTTTCTGCCTCCCCCCCCCCCTTTCCAGTTGTGGGAGGGACATTAAACACATACTACGGTCTCCAACATGATCTAAGGAACATTTATGCCAAGTTTTATCAAGATTGGCCAAACGGTTTTGATCTTTATGCGGGACCTACATACATTCATGCATACATACATAGGCTTACAAACATACATACACCTTACTTTCTGCTTTATATATTAGATTACATCTCAATGCAAATTATCCTAGTATTTTAAAACAAAAGTTAGGCCTATAATTATGTTCTACGAAAAGCTCAGACTAAGGGAATAATTTGACTGCATCAGGTGTGACATATTAAGTAAACTCTAGCTAAATGTAGGTCTTAACGAGAAATAGGGCTTATACTGATCTCTTATGCCTACTTAATCTTCGGACTCGAAGACAACGCCTTATTTAATATTACATATGTGGTGGGTTTGGCACAGAACAAACTAAATGACATGACGAAGGCAACTCGTAGGGCGATTCAAAACTGTTTATTATACATTAAAGACCTGCCAAAGGCAAACATAAAACATAATTACAAATGAACATAAACTAAACATAATTAATAGGCCTAAATACTAGATCTAACGAAAAACAAAAAGAAAATCTTATAGTGTGAACCAATCATCTCTTTTACAAACACAAGAGAGATGTGGAACACCAACTAACATTATACAAATAAACGACAACGTAGTTCTCTAAAAATAAATCAACTAGTTGTTCTACATACACTAACATATATACATTGTTTGAAGAGTTTCGCTCTTTCCTTTCCTTACAAAAACTATAATTAAATATAACAAATCTATACACTCACAAATATACTGTTTCTTAAAAGCCAGTATCTAAACACTTGATGTAAAAATACATTTACAAGATGGACTGTGAACATTCTATATAGAATACTAAATAAATTTACAATCTAATATAAATAAGTAAAATGTGATTACCTGCAGCCATACGTAAACACATGGTGTAGAATCAGGCACAAAAGGGAGTGGAGACGACGTAGGTCCAGTAACATACGGACACTACAGTGACAAGAGATGCCGGTAGAATGGACAGTGCCCACGTTGTTCTGCCTTTACGCGGACACAAGGGGGAAGGATAACGTGGATATCTGGGTGGCCGGTGTGGCCTAAAAAAGTATCCACTCCCTTACACATACAAAATAAACAAATAACCCGTTGCAATGAAAAAAATGGATTGATTTTTTTTTTAGGCCATCCATTTATCCCAGTGACGCTACAGCACATGGAGGTTTCTGGCCTGAATTAGCACGTCCCTCCATCCCCATCGTGGGCGCTCGCAGAATTTTTTGCACGGGGGTGCAAGCTGCCACCCATGGCTCAAAGTCGTAGCTTCAACTTTCTTGTTATGAAAGAAAAGAATATTAAAGAAAAGAACTGCCCCCTATTCGGGCCCTCATACCTAATCGATATTAAGTGCACAGTAAATACTTCTTTTTCATGCAATAAGAAACTAAAAACGTGAACAAAGTATTCACTGTACACATTGTTAGCATTATCCGCGAGGACCTTGCTTCCCTACGTTCGATCAAACAAAAACTGCAAACTTTGACTGGCTGCCGAAACTGTCAATAACTTAACTAATGCCTTACTTTTTGTCGCGATGGACTTTGCATTGCAGCTTTTGCATCGATTTTGGATGAAGACAAAACAAGTTGAACTAACCATTATTATTGCTCGAAAAGCGAGACGTAATGAAGAAGCCGTGTTCTGTAATAACTCTCAAAATCCAAACATGCTTTTTTTTCTCAATGTGTCTGTTGACTGCGAATTTTCGGCAGCAGCAACTCAATATCCGGTATCATGTTTTTCTGCCAGCAGTGTTTCCTTCTTCAAGATGATATCTCTGACATGTTCTTAAGGATAGTCAAGTTGGTTTTTGATTCTGTCATTAAGGATTTGCTGTTCAGCGGCCACCATGTTAAGTTGGAAAGACTGCAACACCGTGGTAACTGTTTCAAGAACAGATGACTAATTAACGACAATGAAAAGACAAATCAGAAACAAGAGATGTATTTACTACACATGTGCAGTTTGTTTGGTTTCACAAGCAGTCGTAATTTAAAAATCCACCAAACAGCCAAAGGTCTCAAAGTTGAGACTTTAATCTCGAATGGATTCTTATTTTTCAGTTGATAGTGTCTCACACAAAAGAGGTAAATTTAGCACCAACGCTATCGCTAGGGACAGTTACGGAAAAAGAATACTAGCCATCAGGAGGCAGCCTTGGCCGAGTATTTTGTCCATGTCTAGACTGTACAGTGACATTAGACACATGCAGTGTGTCTCTCTGAACCACAGGAACCAAACCAATGAAGTCGAATACAATCGCAATCAACAAACTGAACACTCAAAGACAACTGCTCAGTGCCTGAGATATCTACAATTTCTTCACTAAATACCCAGCAAATACAAGTAATTCATGATGTAGCCTATTTTTTGGTTTCTTGCTGCTGCCAGTGCTCCGTTGATCCAAATCAGCGTTTTGACTTTGACATGTGAAGAACTTTTCAGTATCTCTCTCCAATAGCAAACTGGTGGACGTGTTTCACCTGCTATTTTATCGAGCGCTGACACCGACTGCAAGACGTTAATACATTTACACTCTTACTTTTGTTCAAAGAAACTAGAACATTTATTACATCGAAAGATAATTGGCAAGGATTTCTCCTCCGAGGCAAAAAAAAATTATATATATTCTAGACCTTAACTAGATATAAAAAGTAACTGGCATTTTACGTCTCTCTAGACGATTTTTTCCCTTTGTAACTTCTTGTGTGACTAAAGAGGCCAATCCCTTGTACTTTCACCCTGAATTCTACAACTGTTGTGTATGGCATCTGCAATCCAGGACCTTTCCTTTAATGCTCGCTCTTCATATGGATCTATCCAGTGCCACTTTTTCCTAGCTTTTAGTGTCGATTTTGAAGAGCTTTATGCCGCATTTGCATACATCAGTACTCAGTAGGCCTATAACTTAGCAGTGGACGACCAGCGGATCTCCTGCCTTCTGTTAAATCACCATACAGAATGTCTTGTGATAATCGACCTTGTGACATTCATAATAACTATATGTGCAAATGAAAACAAATCGTCACGACTAGTATGCTATAGAATATTTGACACCCTTTATATAGCAAAGAATTGCAAGCCTATAATAAATCGTAGGCCTACAAGGTCGGACAACTACAGATTTGCCTATTCTAGTTACAATAAGAGCATATCTTTACAACTGTACTTCAGTGGAATCACTATTTAAGTTACTACACTTTATAATATTCTAATGATAGGCCTTTTGATTTACACTTAGAAGACGATGCGCAAAACTTTCCTGAACATTAATTTATTAAACTCTTGAATCAATAATGCATGGGCGCCCGAAGGGAGGTAAGCCCCCCTAAAAACATGCTCATTATGGCCCAGTACCAGTTTTAATTAGGGTTATCCCCCTTTGCCTTAATTGCAGCCCTAAATGGGCGCGGGTACTGTTTGCACATTGGCGTCATTAGGGACCAATACGGGCAACCCTAATCGTTCCAATATCGGCCCAGAATGGGTAAAACCACTTCCGGATTCATTGGGGATTTCCAGAATCGCGCCCACACTAGCCCCAATGGTTTAGTCAGATTTTCATTGGGGTTCAATTAGGGATAACTCTTATTGTGCCATTATCGGTCCGATGCTAGTCTAAACGGTTTAGTAACTGACATATTTATTAGGGTTCAATGCTGGCCCTAATGGTTTAGTAACGGAAATTTATTAGGGGTAACCCTTATTGTGTCGTTATCGGTCCAATGCTTTAGTAACTGATATTTATTAGGGCTCAATTAGGTATTATCATGCAAATACTGTCTCCGATGGTTCAGTCATTAAATTTTATTATGGCTTAATTAGGGATAATCTTTAATGTTTTTCAATACTGTAGTTTAAAACAAATTCATTAGTGATTTTTTGTTTATAATGCCCTTTTTGTTCAGATGCAGCTCAATGGCTTAGATTTATAACCTTTTACATAGGCCTACTTTCACACTGATGACTTAGATCTAGCAATAGAATTATTTGACATAATTGTTTGGAAATTATAATGAATAATTGAATCAGTGCATGATCTCTATATACATCTAGCTATAATGTCAACATAATTATAAAGTAATGGACATGTTATATTACATTTTTGGTAATGTACTATATGACTTGCATGCCCTGATCATTCATTCTTAAATCAAACTTACACAATTAACTTTTTTTCTTTTTTTTTACTCATGGAATAATTAACCAACACAAAAAACAAATATAACAGCACAAACAAGATATCAAGACAGCATTTTCATTCAATTCTTAGCATTCTTTACAAGCTGACTTCAAGACTGGTGGCAATAATTCATATTTTGACTTCCATGCAGCAGCTGGAACAAACAAACAAATATTGTAGTCATATAACAAAACTACCTTCAAGCTGTATTAATAATTTGAAGACTCTAACAATTAAACATCAGAAGACCTTACATTTATCTATGTGGACAAACTATTTAACGGTTATATTTCCAGCCCTTGATGATAAATGGTGCTAAAAAATTAGGTTGCTTCTAAAGCCTATTAAGCAACACAAAAATTAATGTATTTCAAAATTTGGAGTTCAATCTTCTCCTTAAATTAAATGTTATGAATTGGTGTATGCAAATGTGGCATTGGTATTTGACTATGCTAAAAGCGCAATGGCAGACTAATCTAGCTAGGCTTCAATTCATTCAATATTATATTTTGTCCAATTTATTTATATTTAACTTTATCAATGGTAATGGCAGACTAGATCTAGCTTGACTTCAATTCATTCAATATTATATTTTGTCCAATTTATTTATATTAACTTTATCACAGGCTCTTACTAATACAACTATATTCTGTTGTAATTATAGTTCGATAGTAATTTTAAAAATAAGTTGGCTGAAACGTTATTCTAGAATTAAAATAAACAATGATCACAGTGAAACTTAAAAAAAAAAAAAAAAAACAACCAGCATATTTCAAAATTAGTATAGCATTTCTTTATTTACATTTAATCAATTCCATCCCATTAACAATTTTCTTTCATATTGCTGATCAGTAATCTTAAAGGAAAATTTAATTCTTCTTACCTTCTTGAGCAGGCTTGCTTATGAAAAGATGAACAGCATCTGTACTGCATGCATAGGTTATTATTAACCTAAAAGATTATATCAACTTCCCCTTAAGAAAAATGTGGCAATCTGTTAAAAAAAAATATTTAAAAAAATAAATAAAAACCTAAAAAATGTTTAAAGAATGCAAACAAAAATAATATTACAATAGAGGCAAAACACAAAATGTTTAAGGTATGGTATACAAGAAGGATTGTTGCTATATAATGACATTAGGTCAAAAACAATTCTATGTAGGCCCTATTTTCAGGGGTGGACTGGCTATATAAGGAAAACGCCCGGTGGGCTGGTCTGGTTGCGACCAAAGAAAAAAAAATTCAATGCAGATAACTTAAGGAAAATATTACAGCAGCAAGACACACATGTTTTTTTTTTTTTTAAATTCTTATTACAATTAATTTTGTTGACATTCAACAAGAATATATAAAAAAAACAAGAAAAAAACTATACACTGTACGTATTATCATTTGCAAAACGTTACACCGTACTTTCTACTATGCGCGAGCGTCATGGACTGCTTTGATGTCTTCGAGGTTGTGTTTGGCCTAATCATTTTGCTGGTTGGCATGGGCCTTTAATGGCACTCCCACTTTTTTTGTTCCTTCCCTCCCCTGTCTTTTAAAGGTTCCAATGAAATTTAACCGAAAAGAAGGATGAGAGAGGTTAAGAAAACATTGATATAACACAGCAAAAAAAAAAAAAAAGATAGGCGCGACAATTAGCTCTTTAACAATACTTAATAGAAATTAACTTTAACACATACACACAGCCGCGAAATTGCAAACCACTCAACTTATTCACAGCTCAATAAGGTTGAAAGTTCTACTTTCTGCGATTTGAAAAGAAAAAGTAAGTTTCTTTTTGTTTATTTTTAATAACATAGATCTAAAAATACTACAATTAAGGCGTACAAAAAAAAAAAAAATCTAGATCTAAATCAATTTGTATACTATTATAATTAATGGCAAACTTATGTTTAGTGTGAAGTCAAAAACGCGATTCAGAGGATGTAAAGGAGTAAGCAAGAGCTTTTCACATTATGTTAGTGCCCTTCTAACCATTCTGCTTCCTCTTATGGTCTTATCTTTTAATGGAATGGGTTGCCTGAGTCAGCCAGGAAAACCAATGATTTAGCATATTGTAAGTCACAGATCAACATGCATGACTAGATTGACACATGAAATCATCATCATCACTCCTTTGAGTTCCTCATGGAACATAGGGCCTCGACAAAAACACGCCACTCTCCACTGTCTCTTGCTAGCTTTTTGATGGTTTCCCAGCTCTTCCCTGCTTCTTCAAGTATACTGCGTCGCCATGTTCTTTTTTGACACATGAAATGCGTAAGACGTTAACAATCTTATTTTTTGAAGAAACGTCTGTAATCTATAAGTAATACCAAGAAGCTTCAAACTCATTAGGCTGCTATTGTATTGTTCATAGTTTTCAAACTACATTCATGTATAAATAGAATACATTATGTAATCCTACGAATTCATACATCCAGTTTTCGATGCGTTATCAAACTTTATCTATTTTGTAGAGAATCAGGCTTACACCTATAATATAACACATGGGCGTAGCCGGGAGGGGAGGGTCTTCAAACCATCACTTCATTGTCTGTAAGGGAAACTTTACTTACTGCCCCAGTGCAGCCAAAGTAAGCAAACTACAGCTTCCAAATTTCATGAGCCTAGCCTAAAGGGGTTTTGTGGTTACCCTCCCCCTCCAATACAAAAACTAAAGCATTTTACCATTTTCTACCATTCCAGTGAGTAGCAGGTTTGGTTTTTAAATTTTTTTTTTAGGGGAAGAGAAGCAGGCTAATTGCACTGTAGATACCTCAGAATATGCATTTAAAGCTTAAAATAACAGAAATAATGCTTGGTTCCGGGGCTTCGCCTGGACCCCACTGGGGGAGCTCACAGCGCTCCCCTTTGGCGGTCTGTACTGTCTTTCCACTAATTATAAGAAAAGAGTATTCTAGGGTAGAAAAAACGTTTGAAAAAATGAAAGATCAGAATGTAATGAAAATTAATTATATACACAAGCACACACTAATATATATATATAAATTGCGGAGTGGGGTAAAAATCCCCACACACCGAAAATATATGACATGCCATTTTTGGGCCGGTTTATATGGTAATGCCCGGGCCGATTTTGATACCCAGAAACCCTGCCTATTTTCATTGTATAAATGTTCATTATAATTTTTTATGCAAATTAATAATGAACTTTAATCTCAGTGAAATGACAAAAAGCTGAACATATTGGTCTCAACCATTGTTTCATAAGATTAACATTTATTTTACATTTTTTTAAATTTAATTGATTTGATCTCATTAAAAATTTCCTTTGGTTGGGGGGGGGGGTGGGGGGTGTGTCGTCACTGATCAGTACCGTTAATCTTAAAGTTAAAGAAAAATTTATACTTCGTACCTTTTTGAGCAGGCTTCCTCATGAAAAGATATTGAACAGCAGCTGTAGTGCATACATAGACAATTTTGATTGTCAGCTGCCCTTAAAGAAAACTGACATTCTAAAAAAAAATAAAAAAAATACAAACAAAATAAAATTACAACAAAGACAAATCCTGAAATGTTTATGGTATGGTATATAAGAAAAACTGTTGCTATAGCCTAATGATGAGTACATATTTTTTCTTTAACAGTATCCACACAATGAAATTTTAAAAAGCCCAAGCCTTAGCTAAGCATATAGAATGAATCCTAGATTAAATTGTAGAAAAATGTATAATATAATAATAATAATTAGTATTAAGACCTCTAGATTTTCTAGCTAGATCTAAATACGATAATCTAGATCTATGTCTATAGATAGTTTATAGATCTAGAATTTTTAGATCTGTATAGATCTATTTAATTCTATTGTCTAGAGTCTTTAAAATTTACAAAAAATAAAATCTAACATGTATTGAGTATTGGTGAATAAAGATCTAACGCTACCTGGACATGGTTATGTGGTATGCACGATGGACTGTTTGGTCACCTCGATGGTCTCTGCATGGTCGTTTGGTTCATACCCCGCAACTGCCATCATTTCCCTAAGCTCCTTTGAGGTTCTCGACTACCAAGTAGATATCTTCAACTCTGAAGGAACATTAAAAAAAAAAAAATGTCAATATAGGGCTATAATCTATAGCGGCTATATGGTTAGCCATTAGTCTATTATATAGATATACTATATATATATATATATATACATATTTAGCTAGACATATCTCAATATCTGATTTTAAAACGAAAATAAACGTTTAATTTTACTTTTTATTTGTGTAAATTTAAACAATCTAAACTAGACTAGATTGTCAAGATCTGGAGTGTAGGCCTATTATTGTACATTAGTCTCTACAAAGTAAATATCTATATTATAAGATAATAAGTCTATGACTATAACTAGAATTATTTAATCTAAATAACCTATGACTATGAAAAAATTAAAGATTAGTCTATTCTATCCTATATTAACAATATATTAAATATTATTCTATATAAATTCTAATAACTAACATCTATTCTAGATTTAGAATCTAGACTATTCTAGAATATTTTTATTTCTTACTCTTATTAGATCTAAGTTTACTAAGTCTTAGTATTTATCTTATTAAATATTATAGGTCTAGGCAGTCTAGGTCAATTTTTTTAACCTCAAAATATTTGAATTAGAATCTAATAGAACTAAAATCTATATGAGTATAAGTATAATAATTATTATATTAATATACCAAAGTCTAAAGTACTAGTTTACAGTAACGTGACTAGATAGGCATAGATCTATATAGATCTAATATTCTGCCCTAAAAGGTAGTAGATTTAGATTTAAGATCTTGCCTTAACTAAATCTAATTCTATGCTGTAGATGCATTTCATGGTAGATTCTAGATATAAAATCTATTCTAAATAAGTAGTCATAACGCATGCATGTTAATATTGTTAATCACTTAAGTTAAGTTGTCTAGATCTAAATTTAATTGGTCTCAAGTCGAGATCTAGTATTAATATATATATTAAATCGTACTAGAATTTACTAGATCTAGTAGCCTATATTATAATAAAACTAGATCTAGAATATAGTGACTAAATAGTCTAGAGACTTTAGAGAGATCTAGCCACATCTAGACTTGTATCTATCTCTAGTCTAGATTCTTAGCATTCTAGATTATCTAGATATCTATTCTACGACTAAGTCTAGACCTAATCTACTATCTAGATTAGATCTGTTATTAATGTTGGATTCATCCTCTGTACCTGTGATAGGCTTAAGCTTAAGACTTTATTTAACTTAAAAAAGTTAAAGTTACGACCATTCCAATTTCCATGGCTGCTGCCAGTGCTGGCATGAGTTGAAGAACATATCAAGAAGTACAGCTCATATAATAGATCTATTAAATTAATGAAAGTCTAGATTGACTAGACCTAGATCTATAGTTTTATAACTTGTAGTATAACTAATAACTAAACAGATTTATAGGAAAGTGCGAAGTTCGAGCAGCCCCGATTTGTCAAGAGGTTCGAACAGTTCACTTTTTATTGCTATAACTTTTTTATTTGAATGTTTACCAAATTACTACTATATTGCTACTGCGCATGCACCTTTTTTCTTCCCTTCCTACACATACTATTTTCTTTTCCTTGTAAAGGCTAAGTTCATGGTGAGGTCAAACTCAGGCGGTGTGGAGTTATTCTTTTTTACTACCCGGTAGTGAAGGAAATGGGTAATGGGCTTAAGGCTATTTTTAAGTGATTGCTCATCAGCTTAAAGAGACTATTTGAAGTTGTGGAGGGTGGGAAATGGTGCAATGGATGGTGTTCTTGCGCTGGAGTAAAAAGAAAATGACTTTATAGTAAAAATTAAATATTAAAACATGTTTTTAGATATATTTTCTTTGATCTGTTCGAACCTTCCATCAACCCGATCGAGCTTACTAACTGGGGGAAAATCCGCTCGAGGAAAAGTACGCTTGGCGATACTTACCCTACACCTCTTTGACTTCGTATTTAATTTTAACTAAGCCTAGTAACATTAAATCCAATCTATTTTCATAGAAAAAAGGACGAGGAATTCAGAGATACTATCAATTTTTTCATAGGTCAGACCGTTACCGTGCTATAAAAATCCAAACTCGAAAATTGCTGCCAGCGGGCTTAATGCGCTCGAACTTCGCACTTTACTAGATCTAGATTCTAGGCCACGTGTGAACGTTCTAGAGTGTAGACTGAATAATCCAGTTTATGCCGAATATAACGAGTTTAAAAGAAATAAAAGCTTCTTTTTCATTGGTCAAAAAAATGTTAACATGTATAAAACTTTTTTTTTTTTTAAATCTAAATCTAGAAAAAAAAAACAACGAATATGTCTCCTTTAGATTCTTTGTGTGATTAAATATTACTAGATATAGATAGTTTTTTTTTTAGTGTGCACATTAAAAAATCAGACGCACACACACATACACTATTTGATTACGAAAAGTCTGCATTGGGCCCATACGGGTAAAACTTCACAATTCCAGTTAGGGATTTCCCAAATAGAACCCTAATTAATTAAAAAAAAACAACAACTTAATATTACTTACAAAAAGGATTCAAAGCAAAATTTAGCTTTAAGACAATTAATACTAAATTTTAAAACATCATAATATTGTTTTTTATTTTATAATAAAGATTTCATCATGTTGGTTCTGGCGTGATTGGGGAAATCCCACACTGGCATGAAAGCGGAAAGACGTTAACGGCCCAATAACTAAAATCCCACACCAATCCGTGAACGTTTTTATAGGGGCGAGTGCAAGTAGGTCAGTCTACCCAATGAAACCTTATTACCCCACACCGCGCCAGAATGGTTTCGACATGGCTTTATAGGGCCTACATGGTGGTGCACTTGTAAACCCCCCCCCCCCCCCCCCGGATTCTGACTAAATCTACATCTACGTAATACAAACAAAACAGATCTGGAAGATGTATTTCATTATAAAATTTAAAAAAAAATGGCTAAAATGTGGCTACTCAGAATTCAGAGGCGAGCGCGTACATAGTTGGTCATCAATTCCTGATGCGCCTAGGATAATCTACTACTAGGCCTACATTAACCAGCACTACTTGTTCAGTTGCTACTTAGAAGTTAATTGATTTGATGGTGCAAAAAATGGCTATAATTTGGCTACTCAGAATCCATCTGCGGGCGCCCATGATCTCCATGTTGCTTTCTTCTGGCCCACAAAAACTCACAAGACGTCTGTATTATATAAGATAAGACAGAAGTTTTCGATGGCGGTGGTTTGGTTTGGTAATTGCACTAAGAGGTCGAAGACGCAATTATATATATAGCAGTGATGAATGTTTTACTTTAAAAACTCAATGTATAATTCCAGAAACGAAACAAAAACGAAAATAAAGTCTCAGTGATTTCAGTGGAGGTTATAATAAGATAAATAAGAAGAAAGCTAAATATTCGAGAAGATCACTAGATTTATGTAGTAGACTATAGAGTCTAGATCTAATCTAGGTAATAAATAGATCCCCCAAGTCTACTCAGTGCATTAGAACCTATGCCTATAGTATATATAATTTTTATATATATAATTTAATAATAATTAAAATTCTTAATAATTTTGTGGCAGTTTTAAGTTTAATGATTTTATATTTACCGTTTTACGTCTCGAGAGACGATCGTTGCAATCATCCATCCAAAGAGGCCAATCCTAATAATTAATTTTAATATTATAGACTAGAAATAGTAGAATGTCTAGATTAGATAGTAGATTGGCTAGATATAGACTCTAGATCTAGTTCAAGATGTAGGGATGTGAAATAAAAAATTAATCTTTGAAAAAACAATTTTTGTTAGTACATATCATTAAAATACTTTAATAGAATTTTCCAATGGTGTATAAATTATGACTGTATGTTTAACAACTAGAAAGTTATGAATTTTTTTGTGGCATTTTGACCTAACATCAGTTGACATGGAACAAGAGAGGAAAGCTTGTTGCTGCGGCGAGACACACCCTCAGCTCAAAAGTTAAAAAGTTGGAATTTAGTTTCTTAGATGATAGATATATCTATTAATAAAGAATTTTAATAGTAGATATATCTAGTATTAGTAGTAAATTTCTAGCTCACAAAGCTGATTTCATTTAGTCTATATTTATGAACTTTACTTGTTTAGAATGTAAATATTGAATGAAATAAACAAATTATCGGGTCTTGAGCTTCAAGAAATGTTAGAGTGGCCCAGAGAGGTGTGGACAAAATAGTGGCGTTGTGATGGCAAAAAATAACAAAATATTTTTTAAGGGGGATCAAAATCGTTTGAAAAAATGTTTTTTCAAATGTGCTTTAAAATTTGTCAGAATTCGTGCGAAGGTGTTTAGTACACAAAGACTATTGGAATATATGCAGAATATTAGGCTTTACAAAATTTTTATATATAGACTATCACCAAAACTGCACATGGCCATTATTTCTTTGTTAAAAGGCATTTTCCACTTTTTAAGCGCCGCTGAAGACTTACTGCGATAAAACTTGGTAGAATTATGGCCAGGCATGATGTATCTAATATTAATATAAAAAAAAAACAACTTTGTTCTCTATCCTAACTTCTGTATTGGTGAAAACAAAAAAGTGATATTTTCATTATAAGAAAAAAAGCATAAATAACTTTTTAAAAAAATCCTTATTAAGCATAAAGGCCATTGTCTAAAGTAATCGATAACACAACTTTAAAACTTCTCACATTTCATTAAAAAAGTGTAATAAATTTCCAAGTGCACCTGTTTTAGTGGCCCACGGTTAACGAGGGTGTCATGTGGCCATCACGACGACCAACCGCCTTTACTTTTTCCCAAGTAATCAGGTACTCATTAGAGCTGGGTGGAATCAGAGGCACCCAAAGATCCTGTGTGTAGGATGTAAATATCTTCAGTATTTCATAAGATGGGGGCGCCATGGTCGAATGGTTAAGCGCTTGGTTTTCCAACCTGAGATTTTTAGGACGCACCTGAGTCCACTCAACTCTAATAGGTACCTGACTTTAGTTGTTGAAAGTAAAAGCAGTTAGTCGCTGTGTGGGCCACATTACACCCTGCTCTTTAACCGTTGGCCAAAAAAACAGATTACCTTAACATCATCTGCGCCATAGATCGTAAGGTGTGAAAGGGAAAAATTCATCAATAAGATCAGATTATATATGTACTATCATCTAGTCTAGATCTAATAATAATTATCTGAGTAACAATAATGTTAAGGTAAAGAATTAGTTCCACACACCCATAAGCCTAGTTGACACCATTTGTTGTTTGAACTTTTTTAGCTCTGTAATGGTCTGTTGATCAGCTGACTGATCGATTTTCCATTTCAACTAGATCTCTTAGTTTACTATCTCATCATGGTTTCCAAACAAAATGATATAATCACACATAACATTGCCCCCCTCCCCCTTTTATTATAAGTCCACCTATTGACAGCAGGTGCACTGAAGGTGTGCAAGCAGCGAGAAAGATGATTCATTATTATTCACTTATTCATTGAAGCGAAAATGTCTTGTCTTGTCAATAGTCTTTTAATTTTAAAATTATTTGTAGTGTGCGGTTAGTG
Source organism: Biomphalaria pfeifferi (assembly GCA_030265305.1). Classification (NCBI taxonomy): domain Eukaryota; kingdom Metazoa; phylum Mollusca; class Gastropoda; family Planorbidae; genus Biomphalaria; species Biomphalaria pfeifferi. The sequence goes on from JASAOG010000141.1 coordinate 1,246,730, forward strand.
TTACAATTTTGCAACCATAACCTTAATCCTCACACCCATTTATTTTACTTAGGTTCATTTGACAGAAAGGAACTGAAAACGTGTTCCTGTCGATTTTAGAAACGTTTGAATTCGCTGATGCATCATAGAATCTAAAAAATCCCCTTAACACATTTGTACACCAGTTCACTTTGACCCAGTGATCTTGCAGAAGAAAGAGGAAAACTATGTGTCAGGAGTGTAGAGAAATGGAGCAGTCACCTTATCCAATAAGAAATTTAGCATTACTTTCAAAATAAACCAGCAAGGAGACAAAATTATCAAAATCTTTGCTGAAATTCATCCTTAAGTTGTTCACAATATTCAAACCAGATATTAATTTTGTCCAAATACTTTAGCTTTCTGTCTAACTGATTCTTGTATCACTTCACAGATGCCTTTCAAATGTCTCAGCATATATCACGTGTAAGGGCCCTTTATAAAGGCCTATTAAAACTTCACAGAGGGCTGCCATTAGAGTTTCAGGCTCTGGGTACACAGTATGTCAAAGAAGAGTTTCGGGCCCATAAAAATATTAAGCAAGCTGAAGCTGAAATATTTCTTCATGAATGGACAGTAAGTAATGTCCTAGAAATATCAAAATGTTCAACATGAAAAAGCCCTATTACTATTTAAGTTGCAGTACATATTACTGTTCTATTTTAAACTTGATACATTTTCAAAGATTGAGAGAAAGTTTTTTTTTTACAAAGCTTTTATCAACTTACTCTGTGTGTGGAATCCTGTACATATTATTTATCCCACTTCCCATTCTCGGATCAAATTGAAACTTTTCACAATTATTCATTGTCAGTTACAGCAAATGAATGTATTTAAAAATTAACCAATTATAATTAAATGTAGAAAATGTACTAAGCTAAGGGGAGATAAGCCTTGTGTTGCAATTAGGTTGCTCATTTAAAATTTTGATGAGACCACAGGTTCAAATTTAAACTTAAGCAACTTTAAAATAAAAAAAAAAGCAGCACAGATACCCAAAATTTATATACTCATATTTATAAATATTTCCAATTGCATAAATTTATTATTGTTAGTCTAGATCTGTTAAAAATCAATTACATGATTAATTCAACTAACTGATCGAATTTCACTAAAGCGGAATAGGAGTCATATCCAATTTTACATTGTACTTGCTTTTTTTTGTTTCCAGAAGTACTATGTAACGCTTGCTGGGCAATTGTCCAAAAGGAAAAAAAAACAGGAGATTGGAATGTATCTTTCTCCTGAAATGTTGGATAATTTCTCCCAAGAACAATTAGGTCAGCTGTATGAGTTGTTTCAAGAGACTACAAAGATGAGCTCAAAGGAAGCAAAAGGAAATAACACATAGCAAGTTATGTACAAGACTGCACATAATTTATGATAATTTTTTGGGCTAAGTCCGTGCCCACTATATGTGCAGGGTTTACTTGAGCAAAGTGTATGTGACAATGATTTTGTAAGTCAAGTGACAGAGGATCCATTACTTCCCATGTACATGATTGTGATGAAAACTTTAATAATTTGTTTGTCCAATTACTAACTGATGCTAGTACTGAAGTAGAGGAATTATTTGTCAGCTTTTTCTTGAAGCAATTTTGATAACCTATCCATTGGTAAAGTAAATCTAAAGAGGAACAATTATGTACTAGGTAATGCAGCATTATATGCAGAAATGTAGTCTTGGCAGTAGTTTATAATATAAATTGGGGGGTAAAGTACCTGATATGGATTTCTAATATACGGGTATCTTTAAAACATTTTTTTAAAATCCATTTTTACACAAATTTATAAGGAAAAATGTCAGATTTGTAAATAAAGATTAAAATGTATTAAAACTCTGAATAGACATCAGTCTTTCTTTTTAAGTTCTATAGAATCCAGAAATCATTTGCACATTTATGTACAATGGTATATGTGGATAATAAAAAAAAAACAACTGGAAATTTTCAAAATCTGTGAAGTTTCGTTATTTTCTTTACTTATTACCAAGTTAACCATTTGATAGTCTTACATATGATGATATGTAAATTTCCTGTATATTGTTTATAATGTATTTATATGAAAACATTTTTTTAACATTAATAAAAAAAAATTCAGATTTTAATATATATTTTTGTATTCTTTTAAATGACTTTAAGATAAGGGTGTATACAATTTGTGTCTTATCTGAATAGCATGGTTCAATTCAAAGCAGCTTAATGTTAGCTCTTCTTAGTAATGGACCTCATTCACCAATCGTAAACAAACAACATTTAGCCACGTGATTCTTCTATAAAAATTACGATCTAATTTTTAATACACAGTGGCTATCACGTGACTAAATGTTTGTTTACGATTCATGAATGAGGTTCATTAGTAACAAGAGGTTCATTCTTAGAAACATTTTATTAACATTGACCAGGGTTAACTGGAAGATGTTAGCTACTAGTACCAATATTTCTAATTTAATGTACCATATATACAATTAGGACTAGGTGAACAGTAAACATCATCACATCCAAGATACAAAAAAAAAAAAAAAATTATTTCCCAGAAAAATATGATTAAACTTAATAGATTCTAATATTAATTTCGATGATTAAAGAACGGCTTCTTGGTTGTGTAGTCTGTGCTCTTAATGGTCCCAAGTTTGAACCCTGCTTCATGCCATCATGTGGTAGGTTTGGGCTAGGATGCAATAATATTTAACTCTGAAGGAATCTTTAATGATTTTAAAGTCTAGACACCATGTTAAAGCTTTAAGCCGCCTCATGAAGACCTGAATTATTTCTGATGCTTTGAACCACTGTGCATTTATGTAGGATGGGTCTTCCTGTAAGATTTTATTGCTGCCTGAATGGAACTAGTGAAACACAATTCAGCTTGAATTTAAAATTATCAGCCTCCTAATTGAATTTAACTTAGACTCAATAGCAAAGGAAGACCTTGTAGGCAAAAGAGAACTACCACACACCCTTCAATAAATATTTCTTTTCTAACATTTTTTAAGATTAAAAAAAAACTAAAATAAAACAATGTCATCGATAAATAAGCAAAGTAATGTATTTTTATGTTTACATCAAGATTTTGTCTTAGGGTAACTAAATAAAGTCCGAAAATATTGGAGTCAAAGGACTATTCATAGCCAATGAAATTTTTATGCAGCATTTATATATTTTCCAAGAAAGTAGAGATAACTAAAATATTTGTATAAGTTTTCTTTGTGTGTTATGAAAATACCTGAAACAATAGGTCAAGAGATTACATAGTGTGTGACTTATCACTATACTTTGTTCACAATAGCACAATACAAACAGACATATATGTTAACAGATTTCATAATTCATCTATCAATATATGATATTGCACTTACAACTATCCAAGGTCAATATAAGCTTAACTTAACAAGAAAAACACCAAACATGGCAGCTTTAATCACGCAACATGACAAAAAATTTTTTCTTAATTTAAAAAAAAAGGGGAGAAAAGTCTACTTAAAGGGTGAAAATCTACACAGCCCATGTAAAGGAACATTAGAATTGGATAAATAAAGCTACATTTTTAAAAATAAAGATCTATCTTAGAGGCGCTCCAGAACCAGCCAGTGATGAATCCTCTTCTCTTTCTGCCGCATGCTGTTTTAACTCTTGTTGGGTGTGTACAAAGTTGGACCATTCATCTGACCTTGGGTTAGCAATGTGCTGTAAACAGAAATTATTCTTAGTGAATCTAGTTATTTTGCTCCTGGCTAAAAAAAGTATTTTTTTTTTAAGCATTGGCATTAAATATCAACAGTATGTATCTATATCATATCAGTATATCAAACGGTATTCATATATCAAACAGTATGTATTTTTACCAACCAGGCTCTAGAAATGCAGAGTTATAGATTTTAGTGCTGGCTAAATCAGTGTTAAGCATTAACTATTTATAACTAGAATGAATACAGTCTATGGATATTTCATAACTGTCCTATATGAAAACTTGAAATAGGCTCACCTCTCCGACATCATACACATGAATACGTCCATTATTATCTCCAACACCAATATGGTGTCCAGTCTGGTGCCATCTCAGCTGGTTCAGGGCTGGACGACCATCAACTGTTATGCTGGCAGTGGGGACCTGAGGGGGATAAAATCCTAGATTTACTATTCCTTATCTCAGTCTTATTAACAAGTATCATCATGCAACTATATCAAGGTACATGTCTTTACTAAGTAAAAGTTGAGGCTACTCATCTGTACTGCTATAGTGTTCAGCTAATACACTCAATGTACTTAGTCCAGCTATCTTTTTGTTTTTTTTTAAACTTTCCAATAACTGATGTGAACCATTGAAAAGCTCTTCTTCAAAGTTCTTTCGATAGACATTTTCCAGTATTGAGCCACCAGCTTTACTTTTCCCAGAAGTCAGCTATGCTTCAGGGGCGGGTTTAGGAACAAACTGCAGTCTCCACCATTTCTTTTATAATCTTTTTTGTTTTAACCAATAGGACAATTTGGAGAGGCCTTGTTGTACCAAAAAAAACACAACACCCAGAGTAAAATCTCACCTTAAAATGCCCAACCCTATGACATCATAGGCACACTTTAAAATTACCTTAATATTAATAGCGCATTGAAAGTCAAAAAAAAAAAAAAAAAAAAAAAGGATTACGAAGACAAAGTTGAAACCTATATATTTTGTCCAATCTAAGGCAAAGACGTTGTCCACCGGGGATCTACACAAGTTCTAATCCTTTTCTACATGAACATTTAGAAAAAAAGGGAAATAAAACATATTTACCTCAGTTTCACTGTTAAGATTCCATAAATCTAAACGTCCCTCTCCGTCCACACTGGCAAACAGCGCTGGGTGAATGGGAGACCACCTGACATCATACACATAGTCATTGTTGTCTTCAAAGGAGTGGATGTAATAAGGTTGCTGTTGAAAAGATTGCGTTCAACATTTAGATGGCACGATTACATGAGACCTTTTTTCTCACAATATCTCATGTCATTTACATTCTAATTATCATGACATTTTTCCCCAATATCAAATGACTTTATTTTCACAATATCATGAAATTAAAAAAAAAAAATATTGTACACAACAAAAAACATATTTTCAAAAACTAACTAGCTTATTAATGCAATTAATAAACAATTGACTAGGAATTAAACAAAAATAATAAAAGCATAATTAATACCTTAATGCTCCACAGTTTGATAGTCCAATCAAAAGATGATGTTAGGAAATAGGGTGAGAAATCAATCTGTCCTGGAACTTTGTGTGTATCTATGCTGGTGATGGGACCTTGGTGACCTTCAAAGGCATCATTTATACCGGCTTTACTGGGAAAAAACATGATATTATCCCTTTAAAGGAATGAAAATCTGGGTGTGGTACGAAGGAATTGTTATCAAATCATTAATAATATTTTCTTTTTAAAAATTAGAACTAAGTAAATGTCCTGTAAAATACAGAAGAAGAAAAAGGAATGACATAGGAGACTCCAAATTACATAATTACCCTAAGATCTTAAATGATACTTATTCGGACACCTTGTTTAACCATTAACCCTTTCCACCACACACACAGACCTGATTGGTATTCTGATAATGATGTGGCATGCAGCTAAAATCAAAGACACAACATGAGTACCTACCACTGAACAACAGAAATATACACTTACCTTCCATGCCTGCAAGCAGAGTATGTAATGCATTCTTCTGAACCCACAATGAAATTATTGGCATCTCCAGACAGGAAACTGAAGCAGGTGGCAGCCACAGATTTGTTCTGCTTGCTCTGGAGCTCCATACTGTCTTGGGGCTGTGATAACATATCCAAACTCCAGGAGCAGAGTTTACCATCAGTTGACACGCTGATCAAGTTGTGGGCATTTTGGGTACCGACCACATTCACACAGTAGACAGGATGCTGCTCGAAACAATTTATTTCAAATATACATACATATTCTTTAATCATTAAACAGTTTTTTATAAACTATTTAATTTTAATATGTTTATTTAAAAGGCGAATATTTCTTTCATTTGCAACAAGAGAAATATTGAGCATATAATTTTTAAGAAGTTGTGGAAGTTTCTTTATTTCTTTCTAGTCAAAATGGAAAGTTTTACTGAAAACATGACAGCAGAATTTTCTTAAGCATCACAACCCTCTTATTATTCTTCTAGTATTTATTAATGCCTTAAATTCCAGTCACCTTAACTTTATTTACCCAGACCTTTAATTAAAAGCTTCAGTTTTTAGACACCATTACTCCCAATCAGGGCCAATTAGCATTTTAGGAATTCATTAAACTGAAAAAATAAGTTACACAAATTTTACCGTATGTGATGTGGCAGATAAAGGTGTACGCTGCACAGGTGTTCTTTTGTTGACTCTGTTATCCCAGAGGACAATGCGACCAGAATATGTTCCCCCGATAACTAAGTTGGGGTGAAACTGTGCAAAGCATGTTGACATGACGGAAGACTGAAAGGAAAAGAGAAACACATTCATTTATCCAACACTGTTCTATAATGTCAATTATTGAAGAAAGAATTTCATTAATGTAAAGGTTAAAACTGACCCAACTTTCTCACATAATGTTAGTATTTTAAGATACTGACCTGACAGTGAAATATATATTCAGGATCCATGTTTTTGAACTTCAGATTCCAGATGAGAGCAACTCCATCGGGGTCATTTGGTGCATCTTCATTGGCATTGTAGGAAGCCAACAAGAGCTCAGGATACTAGGAATAGCCACACACACAAAAGTAACAAAATAAATGCAGTTTTTTTATGGAAACAACTAATTTTATATTGGAATAGCTAATGTTAATGTCATAATATTCCATTCTAATTTATAACAAGTCAAATTCTTAAATTCCTTTTTCTAAATTTCCAAACCAACACTTACAAAGCTATAAAAGTAATGTGTAAACATCAGAAAAAAACAAAGACTTTTTATCAATGTTGAATCAGGCATATATTAAGTCTCATGAGAAAACCCAGACAAGTGAATTAAACAACTTTTGTCTGGCAACCCTAGTGTTTAAGTCGAAACTGTAACAAGTACAAACGTTAAGTTCAAGAAATTTAATGAATCTATATTGTTTGCCATAATGACAAAAATGTAAAAGAGACAATACCTGAGGTGACCAATCCATTCCTGTGATAGTTCTGCGCTTAGACCACTTCTCATCAAAAAACTCCAACTGTAATTTTAATCTCTCCCCAGCTAGACTGTCACTATTAAGGACAGAATTGTACAGATTGGTAGATAAAAACTTTGTAAAATACTATTCAATGCCACAATAGAACTTGTTTAACTGTTTGCTTGAATTTACTTTAAAAAGTTTATTAACAAATGTTCAACGATACATACTCATCTTTGCCATCCATGTCAGCCCCGCTGTAGTCGATAGTGAGACCAGTGTCATTCAGTGCCAGCATGCGTTGCATGACCCTGGCAGCCCTGGAAACACTCAGCTGATACTCCTCAGACATGATGATCTGTTTCTTCTCCTCTTCACTCAGCTCAAGAACTGAATTAAAAACATTCAACACATGGCAATAGCTCTCACATAGACACAATTATTTTCAAATTCTTTTGTTACATTTACAGTTTAGAAATAGTTCAAAAGGTAACTGAGTACTGATCAACAATTTATCAAACAGTATATTGTTTCGTTGATTACTTCACCCTTTTAGGGCTTGCTCAGTTTTTTAATGTTTCTATGCTGAGAAATCCTTGTTGACAAATCTTCAAGTTAAGTTGAAATGTAAAGGTTATAAATCAAGTATTTATGTTTTTATAAACTTTAACAATATCTAAGCACATTATAAAAATATTGAAAAGATAAAAAAACAAAAAGGGAATTTTTGGTGATACTACAGTTTGGAAAATAAAAAGTGGAGGGCAAAAGAAACAGTTAGGCAAGAACTAGTAGTTTTGTTATCAATCCAGTTAAAGTACCTACTAAAACTAATACAAATTACATCAGAGCGACAGTTATAATGTAAGCACATACATCAGGACTAGATTTTTTTTCTTCTATCATTCATTTTTTTCCAACTTTCGTTTCTGATTAAGAAAAATGTCAAAGGTTCCACACTATTGTAAACTGTAGCATTCATTTGAATCTTAGGATTTAAGGAAAAAAAAATTAACATGTAGACCTACTTGCTGGGGGTTTTTCCTCTTTCTTTTCTTCTTCTGAACTTGGTGGTGCCACCATCTCAACTCGAGGCATGCGATGGGCCATTTGATGGCCATGAGGGGCATCAGCACTAACATCCAAGGAATCTGTGTCATCATCTGTGTGGTCAGCATTGTCATAAACCAAAACTATCATGTTAATAATTCCCAAAGGCTGCTCAATAACTTGAGATTTACATTCAACAAACAAATCAACTATGTAAATACTTTAAATATAATACTAGAGTTCTATGATCATGGATGTATTGCATAACTTTTTATAACTTCTAGAAATCAATTCCAAATTCCCCTTTGAGATTTAAGATGAGGAAAATTTTTACCAAGTCTCAATTTTTGAGTAGCCAGCATTTTATCCAAAAACTTTTTTTTTTTTTTTTCCAACTTAATTCAGCGTGAGAGCATGAGAAAGCCTAAAATGGGCTCAAACTAATCCCTCATATAACTGTAGATTTGGCAAACTAGTGGAATGGCGCCATTTACCCTTATGTCAAATGAAATGTATTACAAGTTTGAATCAATTAATAAAAGTTTTGTAACTGCAGATACAAATCAGTAAACACTAAATGGTACTTTTGTAACATCATGTCATACAATTGAATTCCTCTCTATTTCCAAAAGGCACTTGTGGCCAATAGAATAATCTTTACTTATCTACTAATGTATGAGAGTGACAGAATAAAACCAAGTTAAGGTTATAAGAGGCTCGTATTCTATCAAGAATTATTATTTTTAGTGAGAAAAATGTTTAAAAGTTTTAAAGCTAAATTATGTCTAAAAACATTTAACTCCCTCTGCTTTTATATAAACCGATAAATAGAATAGCTGCAATTAATAAAAAATTATTATTTAATTCTGATTTTGTGATGTTTATGACACTTAATGCTTACTAAATAAAATTTGAAACTAACTTGTCACAATAAAAATGTCCAATTTTAAAGTGAGTTTTATTTAAATAATTTGTAAAAAACTCTGCAGATCTTCTGTAATACTGATAGTCAAAGAATTAAAATTATAATGAATCCCTTGTACCAAAAAAAAAAAAAAGAAGTGTATTACTGTAAAAATTCAACAATTTAAGTAATAATCACTCAATTAAATTGATAGCAGCAAATAATCCTGTTCTAGAAAATATCAAATATTAATCTGCAGACTAAGGAAACAGAATCATTTCAAGTCAGAATATGACCATTAGATATTGGGACTAGAAAACATTCAAGAATGCAGGCATAAAACTCATTTCTCTGTCTACTACTCAACACTTAAGACATGATAAAAGAGTAAAAAAAAAATCAAACAAATATTGCGCAGCAACAAGACAGCAATGAAAATAACCAATGAAAATATCAACAAAAGTAGTACAGTGACTAGAAAAAAAAAAATATAGTTCAGTAAATGCACCATCTCAGGCCTGAACAGCAAAAGTCACACTGATGTTAAAGGAGTCTGCATTTTGACCATGAGTTTAAAATTACAACTTTCTGTTTCAGCACTAGTTGAGTTTTATTGGGAGTTTTCTTTTCCTAGTGTTTTCTTCTCCATTTTTTAAAAATACTTTTAAAAATTAGGTTTAAAGTTTAATAAAACTTTAGTACATTTATCTATGACATAAATTTTGAAACATCTGCCTTTTTAAATGTACCAATGATTTATGTTTGTTTTTTTTATCAAACAAAGGAGTCTAGCTACACAAAATAAAGCAAGGGCAAATAACATGCAAGATGCAGCCATTAAAAAAAATAATTTTTAATTTGATATATATTAACTTTTATAAATATAAATATCTTTTTTTTTAATAAAAAAAAAAGAAATATTTTCCAAAACAAGCCACACACAAAACTCTTTAATGATAAGGGCCAAATAAATCAACACAGAGAGACTTACATAGAAAGAGGAAATGAGATAAACTAAAACAAATGCTACTTTAAAGAATCATGCACTCACAAGTGCAACATAATGGCACAAGTTGTGGATTATCTTCTTTTTGTTTGTTTTTTTCAATGAATTCAATGAATGCCTGTAACACCTGGATCTAAAGTTTATAGGAAAATAAACCAGTGTTTACAAATTGAAAGATTTACTTTTCTTTGAGGATGGAGAAAAATTGGTGTTCTGTTTATGCATAAATAATATTCAGCCATCAAACAGAATATAACCCACACTCTCTAACAAACCAAGGTGTTTAAGAATCTACAAACAAGGAAATACAGATAATAGCTATGCACGTGGAATGTATATAATTTTACATATAAAAAAATCTTTATGAATTAAAAAAAAAAAAAGAAATGGGGAAAAGTTCTTAAAAGATTAGCCCCACACATTTCAGGATAAAGAAAAATAAAAGATAATAAATACTATTAATAATATGACAACAAGGAATTTCATATAGACCTGCTGCTCAGAAAACTAAACAAATTAATGTTACATTTTAAGAATGTATAGATCTTTTTAATAGCTCATTTTTGTGTGATCTAATGAGAATAATTAAACTTAAGCTTTACAGAAAACATAGGCCAAAGTAGGAATAACATGGTTATCCCACTGCATGCATCCTTTCAAAAATAAGTTGTATAAACTATAATATCTGTTAAAATCTTCTCAAACTACCATGTTAGTTTTTTTTTTAAAGTTATGTTTGACAACTAGTTTTTTTTTTTTTTTTTAAAGTTCAGAAGCAGGCCTGCAGCACAACATGAGATTAGAAAAAAACAACAACACAAAACAAAAGGTGTAATAATGAAAGACAACAATGCCACCATTCACCATACCTTCTTCCAAATCATCAAAAAACTCATCGTCCCATTCCATATGAGGATGAACAAATTTAGGGGACCCAAAGCCTAAGGTAAGATGGGGGCACAGGGCAATCCAAAGATTAAATCAGTCCAAGAAAATGGCAACATATTAAATAGAAAAAGAAACAAATTTATCCTGGACTTTTGTTTTTCTCTAAACTAAAATACTTCAAATGAGAACTACAATTTAAATTTAAAATCTCATAGGACTTAATTAAATTGGAAATCTGATAAATACAAAAAAATGACAGATATGCCTGATTATGACCAAAAAAAAAGCTACATTTTTTAAATGAAAAGCATTAAACCAATTTTCTTTAAAAGCCAATGTCAGTGCATAAAATGATATTAAAATATACACAGCCAAAAATAAATATGAAAATATTAACAAAGCCAAACATTCAAGGAATTGCTAATAGCAACAAAACAACAAAAAAAAAGGGACATTCATAAACTAAGTTGGCATTTTTGGATATTAATATTAGCGTTAAGCTAGTAAAATCTCTTTACAATGCAGATCCCCCACTGATATAATTTGGCTATTTTTTTAATCCAGAGGCCAAACTGGCTAAAAGTAAAAGGACCATTGTTCATAGCACAGCTAAACCTAAAAAGTGTATAATTAAATGGGTGTAAAATAAAAGTTAAAAAAACAACACAATTCTAGTATGTTTAAAAAAAAAAAGCACAGTGTGGTTACCAAGCCAATGGACAATCTAACAGTGTTCCCGTGCTTAGAGCATGTGCATGCACTTTGTAGCACAATCAAATAGACAAAACAAAATTATTTTCTAGAAATTATTGAGTAGTTATTTATTTAGTACAGCTAATCTACTAATTGTTTACAAATCTTCATTACGTTTTTGGTTCAAACTTGTTTTTAAACTTTTAATAGTTATAAGCTGGCTGCAATAAAATACTAATAATCCAATACCTTAAAGTGGATATTTCTAAGACTAAAGGGTAGGTTTGGTTGTTCACAAGTGAAAGACAGTATGGCTTTAGTCTTTTTTTTTTTCTTTCACTTGTCAATGCATGCTTTGTATAACAATCAGATCACAGAAAAAAAAAGAAAAAATATAAGTTAACAGAATGCTTCAAATTAATATGAGTAACATCATGAAAACATCAGTTCATAGATTCAACAAGAGATGGTGCATTTATTGTTCCATTACATGGTTTTTCAAGTATGTCACATGACAATAGCAATACAGAAATCCAGTCCACCTGTCTAGTCAAATAGCTAAAGCTTTATAAGCCCCACAAAAAAATGATTAAAACAATTTTTTTCTTTATAGAAAGACTAAGAAATATGTAAAAAAAATAAAAAAAAAATAGGTAAAATCACCATTTAGCACAAGATACAGAGACAAACACAACAACCAGAAAGAAAAAAAAAAGTAAATAAAACAAAATGTCCACACTGTGGGTTAGCTATCTAGAGATCAAAAAAGAAAAGTGGAAGGATGTAACATCTAGCTCCCTGTGCCGCCTGCAGCATAACTCCCAACTTACCGTAGTAGTCCCATGGTCCTCGGCCTTGAGGGCAGAGATAGAATGGCGACATGCCAAATATTAGTATATAAATCTACCTAGATCATGTATTATGCATTTTAATGATTGAAATAAAAATGCATAACAGGTTTGTAGTGCAATAAACATTTAGCCGCTGCAGTTGGAACTTCATTTTAAAATATTTGAATGCCGGCTATGAACTCTAATTTCTTGATTACAAAAAAAAAATATTTATTCTTAAATTGTTAATGATTTTTTAATTGCTTAATTTTATTTTTAAAAAATTAAAATACTAAATGGTGACTAAATGGTATATATTTAATTTTTTATCTTCTAAATGGACAGGTGCCAATCCCTTTAAAATAGAATAAATAATATAGAAAAAAACAGTACAAGACAAACAGAAAAATAAAACATTGTTTCTGTCACAAAAGTTTAACTTTTAAAGTTCTTCAGCACATTGAAAGGGAATCATATGACCCAATGGAACATTTTTATTTTGAGCCCCAATACTCACACAAGATGATCCATTACTTGGCATTACAAGTTTATACAACTAAACCAGCTTATACTTTTTAAAAAATAAGGATTTACTTTTCTTAACATAACAATTCAAACAGATTAAAATTATATTAATTTTTTTTTTTATTAATAAGCAGTTTATATTATTGTACCAAAAAAACAAACTATTAATGAACATAAACTTAACCTAAAATTGCAACTTTGTTTTAACATGTCATTTTTTTTTCTTAAATATTCAGTTATCTTGGAAATAAGATCATATTTACACAGTTTATTTCCCCAATAATTGAACTTCTCCTAGTTTCTGATAAACAAATGTGTTCATGCACCATTAAAAAAACAATTGCATGCTTTCAATGCTATGAATGTATCAAAAACGTTTCACAAATGATTCAATTGGTGGAGAATTTCTGAAAGAATCAAAGACTAAGCAACCCCACAACAGTAACTAAATATGTGCCACCAGACGACAGCTGACTATAGAATAAGTATGTGTTGATCATAAAAACAAATATAAAAGGTCTTTTTTTGTTTGTTTTTAATTAAAGATCAATTATATTAGGCAAATAAAACAGCTTGATAATGTTTTAAAATATTGTTCATAGTTGTTTATTTAGAAACACAACAAAAAATTGTATGTTTGTTCTTTCTATTCAACAACATTTTTGGACATAAAGTAAAAGTTAGTCAAGTATTAAAAATATAAATAAATTGGTCTTCGTCAATTTAAAACTGGAACTTTCAAATATATAGTTCAGGCCAAGGATTGAATGCTGAAACTATAACCTGGACATAAATAAGACTGGCACAAATGCAAAAAATATCTAGAATGTTTTAGATCTAATTACCAAGAGATTTAGTAAACCTTTGAGATCAATAGCCAATGTTAATTAGCTAAACTTGTTTTAAAATATTTAAATCTATAAATAAAGTGGGACTGCTAAAAAAAAAAAAAGGTCGGTTTTGATCATTAATGATTCTAACAAATCCTATGTCAAAAAATTTTGTAACAGCTAGCCTGAAAGTCCTACAAATGGAAAAAGTCACCTCTTTTGTTGGGCTTTTTGTGATGTTAGTGCTATTAGCACATTGACCAATTTTCTGAACTTTTCCAAATTAGCACTAGATCAAAACAGTATATAAGCATGACTAGTAACCAAATGAAGACATCCTGACACTAATCCTGCTTCATTAAATCAGTTGCAGCCTTATCAGTTCATAGTCTTACACAGACGCCGGAACTCAATGATAGATTGCCTAACTTTTAACTACTAATAATACTCAATGATAGATTGCCTAACTTTTAACTACTAATAAATTATTAATAAATGTTAAAATACAAAAAAAGTAATAACAAATTTTTCCGCACATTGAAAAAAGGTCCCGGCACGCCATACCAGTGTGTACTGTCACAGAAAAAAGCACTGGTCTTATATTTAATTAAAAGAATGTCAAACTTGTTTTCTCATGTTCTACACTTGGATCCACTCAATGGGATGAGCTAATAAGTTGTAAGTCGCAAATAGTGTGGGATGAACTAATGAGTTGCAAGTCACAATGAGTGTAGTTGATGAGCTAATAAGTTGTAAGTTATAATAAGTGTGGGATGAGCTAATGAGTTGTAAGTCGCAACAAGTGTGGGATGAGCTAATAAGTTGTGAGTCCCAATAAGTCAAAGGGATGAGCTAATAAGTTGTAAGCCAAAATGAGTGTAGTTGATGAGCTAACAAGTTGTAAGTCACAATATGTGTGGGATGAGCTAATAAGTTGTAAGTCCCAATAAGTGTGGGATGAGCTAATAAGTTGTAAGTCAAAATGAGTGTAGTTGATGAGCTAATAAGTTGTAAGTCACAATGAGTGTGGGATGAGTTAATAAGTTGTAAGTCACAATGAGTGTAGTTGATGAGCTAATAAGTTGTAAGTCACAATATGTGTGGGATGAGCTAATAAGTTGTAAGTTCCAATAAGTGTGGGATGAGCTAATAAGTTGTAAGTCAAAATGAGTGTAGTTGATGAGCTAATAAGTTGTAAGTCACAAAGAGTGTGGGATGAGCTAATAAGTTGTAAGTTACAGTAAGTGTGGGATGAGCTAGTAAGTTGTAAGTCAAAATCACAATAAGTGTGGGATGAGCTAATGAGTTGTAAGTCAAAATGAGTGTAGTTGATGAGCTAATAAGTTGTAAGTCACAATGAGTGTGGGATGAGCTAATAAGTTGTAAGTCACAATGAGCATGGGACGAGCTAATAAGTTGTAAGTCACGAGTGTGGGATGACCAAAATGTTTCCAAAAGTCTAACAGCTATTTATATAGAATTTTATTTACATTTCATTTGTTCAAAAGAAGTGTCGAATCACACTGGTAAGGTAATTCAAACTTTGACTAGAATTCTATAAAATGTTTGCAGTAAATCAATTTTAATAATTTGTACATTTATTTTTTTAATTAATTAAGTGTGTAATCCACCAAAGTACAAATAATTGTACTAAACAACAAAATCATAATTTCATTTCATACTTCACACTACCAGTGTATCATGTTTTTATAAATATAAGGCATGTTTTTATAATTAGACTAGTTGGTTATTAGGACTTAATAGATTGTGTGTGTACCATTGGGGATCCAATACAACTGACCATGTTGAGGATCCACTTAACCAGAATTGACTATAGTAAGAGCTAAACAACTTTCTTAAGTATTGCATCATTGGCTATATATCCCAAGTAACTGGGCCAGTGCAAAGGTCACAACTAAGAAAGTAATTTTTCAGGGAACAACTAGATTGTTTTCAGGGAGCCCACTTCAGTGGAAAATTATGAATAGCTTGTGATCCCAAAAGTGCTGCTAACAATATGATGCAAAACAGAAAGACATTTGCTTACATAGAGATTTATTTACAGAGAACCTCTTTAAACCTAGTCTATAAATATGTCAAGTGTAATGCCCATCTCTTGCTCACGGAGAGAGTAAATAAAATGTGCAAAAGGTATAAGAAGAACAGGAAACAAATAAAATCCTACATTAAAACACAAGGAAAAAATAATAACAGAAATAACCACATTAAGATATGACATAAAACAACAGCACAGGCACAAGTGAAAGTTGTGTTTGAAAACATTTTAACGTTAAGATTGTGTTTGTCATATTTGATTAATGTGGTGTTTTGTTTCTGTTGAAATAAAAGATCATTTCAATTTCATTTAAAATGAAGGCTGAAATTTGGGCCTATGCTATTTTGAGTAGAACTAACAAAGCAGCGAGCACATTAAGCCTACACTGTACATCAAAGTGCTGAAAGGTAAAACACATAGCCATTCAACCTGACAGAATGAGAGAAATGTACACAAAAATACTATACACAAACAGATCTATTTTTAGAATACTACTACTATTTACAACACTTGGAGTAGTAATAAAACTGTCACAAATGGCTAAAGCACTGATGTTAACTTGAAACACTGATCTTTTTAAGCTTCAAAATGAAAGAAATTGGTTTAATCTTTTTTCATTTACATTCTCATTTAAGGATGAATTCAAGATTCGTTTTGAAAAAACAAACAACTTTTCTAAACAAACCTTTACCATCTTTGTATTAACACAAGAGTGAGCTCCAAATGCAATGGGACACACTCACATACAGACATTCACACCTATAAACTACTCACTTCCGTGAGAATGGGATCGTTTTCTCCGTCCTAGTGGGTGAATTCAGAAAGCAAAATCAACATTGTGGTCAACTTTTTTTTTTAAAAGCTACACATAACAATTAACAATAATGTGTTTCTTATTGATGAAAAGTTCTAACTACAGTTGGCAGTAATAAAGCAGGAGAGAGATATGTTCGTTGTTACAAATCATAGAATTCATGGAAGGAATTACAAAATAATGAGTTTTTATTGGCTAACATTTAATTGACGCTGAGCCACTATTAAGTTCATTGAGCCAACTACAAAGTCATTCTAATAACAAAACACATTTTTACAACTAGCTAAGAATTTGTATGCCAGCCAAAGCCAACAATTAAGCATATATACCAGTAATGAATAGATTTTTAAATTTTATTTTAATGAGCAAACTTTAACTGTAAAGGTAAAACTAAAAGGAACAATAAATATAAACTATTAGAAATGTTATATATAAATAAAGATAAACACATTTAACTGCAACTTACCATCCTTCTCTATTGATTCAGGGTTGATGGTCTGTGTCTCTTTGCTGTAGGCTACATTTTCTTTTGGGGGAATGTTTGTTTCATTTACTTTGACGATGGAAAGCTGCACATTTCTTCTGCGTGGACTGTTTATATAAAATAGACACACAAAAGTTAGATTATCTAATACAATGAAACTACATGGAATGCTAATATCAAATGGACACACAAAAGTTAGATTATCTAATACAATGAAACTACATGGACTGCTACTATCAAATAGAAACACACAAGTTAGCTACTATCTAATGTCAAAACCTGGATATTGTAACTGGCGAGGAAGAACTGTCATCTGGTCCAGAAATTGGGGCAGAAAGACTTGAAGTAATTGTTGGTTGAGCTGGAGTTTCTAAAGAAGAATACAAACAAGTTTACATTTTAATGAAGACATGAAGCGTTGTGATTAAATTGTGTGTATCATAACAGGCTTTGATTGTACTGTGTAAGAATTACATGATGTCTAACAAAACAAACTTCTATGCTACCTGTGATAGGTATTCCTAAATCTCGAAAGAGAGCATCAGGATCTGAAGGACTACCTGTTGCCGCTTGAGGTCTGACTGGTCCCTAAAATAAAACAGAAAATTTAGAGATCTATCATCATTAATAGTTTTAATTAAAAAATTTAGAGACATAAATTGTTGGGGTGGAAGGGGGGTGACACCCTGAGCTGACCGCACTGAGTGACACAGATCTTAGTGACACCACTGCTAGAACTTATTTGTTAGTATAGACTAGATAGGTAGTTCAATAAAAATTTAATAAAAAATACACTAATAAAGCCTACATTGTTAAAAACAACATGAAAAGAGTTATAATATAACAAAATTTGTCCTTGTATGGAGTTGTTAATTTTATAAGGTTAAAAAATTTGTCTCTTTAAAAAAAATAATAATCTGGGAACCCCCTTGTACAAGAAGGCTAGTGGAAATGATATTAAGCTGTTCTAACTGATGCTTTTGTACACTTTGTAATGAGCATAAAGAGACTAAGTAGAATGAGCTTGGTTCTAAGTTGATGTTGCAATCACACATTTTATACAACATGATTAACTTCATTTTAAAGAGGAGGTAATAATGCCTTTTTTTTCCTGGGATTTTTTAAAATCTAATATAAAGTTTAAACAAATCGAGAGATCTAATTTGGTCACAAATTTAAATAAATCAAAGTGAATCACTGCAGCTTCATTGCAAGACACTTTTTTAAACAGCTTTTTTAAAAGATCCATAAAAGATCTATCAATCAATTTTATATTTTTATGCATAAAGTTGAGGCTGAAAGAAGAATTCAAGCCTTTAAGAGTAAATGCTGCAGAATATTGTTAGGTTTCAGACACCAAGAAAAGAGGATTTTGTATTTTTACAAGTCAACACTCTGTGAAAGAAAAGCTGAGCTAGTCAAGTCTTATATAGAATGATATGAATCACTGTTGAAAGTCATCCTTCAAGTGGAGGGAGCAAGAAGAAAGAGTCATCCAAAGAAAATTTGGCTGGACAATGTAAAAGAATGGACCGCCCTCTCTCTTGATATCCTGCTAAGAACAGCTGCTGACCAGAAAAAGTGGAGGGATTTGGTTATGCGAACTGTCACAGCACCCCTAGTCAGAATAAATGTCAAGGCCAATGGACAGATGAGATGCACAATATCAAATCAACTCCATAATAACTAATAATATTAAATAGTAATATAATAACTTTTAATAAGCTGTTATTTATTAATGTTATTAATTTAATGAAATGATTTGCCTAAAGTAGGCTCCAAAGCTTGAAAGTTCTATTAATAAGACTAAGTTTTCTAAGACTAAGTTAAACTAAAGATAAATACAAAAAGATCTAGAGTCTACTAGATCTAGACTACAAGATCTCTTATCTTGAATAATCTAGATATATTTGTATGATTTTTCTACAACACCAACACATACACATGGGTGCGCGCAGGGGGGCACCCCCCTGGACTCAGAGTAGCCGAATTCTATTTTTTTTTGCATCATCAGATCAATTAAAATCGAAATAGCAACTGAACCAGTAGTGCTTCCACTGGTGAATGGCACGGCATGGCCTAAATTATGCAGATGAGCCAAAAAAACAAAATATCACATATCCATTGGTGAATCGTGAATTACAGAGTTGTAGTAGACTAGCCTAAGGGTTAGACACTTATCAGGAACTGATGGCTAACCATGTAACCGGGCATGTACAACAGTACATGCATCCCTCTCCTCTAAAATACTCTGAATTCTGAAAAGCCAAATTTTAGCCGTTTTTTGTTTTTTTACATCTTCAAATCAATTAATTTCTGCTAGGAAGCAACTTAGCATGTAGACATTAGAACTCTGATCTAGACTTTACTCTCGACTCTAAGTCTAGTCACTCTAGACCAGTGTTTCTCAAACTGTGTGCCGCCAAAGATTTGCAGGTGTGCTGCAGGAGTTTTTAAAACGCCACACATGCAGCGTTACACAGGTCTGCCTAGTGCCTACTATTAAATTTTTATTTTACGTTGCGATGACATCTCCACTTGCATCGACCAGTAATAGTAGTGGATCACTCCATTATGACAGAAACGGATGTTGGCTATTCAGGTTATGGAATTGTCCACTATACATATATTATTATAATGAATAAAATGTTGGCCGCCTTAGCAGACGCACAGCAATTCTTGAATTGGTAACGATAATAATAAGCGATGTGTTTCATGTAAATTGGTTGGGTGTATGCTAATAATAACAAATTATCAATAGGCCTTATTCATTGTTATCCATGGAGAAATATGTTAGCAAGAATGAAACTGCGAAAGCGTTAATTGAAAAGCAACGAACCAAATGAAGGTACAAAGAAGATTACATCAGATATGGTTTCATATCTTCGGGACCTGAAGATTCTCCATTGCCATTCTGTCTGATCTGCAATGCAACTCTATCGAATGAGGCGCTTGTTCCAAGCGAATTGAAGAGACACTTGGAAACAAAACATCCAGTTGTAAAAGCGCAACCAAAGGAATACTTCGAAAACATCAGGGCTCAACAAAATAAACAAGCTAAGACACTTACAAACTACCTATTGCTGCCAGAAAAGGGATTGGTTGCAAGTTATAAGGTTGCTCAGTTATTAGCAAAACACACGAAAGCACACAGAGGCTGAATCAGTCATTGCACCAGCTTTAGCAATAGTTGTTGAAACTATCCTTGAACCGGATGCTGCCGAAAAAGTTAAAAAAGTTCCTTTGTCAAATGATACTATCTCGCGCAGAATTTAAGACTTATCGTCAGATTTACAAGTTCAAATCTGCGAACACTTCGACGGGACTGACGATGAAGTGTCTCTTCTGTGGTCTCTTCAAGTTGATGAATCCACAGACATAAGTGGCAAAGCCCAGCTGCTAGCCTATATTCGATTCATAAAAGATGAAAAATGTGTCAACGAATTCTTATTTTGAAAAGACTTACCAACTACGACCAAAGGCGAAGATATTTTCAAAGTGGTGAACGAAAACATTTTGCTCTTCAAACTACAGTGGAAAAACTGTGTCAGCCTTTGCACCGATGGCTGTCCTTCCATGCAGGGAAATAGGAAGGGATTCTAAACACTTGTGCGTCAAGAAAATCCAAATGTATTAGTTGTTCACTGCATGATCCACAGAGAAGCTCTTGCCTTCAAATCTTTACCGAAAGATTTGATGCCTGCTCTGGATCAAGTGATGGATGTTGTAAACTTCATCAAATCTTGACCACTTGCATCCCGACTTTTTTCTCTGCTCTGTGAAGCAATGGATTCAGACTACAAATGTCTCCTGTATCACACCAACGTTCGTTGGCTCTCCAGGGGAAAACTGTAAAAGCGCGCCGTCCAACTCAAGGCTGAGCTGATTTCATTCTTGGAGGCTAAAAAAAAAAGACTTTGGATTTTCTATTCATGATGAGATCTGGTGGGTTAAGGTGACATTTCTCTCTGATTTATTTGACAAATTAAATTTATTGAATTTAATTCTTCAAGGACCATCGGAAATCACTGCATCCTCAAAACTGAAGTCATTTGGTGAAAAATTGTCTTTGTGGCAAAGTAAGATCTCGAAAGGAGTCTTTGACTGCTTTCCTACTTACAATGAATGTGCTTCAACTAAAGAAATCACCCCTGAAATTCTGGACACTTTGACACACTTGCAGTCAGCATTGTGGCATTACTTTCCAACAGTTGGAAGTAATGAGTATGGATGGGTCAGCTATCCATTTGGAAACAATGAAGCTACAAATTTGACAACTGAAGAAGCAGAGAAGCTCATTGATTTAAACAACGATGCAGTTCTTAAGTCAAGTTTTGCTGAGAAAAGCCTGGATGTGTTTTGGATTTCAATCAACAAGTTATATCCTGCAATCAGTTCAAAATAAATCTTCCATTTGCATCTTCATGGTTTTGTGAGTTTGGATTTTGAGCACTGACTGAAATCAAGTCTAAGAAAGAGACTTCTTACAAGAGACGATGAAATGTGAGTTTGTTTGTCGACTCTGGAGCCTCGATTAGATCAAATTTGCTCTCAAAAACAGGCACACCCTTAACATTAAATGTAATACTTTAAAACAGGTAAAATCTTTTTTTTTTTCTTTTTATTATAAAACAACTGTTGCTCTTCGTGGTGAGCCACGAAACTTTTGTAGTTTTTTTACTGTGCCGCCAGACAAAAAAGTTTGAGAAACACTGCCCTAGACCTAGACTAGAATCATAAGAATGTATTGTATTATCTATACGTATTCAATTATTATCTACATCTTAGCTTAGTCTTAGTCATTTACTCAAGTCTCACTAGTAGATCTAGATAGTAGATTTCCGTAGAGTTACGCTATATCTAGATTGATTTTATTGGGACTTCATGATTAATGATTGGTTGTCTTCAAGCAGTATTGCCTTACCTCTTTTTTTGCTATCTCTTTTTCTTTCCGTTCTTTACGAAGTTGCTCGATTTGAGCTTTCTTCCTGGCAATCTCTGCTCTTCTATCTGCCATGTTTTTCTACAACTACGGCATAAAAGAACCAGTTAATGTGTCATTAATATAGTTTTAGGACCTAGATCTATCCAGATTTACAATTCTATAGACATAGAATGCCTAGATTTCTTATCTGGATAGGTATAGAAGTCTAGACTGTAGACGTATAGACATCAATAAACTAAAGGTACGAAGTGAGTCATAACATTCAGCCCGAGTTGCCTAATTGTAATAATTCTTTCCGGTTGCTCTACATACCGAAACATACTCGCGTTGTAAGCACGAAGGAGGAGCAATATACATGTAGCCAGCCCAATGACCAATCGCCTTACTAAGGTCAGGTACCCTTAGACTCAGAAGCGCCCTAAAGATCCGAAATTAAAAATGAATTCGAACCCGGGACCCCCGATTTGGAAGACAACCACTTTACCACACAACCACCGCAGATCCCTCTTTAATGTAAGTGCCTGAGAAAGAACTGACCTTTTAACCCTAAGAAAAATTTTGTATGAAAGCGCAAGAGAATTTTATGTCTGTAAGTACCTGAGAACAACTGTGTGTGTGTGACTGAGTACCTGAAAAGAATTTTGAGTGTAGGCCTATAAGTGTCACAGAAATGTGTGTGTCTTAACCCTGCTTGTGATGTCATATTACTCTACCTAGGCAACGCAAAGCTTTTTCGAAAGAATATGTATATTCCAAAAACATCTCAAAACAGGAACATCTGTTAATATTAATACAACCATACACTAAAACACCAGCATCCAAGGACATATACCCTGAAAACATATATAGCCTACATTCCTGAAAAGGGGGACACTGACATTTCGTTCACCAACAAATCGCTCACTTTTCATTCACCCGACTATTCTTTCACACCACTATTCGTTCACCCGACATATCGTTCACCGACAACTTGAACGAAGAATTTACAACAATTAAAAAAAAAGAAACTCGAATTATTTTTTTTTCCAATAATAGCTACAAAAGTTTTAATGTAAACAAATTTAACACGCGACGAGAATATAGAATGTTAACAATATATTGTTGTAACTGCTCTCCCGACCCACACTGATGGTGCGCATCAGAGCGCCATTCAACACAACTAGAAGACATGTTTATTCTACAGCAAGAAGGACTGTTGTGGATCCGGCTAAAATTATGGGAGTCTGAACAGTCTGTGGCTAAGTTCTGTCCTGTGTGATACTAGTGAAGTGTTCGGAAGACCTGGAGCGTCACTAGGAAGTGTGTCGGTGGTCTGTTTTGCTGTTCTGGTATTAATTAGGACTCTTAGAACTTAAGGCACTACTCCCTGTGACTTTATAGTGGAAGTCCAAGACTAACTCTTTGTTGATGGATTATAATAAATTCATAGTTTATTACTACCTCCTGACTTTCGTTGAGTGCCTGCCTTAGAGTTACAAACGATTTGTCTGTGAACAATATGTCGGTGAAAAAAAAAATATCAAAGAAACTCAGATCTCTAGCAATCAATTATTTTTTTTTTGGAAATAATAGATACAAACGTTTTAATGTAAACAAAGTTAACCATGCCAAAGCCCTCCTATAGAACCAAAACTATTCGGAGAACTGCCTGTATCTGGAAAACATTGCGCGGTTCATCTTATATACTGTTCTGAACCCTCCAACATGTAAAATGAGAACAAAGAAGAAGAAGAACGGATGTATGTGTACACAAATTGTGTGAACAGCAGCACATTTTTAAAGTGTTGACATACAGATTCTGGCACCCATGAGACTCATGTGGAAGTACTGACTGGAAATTCTCTTTGCTCGGAGTTATGTCCTCTGGAGCTAAATCAGCTTCTGCGCTAAATGGTGAGCTAATGGTATTGAAAACCGGTTCTTGACGTCTTAAAATTTGCTTATATAAATTGCAAAATTAAGTGTTGTACTTTTAATCATTTCACTAGAAATAATTTCACCTTTCAGCAAAGGAAAATGACAAAACCTGTTTTCTTTTGATTGCTTGTAGAAATGGGAAGGCCTTGTTTGAAAAGATTTAACATCCATTTACATTTCATATGAAAAAAAAAAAAAACTCATTGCAATGGCAATTATGAAACCTGAAATCATGTCACAGTCAATGTCCTTCAAGTAACAGAACAATTTCTTCCTTCAGATTTTATAGTGTTCTCGTTTACCTTGCCCAAGTTAAGATAGAGGAAATATTGAATTATTTTGTTCATAACCGGGACTACATGTGGTTAATACACCCTAGCTCTAATAAGTTTGATTACTATTAATATGGTGTCGTCATGTAGTAGAAATATTATGAAGCTTTGTGCAAACTTTCCTGTTTAAAGTTTATGGTTGAGGTATTTAAAAACCCCACCATTTTACTCAGTCAAATATCGAGCTCCAACAGTTGTCACCCTTGCCATCTTCTTCCAAGCATACTCAAAATTTAATATAGTTCTTCATAGCATTGAATAAATACTGATCAGAGATTGTGTCTTGAATTGAGTGTATTGATGTATAGCCAATAAGCATAGTCTTCGTTTGCTTGAAACTTTTTATAATGACAGTTTCAATAATTTATATTTATATTATTTTTAATATATTTGCATTTTTATAAGTATATACTGTGGACACAACTGACTTCTGTAGGTGTCGGCGGGCCGCAAGTGGCCACCCCTGATATAGACCTATTGCAATAGTTAGACTAGTAAACATAGAGTCAAATGTGTTTCGCATTTTTTTAAAATTAAGTACTGTGCGAGGCCCTCACTAATCGGAGGCCCTAGGTGGCTGCCTAGTTTGCCTAAGCCTAAGGCCGGGCATCATAATAGCATCTGAATGGAAAAATTTAGAGGGTGTGAGACAGAGCCAGGTGTGACGTGTAATAAATATGTGTTACAATTGAAAGCTATATAGATGTGTTAAATGTATTTATTTTATTTTATTTGTAAACAAAAAAAAGTTTTCGAACTTTCTTAAAGTTTTTCTAAAAATCAATTTAACTAGAGTACTACGCCAAAGGGTAAGGTTGGAATAGCTGTTGGGAGATACAACCCATACAACACAACATATAACCCTATAAACCAACGGGCTATCAGTGGAAAGATCATTGTCATTTCTATAAGCAATAATAATAATAATCGGCCTATTAATGATAAGGCTTGTTTTCGAGTCCGAAGATTTATGAGAAGTGCAGCATTTCACGTGGATACGCTGACCCAGCTACATATTTTGCCACACCTAGCGCAGACATAACCGTTGTCCGGCGGTGGTTGATTTAAGTTCTATTTTCGCCGTCTACGTGACAACGCCAGTCACCAGTCGTTTGGTCTCAAATGTGTATCCCGAGGCCTTTGTAAGAAACATCCAACTGTCTCGTTCAGAATCCGCCTTCTGCTAAGTTCTTTCTTTGATGTTAGTTAAAGCAAGTTGGTGCCAAAGCTGGTCTTTAAAGGGGTGGGGGACCTTTCATCTCACCAAAAAAGACTGTCTTATTTATCTTATACAATACAGACGTTACTTCAAAAAAGAAGATGATTACGTCCTACGCGTCATGCATCTAGTCATGCATGTTATGCACTTAAATTCTGCCAAATCACTAGTTTTCCAGGCTGACTCAGGCACCCATTCCATGCTCTAATAGCATACGGTCGTCTCTCATACTAGCCAAATGCAAATTATTTTTTCTAATACTTAAATTATAACGGTCAAACTAGAATTTTGCCAGTCTTGCTAGTAATTCTTTTCCCAAATTCAAATTTCTCGGAAAAACGTTAGAGTTGTTTTCGAGATCCGTGTCTAGGTTTTTGAGCCCACCGACCCAGAAGGTTTTAGTTTCCACGAAGATACAAGTTAAATAGAGGTATCGTAATAATCAATAGAAATAAACTAGGCTTCGGTATATGCATTATTCGTTAATGTAGCCTCGTTGAATAATAAATAAAAACCTGAACAGTTTTTACAAAGCTTATACCAACTCACTTGTCTGTCTGGTAAATTTTGTACACCTTATTTCTCCAACACCCAATCTCGGATCAAGCTGAAATTTCGCACAATTATTTCTTTTACCTGACAACTCAAGAATCAATAAAAAAAAACAATTAGTTAATTAACTATTGGTAATTAATTATTTTGTTTGGTATATCAACAAGGGAAAGAAACTGTACTTGACTGAAGTAGTTGTATAAACTGAATTAGTCCCTTTTATAGGTCGGCGTTCTAAACTGAAACAAAAAATCTATAACTATACAATCTTCTCTGGTCATAAGTACCTCACTAGTAGAGTGGTTAACACGTCTGCCCGAGGAGGGGTGAGCCACGAGTTCAGGTCGTTTCCCCCCCCCCCCTTTTTTTTTAAAAGACCAATTACGGTGAAGAAGAGACAACCGAAAGAAGGCAGAGTGCATCATTGTGAAATGTTCAGCAGTGGTGCCCCCAATGATTTATCGCGAATCTTGGCTTAAGTAAGACAAGGACGTGAAGAAAAATTTGTTTAGGTAAGTGTATAAGAGTTAAGTGGTGCCTAAAACTAAGCTGAGCTGAGATGAGCAGATATGTATATCTAAAATACGCACCAATAGATTTCTTTATCAAACTGAATTCTTTTTTTTTTTCCTTTAAAATTCCAAACAAATCTAGATCTAGAATAATAATAATAATAAGGCTTGTCTTCGAGTCCGAGAATTAATGAGGAATGCAGTATTTCCCGTGGATACGCAGCCCCAGCAGTGACCTACATATTTTACCATATTTTTTTGCTTTCAACTTAGCAAAGAGGTTTGTCTAAAACTCAAAAGTTTTCAAATAAAAGTTTAGGTATTGTAGACGATAAGTTCATGAATACGGTGAAATCTGGGTTTAGACCTAAACTGCTTTCTGGAGGTACTGCCAACCCCCGTGCCCCCGGGGGGACGAGAGTCAACCCCTTGCACGGGCGGGGTTGTAAAAAAGTCCCCACAAAACTGTCACACATCCATGCGCCGTTCCTCAAAGGACCGTTACATAAATGGCGAGTTTCCCACGGTTAGCTTGGTATAGTGAAGGAAAATGACGGAGGCTCCCGGTGTCCTCGGCCTTCGGCCACGAGTCGGGGGCCTAAGGCATTGGAAACAGCAATGCTTTCATAGGCATTGACTCGGGTCGCTCTCAAACAGAACTGTGTATTCACACAGGTTTGTTTTTTTTTACTGTTCAGGCTGGACGACCTAACAGTTTTTTTTTCAAACTTTGAGCTCGAAGAGCCTTCGGCTCAGCTCAGACGACAATCAAACGGAGGTACTGCCGGTTGCTTACGTATTCACTGAATTGTTTAGATGTGTGTTTTTATGGGTATGTTAAGTTTTTACGAAGCTTATATCAACTCACTCTGATACTAATTTTGAACCCATCACATACCATTCTCTGATCAAGTTGAAACTTTGCACAATTATTTATTGTCAAAGACAACAGATGAATCAATCCCGAAAAAATTAAACAAATACTTAATCAGATAGTGGTAATTAATTAATTTTGTTTGATATTAAAAGGGGGTGGGAATAGTTATCACAGTATTGAGAGATAAGGTTTAAAATATTTGGAGTTATTCCCCTTAGATAAGTTTTTAAAAAGTTTAAAAACAAATATTTTGCTCTTTTCAATTTGTTGTTTCTAAACAGTTTTAAAAGATATTGATTGAACAAAAACAAAACAAGAGTTTTATTTAATCATAGAAATGGGTTTATTTACAATTGTATCAAGTGTATAAAAAGGCTAGAAAACACTTTGGAAAAAAATTACAAAAAATGTGTAATGTACAAAAATGTGTATATCAACTCAAATTGTATCATTCATACTGAAAGATTCACTTGCATTTATGCGAGTAATTATAATATATACAAATTATTTATGTATTATCTGTTGCGAAATCGGGACCACAAAGGGTCAGGACTATTTTATATACCAGTATATGATATATACATATATAAATCTTATAATGGTTTTTAGGAATTTATGTACAAGTTGTCCCCAAAACGTCATCACCGTATGTGCACATCTATGTGTTTAAATAAATAAATACATATTTACAGGTAAGTCTATATAGATATATATGTCATAGATATATATGAACACTCCATTCTATATACATGTCTGGTATTAGTTTTAGCAGACTACATATGGTATTATTTGTTGAACACAGCAATTCAGTTCATATTGCAGTCAGTCATCTGTGAACTAAATCAGGTGTCACAATTTTCATTTCAGACAATATGACCGAAACATTAGATGTAGAAATGCAATAAAATAAAAGGAAAAGGGGGATTTTGATAACTTCAACTTTTCACTGACCTATAGAGATCTAGAATGTGATACTTTTGGCACACAAATAAGCTAACAATATGTTACAATGACAAGAAACATAGTTGCATAGATCTATGTGCTAAACTATCCTGTCAGGAACGTAGAATCTAGAGACGCTAGACATAGTCCCCCTTTACTGTACAAGGTTCTGGATTTAGATTTCATTATTCTTATATATAATAGGACTAGATCTAGATTGCTTAAACTATGAAATTAAACATAATTTATTCCAGCCGCCAGCTATTATTAAAATGTCTAGACCTACCTAATTCATTTGTGGTTAAATGCCGAAGTACGCCGTTTTATTGACTATTGTTAACTGGCATAGCTTTATAATAAATCTTATTTAAGTCCATTCTCCATTATGAATAATAAAATAATCTGATATCAGTCCACTTCATTTAACAAGGCCAAAATGCTTATTTCTTGATATTCATGTCTTGTATTAAGCTCAGTATGTGATTCCAACTACGATGATTTTCGTTGATCGCAGCTTACATTTGCAGCCCAGTCACAAACTGCATCAACAGAGTTCCATAGCGTGCCCTCTGAGCACTGCAACCTATAAGAGACGCCCCAGCTGCACACGAAGAACGAGCCGCAGCTCTCAGGATCAGAGTAATAACCGAATAGACCGGGACACTTGAAATCTGCAGATGTGAATACGCTAATATGTAATGTCAAGTTTTAGTGTGTTTTAAAATAGATAGATAGATAGATATAAAAGATAAATAAAAAAGATAAATAAAGATAGATAGATATAAAAGATAAATATAAATAGATAAATACAGATAGATAGATATAAAAGATAAATATAAATAGATAAATACAGATAGATAGATATAAAAGATAAATCAGACAGATAGATATAAAAGATAAATAAAAAAGATAAAGATAGATAGATAGATAGACAGACAGACAGACAGACATAGAAAGACATTAGTTTAAATTCTATTTATTTAACTCACCATCTGCTGCGGGCACTCCTGTGGGACCTGGAGGTACCATGCTATTTCCTGGCACAGAATTGTGAACTGCGTTTGCCTCAGAGCCGACCCTCCTTGATAAATTTGAAACATCGCTTTCCACAGGAACATTGCCATCGCCTAATGATGGGCTCAACTGGTTGACTCTAGAAGGCGACAGCAAGTTTTCTGGGACAACGGGGACTAAGCTCGACTCGGGTTTTCCCGTATCGTCTTTCGTCTGTGCAGCGTGATGAACCTGAGGTAAGGAAAGGAACCTTTGATCCGCTCCTTTGTAGCCGAGGAAGCTGCGCGCTTTTGCTTGAACTGTGTTGCGGCTGGTGGCATCACCTGGGAGACCCATATAGGAAGACATCAATGATGGGGCTTGGCTGCGTTCGTCCAACACTCGACCGTAGTAGCCCTGGCTAAACCTGTTTCCCCACAACTTGGCGTGCTCTGCCAGTGAGGGCAAGACATTTCTATTTCGTTGCTTTTCTCGCAAAATTTCATTGACTTTAGAGAACTCGAAGCTGTTCTTGTCGCTATTGGAAGGTACAGTTAAGATTTTCTCATGCTTTGGCCAAGGCCTGGCGTTCCACAGATAGTCTTTGACACTTGGTATGATGAGGTCATCGTGGTGCCGTATTTTGAAGCTAGGATATCTGACGTTATTTTTCAAGGCTTCCTTTTGCAGTTTTACTTTTTCTTTGCCCAGCTCGATGTTAAAAGCTTTCCAGGGGTTTACTTTGGCCACTTGACGAAACTTGTTTGTTTTGGACGTAGCTCTGTGTAAATCTTCAGCCAAGAAAGGACTGGCTTCAGGCTTGACAGCAAATTTAACTTTTGGGTGATACAAAAGGTTTTGCTTAAAGGGCTTCCAATAGTTTTTTCGACCATTATAATTCATTAATTCGTTTTGATATTCTTCTAAAGACCTTATATCATCGTAAGAGTTTTTCTTATTGAGATAATCAGACATCAATTCTTTATACATCTGGTCTTCCTTTTGGATGTCGGAGTCATCGACCATATTCTGTGCGCTGTCATGTTCGCTGTCTGGCAAAAAGTTGCTATTTTCTTTACTGTTCGATAAGGAAGAGGGCCAAAATCGTTTGAAAAAGTCATCACTGGATTGAGACTCGTTGTTTTCCATGCTACCTGTAATGTTTACGTCATCGACTTGAGTCTGGTTGTTTTCCATGTTAATATCTGTAAAGTTTAAATCATCAACTTGATTCTCACTGTTTTCCATGTTTATATCTATAAAGTTTGAATCAGAAACTTGAGTCTCGTTGTTTTCCATGTTAATAAAGTTTGAATCATTGACTTGAATCTCGTTGTTTTCCATGTTAATAACTGTATAGTTTGAATCATTGACTTGAGTCTCGCTGTTTTCCATGTTAGAATCTGCAAAGTTTGAATCAGTAACTTGAGTCTCGCTGTTTTCAATGTTAATGACTGCAAAGTTTGAATCTTTGACTAGAGTCTCATTTTCCATGTTAATATGTGTAAGGTTTGAATCAGTAACTTGAGTCTCGTTGTTTTCCATGTTATTATCTATAATGTTTACATCGCTGAAAGCTTCCTCTCCGGTTATATTTGGCGTCATGAGAACCTTGTCTGCTATAGCACCCGTTGATTCATTTGTTGAGTTCTCTTTCATGCCAAATGAAGTGTTGTGCTGAGATATCATTTTGTAACTGAATAACTCTGAAGATTGATTTGCATATGAGTTATTGGTTTGAATATCCTCATCTCTCTTTAATGTACTTCTATTTGTAGAGTTGTCAACACTTAAGTTATTAAATTTACTAAAATTTGTGATTTGTTTTTCCTGATTCGTAAAGTTGGTACTTAGACTTAGCCCAATAGACTCTGACGTATTCTTCCCTTTCTTATCTCCATCAACAATTATCTGGGGTCTTTCCCTCTTCATGTCACTTGAAGACGATTGATTAGTCAGGTTCATCAAGCCAGCAGACGTTACATTTGTAAACTCTCTACTTGTATTTTGTGCAAAGGTTTGGCTGAAATTCGAACTGGAAACATTTATTGTCCTTTCTTTGGTATCAATTTCAGTTTCAACATCGTTAAGAATAGTTGATTTATTTTCTAATCCACCTTTTAGTGCGGAGATAAAAATGTTTGAAGCGTATTGTGAATAAATATAATTTGTTGTTCCGTTAACTAATTCTGGGGTCAGATTTGTAACATTTGATTGATTCGAGTAAGAGTCGTTCAATAAGTGATCGATTTTTCGACCTTCTGACTTTTCACTTTTCTTGTTATCTGTGTCATTTGTAAAAAATGTAACATTTTCTTTTAGACCATCAAAACTGACGTCTGCAATGTTATATAATGGAGAAGATGGCGTATTTTGAGTGTCGTCTGCTGAGACCGTTTCCATGTCAGTGACACTATTTGCTTGTCTTGTCAGGACAGCTGTCGAATTTTTATTCAATTTGTCACGACGGCGAAACTCGTCGTGAATACGCTTGAGAGTTTTCATGACTGGTTGCGCCAGAAAATTCTGGTATGACGTGGCGGATACCCCGCGTAGTGCGCCCCTCTGATTTCCACGCATGACAGAGATTAAATCTTTATTCGTGCTGGATACGTCCCCGGTTAGCTTCTTTAGCTCCATTTCTAGCTCTTCCTTGGCGGACTCGAGGGACATCTCTGGTGTGGCAGCACTAACTACATCAGCAACGACTACATCGTGCTTCCCTTGCGGTTTGTTTTCCGCATCACCGAAAGGACCAAACAAATGAAGCGAAGGCTCGTTCTCTGCCTGCCTCCCTGACGGTTCGTAGCGTACATATGGTTCAGCGCCTTCCGTTTGGAAAGGAATTGTCGACTTTGATATGTGAAGCTCTTGAATGTCAGGAGAAGTTGAATTGTAGCCGGCGCTGTTTTTAAGTATACCAACTAAAATATTGGATTTTAATGGGGAAGCACTTTCATTTTGTTGAAGTGCAGAGAAGCTTTGTGGTGTTTCAGTGTCGTTGCTGTACTCAATTGTACTCTTCATCGTAGACATAAGAGCGTCGCTTGCGTTGACATCGTTATATTGATGATCTAGTTGTTTGATGTTTGAGTTATTTAACGTGAGGTTGAGAACGAAGTCATCATTTCTTCTGAACACCTTTGATAGAGAATTGTAAGCCACTTCATTTGTTGAATAGTTTCTGTTATCTGTAGTTGCCCTAATTAAACTGTAGGCTGTTTTTTCAACATTCTGAGTGTCTAGTTTTTTTTTTGTAGTATCTGCAGATTCTATGTACGTTTCTAGCGTTGCTGGTATGTTTCTATTGATTTCACTTCCACTCATCACAAAGTTGTTATCAATCTGGCTGGTGGTGAAATTCGAATCTGCTTCACGTTCATGCTTTGATGTCAAAGGTACGCTACGCGTTCTAATGGTAGAGAATAGTTTATTTCCTCCCATATCGTTCGACAATCTTGAACTTATTGACGTCGTAAAATTGTTGGAACTGTTCAGTGCACTGTTGACAAAGTCACTTTCCAATGTTTGAGCAGTCACATCATCAAAGTTCCTCTCTGTATCGGCTGCACCAACTTGAGTGGTAGTATTATTTGATCTAGAGACACTGGATAACACATTAGTCAAATAACTTTCCCCGGTGGACGTGACTTTGTCATCCTCTGTAGCCCGAATGCTCGTCGAGGCGCCAATTGTGGGACTTTTAAGTAAATCGTCATTCTCACGAGAGTTGACAAAGCCTTCTCCAAAAATACTGGCGCCAAAAAAGTCATCGATGCTTGCATCAGGCCCTTGGCTTAAGTTAACTGCTTCGAAAGTAGAATTGTGTGGGAAATAGAAAATGTTCTCGTCCCTATACTTGGTCGATGACTGGGTCGAAAATACATTGTTATTGTAATCTAAAGGAAGTGCTGCCATGGAAACCAACTCTGACATTGCTTTGTTCATATGTACACTATTAAGGTCACTCAGCATTTCAACTTTCGCGTACTTAACATCTTTAGAGGGCACGTCATTGACTGAGTTCAAAAGATCGTATTTGTCAGAGAATCGTGTCTGATACTGGCCGTTGAGTTCATTGCTGTTGTAAATGCTGCTTGTGCTTACTATTATGCTACTTTTGGCCGTTGTACTTGCATCCGGAAATAGCATGTTGCTTAATCTGCTTGGTTGACGCTTGTATAGCCCCCCTTCTGTTGTAGAAAATTGGTCAACCAGGTTGTCGTTTTCAAATAAAATATCTTTCAATTTCCCCTGATTGACGTCATTATTCCCATTCGCACCTTCATCTATCCTTTTCGTTCTGATCAAGCCTCCATTATTTAAGCTATCTCTTGTCATGAGAGATCTTGAATACAGTTCGGAATGGGGTCTTTCAACACCCATGGACTGAATCCATATACTCTTGGAACCTAAACTATCGCCAGGGGACGCTGTCGTCTTAAAAAAGTCGATTTCCGTTGACAATCCATTCGCTTCTGAACTATTCATCTGTGCAATTGTGTCGCCAATGACTTCAGAGTTCACGCTCCACAAGCCCATCACTGAATCTTCAGAATGTAAATTGCGTAGTTCTTCCTTTTCGTCGACTTGGGGAAACCCACCAACGTTGGCATTAAACGTGTTCTGGAATATATTTTTGTTTCTTGTCAGGCCGTTGGCATAAGACGACCTCCTCTTGTTTCCGTACTCTCGCATGGCGTTCATCCCTTTATTTACCCTATCCATCATGTTCTTGTGGTATCTTGTAATCGACTCATGTGATAGTCCTTTGCCAACATAGCTGGGAATCTCTGCTTCTTGTTCGTTATTCGTTGACTGTCCTAAGATGTTGAAATATGGTATGTCAAATGCCTTTTCTTTGTTTCGAGGCCTTGTGTCAGAGGTGGGAAGAGTTGTCAATATAGCCTCTTCGCTCCCGACAGTCTCTTTAACTTCTCTGCTTGGATTCTTGGTCTTTCGACTCGTGTCATTGGCAATGACTTCACACAAAGTTGGCAAGTCAATTTCGGCAAGTAGTTGAAGCATTAAATCAATAATGCGATTCTTTTCTAAAAAAGAAAAAAGAAAGAAAATAAACTCTAACTTTCGGCAATTAAACAGAACCTCGAAAAGTTAAACAAACAATTATTTTAAATGCTGTGAGCTCAAAATGTATATAGTAGATATATATTTTACCTTCTGCTGTTCCAGGAATGTTTTTGGTCAAAAGGGATTGCAAGTTCATGTAGTCATTGTCGTGGTTGATGAGTGACCCAGTGCGTGTGGACTGAACTACATTGGAGTCTGCCCAAGGGCTACTGTCCTGTTTGCTAGGAGCATCAATAGTTGAAGCTGTAACGGCCTTGGTCATATCCATCACTTGCAGCCAGACAAATGTTGCGAGAGTAAACGCCTATGACAAAAAAAAAAAAGATCAAAATTAAAGGTTTTATATCACAAGTGTATAACGCTATAAAATCAGATGATATTTTTAGATAAGAAAATATGTAAATCTATCAATCTTTAGCGTCTCTTTCAATTTTTTTCTTTCCCCGATTTCTAGTATTTAAAATAATTAGACCTACATTATCCATGTAGGCCTACAGTTGGCCAATCTATATAACATATCGTTTAGATATGGTTTATTTAATTCAGGTAGCCTACTTTATATACTATATAGAAAAATAGATAATTTTAATTTCAAAGACTGCCAACTGGCGGTTATTTTTAAACATCTTTTATTGTTTTATTTTTATAATATTTACAAAATGTAACGTGCAGATAGATCACAATATTTCAAAATACTTTCTTTAACTTATTTCTGCAGATACAATTGTATAGGACTATCTAAGTCTACTTTTATTAGGCCTAACACTTAGGCCTAGTTTTGTCCCTCCCCCTATTTACAGATTAATTTCTTATTTTAAAAAAAAAAAGACTTTTTTTTTCTTTCTGACTTTCAATTAAGTAAATCAACGTCATAGGACATTGACATACATCTTTGAGACAATAGATAGTTTGATTACAGATAAAATAAAAAGTAAAGTTCCCCTTTCAGACCTTGCGATCTATGGGGCAGATCAGTGCTATTTTTTGTGACGGTACGCACCGGTACGCGTACCGGCACCTTTTTCAAAGTGGGGAAAAAATTATTAGTATTTGTGTATTTTAATGTTTAGTATTAATTTATTGGTAGTTATAAGTTAAGCAATCCATCACTGAGTACCGGCACCTATATTTTTACAAGAAAAAAAAAGCACTGGGGCAGATGATGTAAAGGTCATAATTTCTGTGGCCCATAGTTAACGAGGGTCTCATGTGACCACCACAACGACCAACCGTCTTTAATTTTCCTTAACTAATGTCAGGAGGTGCGGTAGCTGAGCGGTTAAGGACTTGGCTTCCGAACCTGAGCTCCCGGGATTATTAATTTCGAGATCCTTGGCGTCGACCCATCTCTAATTACTGATAACTACAAGAGAATTAGTTAGATATTATTTTGATTTGAAAGTTAGTTGGCCATTTTTTTATATCCGTATTTATAATTAGTGATTTTTTTCAAATAAAAGCTTACAGAAAAAGGCTTTTACAATGTACAATGCTTAAGGACATAATGCTATATAATGCTATATGATGCACGAAAACACGAACTTGTGGTATTGAGGTTAATCTTACATAATTTAAAAAAGCTTCCTTCACGTTTTTTATTAGGGTTTCCGTAACAGCGTAACTTATTCTTTTTGTTACATCTAGAAACAAAAATAATAGATCTACTAATGCTCAAGCATTTGGACTCAAAACTCTAACCTTGTTTGAAAAGGCAACTTTAAACATGCTGAAACGGAAGTGATAAAAGGCGGATACCTACCCTTAACAATTGCATGATGGGACCACAAAGACGTTGAAGACGAAGAAAGACACAAGCTTTTGTTCCAATCAACACAGACACAAGTTTGTTGGCTAGATCTAACTGTAAGACACGAAGATACCGTTGGTCAATGAAGGATTGCGTCTCACCACCGGTAGAGCGTGGTACACGAGAAAATCCTCTCTCCAGAATAACCGAGTCGTATTCCAGTGAACTAACGCTTTGAGATAGATAATCCCCAACTGCTGTTCACTTGAAAGCTTGAACGGTTTCTGATCACAACAACTGGAATCCGGCTCTCTTATATCCTCCAGACAGCTGAACCTTTTTTATTTTTACACTGCCGTCTCGGTCAACAAACTGATCAGCAACAAGCTGCCGGTTTACTTTCTCCGCCTCTTTTCCAATCGCACTGTTTGCTCTTTCTTTATTTTAGGACAACATCGCAAGTCTGAAATAGCTCGCGCTTGGACTTGCTGCCTCGTGAACATTCTTACAAGTGTATTGTGGGTAACAAGAATATAAAAAAAAAAAGGCCACAGGTTCTCCTCCCTCTTCATAACAACTCTAAATACAGGCTACAAACACGGCCGACGCTGGAACTAAGCAGGTTTCATTTCTTTGCTTTGTGTGGGCTAAAGATGCACAGTTTGTTTGCCAGTGGACATGCCAGCAGTGTTGGTCGCCGAATTTGGGCTCGCCTTGAACAACTTGTACATGCTAAATGCGTCGCCGTCGATCAAAATTTCAAATTTGCATGTGTCCAAAATTAGACTTTCTTTTCAGATGTCGTGACCATTTGGTCTGTCTTCCTTCGTTTTTTAATTTGACGTTGGCTATTTTTAGACCACGGCAAACTGTAAACATTTCGCAGTAATTGGTGTTGGTGATCATGAACTTGTCCCATATCATTCGCCTAAAATTAGATCACTCTGTTCACATATTCGTATGAACTTCCTCCTGCTTCTTTTATATATATATATTATTCTCATCATGGCTCAACAGTTTTGCAAGTCGGATGGACTAGAATTTAAAAATAAATGGGGGGGGGGGGGGGGGGGGAGAGAACAAGTAGTATTCACCCGTCACTAAAAAGCAGGGCCGAACTTAACCATTGTGACCAAGAAGTCAAGGAAAGAGAACAAGTAATCTACTCTGTATTCACCCGTCACTAAATAGCAAGGCCGGACTTAACCATTGTGGGGCCTTATGCGAAACGGACTTCGCGGGGACAAGTTTGGGTAGGGATGCGGATAACAAGTGAAAATTAAGAGTTTGTATTAGAAAATAAATTCGTCTTTGCATTTTATTCATTCTTTACTACGTACAGAATTACTTTACGAGCCTTGCGTGTAGCGAGAAGTCATTCAGATATCAGAAAAAATCTATTTCCTACATAGATCACGCTCAAAAGCAAGAATTACCAAATGTTTTAATGTATCTACGAAAATTGTTGACCTCAAGTAATTCTTCATTAGTTTGAGGCGCGAGAAGCTTCTTTCACTAGATTCCACAATAACGGGTATTGCATAATGCCTTTTTTTTTTAATCGCACGTAGGATTGGCGTTTTCCATATTGAATGACACCCCAAAATGACAATTTTTGTCAATATATTTCATGAGATTTGTAAGAGTTTTCAAAATATTTTAAATAATTTCCGGATATTTCCAGGACTTTTTTTGTATATTTTGCAATTTCAGATTTCCAGCTCCTGGTTAATCGACAGGAGGCCGCGGGAAATCTGTTATAACTTATAAAATGGTTTAATTTAATAATTTATACACCTAGAATTAGCGCGGGTCCTATGAAAATGCGGAGCTCACTGCAGTCGCAAAGGTTGCAGTGGCCTAAGGCAGACCCGGCAAGATAGCAGCGTATGCTACGCCGCCGGTCGACTAGTCTATCTTAAATAGAAAATAGAAAGCTTGAAAAGGGTCTCACAAAATTATTTAAATAAGTCTCAGGCTTTATTTGATGACCATTTTTTTTTTTTTTTTTTTTTTTTAGACTCTGTACATGAAAAATGACACTGACTTGTTTTCAGATTGACCCAGAAACTAAATAATTAGAGATAAATAAGCATGATGATCCATGTAGGGCCTACACTTAACGCTAAATGAAACAGCTAAAAGCCAAACAAAACTACCGTAATGAGATTCACCAATTAATGTTGAACAGACGTCTCGTTTGGACCGTCTGTCACGCTTTTCATAAAATGTCCGGGTGATGGCCAATGCCCCGCGTTCATTAAAAAGTCGAGCAAATGTCTCGCTGGTATTTTAAAATGTCTCTTAATCTTATGATTAAAAAATTTAAAGTAATGCATTACGAAGCTTTCTTCTTGATCACGTGATCTGCTTAGAAGACTTCTGTGTTACAGGCATCGGTAGTGCCTTTATTTATTTTGCAACATCCTACCTCTTTCTCGGCACGTTTTCTTTTGGCGTGTTCTTTCCGCATGTTTCTCACTGATTCTGTTACTCCAGTCCAGCATACAGTATTGCTTGGCTTGGCTTTCCTTTCTGTTCAGGTCAATGACAGGGTAAGAATTGACAAATAGAATATCGAAGTTCATAGGGACCTACAGGCAGATTTCCATTTTATAAAGAGGTCAAGATAAATCAACAACCACAGTGGTGTGCTATGCTAGAAATGTCGACCAGTTTTCTGTCGCACATCTGGATAAAACCAAACATCTGAATGCAGATCGTATTTTTCAAATGGAAGCTCATAGAAAGCCTCCATTTTTTGCCTATCATACAAATTTTCACAATACAAATAAATGAGTCCATCCCACTCTAATGGGTACCTGACTTTAGTTAGGGAAAGTAAAAGCGGTTGGTCGTTAACCGTTAGCCTCAAAAACAGATGACCTTGACATCATCTGCCCCATAGATAACAAGGTCTGAAAGGAGAAGGTTTTTTTTATGA
This sequence comes from Biomphalaria pfeifferi, assembly GCA_030265305.1. Lineage (NCBI taxonomy): Eukaryota > Metazoa > Mollusca > Gastropoda > Planorbidae > Biomphalaria > Biomphalaria pfeifferi. Next base: position 1,286,035 of record JASAOG010000141.1, read on the forward strand.
TCAATGGACAACACTTTAAAATTATTTAAAATTACAAGACCTAAAATACAAGTGTGCAAGAACCAAATGTGAAACAATCGTTACTAAAAATTTGGACCCTATATAAAGAACACATTAAAAAGGCAGGTAAGTGGTGCCCAGTTTTCGATAGCGTTCACTGATGCTTTGAACGCACAATAAAGTGAAATTGTTTCACCTAAGACAAGGTGTATTTCTTCGCAGGAAATCTACAACAAAAAGCGAATTCGTCGATTTAGAATATAGCAGAATTTTGGGATATGGAAAGAGCAGGTGGTTAGAACTGAAGACTTCGGTGGAGAGACTATTTAAATTATAAAAGAAAAGATATCGGTATTGGTCCAATCAAATAGAAATTCAATTTGACTACAATTGACCATTGTCAGCGTAACTACTGTAACAATAACAATATAGATGCAAATACGAACAACAGATCCTGCTTTTCACAATATAAGTGTTTAACAAAAACAAAATCTTCTTTGAAAATCCGTGTGCTAAATTGTGGCTGCATTTTGTGCACAACATTGCGTAAATAATCCTTGTAGCAGTTCTGTTTCTTGAGGGACAGAATGTCAGTGCTCTTAAAGTAGCCTATCTTTTGCTGCTCAAAGAAATACGCATGCGACTTACAATTTGGATGACGCAAGCTGGTTAGAAAAAGTGATGTAGCAGCGGCAATCGTAAACTTTTTCGAAAACTGTACCGGTGCCGGGTATTTCAGAGAGAGAATCGGCCTATTGAACAGGTTTGCGCTGTCAGATGGATCGCAATGAAAGATTAGCTGTCTTAGAAAACGTTTCAGAAAGCCAGCAATTATTGTGTGTAGGCCTACATTGTGTATAAATTGTGTTTTTGTGTGTACATTGGGATGTATTGTGTAGGCCTACATTATGTATAAATTGTGTTTGTGTGTGAACATTGGGATGTATAGTGTAGGCCTACATTGTGTATAAATTGTGTTTGTGTGTGTCTACATTGGGATGTATTTTGTAGGCTTACCTTGTGTATAAATTGTGTTTGCGTGTATACATTGGGATGTATTGTGTGTAGGCCTACATTGTGTATAAATTGTGATTGTGTGTGTGTACATTGGGATGTATTGTGTAGGCCTACATTGTGTATAAATTGTGTTTGTGTGTAAACATTTATGATGTATTGTGTGTAGGCCTACATTGTGTATAAATTGTGATTGTGTGTGTGTACATTGGGATGTATTGTGTAGGCCTACATTGTGTATAAATTGTGTTTGTGTGTAAACATTTATGATGTATTGTGTGTAGGCCTACATTGTGTATAAATTGTGATTGTGTGTGTGTACATTGGGATGTATTGTGTAGGCCTACATTGTGTATAAATTGTGTTTGTGTGTAAACATTTATGGTGTATTGTGTGTAGGCCTACATTGTGTATAAATTGTGATTGTGTGTGTGTACATTGGGATGTATTGTGAAGGCCTACATTGTGTATAAATTGTGTTTGTGTGTAAACATTTATGATGTATTGTGTAGGCCTACATTGTGTATAAATTGTGTTTGTGTGTAAACATTTATGATGTATTGTGTGTAGGCCTACATTGTGTATAAATTGTGATTGTGTGTGTGTACATTGGGATGTGTTGTGTAGGCCTACATTGTGTATAAATTGTGTTTGTGTGTAAACATTTATGATGTATTGTGTGTAGGCCTACATTGTGTATAAATTGTGATTGTGTGTGTGTACATTGGGATGTATTGTGTAGGCCTACATTGTGTATAAATTGTGATTGTGTGTGTGTACATTGGGATGTATTGTGTAGGCCTACATTGTGTATAAATTGTGTTTGTGTGTAAACATTTATGATGTATTGTGTGTAGGCCTACATTGTGTATAAATTGTGTTTGCGTGTATACATTGGGATGTATTGTGTGTAGGCCTACATTGTGTATAAATTGTGATTGTGTGTGTGTACATTGGGATGTATTGTGTAGGCCTACATTGTGTATAAATTGTGTTTGTGTGTAAACATTTATGATGTATTGTGTGTAGGCCTACATTGTGTATAAATTGTGATTGTGTGTGTGTACATTGGGATGTATTGTGTAGGCCTACATTGTGTATAAATTGTGTTTGTGTGTAAACATTTATGATGTATTGTGTGTAGGCCTACATTGTGTATAAATTGTGATTGTGTGTGTGTACATTGGGATGTATTGTGTGTAGGCCTACATTGTGTATAAATTGTGTTTGTGTGTGTACATTGGGATGTATTGTGTGTAAGCCTACATTGTGTATAAATTGTGTTTGTGTGTGTCTACATTGGGATGTATTGTGTAGGCCTACATTGTGTATAAATTGTGTTTGTGTGTGTGCATTGGGATGTATTGTGTGTAGGACTACATTGTGTATAAATTGTGTTTGTGTGTGTGTACATTGGGATGTATTGTGTAGGCCTACATTGTGTATAAATTGTGTTTGTGTGTAAACATTGGGATGTATTGTGTGTAAGCCTACATTGTGTATAAATTGTGTTTGTGTGTGTCTACATTGGGATGTATTGTGTAGGCCTACATTGTGTATAAATTGTGTTTGTGTGTGTGCATTGGGATGTATTGTGTGTAGGACTACATTGTGTATAAATTGTGTTTGTGTGTGTGTACATTGGGATGTATTGTGTAGGCCTACATTGTGTATAAATTGTGTTTGTGTGTAAACATTGGGATGTATTGTGTGTAAGCCTACATTGTGTATAAATTGTGTTTGTGTGTGTCTACATTGGGATGTATTGTGTAGGCCTACCTTGTGTATAAATTGTGTTTGGGTGTGTACATTGGGATGTATTGTGTGTAGGCCTACATTGTGTATAAATTGTGTTTGTGTGTGTACATTGGGATGTATTGTGTGTAGGCCTACATTGTGTATAAATTGTGTTTGTGTGTAAACATTGGGATGTATTGTGTGTAAGCCTACATTGTGTATAAATTGTGTTTGTGTGTGTCTACATTGGGATGTATTGTGTAGGCCTACATTGTGTATAAATTGTGTTTGTGTGTGTGCATTGGGATGTATTGTGTGTAGGACTACATTGTGTATAAATTGTGTTTGTGTGTGTGTACATTGGGATGTATTGTGTAGGCCTACATTGTGTATAAATTGTGTTTGTGTGTAAACATTGGGATGTATTGTGTGTAAGCCTACATTGTGTATAAATTGTGTTTGTGTGTGTCTACATTGGGATGTATTGTGTAGGCCTACCTTGTGTATAAATTGCGTTTGGGTGTGTACATTGGGATGTATTGTGTGTAGGCCTACATTGTGTATAAATTGTGTTTGTGTGTGTACATTGGGATGTATTGTGTGTAGGCCTACATTGTGTATAAATTGTGTTTGTGTGTGTACATTGGGATGTATTGTAATAACGTGTACGTTGTTGGAAGCTATATTGCTTGAAAGAAATCTGAGCCTGTTCTTTTACGAAACGTATGTCCCGTTTTCACTCCCCAAATATCTGGTCACCTTATGTCTAGACGTAGATCTAAGTCCAGTGTTAATGGCGTTTTGCTATGAAATGTGAATAAATATTTATTTGTAAAATGCACACAAATGGACAACGCCGCTTTCTTTTATAGATAGGTTCGAAGAGCGCCGCGTTCTTCTAGGTACTATGGCGTCATTTTTTGTCAATTATAATTTTATGTAGCCTATTTTTTTTTTCTTGTCCAGCATTTCGGCAGATATGCCGAAATGTAATTAGAGAAATTATTTCGCAGCGAAATGACGATTGAAGCACTCCATGGCTGTTGATTTACTGGAAGATGAAAGTCAAGCAAGGCAAGTAACTGTGTTGTGGTTTGGAGCAATTGGTACTGACAACAATGTCAAAGTTTGGATGGTTGATGTCAATATTATGGGACAAATAGTCAAAATTAAGATTGACACGGGAGCACGAGCTAATGTGATAGCAGAGTCAACGTGGAACACTTTAGAAACTGATAGTTAAAGCACTCAATACTATTACTACGGGCATTTGGAGATGTAGTATTAGAACTGGAGGGAGTTGCACCGGTCACATTAAAAGTCGGCGATGTAGAAGTTAAAAATGATGTGTCTGTGAAAACAAAACAGTCACGATTTATTGTGACGTAATGTATCAACTCTTAGTTTGGGTTGCATTTTGCCATCTTGGGCTTGAGAGGAAAGCTGTAGGCCTATTTCTTTTGATCAGGGGTCGGCCCGGGCATTTCTATAAAATCCGGCCCACAAATTGTATCTAATCATACCTGTCCTCAAAAGCATTGTGTAAAGTTTAATAATGTATCGAAAGTAGTTAGTTATATGAATAATTTATTAGATGATTTCTAAACTACTTGTTAAGCTCTATTACGAATTGAATAAAATATAACACTTGGAATGGGGAATTTCTTAATGTTAACAAATTCCTACTACCATATACATTAACATATATATGTACTTGACATTCACATTCACGGTGGTTAAGCGCTGAACTACCAAACCTGCGCTCCTGGGTTTGAATCTCGTGAAAGACTGGGATTTTGAGTTTCGGGATTTATTGGGCGGCCTAAGTCCACCCAACCCTAAATGACTTGAGGAAAGTAAAGGAGTTTGGCCGTTTTGATGGCGACAACCGATGGCCAAAGAAACGGATGACCTTGACATCCTCTGCACATAGATCGCAAGGTTTGCAAGAGAACTTTATTGTAGCCTACTCACATGGTAATATATTAATGCTTTCTCAATAACTTGTTTGAATGTCTGCATTTCAGAGCTGGCTAGACACACAACAGAGCATTAAGTCCACTTGTTTGAAGGAAATTAAATTTCCTTACGTTCGGTAAAAGATTATTTTATATTTTAGCAAAGTCTCTTTGTGTTTCGACTTCAGTTTATATCTTTGTCGTCTTTTGGCATTGAGCCTGTGGTGTCACCATAACGTTGGCGAATCTCTATTAACATTAATAATTTTGGTACATTTTTTTAAACATGATTCAAGCAATAATGGTTTTATTTTTATTTTTTTTTGTGTTTTGTTTTATTGTTTATTTTCATCTCCTTCTTGTTTTTATTCTTTTGCATTTTGATTCCAATCAACTCATTACTACACTGTTCAAGATAATAATTAGGATTTATGAAGGTCTTCCTAGCGAGGTCAACTCGAGATCATACAACAACGCCACCAAACCAATAAGATTTCGAACGTTGTTGTTGGTCCTTTTATAGATATAAAAATATATTCCCACTATCATCGATCTCCATAAGAAATGTATAAGCCTATAGGCCTTAAGGTTCTTGTTTACAGTTTAACCTACTAAAAGCACTATATACGGATGTAGGGTATATGCATCAGAAAGTGAATCATAAACAATATGTTCGTTGGATGCCCATCATATGGTATACAATTTGTAAGCCGGATCGTCTAGAAATGCCCGGACCGGTTTTGACACCCAGTCCGCCCCTGCTTAATCCCACCGTCACCAAATTAGAATTAACGCACACACACTCCATATTACTCCATAGCAAGCCTCCATTTAAAAAAAACAACAAATAAAGCTTTCGTTAAACTTTTTTAAAAGGAATTGGATTTATAAAACCGGATCTCATAATATTTGATAATATATTATATACATTAAAAAAAAAAACACACAATTTTATGCTAAGGTCAAGGGTTAGAATGTGCCACCACTAACATTGACACAGGGATAGTTGGAGCTAAGACAAGTTCTCGGGATTACTTAGGATTCACAATTAAATATGGAACTGGATCAAATTATCTCGGGTTTAAGACTTCCTGATAACCAAAAGGTAATAATAATGTTTTATTACACTATTTAATTATCAAATAACTTATCTGAAAATATCAATTTTTTTAAAATCTAAATGTACCCGTACATTTCCTAGTTTTCAACATCTACTTCACTTTGACCTCGGTGGTTCGGTTGGGATATCTGAAAGTGGGTCACCGAGGCTAGCTGAATATTCCTGTTCTCTGTGTAGTCTTAAAATCTAATATTTTCTAAATATATCTATACTTTTTTTAGTTAATTAATTGTTAAGAAATTAAGTAGATTTATGTAAACTGTAATGAGACTACTACGATTTTACAAAATATTGTTTTTTTTTTACGAGACCTAGTTTTAAACCGGATGTTGACAAAAATAAACGTATTACATGTTCCTTTTCATGATCTCACTGCGCATGAGCAATTGTAGCCTACTAGAAATCTACTTATTTTCAATTTTGCCGATTCACGTTCAAAATATGACTGCTTAGGGAACCTTCCGGAAGGAATTACTGAGGCCAAACATATCATCTTAGAGCGTTGTTTTCATTGTTTGTTTTCGATCTAGATCTATCATTTGTAGACTCCTTTCAAGATCTAGATTTTCATGAATCATGTCATCGAGACCTTATTGTTTTACTTTTATTTTGAACAAGAACAATAATAACTCATAATTTAATTATAGTCTTAATTTGCTTTGCGACGGCTACTCTGTACTGTAGTGTAAATACTCGTTTTATGGACTGCCTGGGAGTCGACCCATTTCGAATTTCATAAAGAAAAAACTAGATCTAGACATCTATATATAGATCTAGAATATAATCTTATTAGTCATTAGAGTCGGCTAGTCTAATATAGACTACTTAAAAGTACTAGAGAAATTATTAACAAAGACAGATTTACTATGATTTATTTAGTATCATTTACTGAGATTTCAAAGATATCAAAAGTCTCCTGCCTTGTGATTGTAGTCTCCTGTATTTGTATACAGTATAATCGGAGTGTACTGTAACTACTCAGTCTACAGTCTAGATCCAGATCAATAGTAATAAATATAGACTAGTGTGTACTAGAAGCTAGACTATAAATAGATCTAGATTTATTATAATTTATACTACTACTACTAGTCTTACTAGTACGGTTTAGTCTTTTATTGATGAGTGTGATGATATGTAGACTAAATCTAGATTAATCTAGAATGACATTTAAAAGAAAAAAGCTTTACAAAAAACAATGACTGAAAGGACCCAGAAAAAACAAGATCTAAATTGTTTCAAGCATCAGAATCAGTTATTCTTTATCTAAGGAATAATTTTAAAATTTTAACCTTCTTGAAGGCAACCTAAGCGAATCTCAAAGAAATGATAAAAGAATATTTTACTGATGGCCTCATAGGGCTAGCAATACTTCTCAGTATATTTCGAACAGATCTGGTCGGAATTAATAATCTAATTAACTATCCAGAAGTTCAAGAGATCATTCTAGGACAGACAGTGGCATATTTGCCTGCAAGCTATAATCACATCATCAACTCACATCATCCTTTTGAAAGCTCAAAGCATTTAGAGCTCAGCAATGAGGCATTTTCTGCATGGCATCTAAATATAAACAATTTGCCCTTCCTTAGAGAAAGGCACAGGACTGAAATAGAAGCCTTTCTAGTCAGTGGAACTCAGCAGAATGTAGAGTTTGAAAACTTTACTGGCACACCCACTACCTTGAATGTAGAACATGAAGATAATCAAATTGTGGATTTATCTGGTCAAAATCTACCAGAAGAAAGTGCTAGTTCATATTCTGAGGCCACTATTTCAAATGATAATGTTCCCGAAAGCTCAGAGGATACTCTTCAAACAGCCATTGCAGATACATCAATTGTAAATAATCCATTTCCTGGTTGTAATTTAACTAAAGAGGTAAGGACAAATCAAAAAGGATAAATGTTTTATTTCATTTAACTTTTTTTTTTTAGAATATGTTGTCATTATAAATATATATATATATATATGACATATATACATACATACATACATTTTAAGAAATAAACTGACTTATTTTGATTTTGTATAAATTTATCTTTCATTTAAAGTGTTTTTTTTTATATATATATATTGTTACAGGATTTGGATTTAATAGATGTACTCTGGCAACAAGATGTTGATCTTGGTGTTGGTAAAGAGGTGTTTGACTTATTTCTGAGGCAGGAAATTGAAACTAAAAAGGAGCAAGAATTACTCAAGCATCAAGAATGGGTATGTCTTAAGGATATTTTCTGATAGTCTTTTAGCACAAGAAAATCTTCGATATAATTCATTCCTGCTTCATTTATTTTTGTTACATTATACTGAGTAATTGAACAGATAATTCACAAACATTTATAAACAAATAATTAGTAGTAATTGCCTTTTGGTTCTAGGAAAAGTCCCAGTTGCAATTGAGAGAGAAGCAAGAGAAAGAAAGACAAGAGGAGGCTGAAAAATGGTTGAAAGAAAATTTCAGGAGAGATGGTGAAACTGGTAGGTGGTTAATATATCAGGAATTCAAATCCATTGAAGAAGCCACCAGTTTGTCTATCAAGTGGTGATAGACTGTTTCATCTGCTGTTTACTTATTCTGGTTGTGGGCATTTTTCTTATTTAACTAAAGCTTCTAAGTAGGAAGTTGTTTTTTTTTTCTCTGTTGTACTAAACCATATCTTCAATCTAGCTGTGAATACATATTTTTTTTAACACACATTTTTTGCATGGATTACAAAATTTTTAATTTTTTTTTAAAATTCCATTATCTGTAGCATCAAAGCTTATTAGCTTATTATTTAAATAAAATACTTTTTTTTCCTCACAGGTGAGTGGATTCGTAATTCAAATGGACCATCAAGTTCTTTGGATTATTTTGAAACTGATGCAAGTCTTTTGTTTATTTATATTATATATATCTGCCATATTGTTTTATTTATAGCAGAAGTTTTTTTCTTCTTTAATTTATAAGCTCTCAGTTATCATTCAATACCGTAGTTAAAATATTTTATCTATTTTGTATCAACTTTTTTGCCTTTAACAGGTGCTGAAAATATTTTAATATTGAATTATACAGCTTACATTGTAACTATTGGGTTCTATCAGTATATATTAAGTTTATTAGTTTCTGATACTAATACCTCGTGTAAACAATTCTTTTTTTTTTTTTTATAGGATTCATTTACCCTTGAGGCTGCTCTTGACTATCTCTCAACAAACATTGACCATGCTCTCATTAAAAACTTGGATATTTCGCCTGACATTATTCCAAGTTACTTGAGTGATCAGTTGACTGACAACTGTCTAATCGGTACTCCAGAAAGTCAGGGTTTTCAACAATCACAACAGCTTCTGTCCCACCAAGACAGTCTTGAGGAAAGCTTAAATGGTCTTCTGGATTTTCTAAGCAATGAGCCTGTTGAGGATAACTCTGCTTCATTGGATCAGTTTGGCATAGACTTGAACACTGGTAATCTAACATCAGACATGAAGTTAGACCAAGATTTGGATGCACAGACTGATTACCTTATTCAGAATGTTACTATGCAATCTCAAGGTTAGATTTTACTTTTTAAAAACATTGGCCCAATACAAAGTTTAAGTCTGAGATGTTGTTTTTTTTACATGAATTAGATTATATTAGTGTACTAATGTTTACTTTTGAAACTATCTAATCTAGTAGAAATTCAGCCTGTGGCCAATGAGATGAATGCAACATTTCCTTTCCTGTCAACAAACAGTAGTAACCAAATGAATTTTGACTTGGACAGCCTCAGTTTCCTTAACAGTTTGGCTACAATGCAGAATGGTGGACTGGATGACGGTGAACTGTTTGAAAATATTCCAGTAGACTCAAATGAAACCTTACTGAATGCTAATATACCTTTAAATGAAAGTAAGAAATGAATTGATATCTAAATAATTAGTGCACATTAGATCATGATCTCTTTAGAGCATCTAGATTTTAACACTACTTAACTGGGTTTTAAACTAGAGTTCCTTGGTTCAGATGTGAAATGCTGCCACACACCCTCGTGATTTAAAAAAAAAAAAAATAGTCAATGAATGGGGATCTTAGCTTATGCAGAAGTTCTATGTAGCATTAGTAAATCCCAGCTTAATGAAATTAATTATGTAATTTCACAAGTATAGTTATATTGTAAATGATTAAATTAGTGACTTTAGAAGTTGGCGTATTTAGTTTGTATTGAATCTAACTCTAGGCTAATGTCCACAAACACACAAAATATTTGTCTTATAAAGTTATGTGCCAGTAATATATTAATTTTTTATATTTTTATTTCTGGAAGGTATGGATACTTTTACAGTTCTACATGATAATTTTAGTCAGTCACTTGGAGCAATGGCAAGCCCTTCATCTTATGATGTAAGAGTCATTGTAATGCTTGAGTTACTTTGTAATTATTTCTGTATGTTCCTACATAGTGTCTCTTTAAATATATATTTATATATATAATTTTTTTTTAAAATCTAAATTTCAATCTTCTTAGGGACTGTGTGATTCTTTAGATGGTCTTGAAGGAGCCATAGGAGGCTCAGACCTTAGTGCGAGTAGCCAAAACAATATTACAAGACCCTACTCTAAAGTCAACAGACTTTCTGAATCTTCCAATGATTCTGGCTATCCCTTCCAGAGTGGATTTTCATCATCATCACCTGCATCATCCAGCGCTAGCAGTCCTGCAGGTTGCAACTATAGCAACATTTCTACTTCTGGCAACGACACTGAACAGGATCCCCAAAACACTCAGACAGTGGCTCGCCATGCTGTAGCTCATAACCACACTTACAATACTCCACCTGGACAAGTGCCTAGAGAGGTGAGTCATGATGCAAAGACATGTATGCCGTTAACTCCACAAGTAGAGCATTGGCAAAATGTAATATTTTCTATTTCTGGCAGCAGACTCTTTATTTTTTTAAACAGAATATTTAAAATAAACTACCGGTACCATCTTTCACATCCACATTATCAACTGCCTACAAATTTCACAAATCCAACTTACACATTCAAACAAACTTATAATTTTGTTGTACTCTATAACAATGCATATTGTAACATATTCATTGCCTCACTAGGCAAGAAATGTTTTAATATTTAAGTATTTTATTCTAAGCTTGCATTTTCTGACATTGTGCTTATTAAATCTAAAATATCTGGAAAAGGGTATAATGTAAAAATTTTAGTGTAATGTTAAAACGTGAGCATCTCATTTATGTTGCATTGTAAAATAAAAATTTTGGATAACTCTAAATGATAATTATATTTTATTTTACTGTTTCTTTTATTTGTTGTGCATTTAACAATTGTAATGGGTTACATACATGTTAATTATTTTTTAATATTTTTTTTTAGGTAAAAAAATATGCTCCAAAAGAGCCTTCTAGAAAAGGACCTCATAGCCGTGACCAAAGACGCTTGGAGGAATTCAAAATACCATATACAATCGATGACATAATTGAATCCCCAGTAGAGACATTTAATGAAATCTTAAAAAGTCACAAGCTTAGTGAGGCACAGGTAATAAATCATGTCTATACTTTTTTTTTTTTTGGTAACTTTTATAGTGGTTTTAGTAATTAATGGAGAGGGCTTTCTATTCTTTTATCTGCTTGTTCTTGTATATGTTTTTTAAAAAGTTTAACTTATACACACCTTTTTTTCCCATAGTTATCTCTTATCAGAGATATTCGACGCAGAGGAAAAAATAAAATAGCTGCTCAGAACTGCAGGAAACGAAAAGTAAATGTCATTGTAAATTTGTCTGATGAGATGGTGGACTTAGAGAAAGCCAGAGACAAACTACTCAAAGAGAGAGCAGAGATTGAGAAAGAAACTCTCAAGATGAAAGAAAAGTTTGGGCACTTGTATACCCATATATTCCAGTCACTGAGAGACGAACATGGACAACCTTATGACCCCAACCTCTACTCCCTGCAGCAGACCAGTGACGGAGATGTGTTGTTAGTCCCACAGAGCATGAATAGAAACAAGTACAGCAACTCGTCTTCAGCTTCATCATCTCCAACATCTTCTAAAGATTCTGTCAATTCAAAGAAACGCAAATCCTTTGATGAGTAAATCCATGCATCACAATCCATTCTGTGGCCCCTTGATTACACTTTTAGTTTTCATAAATTTATGATTGTGTTGCATAATAAAGAAAATAAAAAAAAAAAAGGCTTTTCAGTAGTGTAATGACAATTACATATTTTTATTTGTAAGTTTAACACAAATTGTAGACTTTGATCACACTTTATTTTTCAGTTTTTTAAAACAGATATTGTGTCCTTGAATTATTTTATTTAACTGTCCTGCCACAACACTTGATTTCTTAAGTTGATTTAATCTTAAACCTTTTTTATTTTGGAAACATTCATCCGTAGACGTAAATGAATACTTGATGTATTTATAGTGATGTTGGTATGTGTGTAGTTTTCTTCTTTAGAAGAGCATTTATACCAGGCAGCATGGCAGCCTCTTTTTTTTTAAATCATCCATTTTAAACCATTGTTTTATTACATAGCTATTGAATTGTGTGTTTTTTTTTTAGTACCAGTACTAATCATGGTTAAGCACATGAAAGATTAATTTTTTTTTTTCCATCAGAATGTTGTTTGTTCTCTTCATGCTTACCATGTTTTATTCAAATGTTTTTAATATTCATTAAAAGTTATAAGGTGTTTGATATATTCATGTTGTTTTTTTTTTTGTTATGTTTTTTAAACTAAATTTGCCTTACATTGTGTATTATCTCTCCAGAAAATGTTAAGCAATAACTGTACATTTTAACAAATAAGAACTTAAAGAAAAAAAAAAAGTTATTCTGTAATATTTAGCTAATGTAGCAAAAGAAGAGAGATGATATAGGATTGTAGTAGAAATGTTGACATTTTATAAATACTTACCAGCATCAGAGAATGTTAATTTAGTTTATTTTGACAAAATATTCTTCAATCATTTGGTCTCCTCTGTGTTAGGTAGCCTATTGTCTGTGTGAAGACTAAATATAAATTGTAAATATATAAATATATGTAAATGTGATGATCATTATATTCATGCTGTCTGTTATTAGTAGGTTTTTTTTCGTTACGTTCAAAGACTTTTTTTTAAGCTGAATTTTTTCTATAACTGACAGGAGAGATGGGGAAAAAATGTTTTCGCTAACATTTAAATTAAATTTTCTATTGAATTTTGTCCCCAGCCCTTGGAAAGACAACTCCATGGAGGGGTGGCTGATCTGGTAACAATTGTGCATTTCAAGACTGGTTATCTGAGGACTTTAATATTGATAATGAAAATCAAGTCCTTAGTGTAATTTATTTGTATTTATTTATGCTTAAATTTTTTATGCCCACATTATTCATTGTGATTTATACACTTTTCATTCCAGAACTATTACCACAGAAACTTGTTTGTTGATACAGTGGGTGACTTTGATTTATAAGTGCACATTTGGCCACGTAAAGAAAAAAAATACATTTAGTGATAATAGGTGTTGAATGTATTTCCACTATGGTCTGGACAGGGCTTTGTTTTTCCTTGACTGTGTAAATGTTTCTTATTCTGACAATATGTTTTCACATCATATAATATTACATAAAATTTATTTATATACTATTTGGCTTTTTTTGTTTTAATATCATTGTAATGGTATGCCTATTGGAAACATTGTACATAAATAAATAAAATTGTTGATTAACGGGATGGCTGAGTGATTTTGGTTATATATGATCATGTTGCCATTGTGAATTATAATGTTTCAATAATCTCATGTCATTATTTAAACTGTTTTATGAAACATTATGTAAAACTTTTTTTTCCTCATGTTTTTGAGTTGTTTTAATCAGCATATCATAAAATATGATCCAAAAAAAAGAATTAAATAGAACAACTTAACATATAAACCACAAAATTTGTTTATTAACGTTTCTGTCTTTGGTATCTTTTGTTTGTTGATCTGGATATGCTGACTATAGCAAAGGTAAATGTAATAACATTGTCTCATCCCATAAAATTAGTACAGAAGTTAAAAAAAAAAAAAGTTCTCCTTTCAGACCTTGCTGTCTATAAAGCAGATGATGTTATGGTCATATGTTTCTTTGTCCAACAGTTAATGAGCAGGTGTCATTTGGTCAGCACAACCACCAACCGCCTTTACTTTCCCCAACATTAGTCAGGTACACATTAGAGTTAGGTGAACTCAGGGGTGCCCCAAAAATCCTGAAATTCGAAATTCCAGTCTTCACCAAGATTCGAACCAGGACCTCAGGTTCAGAAGCCAATGCTTAACCACTCTGCCTCACTCCACCCCATAAAATAAACAACAGAAAAATCTTTTTTGTCTCTGCAAAGAAATGCAATTAATGAAGATAAAAAATATAACTATTTGTAAGAGGAGAAACTTAGGCTCCATTTTTTGTAGCATCACATCCTTTTAAATGGCTATCACAAATGATAAAATACACAAGTATATCACTTAATCTGTAAAAGTTAGGTACCGGTATATTATGACTCTATACTTAAGAAGCATATAAAGCAAGACATCACAATTATAAATTTTTCACCAAAGGGGCAGCCGATCATTTAATCCTCCTGTTTAATCTCAAATCTCTTATTAATTCATTGGCAATACAGGGCAGTAGCAAATAATACTGTTTAAAAAAAACATAACTTATCTAGGGAAATAACCTCAAAATCACTGCCATATATCTCAATACTGCAGGAATAAGCTCTTGTTTTTAAATAAAACAGAACTATGTACAACTAATTGATTATTTTTTTTTCTTGATTCATGTATTGTCATTTAGTCATTGACTATGCAAATTATGCATAATTTCAACTTGATCTGAGAATGGGAGGTGCTGGAGTTTGATAAAAGATAATATATTCCTTCATAGAATTATAATTAGTTATAATGCTGTTACTCTTGCTAAAACAATTGGATCTTTTGCCAGGATGGTTGTGTGGAAATTGATGTTGACTGTCATAATGGTTCTATAAGTTCAAATGTATTGCCACCCCCTTACTCTACACTGATTGCTGTTACTGGTACCTGCCAAGTCTCTAAATAAAAAAAGAGCCTATCACTCCAGAAAAAGCTTTGAACAGCTGCTTAATTAACTGGATCACATGTTTGGATGATGAACTGCAAATAATTAGATATTGACATACTAATGAACTAGGTAAATGAGAATAGTGTACTTTTTATTTCACTGTTACCATCAATATGCTGGCTCTATCTAAGTTAATTGTACTCAAGAATCATTTTTAAACATTTCTGACTCTGGCTACACAGTTTTTTTCGAATCAGTATATCACTCTTTATTTAAAAACAAAATCTAAGTCTATATCCACAACTAAGACCAGCTTTTTACTAATGAGATGTATGGCTTCCTTCTTTTCCTGTCTCTACCTGGGTCAAAATAGCATAGATTGTTTTTTAAGGGAGAATATAATAATATATAGATATCGAACAAATATTCCATAAGGAACGCAAAAGAAAGATGATGATACCACCAAAGCAAATGCCAACTTTAACTGTTGTTACATATTTCTTCAGAGTTAAAGCTAATCTACTTCCTAATTGAAACCTCTGGCAGGGTATAAACCCGGCACCATCAAGAGGACCGAACGACAGTTCAACACGCATACCGCACGGTCAGGAATGTGGACTGAAATTTCTCTATAAATGTTCCACGAAATGAATCTTAAGCCACACAAATACATGACTTTTGTCCCTTATGCTAAGAAAATAAGCAAGTTGTTTTCAGTATACTTCCTCCCACACCGTTCGACGCATTGGGTGACAAGTTGTCTCTGGCAATGTCTGAAGCCTCTTTCACCTGGTGTCCACTGCTCTAGGTCCTCCATGAAAGTGTTTTGCCAAGTTTTACGAGGACGTCCCTGTTTGCGCTTTCCTCGGTATTCATTCTGTCAGAGGATATGTCCAACAAACTTCATGCGGCTCTCGATCACAACCTCATTAAGTGGTCGAATCCCAGTCCGGCAAAGGATTTCTTTGTTTGAGACCCATTCTTTGTAACTGACTCCAAAAATCCTTCTTAGCCACTTTTGTTGAGCTACATTTAGTCTTTTCTCCACTTTTTTGGCAGATGATTTCCATGTCTCCCATGCATTCGTTGCTGTTGGGATGACAATTGTGTTAGGTGTATTTTTTTTTATCTCAAGTCCAATAGCTTGGATTGTACTAATAGAACAATTAAAAAACCAGTGCTTATCACAGGTGGTTAGTAGTTATTCCAATCATTTTTTTTAAATGACAAAATACAGGTGTATCTGGGAGAACTTTTCAATGCTCCCTTTTCAAAAGACTATAAAAAAAAAAAGCTGCTTGAAGTCTCGAGCCTCAATGATGGATGGCTAATGCTTTAACCACTGAGCTGAACTATTTTTGTTGCCTACTTAAAATCAGACAGACAGATGGAGTGAGTTAATATAAGCTTTGTAAACAAAATCTGGTAGAAATTGTTGGCAGTTTTAATAATGCTGTAATAGTTATATAAAAGCTAAAAGTAAAACTTTATCAAATCGTCATAACAATAGTCACAGGTAGCATATACAACTAAAGAAGCTTTTATTCTTTAATTTTTTTATTGACAGTTTGTCAGCAAGTAAAAAGTATATTAACATATTCATGGCAACTTATTTACAATGTATGTTGATCTGAACAGAAATTTTAATTCAGATCTATGCCATTCATTCAAAGCTAATGATGAATAAGATTGGCATGAGCACTAGTTTCATATCAACCATTAGGAACTTCAGAACTAACTATTCAGAATATTTTATTATGATTTCAATATTTAAAATAAAAAAAAGAAGTACTGAAACATACACTATTAGAATAGTTAATTATGATCTAAAAAAAACAACAACCTTCTATGTCTTCAAATATACTGAAATGTAAAAGTAAAATTAGTTCAGAGGGAGTCTTTCTTTCCCCCAAAAAATCTCTAAAACAGCTGAATATTTACAAACAATATTACTATTTACACTAATTTTCAGTTGATTAATTCATTATAAAGTAAATGACTAAAAAAAAAAGTTTGGAGATTTAACTAAATTTCTCAGCTGACATAGATAGTGGTGTCTTATGTTTGTAAGCAATTTAGTTTTTACTAACATCAGCAAAAAACTGAGTCACTTAAATCGGAATGATAATGGTGAAGCTCAAACAACTGAATAAACTGTGTACAAAATATATTGACATCAATAATTGTAGCGAAACTTTTCATGCAGCACCGCTCCTAAGATCCATAAAATTGTTATGAACGTACAGTATAGGCCTCCTGCTGCTGTCCCTTTGGCATATGATCCATATTGTGATGCTTTGAGGTATTGACATTTAGCATAATAAATCTTGGATTGCTCTAGAACAAAAAAAATAAAAAAACAAGGAAAAATTTAAAATGACTTTGGTATAGTCCTATGAGCATACACATCTGGGGACTCAAAAAATAATAACATTTTAAAACCATTAAAAGAAAAATTAATGAAAAACTATGAAAATTTAACGAATGAATCATTTGATACAAATCTAAGTTAATGTGTTAAAATCATGTCCCAATGGGAATGATGCATGCCTAACTTTTTTTTTCTAGTCAAATTTTTTTATGAAAAAAAAAACAAAAAACAATTTATGCTAAGTTAAACAACAAAATTGTTTTCACTGGCAATAAAAAACATTTTTAAATATATGGTTTTGGTTCCTTATTTTGTTTGGAGGTCTTCCAATATACAATTAGTTGACATACCATTCGCATTTTTGTGTTTCCACACACTCAAAGTGTAACAAACACTCAATAAATATTTTTTTCCTACCAAAATCACACAAAACAACAGAGTTAGAACAGGAGTAAATTTTTTTATATTATAGTATTTTTTTTATTGCAAGTTGATCATTGAAAACATTGGAGGATTAGAAAGCTCTTGAGTTCCATTCTGCACAATATGTATTCCTCAATACATACAATGGTCTAGAATCACAATTTTTTAAAAATGAGATGCAAAAAGAGATCAGCATACTTATCAAGTTATACTCAATCAGATGAAGAGGGAAAGAAACAAGCAAAATATAAAAAAAAACTTAAAAAAAAAAAAAGGTTATCCAAAGGGGGAAGAACTCCACCCTTAAAACTGTCTATAAATAATGTACAAGTTATTTCCCTTATTAAATATCAAAATAATTAATTAATTGACTAATTGAGTATTTTTGTTTATTTATTTTGTTAGGTACAATAAATAATTATTTAAAGTATCAACTTGACCTGAGAATATGTGAGGGAGAAATAGCATTATCAAATTAATTAAGGGGACTAAACCCAACAAATTTAGCCATATCTATGAATACATAAATACTAGTTTCCCTTTTGGAAATTAAACAAAATAATTAATTACCAGTAATTAATTGTCTAATTGGTTACCATTTTTTTTTATTGATTCATGACTTGTCTTGATCTGAGAATGAGTGTGTTAGAAATAACGGGTACACACTTTTTTTTACCAGACAGAGTGAGTTGATATAAGCTTTGTACAAAATTGTAATAATTAAACATTTTACAAACCAGCCAATAGTATTGCAAAGATTCCAAATATTGGGTTGACAAACAGGGACATAAAAGCAATGGGCCAATTATCATTAGGTCTTCTCCATGGGTCTGGCTGTTTGGCTACAATGGGCAGCACATAGGACATTGCAGACATTGTATATGTGGAGTACAAGCTATATCTGCTTCCATACAGCAGAGATCTGCAAAGAAAATAGCATTAATTAGAACAAAGGAAAGGACTTTACTGATGATAGTTGAAGTTTATTGAAGCAAAAGCCACAACTATTTAAAAAAAAAAAAATAACCTTGATCCGGTTAAGCTCTGACCACCAGCAATGCTGGATTTGGAAGCATAACGACGCATGCCTCCCTCACTGAGGTTGGAGACGCTGCCTGTGTTAGAGTCTCCATAGTAGTACGCTGGATAGCCTGGGGTAGACATGATGTCCGCTTTGTGAAAGAAAAAAAAAAAAGGTATGAAATGAAGCAAAAAATATAAAGAGCCAACTATACAGTATAAAACTTATTTTGGGTATTCACTAGCATTAAATTTGCTGTTGATGTTTTTTTTTTTTTGGGGGGGGGGGGGGTGGGGGTGGAGTGGTAGAGGGCGTTCAAGTTCATTTATGTTTTCTTGAGTATAAAGATCCTATGCATATTATCGTATGGGTCTAGCTAAGGTTAAATACATTTAGTTTATTTAGGTTATTAAAGTTCCATGAACTTCTTTTTACTAAACCTTTATTTAAAATATTATTTCTCAATTTATTAGGGTTATAACAACATCATTATCTTTAGGTTTCTTAATTATTTATTTTTTTAATCAGAGCCACAGGTTTCGTTAGAAGTAGTTTTTCAAAATTTATTTTAGATTTTATTACGATTTCTATAGCTCCCAGATTTCTAGATCTATCTATTCTAATATATAATCTTATGTAATTAATTTAATATAAAACATTATTTTATTTTTGTGTTATTTTTATTTTGCTCTATAGAATAAATTTATAATTAGTGCAAACAGCAATAAATTTAAAATTAATTAGTCTAAAATTTGATGATTCTTATTTATGGCAGTTATGGACTGTCTGACTATCAAAGTATGATTATGATCTAGAACTCCTTATAAATGATTAAGATAGTACTAGATCTAGTAGTAGCATAGAATTTGGTAGAGTTACTGCAGTTACGGTTATGCTTACGTTGCTATTTCTGGTTTTACACACTTTCATCACTTTGTTTGTGACTTAGATCTAGATCTGGCTAAGATCTAGACTAAGACTTTATTGACTAGCGGATCCAGAGCTTTGGAGTTGGGGGGGCATTTTTGTAAAGATCACCCGATCCACCAGTGACTTTATTAGATCTTTAGAAGTCTTCAGAAGACTTTTAAGCCACTTGACAGGGTATATATAAATTATAAATATTATAATATTCTAATTAGTATATACTTATATAGATCTAAAATCTAAATATATATTATGTATGTACTTATACTTTTAATTATCTCTCTCATATAATATATATATATTACTATATAAAAATATATAAATAATAATTAATATAGTAATAAAAATTGATTAATAGATCTAGATTATTTTCAAGGTCTAGATATATAATAATCTATATAGAAATATGGATGGTTTGTAATATCAAAAATGGTCTGAAAGGGGAGCTTTACTATATTAAATATATAATATTATATTTTTACTATAGACTATAGTATAGACTTGTCACTATACTATATCAACTATATGACTATGTCTAGTAACTAGTAATACTAGTATTAGTAGTACTAATACTATTCTAGTTACTAGACACTTAGTAGTATATCATTGTCATGATATAATAATATAATCTGATATAATGATATAAATAATTTTTTATAATATACTATGTTATGATTATTATGAATCAAAATGTGAGTGAATGTAGCCTAGTAGGTAAGTAGGTCAATGTAGGTAAAGGTAGTAACTTTACTTTAAAAAATTACTCAGATCTAATTTTAGTTGTAAATTAATTTTGACTTTTGTGTGCTCTCATATCTTTAATAATAAATGTACTAACTTCTAAGATATTTTTTATCCACAACTTACTTAAATCGTAGTACACCTGTGCAGTGTGTTTATCCAGCACCTTTTACCATATAGTTGATAGACATAAAAACTAACAGTTCCTGGTCGGAAGTACTAAGTCTACGCATGCGTGACAGGTAAATTTCTCCAATGTGAAGATGGTTGCGATAGGCCCAAGAGTCATAATAACAAGAGAGGAAACTCGGAAATAGTCATAGCCTGACAGCAAATAGATATAGAAACTTAAAGTCTCTAAACATTTTGTTTTAAAGTTCGACTTAGCAGAGGCTTTTAGCACGATACACCTTTTTGTTGTTTTTTGGTTTAGTATATATAAGACGTTTAGATATTTGAAGAAGACATTGGTATTCTTTTGCATATTAAAAATATCAACTCACTCTGACTGTCTGGTAAAAAGTACTGATAATCTTCTTCACACTCATTCTCGGATCAAGATGAAACGTTGCACAATTATACATTGGCATATTGCATGACTAGATTGATACATGAAGTCGTAGGACATAATTATCTTCTTTTTTTTTTTTTTTGAAGTATCGTCAAATATAAGGAAGTAATATAAGATAAGATATAGACAAGACATGAATCACAATTTTAATATATATATATATATATATATAGGTAATTAATTAATTTGTTTAATATCGAATATGGGAAATAACTTCTACAGTACATTATTGATGTAGTTGTAAGTGCAGAGTTCTTCCCTTTAGATTAGATAAGATAAGCTTCTTTTTTCTAAGCATTTTTATACTTTGCTTGATTTAATTTTTATAGCGCATCTTTCAGCATGCTTGTTGCGCTCTGATCTAATTTCTTTTGTGGGTGCTAGATAGTTTTTGAGCACAATGGGAAGCGTGGTCGAGAGGCTAAGTGCGCTTGAACTTGGCTACCTAGAAGGGGGCTCGAGGTTCGACACCCGACTCGGGCAGAGTTGTGTTTACTGAGAGCCTAAAGGCAGCACGGAAAACCAACTCCTAGATACCCCACAAATGAGATTGGACCAAAGCGCTCTGAGCATGCTATAAGCATGAAAGTAGGGCTATATAAAAGCCATAATAATAATGCAAAGAAGGCTTAGCATAGCTTTAATGTCAGTGAAGTCACAAATACAAGACATTTTTGATGTCAATGATGTTATAGATGCTTTTCCTGCACAGCAAGCACGAAGTGAAGTGATATGAAATGAGCTTTGTCACTTGTGCATTATTTCGCCAATAAACAACAGTATAATTTTTCTCCTGTCTACTGCATCATGCGTACACCGAGATAAACGAAGGTGTGTTTCTCCATACTGAATCCTCTGGAAAACTATTTAATGTAGGCCTATCAAGGCTGCGGGCAAAAACCAAGGTTAGGAAGATACTTATCAGGGAACTCCTGTATGCTGATGATGCAGATATTGTGGCTGATTCTGATTTCAGCTTCCGTTCCTGGTTGACAAACTATCTGCTGCTTGCCAGAAGTTCAACTTAAACATTACTCAAAGCAAGACTAAGATACTAGTCCTGCACCTCAATTAAACATTAATGGCCAACCACTAGAAATTGTGGATCACTTTTGCTATATCGGCTCTATCATATCCAACAAATACTCTACTGGATAAAGACATTAACAACAGGATAGCCACAATGGCCACCCTGTCACGGTTGCAGAAAAGAGTGTGGGACAACATGTTGCTGACTAACAATACTAAAGCCCTTGTCAACTGGACCTGTGTGTGAAACTTGGTCAACTTACTCATGGCAGGAAAAAAAAAGCTGAATGTCTTCCACCTCCGATGCCTAAGGCGGATCTTTAAAATAAGGTGGAAAGATAGGATAACCAACGAGGAAGTGCTACGAAGAGCAGGATGCTTGGACATCCGCTCTGTTATCAGCAGCAGATGCCTTGGCTGGCTTGGCAACGTTCGTAGAATGCCAGTAGATCGACTTCCACAAGACATTCTGTATGGCGATCTAATAGAAGGCAGGAAAGCTGCTGGTCGCCCATTATTACGTTATACGGATGTATGCAAACGCGACATGATGCTCTTCAAAATCGACACTAGCAGCTGGGAAAAAGGAGCACACGGATTGCAGATGCCATACACTACAGTAGCAGAAAGAAATGTGATAATGCAAGGGCGCCTAGTGATCACATATGCCCTACCTGCGATCGCAGCTGTGTATCAAGGATTGGCCTCTTTAGTCACACAAGAAGTTGTAAACGGAAAAGATCATCTCTCGAGACGTAAAATGCCACAGACATCTCGTGTCATGATGTCAAATTGCAAGGGGTCCCCAATTCCCCAGCTAAGCCTCTGTGGACGGGAATGTGTTCGAGATGAACCATAGTCGTTCTACGACTGTAGGAAGCCTGAGTGAAGACAAAGATTTCTCTGACAGATAGAACCTGTGTAATGATGTCCAGAATCTATTAATGAACCTCAAATCCAACTAAATTTAAAAGAATTCTTACATGTAAGTTTGATTCAAGATGAGGTAGAGAACGCTATTATAGTAACTGACTTAATAAAATACAACCACTATTTCATCCCATCAATCAAACATTTTCATTGGTTTAACAAGGCGTGGACTTACTTTATGCTATAATAGCATGGCAAAAAAAAAAAATGGAACAGGGGTAATATCCTGTCAAGGCTTTAGCGAAGGCTTAGATTTTGTTCAAAAAAATTGAAACAAAAAATAGGGAGGAAAACTTTACATATTGTTACTACCAAAAAACAGGTGCTTCATTATCTAATGGGAAAAAAAAGACCATATTTTCCAATATGAGGATGTTCATCTGTGGAAGGGTTAATGTCCTTAAAGAAAACAAAAAGACACATCACAGCATACCTCACCCAAAGAACCGACTAGACCAAGCTGGACATTGTTTGTAATGGTGATTTTGGATGTGATGGTTTTACGTTTAAAGCATGTACATCCTTTCCAAAAAAAAAAAAAAAAAAAAAAATGTGGTGAGTATGTACCTTGAAATAACAAAACAATTACTTCAGAAATGATCCGGTATGTTGTAGATCTACTATTTTTTTTTTGCTACTATGATATTTGTACCCCTTTCAAATAATCTGTGTTTTTATAAATTCACAAAACTTATCACATCCATATGAATTTGTGATGTACCATAACTTATTTTTGATAGACCTCAATTTTTTTCTATGGTTAAATTAACACAGATGATTCTATGTTCAAAAGATTTAGGCCTTTATTTACATTTTCTATTGTTGTGTTGATATTTTGAAAACTTTTAATAGTGGGCATATATACATGTATATAAATATATATATAAATAGATGTCAAGTCTGTTATTAGTTTTGTTCGTAACCTACTACTACATTTTCAATTAATAGAAAATGGTTTCCTAAACTGATCAATTAATTAAAACTAATTTCCTGAACTGATAATTTAATTTTATTCTCATATCCCAAAATAAGCAACATAATAAAATAAGTTTACAGATTTTAACAGAAAATGTACTATACATTTTAATAATATAAATATGAAAGAAAGAGTATTGAAATGTAGGTTTCAAAAGCATAATAATAAAAAAGAAAAAGCTTCAAGTTAAATTAAAATAATTTATTCAATTCCTTGTTTTAAAAATAACCATAGCAGAAATGTATCCAGAAGTTTGCAAAAAATCCTTTATGATGTTTGCTGTGCTCATTTAAAAAAATAAAAAAAAAAAAAAAGGAACAGAAACCACGTCTGCCAAATAATAGTTGTTGATCAGGACTTTTCAAGAACAAATGTAAAAATAATGCAACCAACATTTCAAATTGTGTCTTGTGCCAGATATGATTTAGATCATTTGTATGATTTCTTGTTCATTCACATCATTATCAGATACATATACACATAATCAACAGAACAAAAATAACATCTGATTAACTATGTCTTCATTGGTTCTGAGCTGTCTAAGCTTTTCCCTTGCTTTTCTAGCTCTGCCCTGTAAAATAAGAAAAATAAAAAAGAAGAATAAGTAAAAATATTTATATCTTTTGTTCACTAACAGATACATGGACAAAGCTAAAAGCTATTTTTCTCTTAATAATTAATGCATGTTAGATTTAAAACAAAAAAAAGCATAAAAAAAAATATTTTTAAAAATGAAAATACCTCCATTAATATATAATTTTAAAAAAATAATTAAAAAATATTAGATTCAATTCGAGTATCTAACCAGTTGCTTGAATATATGTTTTTTCTGATTCGACTAGCAGGAAAGCCCACTTGTGCAATTATTTATTGGTATGTTCATTATATGGACATCTAGAACTAATACTAGACCTAAAGTTCGGATTTAGAACTCTTTACATCTAGTCTAGATATACTTCTAGATCTAGAATATAGATGTAATCTATATTAGATTTATGTAAAAATATTGAACAATTCCAATGACAGGCCTTTTTAGACTTATAAGATGGTGCACAAAATTTTCCTGAACCCTAGTTTATTGAATTCTTTAATTAATAATGCCTTACATTCCCAAATGTGATAGCCATTCAAAACTGATATTGGATCTATACCTAGATTTAGTCTCTAGCCAAATTTATGTCAATTTTTTTTTTACTTTAAAAATGTATAACATTCAAACCAGAGTTTTCCCAATGTTGTCAACAAACTAGTAATTCTTTTCTCAGCAATATACATCAACTGTTAAATCTATAGGAAAATTGTTAGAGCAATTTAAAGCAGTAAAAAAAAAAAAAAAGTATTTTTTTTCTTGTTTTTAAATTTTTCTTTTCAGAAAACTATGTATTTTTTTAAATGATGGAAAAATCATGCTCTGCTAACCTCAACTGCTTAGAGAAGTCATCATCAATGTTGTCATCATCCCAGTTATCTTCCCAAACATTGATATCATCTGGTTCTTCATCTTCACCTGTCCAATCTGTAAAAATAACACAAGCATTAGAATGAATAAAGAGTTTAATTTTCCTTTGATAAAAAAAAAAATATGTCTATGTTCCATCATTTTTATCTTCACAGTGAGACTGAGCAAAATCAAAACACAGTTCCCTGCAAAGCATGTCATCTATAAAAGGAGAAGTAATCTCAAAGTATCTGCTGCATTAACAAGTGTCTTAACATATCTAAAAGTTAACAAATGTGTGGTAAAAAAATGTCCACAATTAATGGACTATATTACTGCAAGTAAAGATATGTCAGGCATAAATTTTGACCCCTGTGATAAAAATCTTGACCACTGTCAGTGATCAAAGGGATATAACTCTAGAGAGTCAACATTTATATCTATATAATTTACCTATTTGTCAAAATTATGTAATAAAAAATGTATATATAAATTACTAGACATATGTTACCCGCGGGTCTTTATTTGCACATTACAGTCGATATAGTCACAATTAAACGAAATAATAATTTAATAAGTAGAGCGAATGTGTCAATGATGCTATCAAATAAAAATAGGTAATAGGTTTAAATCCATTTTTTTCAAATTAAAACATTTGCTTGTAGGCCAACATATATTTGCTTAAAATTTGAGATGAATAGACTTCATTTTGTATGTTCATGTGTTTAAAGTATAAAGTAGATCTTGAGGTAGACATAGATCTAAATCTACACTAATCTAGAGTTTAAAATTGGCTTTTATAGAGTTCATTCTGTGTTGCGCATGCGTGACCTTTTTTCATGAATGAATATAGGCCTATCAACATGGCTACGCAAATTTAGCAATAGCGAATGAATGTATTAAAAATGCTTTAGAAAAACAAATTTCAATGTTAAATTGATTAAAATATCAAAGAGTGGACAATAATTAGTATGTTTATGCGCTAAAGCACAAAACTATCTTTGCGAAAAGAAGTTTTATCATCTTAGAGTTCAATAAGAGTTTTAGACCTAGTGTCACCTAGGAATAGACTCAGTAGAGAGATGTGTTAATGTGTAACCTATTGATAATGTCTAATGAAAGAATGTTCGCCAGGAAATCTGTAGTCGCAGATATCAGGAACTAATTTATGTAAAAAATGCTTTTGAAACACAAAATTGAAGGTTATATAATGAAATCAATGGATCTTCTTTTGTATTTTCATGTGTCAAAGTAAAAAACTATGTGTGCAAAGTGTATTTCTTAAAATTAGATCTAGGTCTAAATCCTTTTGATCTTTTCTCATGTCAACATTGTTAACCATGGCCTAGATCCATAAAATACTATAGCTGTAATAGAGTCGGACAACTTTATTTTTTTTGAGGGTCTTAAGTTTGTTTTAGGGCTACAATACTTACACTACGGTCTAAGTTAGTACCCAAGGAACATTCCTGCCTAGTTTTATCAAGATTGGTCAAGCGGTTTTGATGTCTATAAGTAACATACATACACCTCACATTCTACTTTATAATATAGATAAATGTGATCTTGTGAGCATTTTTGTGGTTTATGAAAATGTAAAAAAAAAGTAAGTACAATGTGAGAAAAAAAAAAATATAAATATGAAAAAAAAAAAAGACAATGTAAGTGGCAGTTCATGACTAATTTATTTAGTGTCATGTATATCACTTCACCTACCAATTCTTTATTTCATGTATACCATTATTGATCTACCAGGTACCGGACATGGGCAGGCTGACTATATGGGTATTTGGGCTAATGCCTGGTGGGTTGGTACTCAAATGGCTTTATGAATGCCAATATGGAACACATAAAATAGTTAAAGGTTTTATAATATTCTCATATATAATGGGCTATATGAGCGTTATGTTGAAAAGACTACAGTGTAATATCAAATTAATCTAACAAATTTTCAAAAATAATGTAATAGCCTACATCCATAGACGGTGCTATTAGTAGGCTTCATCTTTTTAGGGCCTACAAGCATAGCGATTAAAAAGCAACATAAGGCCTATATTTCTTATAAATACATACAGTTATAGATACATTATAAAAAAATAACGTAATGATTTTGAGAACAGATAGGCCTTTAATTGGAGCCCCATCATATGATATACAATTTATGGGCCGTACTGTATAGAAATGCCTGGGCTGATTTGGACATCCAGTCTGCCACTGTACCCTGAACAGAAACAATGTCATCAGCTGTTTAATGTCCACAGAAAATGTAATGAAAGATTTCTTATAATCAAGTAACAACTTGACTGTGATCCCAAAACCTCAAATATCTATTTTTCATAATTTATATTCAATGATTTATTAAAGAACATTACTGATGCTTGCTTTTCTATTTTTTAAAACAAGAAACATTCTGAAAGATGCCTACATAATGTATATTCTCTATGGTGAAATGTACATTTTTAGTTCCTATGTGTTTATCTTATTGGGGTCATGGTGTGTATTTGAGGTATGTTTTCATACTCTTGAAAATCCTCCTCATTAGACTATTGGTATTTTCAGAACTTTATTTGTAGACAGTGCAACATAATTATACTTAATTTTTATAACACTTAATGGAACCAGTAATGTTACCACTGACTTATTTTTAAAAACTAAATATTTTAAAAGATGCATTATTTTATAGGCTTAATCCCCCTCATCAGACTGTATTTTTCTATTAGACAAAATGACTAAAAAGTAGTTAAAGATTTTTAAGATAAAAGTAGTTCTAAATCTAGTATTAACTTGGAATGTAGACCTAAATTTATAACTTTTTGGAAGAGTAAACTATTGAAGTCCTACTTAGGTGGAGTGGACTGCAGGACTTCATGCTATTTGAAAAAAAAAATTGGGGGGGGGGGGGGGGTGTAAGGCAAAAAATAAGTTAGAATGAATTCAATGATACTGCCATTTGAGTACTGTATAATGGTTTTAGAAAAAAAAAAGGGGGTGGGACCTATTAGCATTCTATATATTTTTTTCCAAGCACAATTTCTTTTTCTTCTAGTTTCCCAGTGAAAAAACATGAAATTTTAAAGCTGAGTGCGGACTATCTTCACTATATCTACCATAGATATTGACTCTAAATCTAATTCACTAAAATTCAAGGACTTTTCAAGCTTATGTGTAAGCTATCTTCACCAGACTTAGCCTCCATCTAGACACTAGATATTATTATTATATTATTATAGCTTTTATATCATTATTATTATATCATGCTTATAGCATGCTCAGAGCGCTTTTGGTCCAATCTCATTTGTGGACCGGTGGGGGGTATCTAAAAGTTGGTTTTCCGTGCTGCCTTTAGGCGCTCAGTAAACACAACACTGCCTGAGTTGGGTGTTGAACCTCGAGCCCCCTTCTAGGTAGCCAAGCGCACTTGGCCTCTCGACCACTAAAGTTACTAAAATTCAGAGTTTTCACAACTGTTTGCAAATTGTAATGTAGACATTAGATATATCTAGATCTAAGCCCAGTCTAAATTGTTACATTGACTAAAATTCATGGTTATGTGCAAATTATCTTCACAAGATCTAACTTTAGACCTTGATCTGGACTCAAGACCCTAGCCTAGCTAGATCTAGATCACTCTTCTTCTTCTTCTAGCCAGCTTTATTGCTGCTGAGCTGTGAGCTCTTTTGCAGACTGTGCCAAGGAAAAAAAGTGTGCTGTTTTCTTCAGTTGTTCAGCACTGCCGTACAGGGTGTTGGTTATGTTGGGCTGTAGTGGTAGTAGGGTCTGCCTAAGGTGGATTAGGGAGGGGCATTCAAAGAGGATATGGTTTCAAAGGGGTGGGCGCAGTGTCTGCAAAGGGGTAGTTTTGTGGAGTTTATTTTGTTCAGGTGGTAATTTAATAGTGGTGTGTGTCCTGTTCTTAGTTGGAAGATTGTAGATTGTTCTTTGCGGGGGGGGGGGGGGGGGGGGGGGGGGAGTTAATAATGTCCAGTTTGTTAGGCATAGTCATTTCTCTGTACATGGCTCTGCTTGTGTTTCCTGATGCCCATTGATTGAGCCACTCCTCTTTGTGATTGTTGACTAGCATTGACCTTAGGGTGAGGTAGTTAACAATCTAGATCACTCAAATTTATGGACTTTTCATGGTTATGTGCGAAGTTATTCTTACTGTTACAACAAGTGGATTTTACTATTTTAGGTGACGGAGGACTTGGAGGAGTGAAGCCTTCATGTTAGGCTAGTAAATATCTACTTCAGACCATGGACTAGATCTTGTGTGTCTTCGACTTTAGTTGAAACAATTATTTTTTCACTGCCTGGAGAAAAAAAAATGCTAGGTGAAATGCTGGATTGAGCCAAGCCCACCTTAAATCATGACATCACGCTTAAGCACACAAATGGGTGAAAGGCGGTGCATTTGCAAGAGTGGTCAGATCAATTATTATTAAAACAGCCAGCCAACCATGCAATCAGATGCCTAGTAGACATGCTGCTTCTTTTTCACATTTTTAGCAAGAAATAAGCCAAAAAAAAATATTTGGTAAAAATCTTAGGAAAGACACTATAGGCCAAAATGTCAAAGTTTGACTTTGAGAGCGCATTATTTGATAATGGTTTTGACATAGAAAAGAAAATGAAGTATCAAAATCTTCTTTAGTTTAAGGAGAATAAGGATGACTACTAATATTTGCACCCCAACCTATATTTGTTATATTTAAGGTCAAAGAGACAATGTGTTTTCATTTAATTCAGACAAATTTGACCCACATTTGCTCGGTGCGAATTATCTTCACTGAATACACCGTAAATCTGAAGTCTAGATCTAAGTCACTAAAGTTTGCTGACTTTTCGCGGCAGTATGCGAATTATCTTCACTGGATATAGCATAGATCTAGAGTCTAGACGCGTATTTCTAGAGTAATCTAGACATTAGATGTATCGAGATCATTAAATTGACTAAAATTCACTGAGTTTTCAGGTTAGGTGCGAATTATCTTCACTAGATCTAACTTAGATCTAAATCAAGATACTATTACTAGCTAGATCTAGGAGATTTACCAACTTTCCACGCGAAGTCACTCTTACAACAAGAAGACTTTAGGTAAGGGAGGGCCCGGAGGGGTGTAGTCTACAAATTAGTCTGGTAATTGCTCTAATTATAGACAATAGTCACTACAGACTAGATCTAGCGTGTCTTTAGTGGTAACAAGAAATGGAAACAAACATTTCTTATTTTCTACGCTGCCTTCAGAAAAATACTGCCAGGTGAAATGCTTGCTTGAGCCAAGGCCATCTTCAATCACGAAGTCGCGCTTCACAAGTGGGTGAAAGGCAGTGTAGAAGCGTCACTGGTCAGCTCATTAACACAGCCAGCCCGTAAGGTCATGCGATTAGAATGCCTAGTTACGCTGTTGTTCCCCCCCCCCCCCCGCATTTTTAGCAAGAAATAAGCAAAATTATATTTTTAAAAAAAAATATTGGGTAAAAATTTTAGGAGAGTGGACAAAATTTTAGGAGACTTTTCATTTTTTAGGAGCGCTACGAACCCGGCCAGGTTTATGATTTTTTTTAAAGTTTATTTATTATTACCGTAAAATTGTTTTTAATTTCATAGATCTATTTTTTTAGATCATAGTGTTGAATAATTACAAACATCTAGATCAAGACCTAAATCTATTCTAGATCTAAATAGATCTACCTTCTGCTGGAAATTCTTCAAATTCATCGTCTTCTTCCAGAAGTCCGAGGTCTGGTTTCACGGGGGCTGCCATTTTGTTTTAGTCTTTCACATAGATTCAAATTCTAGAATCTAGATTAAACGAAACAAACAAAATGTTTTTATCTAGATCTGGATCTATTTACCGGAAACGGTCGACGGAATTGAAAGGGACATTTTAAGACATAGATCTAGTTGGAATAACAATTATTTTTGTTTGTTTGTTTATTTACAGTTTAAAAAAAACGAGAAAATGATTGTTAAAATATTATACAGATACTGATAAAGATAATTTATATAAATGTGGTTTGATTTTTAAAAAGATCTTTAATTTTAAAGATATTATTACTAAAGAATTTAGATTTAGATGTTTCGGTAAGTAGACAACTCAATATATAAACAAACCTAGGTCCAGACTAATGCTAGATATCTAATTTAGTAATTATTTTAAAGTAAATATTTAATATTGATGATTGAATTATTGATTGCCAAGGCTAGATCAATATCAAGTAGAGAGCGAATTCTAGAGATCTAGTTAACAGATTCTAGGGTAATAAGTAATAACTTAAATAACTTAATAAGTAATAGTACTAATACTCTGATTTAGTGATTATCATATTATTGATATTCTGAATATTCATACTAGACTCTAGATCTAATCATGGTTTAAACTTTAGTTTAAATTAGGTACTTTGACAACAAATTCAAAATAAATATATAACAACAGAAACTATCTAGTTATGTAGAGCTTGCTGAGAGGTTTACAATGATACCAAATTTATTATCTATTATTCCAAGAATAATTTGTACAAAAAAATCTAACACTAAACCATTATGCCAAGTAAATCTATATTACATAGATCTAAGATTTACCGTACTAAAAGAGGAGAGAGAGAGAGGGGCAGTGACCGGGCGCGCTCTGCTAGTAGAGCGCACGCGAGCAGGTGAAGTCACGTCAGTATCTCATCATACCTGCGGATAGACAGCTGCCAAATAATTGACCTGAAAAACTAGGGGCCTTCGATGTAAAGTTTTACAGAAAAATGGACTATAGTCAAAATAAAAAAAAAACTGTGATCGAAAAAATGAATTTTCGTCTTTATCTCATCATAACTTTATAACCATAATAGATAGAAGCTTGAAATTTGGAACACATCTACCCAATTATATGGCATGGTTTTTAATTTGATTATTTCACCTCACATGCAGCTAACATCGATTCACAGCTAATTCAATTGTTTGAAAATTGACTTTGATCATTTTTCTAGAATGCCGTTTGGTAGAAACTTCCTCCGCTTTAAAATGTTTATAAATATAATGTAAAATAACACCTTGATAGCATTCTCTCCAATAGGTTGATTAAAGATAAGCTGTTAATGCATAAAAATCATTTATACTTCATATTGTCAACGAGAATTACAAATGTCTGGCGCCACATGCCGCTGCATCATGGAGTGACTTCATTTAACATGTCAGGATGGGCCCAAACTTGCTTTAATAAGCCCATTTCCTTTTATATTTTGTGTACCTAAGTATAGAAAAAAAAAAGATATCTAACACTACTCTATAATAGAAATATTGATTTCAATACTATAGTCATAGATTGTTATGGTAGTTAGTTATAATTTTTCCACTTACTCATTTAAAAAAATAGCCTAATTTGGCATCATTTATAACATGTTAGGGGAAGTTTTTTTAATTTTGGGGGACAAAATTTCATTAAAAAATAATGAAATAACAAACTTAAAGCATAAATCTAGGTCTAAATTCTATAAAAAAAATACCAAGCTTGCTTAAAAATTATATTAAATGCAAAATCAATCTTACCTATAGATGACTGTACCATAAATTTTCTAAATAAACACGACTTTCATTTGTTGACAATGTGGCATCATTCAAAACCTTAGGAATCTTCATTTAAGATTAGCTCAAGGGTTTTAAAAAACTGAAGCAAAAGTAAAAACAACAATCAATCAACTAACACTATGGGTTTGGAAGTTTAGCCATGCTGTTTCAAAACTATATAGCAGCTAGTCTAGCAGTTTATAGGTCAGTAGAGTAAGGATGTTAAAGTACCTAACTGTGTATAATCATGTATGTTACTATGTACTATGTTACACTATTAATGTCAATGTGACTATATGTTAGTTGGTGGGAAGCGTGGTCGAGAGGATAAGTGCGCTTGAACTTGGCTTGGCTTGACTACCTAGAAGGGGGCTCGAGGTTCGACACCCGACTCGGGCAGAGTTGTGTTTACTGAGCGCCTAAAGGCAGCACGGAAGACCAACTCCTAGATACCCCCTCATAATTTATTTCCCACAGTCTTTATACTTAGGCATCAATAAACTCAGATTTGTAATTCTATATTTATAACTAAATTTTAAGATCTCCAGGCATAGCCCCTCACATTAAATCATTAAGATGTTTTCAAATTATGCATAAATATGAACACAAAAAATAAAAATATGAACACACTTGTTCTACCTAAATTAGGTCACTAGGATACTGACTTTTATACAGACTTTTAGATTTATTTTATGTTTGCATGATTAGATCTGTGTTGAATGTTTGTGTTTTTTTTTTTATTAATTAAATAAATTTCTAATACAGATAATCTTTTGTTGTATAGTACAAGTTAGGATAGCCATTCTTGCCTTTATTTACTGAATCCTGTATATTCTCTCTGTATTAATCTAGATCTATTTAGTAGGTTTAGATCTAAGCATTTAACTTCATTCAATGTACCCTATCTCACTCCAAACATTTTCCCATTTATTCTCTATAAAAAAACAACAACAAACGAACAAATATAATATAAGATTAAGACCTACTTTTTAAAAACTTTTTTCGATTAGTTTTTGATTTCTATTGTCGTTTTTGTGTTTGTAATGTTATTACAGCACCTTGAGCCTACATTTTGTTTGTTAACAGCGCTTTATAAATAAAATTATTATTATTAAGATCATTAACATTGATATCCAAAACTGGCTTTCTGAAATAAATTTTGGTAAGAAAATCATAATTTAATTAGGACACCCTATAAATTTTTTTTTTGTTTGGAATCAAACAACTTGGCTTATGAATCAAATAAATCAGCTCCAAAAACAGAATAAATATTGCGGGGCTCATTAGCATAGACTTAGCCAATTAAAAAATATAGTCTTAACCCTAGGAAGAGGTAAAGTCCTCCTGGTAACATAGGTAAAAACAACAACCTGACTTACAAATTTGAAATTCGTTTTACTTACATAAAAAGACAGCTAAATGGAAGGAAATTGGGTCAGAATCATTGGAAAATGGACAAGCTCATTATACAGTGCACTAGTTTTATAATAAATATTAAAATAATTATTTAATGATCACAATAACAGCGAATGTCCAAATTCATGTAATGTCCGAATTAAATAAACTACTATAGTCATTGTAGTAGTGTACTACATCCAGCATCTAGATTCCAGTCACACTAGTGTAGACAGTGTTAGTGTACTAGACCTACTGTTAGTGTAGTCATAAGTCTAGTAATTAGTGTTAGTAAAGTATGATCTACCATCTACTCTACTGAATTTTGTTAATTATTGATCTACTAAATGTCTAAGTCTAGAATCTAGAATTCAGCAGAGAATAGAATCTAGATTATATGTCTATAGACTAAACTTGACTAGAGTCTAGAGTAGATCTTGATCTAGATATATTCTAGTAATCTAAAAAATATTATCTAGCCTAGGTTATTCAACCATAGTGAGTATAGTAGTCAGATATATTATATAGATCTAGATATATCTATAATAACATATATATAGCGATAATACTTAATTTGTATTAATTAAATAGTCATAGATTAGATCTGATTCTAATCATCGTCATCTTTCAAATCTAGCTAGAATCTAGAGTTCAGATGTAATCTTGATATCTTACTGAGTTACTCAGTTATTCAAGTTATTGACTTTTAAAAATTTATATACGACACAGAGTATCTAGATTCTACAATACTTCTCTATACTACAGACACAATAACAGAGAACCAGGGATTCTTTGAGCTTCAGACTTGAGTCAGACCCTCACCAATACTCATACAGTTACAAAACTCACATCCATCTCTTGAGTACTCTACACACTTCTAAAAAAAAAAGACTTAATTTAACCTTTAATTTTTAATATACAAAATAATTAACTGAAATAAATTCATTTCAATATTTGAAAAGAAAAAAAAAACACAACAATTTTATTACTTTATGTAATGCTTATCATGAAAGTAGTAGCACATATAATTATCA
Source organism: Biomphalaria pfeifferi (assembly GCA_030265305.1). Classification (NCBI taxonomy): domain Eukaryota; kingdom Metazoa; phylum Mollusca; class Gastropoda; family Planorbidae; genus Biomphalaria; species Biomphalaria pfeifferi. Next base: position 1,321,332 of record JASAOG010000141.1, read on the forward strand.
ATATGGACACTGTCATTTTTTGTGTACTCAAGTTTCAACTGTATAGAGTCCTATTTTCATCTGAAAAAGCCTATAAATTTTGGTCATGAGATGATTGGGCTCGAAGCATTTTGGTTTGTTTTAACTCTTCATGCCTTTTAGCTTTCGCTGCTTCATAGTTAATAAAACGGATATAATCTATGTTGATATATTTTTTTCACAGTAAGAGGTGTTGAATTGACAATCATACCTATGAACAAATTGTCTGTATGTAAGAAAATTGAAGAAACAAAGTTCAATGTTAATAATTATAAAAAAAAATTGTTAAAAAGTATTGAACAATTAATCTCAATGTTACATTTTGATTATTTATTTAGCTAAGTATACATATAAAAGTGTGTTTCTTCTTCTTCCTCGTTCTCATTGTTATGTTAGTGTGTTCAGATGACTAGACCAAGTACGAGATGAACTGCACAGTGTTTTCCATATCATGCAGCTCTCCATATATATATATGGTTTACTTTCTATAAGGGTGTTTTGGGGCCAGTGTCTTTCTTATTTGGGCCTCTTGATAAAGAATGCAGTTTTGAAGAACATGGTCAGCATTTTCTGGTGACATTCCACAAGGGCAGATTTTGCTAGTTCCAATTTTTATCTTTCGGATGTATATGCTGTCTCATTCTGTTGTGTCCAGTTCTGAGGCGAAAGATTAGACATTGATCATGAAAAGTGTGTAAGATTAATCAATTTTGGATTATAGTCTACATTTTGATCTGGCAAGGTACTGCTCTAGTAAAGGTACTGCTCATGTCAGACCAAAGTTTTTTTAAAACTTGATTTACTATGTATTGTCCTAAAAATTCATTACATACTTGACATTTCGATATTAGGTGCTTGTTTAAATTGTTCTACATTGACTAAATTGCCTTTGTTAAGACTAAAAAAAAATGTAAGTTAAGTTCCCCTCTCAGACCTTGTGATCTATAGGGCAGACGATGTAAAGGTCATCTATTTGTGTGGCCTATGGTTAAGGAGGGTATCATGTGGCCAGCACAACGACCAACCGCTTTTACTTTTCCCTAACTAATATCAGATACCCATTGGAGCTGGGTGTACTCAGAGGCACCCAAGAATCCCAAAATTAAAAATCTCAGTCTTCACCAGGGTTTGAACCTGGGACTCCTAGTTCAGAAACCAAGTGCTTTACCGCTCATTTGTTAAGATAATTAATTTTAAATTTATAAGTGGTAATTATCTCCCTTAAATGTAGCTCTGACTTGAACAACTTTTGCAGTTTTCTGAGATGATATGCAAAATTGAATTTGTTATCAGCCTCACTTTAAATTTAAAACTTTAACCATCTACCTTAAATGTTACTGTACTATGAACTGTTTAAGTAAACAAATGCAACTTACGTTTCTGGTTTTAAAAAATGTATGGAAATATTAAAACTAAATTATAAAGTACATACTGTACCTCATAGTTTTCTAAGTGTTAATGTAATGTCATTTTGTCATAGATGGACTTTTGTTGAACATCGGACACTCAGCTGGAGTTTTTGGAATTGCCAATCAAGACAACACAAGCCTCAAAGTTAATAAATAGGAGACCCAATGTCTCTCCTAGTAAGTAAAATTAAAATGGGTTTGAATCTGTACTCAGTCATGGCTTCTTCACTTGTGTGTAGGAAGAGAGAACCTAGATATATACACAATTAAGTATTAATAAAAGATAAGAGAGATGCTATAGTGTAATTAGGTTTGAAAACTGCCTCCATCAGGTCTACATGTTATGATACTAGTTTTGAGAACTACTTGCACCTGATCTACATGTTAAGTTAATAGTTTTATGAACCACCTGCACTGTCTAAATGTTAAATCACAAGTAAATAAATGTAGAGTGCTTGCTTTCTGTTTTAAGTGTTTAGACAAAAGTAGATCTAATTACTTGTGCTTTCAAATCTCCAAACTGATGTTTGAATTATAAATTATGTCTGACCCTATTTCAAGATTCTTTGATAATGAGGAGTAACATCTTGTTCAATAGAAAGTAACACTTAGTGCTTAGCTTTATTGGATTATTGCACACAATTTAATTTTAACTTCAGCATAACCATTTAGAAAAATAGGCATTGTTTTAGACTAATTTGTGTATCGTAAATTATCGTTAGATTATTTTTTTTTGCTTTCTTTCTCATCACTATATAGGTATATTGGGGTTACTACATTATTAATAAGTTGATGACGTTCTTATTTATTACTGTCATAACCAGATTCAACTGGCGGTGTTTACTCATTGAAAAACTCTAGAATTAGCATCTTCAGACATGAATGGGACCCAGAGATTTAATTACCAGAAGGATATTGAGCACACCAGAAATGATATGATTGATTTGATCAGTTGTGTCACTGTTTATTTCCCAACAGAATTGTGCTCGAGCAGCCAATGAAAACAAAACATCAAAGAAAAAACCTGAAAGTAAACCTTTAGATGCTCAAAACGATAAAAGTTTGAAGCAGGTTTGTAACACTGCATGAACATACTTACAACTTAGTGCTTTTTCAAACCTGTTAAGTGTTTTTCTGGCTATCTCTTTTCCTCTTAGGTCCCATTTAATTTTAGGTACCGGTAATTTCTTTATAATGTTGTTTGGTGTGGTTATTTTAAGTCAGTTTCAGCTAGGTTATTTATACAAAAGATATATTATTTTTAATACATCTAAGTCAGTGAGGAACATAAATTAGTAATTAATAGTATAAATTTGCCATTGTTGTGTTAATGTGTAGCATCAAACTGCTAACCTTGTATCTGTTAGTTTTTCTTTGAGTACTTTGACAGCTGCTAAAGAAATAGAGAGATATTCATAGTTTTATTATTTAAGCAATAAATTCACTAATGCATTAAATAGACAATGTCATGCTACCAACTTAACTGCTGTAGATGACTGCCTCTTAACTTTTCCTAACTTTTTTTTTCTCTCAAAACTTGCACTCTTTCTCTTGCATTCCAATAGACCGCTAAAACAAAAATTCTTTTTCTGAAGATAATTGCATCTTAGCCCGAAAATCTCTCACCACATGAAGGGGATGGCAGCAAGCAGACCCTTGTCCAGAATGCATGCTACATCCTAAATTTGAAAGAAATGCCTATATCTGATGACTTAGATGCTGCTTTATGTAGTAACAGTAGTTCATGAGTTAAATTGTTCAGTACACAACTTTCTTTCAAATAGCATTGGAATTGTATAACCATCTCAGGTCTTACCTAAATAGATTTACATTTAGTTTTAATTAATGGCATTCATTATTATTTTGATCTCTGTATCTTATAACAAGAGACAAATTTCAATGGGAATAAGGAGCATTTGGTATTTTACTAAAACCATTAACAATTTAGGCTAGCTAATCATGTTGTTGTTGTTGTTGTTGCTCTCTAGAAAAACTCAAAAAGTGACCAGAAGGTTTCTAATGAAATGAGCAATCAGGTTGGGATCCAGTACTTGCCAATTTGTCATCATTATGAACTCTCTGTTGTTATTGGTGAGTAGCTCAAAGTCCATTTTCTCTAATAGTTTTTTTTTTTCCCTATTAAGAAATTATAGATCTAAATACTAGTCAAATGGTTAAAAAAGTTACATATAAAGGTGATATGGTAACAGATTGGTTACAAATATGAAAAGACAGTTTTGGAGTACATGCAATTAATTAAATAGAGAAAGCTTAAAAGTACTATGAAGTAAAGGCTCTGGGTTTGAATCCAGATGCTGTTTTTTTTCCTCTCTGGGTTCAAGGTCATTTCTTAGTTCACTCCGCTGTTAATGGAACCAGGTTCTGCAAGTTTGTCATTGCCAGAAGTGGTAATGGATATATGCATTCAACTACCTATAAAATGGTTTCTAATGACTTGTGTCTCAAATAGCCTCTGAAAAACAGTCCAACAACTGGCTTTCATGTGTGACTCAGATATTGAGTCTGGTGGAACTGTTTTCACTAGCAGGAGAATGGGAGTAACTGACACCAGTAAGCTTTGGGCAGCAGGAGCTTGTTAGCCATGGCTGGCTACCCACATAGGAGAAGGAAAACTCTTAATTCAAACCTCTGCTGCCTTGCTGCTATACCCAAATCATAGGAAAGGCTTCGAGAGTCTACAGCATGGATGCAAGATCGCCGGCTATAGATCGCTATAAATCGAAGTAAAAAAAAAAGCTTGCTGGCAAACGCCAGTCCGACTGATTGCCGGCTCGGTATCAGAACTTTTTTTTTTTTTTCACATTTACGTTTTGATCTTTCAAACTAAAACTTAATAAGTTGAATTCAAAGAAAGACAGGAAGTTACAATTCTTAAGTTACGGCGCATGAGCTTATTTTCGAACTTTCGCTTTGTATCAAAAACGTAAACAAAAGTTAGAAACAAATCCGTATGGCCCCGGCCTGAGACGCCTAATTTAGTAAGTAGATCTAATCTAATTCTAATAAGTTTGATCTGCCGGCATAAAAATTGAAACCAGACCTAGAGGCTAGATCTATTCTAGAGATCTAGATCTATTTCTACATTTTAAAATGATTTTAGAAGTTGAACGTATTTACCCGAAAATGCAAAATTACCGTTGGGTATCATCGCCTTATGTTTGATTATATATAATAATAGTCTTGGCTTTTTTAAATAAGGTTTTTTATTATTAGATCTAGAATCTAGATTTAATTAGATCTAGACTTTACTAGTAGAATATTTTATCTGATAATAGATACGATCTACTTTTGACGTTTGATCTACGGTGCTTCTGCCCAGGGACTAGACTAGACCTAACTAGTCAGGCTAGTGGTATAGTCTAGATCATCTCAGTAGATGAATAATGATAGATCGATATCAATGAGTATTAACTATTAGATCTAGATAACTGGAATAATTAGTTAGAATCTTACAGTTACAATCTACCACTAGCCTGACTAGGTCTAGTCCCTCTCTCCCTGGGCAGAAGCAGCGTACCGTAGATCTACTCTGACTCTAGATCAAAAGTAGATCGTATCTATTATTAGATATAATAATCTACTAGGAAAGTCTAGATCTAATTAAATCTAGATTCTAGATCTAATAATAAAAAACTTATTTTAAAAAAGGCAAGACTCTAGACTTCTATCATCTATCATTTTTACTATTAACTATTTCTAGATTAGTGATTAGTGTCTAGATCTAACTTCAAGATCTAGAACTAAATCTAGAGTATATAATTTGGATTTAGGTCTAGTATAGACCTAAATCTAGAGAAAATCTAAATTAGCTAGAAGATCCAGTTAACTAGAGTAACTTACATCTATCGAACACCTTCGTATTAAGGTACTTATCGAACACCCCATTGTATTTTTTAAAATTCTCCTTTATTTCGATGATTATGACGAAACTAGTCCATTCCTATTGTGCATTGTCCATTTCTTTATAGTTAAGTTATATTTAGTTTCATTTTCACCTGAGGATTATTTTTTTACTTATATTCAAAGTGCATTGATAATATTGGTATAAAAATTTCACTTTTTTTGACCTCTTGGGAAAAGTGAAGTGAGTCTCGGGTTAAGGGTATTTTTTAATGGCAATGATGCATTAGCTCAACAAAACCTATATAATACGCTTCTAATTAGGCTGAGAAATATTTGCAACTATTTTTTTTTAAGTGTCCTTTGCTACATAAATATGAAAATTGAGGTTTAAAAAGGGGGTGTTCGATAATAGCTGTTTTTATATAAGCAATCTCAGCTTCGTAACATATCGAACACCATTTTAATGTTAAAAATAAACATCAAAGGGATATAACCCAAAGAAGACAAAATATTTAAATTATATATTTTTTAATTGTTATTTTTTAAAATAATGTAATGCAAAGTACAGATATAAATTAATCATATGTTAGAATTTGTATCAGCTATTTGTGGTTTACCGTAAATGTGCTTTTTTTTTTTAAGTAAATAGATTTACATCGATATGCACTAATTGTACCCATTTTAAAAGCTTGTTTTTATGACACATATAGCTTGATGCTAATTACTAATAGCACAATCTGGCCTACAGAGCACGAAAGGTGTGGAGTGTATTCAGTTGTGTGTTGTTGTTTTTTCAGATGCCCCATTCTATTAACTTCTGAATTATGTGTTATAAACCAATACCTAGCGCATGTGCTTGATGTGAAGAGATATTAATAAAACGAAAGGGCAAAGGGGGGTGGGGAAGGTATAGAATGTAGATATGGTATTTTGAAATAAAAATGTCTTGGGCAGGTAAAAAAAAAAGGGGGGTAGAAACAGTCAAAACACTGTATCCAGAGATCATCAATAATTGATCGACCATTAGAATGTGACGTCAGCCTCAAATACATAGAGTCAGTTGTGCTTCTCGATCTAGACATGTGGCGCCGGGTCTATAAAATTATATATATATATTTTTTTTTAATTATATTTTTTTTTTGCCATAAAGTATGATAAATCTCATAATGCGCTACAAAGACACTCATTTGAAACATCACAAATACACAAAATAACAATAACACATTTAACCACTCTCTTATTCTGCCTACACCCCCTTACCCGCGCTTCTTCTTACACAATTCCACTCTCCAACATTCACACTTTTTCAGTGCAAAGTAACAATGTAAATTTCAAGACTCAATCTAAACGCAGCCAACAGACTAACACACAACAAAAAAAAAAAGGTCAGTGATAGCGTAACACACAGGTGTAAACCAGGCCATCAACACAGTCCCAAAATATTGTTCAAGTTGTAGTAAGAACAATGTTGAGGGGAAAGGGGGAGGAGCCATCAGTCGAGTACCTACGGTCAAGCCGCTAATTAGGTCACAAACACTAGGCATGATAGATACGTAGTATATATAGATATGTTGTTTGTGTGTGTGTGTGACAAATACTAAGCGTGCACTAAAATACGTTGTTGTTTTTTTGGTCAACCAGGTGGTTTAGGGTGGGCGGATCTATCTAAATCTATAGGTAACACAGCTCACAAGCTACCATAGCTTTTCAGCCCCCCGCCGCCCCGATCGGAAAATATCTAGCACTGACTTTTGGGCTGTTACATACACTGAGCGTGCTAGATCGGCGGCTAGTTACGTAGGGGTGCGTACCGTATGTTTTGTGTTTAGGTCAACCAAGTAAACTGTTGTATCCTGCAATGACTTGGGGAGGGCGGGTTTATCTATTGGCTACCAAAGCTTATTAGGCTCTCCCCCAAATAAATAATATCTGGATTTATTAATGGCCTTATATCTCAAAATAACTTAGACCTAAATAAGTATTGGTACGGTAATGCGTTACTGGGCTTAGCACCGTCAGTTTCTAAGCATATCTGATCAGTGATAGATTCCTTCGACATGTGAAAATGACTAAAATCTGTCTGTCTTGACATGGTGTAAAAAGAAAATGATATAAATAAAAAAATATAGATTATAATACATTTAAAGCACCATACTTCTCGTGTGTTCGATAAGTTCTTATTATGTTCGATAAGATAAGATAAAGGTAAAACAGTGTTCGATAATTTAAGCTTTTGAAAGCATCGACCTGACCCACTTTAACATGAAATATAAGTTTAACTATGAGTAGTAATAGAATAGAACTTGTCTACTTTTTAAGAAAAATGGATGAGGAATTCATAGAATTCATAGGAATTCATGGACCTGATGGTATTCCAGCTAGATTACTCAAAGAACTAAGCAATGAGCTAGCCCCAGTGATCAAAATACTCTTTCAGGCTTCACTTTACCAGGGCAGAGTACCAAAGGACTGGAAAGAAGCTAATGTCACCCCCCCCCATTTAAAAAAGGAGAAAAATCTGATCCAGGAAACTACAGACCAGTATCACTTACCAGCATCACATGTAAAATCCTAGAACACATAATATGTAGCAACATCATAAACCACTTAGACAAACAAAATGTCCTCACACCACACCAACAAGGCTTTAGGAAATATAGATCATGTGAAACACAACTAATAGGACTAATTGATGATTTTTCTAAAGGTTTAGATAATAGTGAACAAATAGATGCTATCTTACTAGATTTTTCTAAGGCTTTTGACAAAGTTCACCACCATAGTTTGCTTAAAAAATTAAAATATTTCGGCATTAATGGTCCACTGCATCAGTGGATTAGAGATTTTCTGATAGGGAGAGAACAAACTGTAATAATAAATGGCTCTAAATCAACACCAATAACAGTAAACTCAGGTGTACCTCAAGGAACAGTCTTGGGTCCACTACTATTTTTAATTTACATAAAGGATTTACCAAATTGCATTAGTTCAGGAACGAAAGTCAGATTATTTGCAGACGATTGCATAATATATAGAACAATAAAAACAACACAAGACACAGATATTTTGCAAAGAGAATTAGATGAATTACACAAATGGAAATCAAATTGGAGCATGTCTTTCCACCCAGAAAAATGTCAGTTGTTAAGAGTAACAAAAAAACTAAAATTAATTTTACTTATCTTATTCATGGCAAACCAGTAACACAGACTAAAAACGCAAAATACCTAGGTGTTATAATAAATGAAAAACTGTCTATAAAAAAATCAAACAAAGCATTAGGATTTATTAAAAGAAATTTCTATAAATCAAATAAGAACATAAAACTAAAATGTTATTTAACCTTGGTTAGGCCAATAATAGAATATGCATCCTCCATTTGGGACCCCTCAACTCAAGAAAACATTAAGAAACTGGAACAGACACAAAATAGAGCAGTGAGATTCCTAACAAATGAATATTCACATTTGACTAGAGTAACACCTATAGTAAAATCACTAAATTTAGAAAGCCTTCAGGACAGAAGACTCAAAAGTAAAGTAGCAATTATACATAAAACACTGAACCATAATCTTCAAATACAAAAACAAAATTTAATAAAATACTCTGAAAGACACAAAGATAAAGGCACATTCCTCGTCCCATATGCTAGGACAAATTTGTACAAATACTCCTTCTTCCCTAGTGCTATTAGAGCATGGAATGGGTTGCCTGAGCTAGCCAGGAAAACCAGTGACTTGGCAGAATTTAAGTCATTGGTTAATATGCATGACTAAATGCATGACGCGCAGGACGTAATCATCTTCTTTTTTGAAGTAACGTCTGTATTATATAAGATAAGATACAATCAGTTTTTTTCTAGGTCTAATTTTTACGGAGATACACAAATTCAAACATAAAAAATGTCGGCGACTGAGCTAAACTTGTTCGATAAATGTAAGTTACTCTTTTATTTGAAATAGAGTTAACTTTTAACATAGGTGCTACAAAGTTTGATTTATAGTAATATAGTAGTATCTATGTGCATATTATATATAAAAAAAGGAAATGTTCAAACATACATGTAGATTATAGTTATTTAAGTAAGAGCCTAAAGGCTTAGAATTTATAGTTTGTATTTAAAGATATACATATAGCGGTAAATGTTTTATTTACGCCGTGAAGATATAAGACACATCATGCTTGCAGGTTTTTTGGGGTTGCCGACCCCCCTTGCAAGCAAAATGGGGCTCTGTTGCTTGCATTCATGGTCTCCAGTAATGTTCAGACATTCATCTCATTTCCATTAGATAATCGATAGTTGCTTTGCGAATGAAGGAGGAGGCTATAAATTGCAACCTGATGTCTGTAAGAAAAGTAAAAAATATTGAGAGTTTTTATTTCTTTCCGTATAGTATAATTATTAGTCTCATTTTTAACAATTATTACATGTCTGTGATATTTATCTGGCATTTAGGTAAAGGTCACAGTGGATCATCCTCCATATTTTTAGCCAAACATTTACCTACTGCTTCCCTGATAGCCATTAAAAAAATCAATGTAGAGGTATGGGACAGGGAGCTGTCTTACATACAGGTGAGTGTTGATATTGATCTTAGTTGATTTGTAATGGTAGAAATAACATATATAAATACACTTAAAAAAAGTAAGGGAAGTTATATTTCTGAGAGTTATATTTAAAAGAAACAGGAGATTTTATCTACCATATATAGAGGTTAAAATTGGTGAAAAGTATTTGATTCACTCTTTGTTAGCAAACCATTTTAAAATATTTGCCTGTTTGATCAAATTTTGTGAAATTTGTCTACACTAAAACTAAATGTAAGAAACAAGTGTGCTTGTTTCATTTCATATCTGTAACACTGCCCCAGCATTTATTGTGACTTTATTGTAAAGCTTGTAAATGTTGGTGTAAATGTTTTATTGAATACAGTTAAAAAAAACAAAGCACTTAATGTCATGGTTCGTACGCGGTCTGGAAAGTCTGGAAAAAGTCTGGAATTTCAAAAATAAAATTTCAGACCTGGAAAAGTCTGGAAAATCGCTACTTTTCTAGGCGAATTTTTTAAATGTCTGGAAAAAGTCTGGAATTTGAAAAAAAAAAGTAAAAATCCGATGTCATAAAAAAATGTGGACCGGTAAAACGCTAGATGGGTAGATCTAGTTGGACATAGGGGCTAGATTATTAGATCTATATATATGTCATGGTTGAAAGCACGCGCGATCACGGCTTTGTCGGCGAAATGCCAGCTAATTTAATTTTTTTATTATTATTTATATTATATTTTATATAATATTATTCTTTATAATATTATATTTATATTATTATTATTATTATTATAATTATTTTTATTGAATACAGTTAAAAAAAAACAAAGCACTTAATGTCAGGGTTCGTACCCGGTCTGGAAAGTCTGGAAAAAGTCTGGAATTTCAAAAATAAAATTTCAGACCTGGAAAAGTCACGCGCGATCACGGCTTTGTCGGCGAAATGCCATCTAATTTAATTTTTTAAAATAAAACAACTGGTCATTCAGTCGATTGCAGAGCACACCCATGGCCATGATCAATCAAACTTTCTATATAGATATAGTCTAGATCTAATCCAGAACCAATTTGCGGCTAAGGAAGCTTTAATTAATTTTAATACAGACTTTCGCTAGATCTACATATAGTTCTAGATCTAGTATTCTATACAAAAAAAAAAAAACGAAACATGAATCCACGACATTCACCAGCTAGTAGGCTAGCCTTTAGGCTAGATTATATGTCTAAGTTATTTAAAATAGATGTAGTTATTATAACGCTAGGTCTAGACTAAAGGTCAATGAAACTTTTTCAAAGTTGAAACAAAAAAAAAACAAACCCCGTTTAGGCCTTGGATTCTGGATCTAGAAAATCTATTTTAACTAGTTTTAGATCTAGATTTACAATTCAGTGTCTGGAATTAGTTATTAGACTACTTTCTAGATCTAAATCCAAAACTAATCTAATGATTAACGAATTAGAATATATTAATATTAATATGGACGCTTGAATTTGTTAACGTGAGTCGGGAAGTTAGTCGTCCCCCCCCCCTCCCCCGTTCGCAATCAGGAAGCCCCCCCCCCCCCCCCCCCCGGTAAATAAAGATCGCAAGTCAGGAAGTACCCCTCGTAAAATAAAGAAAACAAATTATATCTAGTCAATGTAGCATATTATATTAGGCATATAGGTCTTGAGTCTAAACTTAAAAACTAAAAGACTAGGCCACAAGAATGACTAGATTACTAGGTTACACTAGGTATACTACTAGATTTTGTCTTGATCTAGGTTCTGATTTAGACCTAGCATTCTTAAATTAGAATACAGATTATAGTAGATAATCTAGTATGATATATATTTAATTTAGTTTAGATCTAGACTAGATGTCAATATTTATACAGTTAAAAAACACAATCAAATCAATATTGACAAATAATAATTGGGAACTAGATCTAGACATAAGACAAGTAGACCACTATTACACATTAAATTTCAATTTCAATACAGTAACTCGCTAGATTCTAGATATTTAGGCTATCTCTTCCAAAAGAATTATACTAGACTCGACTAGAGGTAATTAACCTACCTAGGCTTGATAGACCTGAAGTTTAAGACTAATTCTTTGCATATTAACCAGTATCTAATGGTTAAGCCACTGTAAATTTATATATAAAAATTCTTTGGGATCTAGGCTAACTAGTCTACCCTAAGTCTAGGTGCTGCAAGATTAGTGACTTTTTTAAAACATGTTTTGGATGTTCCTTCAGAATTGAAGATTATTACAGCCTAGTTGAAACACCTCCCACAGCAGGAAGCAGGGGTTAGTTATAAGAAGGGTTTGAACCCAAGACCATGAATATGACAGTCCAGAGCGCATACCACAAGCTCAGGTAGCCATGCATTTTACTGTTAGTGAGTTTGGAAAACATAGATTAATGTCTGGAAAATGTCTGGAACTCATTTTCACAAAAGTTGTATGAACCATGAATGTTGTCTTAACATTTTTTTTTAATTTTCAGAATGAAATCATTTTAACACAGCAGCTGTCACACCCCAATATTCTACAACTACACTGCAGCTTCGTCAAAGGGCATGAACTCTGGATTGTCATGCCTTTGATGGCCTTTGGTAATAGTGTTGTTTGCATCAACATTTCTTGTGGGTCTTGTGAATTCAGAAAATAACGGCTTTGATTCAAAGATGCTCCTTAAGTCCAGCTATTTCGTTTTAGTGCTTCTTCTACCCTTCTCTGGAATTTGATTGAAAGATGAGTTTATAAATGAGTAAATTTCAATACATCTGAATTGTAGACTTACCAAACGGTAATGTTGTGCAGTACCTAATTAACTCGTCTTTTAAAACATTTTTTTTTACTGACAGTCACACACAGATTTAGAAGGAAACACTTTTTTAATAGCACAAATATATTATCCCATTTATTTTTGTGACCTCCTTTAAATGTTTCCAACCTGTGACAATGAGCAGTGTAATGTAAATAAGAATAGGTATTGAGAGGTAGATGTGAAAAAGTAAAGTTCTCCTTTCAGACCTTCTGATCTATGGGGGAAATAATGTGAAAGTCATCTGTTTCTGTGGTCCAGTGTTAACGAGGGTGTCTTATGGCCAGCACAACAACCAACTGCCTTTACTTTCACCCAGCTAAGGTACCCATTAAAGCTGGGTGGACTAGGAGGTGCCTTAAAAATTCTGAAATTAAAAATCCCAGTCTTAAGCACGATTGGAACCCATTTTACTGCTCAGCCTTCATGCTTTAGTAAATGTAGTGTGTAGGTGTCTAATAATAGTTTCACTTCTTTGTGCTGTGAATTTGAAATAGTTGGCCTTGAGATGCTTGCAAAAAGACATACTTTATCTTATCTTATATAATACAGATGTTACTTCAAAAAAGAAGATGATTACATCCTACGTGTCTTGCATCTAGTCATGCATGTTAACTGATGACTCAAATTGAGCTAAGTCACTGGAATCCCCTTATTTATTTTGAATTCAGTATTTAGAATTTCTTTTGGATTTTTTAGGCTCTGTTTAGTTTTTCCAATCATTTGGAATGTTTGCCATTCATTATTTGAATCTAGCAAATGAGAGATGAGTTACCCACTTACATGTGAAGTGTATAATGCTCTAGTTCATGAGAATTATGAGATTATTCCGATTTCTATGAACAGTAACATACCGTTACCATGGCAGCTCAGGTTGATGAATAAAATAATCTTTTTAAATTCTAGCATTACATTAGTCAGCAAATTAGAATACTTTTAAGACCATAAAATATCCGGGCACGACATGGCCTAATTTGTGCCGAAGTGCCTAAACTTAAAACTCAAACCCCCCATAAAGTATTTAATAGCTAATAATTTAGTAAAATAACAATTTGGTATAGTTAAATAAAGGACTTATAGACCATTATGGCTATATGTAGGCCTAATCATTGGCATATTTAGGTTCAGTTTGAAATATGTCAAAAATATGTAGAAAATATAATAATTCTTCATTATCTCCTCATCAGAAATATATGTATAGTTAAAGCTATATATATAGGAATGGGGGATGGTACCTTTTTTAAAATGCGGGCAATAAATCCTTGGCAGTGACAACCCCTTTCCAAGATTTGTTTACTTTGTCAACGGTTGTCATATATCCTGTACACATGAGCTACTCACGTTCATTCTGAGTTTTTTTTTTTTAAATTTTTATACAAAAAAACATTTTGTGCATTCCTGTTAATTAAAAAATAGATCAGAAGAAATACTGACATGTAAAACTTAATATTCTCTACTCAGCTTAGTCTGAAACATAAATCGATTATTGCATCTTGTTTTTTCCCTAACAGGTTCATGTAGAGACCTGATCCATGCATACTTTAACTCCGGTCTGCCTGAACAGGCCATTTTGTTTATATTAAGAGATGTTCTTCTGGCAGTTGAGTACATTCACCAAAGAGGAATAATTCACAGGTAAGAACTCTGCCATATTTGAAATAGAAAATAAATCAAATATTTCTAACAGTTAATGGCTTGTTTATCAAATTCAAAGCTCTTTAAATGCATGAAATAAAGAATTCAACATGCACATCAATTATATCAAAAAATCCTTTTATGAATACTGTAGCCTTCAATTATGTGTGAGCTTGAAATTGGACAATATATAGAGTCATTACAAACAAAATATTACTAGAACTAATTTAATTGTATAACTTGATAACTTAACTGTAGTCTGTTTAAAACTTTCTAAATTTGTAATGAAGGCACACAGTCAGTAGTTATATGTAAATAAGCAATCTGAACTGTGGTCTCCATGGTCCCAAGTTGGAAATTATCTTCACAAGATCTAACTTAAGACCTTGATCTAGACTTTTAGACCCTAGTCTAGCTTTATCAAGAAGCTAAATAACTAAAATTTATGGACTTTTCATGGTTGTGTGAAGTCATTCTTACTGTTACAACAAGTGGATTTTAGGTGAGGGAGGGCCTGGAGGAGTGAAGCCTTCATATTAGGCTAATAAATATCTACTTCAGATTATGGACTAGATCTTGTGTGTCTTCGACTTTAGTTGAAACAATGAGAAGAATCATCTATTTTTTCAATGCTTGGAGAAAAATAATGCCAGGTGAAATGCTTTGCTTGAGCCTAGCCCACCTTCAATCACGACACATGAGATTGGACCATAGAGCTCTGAGCATGCTATAAGCATGAAAGTAGCGCTATATAAAAGCCATAATTTATTTATTTATTTAACACAGCCAGCTAACCATGCAATCAGAATGGGAAGTAGACACACTGTTTGTTTTTCACATTTTTAGCTAGAAATAAGCACAAAAAAAAATACAGTCATTCAGTAGTTATATGTAGGTAAGCAATCTGAACTGTTGTCTCCATGGTCCTAAGTTGGAACCCCACCCATGCCATCCCCCACCATTCTTTGGGAGTTTTTGTCTAGGAATTTATTATCTTCGTCTAAAGGAACATCCAAAACATGTAAAACAAGTTGGCAATTAATGTTTCCTTAATTAATTTAGCGTTAGATTTCTAAATAAAAATGAAATACCTTACAAAATAAGTTTTTCTCTAATATGCTGTTTATCTGTTGAAGAATGTACATTTTTTTATATCAGTTGTTGAAATGAAAGTTCTATTACCTAATTATGTATGTATTTCACATGATACTTTTTGCTTAATCTACAGAGGGTTAAAAGCCAGCCATGTGTTAATATCAAAAAATGGCCAGGTCTGTTTGACTGGTCTGCACAATTCCTACAACACAATACAAAATGGTAAAAAGCTGCGCAAGGTCCATGATTTCCCAATACATTCAGTGGACTGTCTACAGAGCTTTGGTCCAGAATTGCTGCATCAGGTACATGATTTTCATAGACTTAGATCCCCCAACACCATTCAGGGCATCAGGAAGCAAGAATCCACTGTCCAGCAAAGCCTGCAGCCTCTTGGCAACAGGTGTCCACTTCTCTGAGGTCATCCTTGAAGGTGCGGCAGCAGGTTGTACGAGGATGTCAGTGTCTGCATTTTCCTCATATAGCCTCCCTTGGGTGGGTAATTCATTCTATCGAAGGATATGTCCCACAAAACCTTATGTGATGGTCACAATGTACATGACAAGTCAAAGAAATTAAAACTTTATGCTTTTAGTTCTGTTACTCTAACTCAAAAGCTCAGGTCAAAATGTTCATTTCAACAAACAACTGTATCAATATAAGATGCCTGAAGATTCATATTAATAAACTGATTCTCTGCCTCAGAATGAAATCAATAATCTTATTAAAGACTTTTTACATTTTAAAAAGTTGTCAATGTCTGCTGAAATACACTTTTTTTTAAGCATTAGATCAATTCGAATAAATCATTTCTTGATGAAGGTATAATTTTAAAAAATATTGTTTCAAAATTAGTTTGAAGTAATTAATTACTCTATTTGTATATAAGACAAAGAAATGGATATCTTTTGGATGTTGTCACAGATAAAATAGTAGCCTTATTGTGTTTGATTATATTTAATGTGAATTGTTTGAACCAAAAGCATGAACAAGTAGAGTGGTCATGTTGTTCCCCTTTCATAGCATGTGGTCTATAAGGCAGAGGATTTTAAAGTCATCTGATTATGTGGCCCATGGTTAATGAAGTTGTCAAGTGGCCAGCACAACAACCAACCGCTTTTACTTTTTCCCAGCTAATGTCAGGTACCCAAAAAGAACATGGCGACGCAGTATACCAGGGGAAGCCGAGAGGACAGGAAAGAGCTGGGAAGCCATAAAAAAACTAGCAAGAGACAGTGAAGAGTGGCGTGTTTTTGCTGAGGCCCTATGTTCCATGAGGAACTCAAAGGAATAATGATGAATGTCAGGTACCCATCTGAGCTGGGTAAACTCAGAGGCGCCCCAAAAATCCTCAAATTAAAAATCAAGAGACTTTACTAGGATTTGAACCTGGGACTCTCTGGTTTGGAAGTCAAGCACTTTTTCACTCAGCCACTGCACCTCCGAACAGTTATGTTAGAAGTTAGAATTAGTGAAGATGTTGTTTGGAGACAGTTAATGTATATTTTATGCTGAGAACAGTCACCATATTTAGTTAATAGAGTTAAATACCAAGTAATTATGTATTGAAGGGCAAGGTTAGGAAGTGATATACTTTTATTAGAACATCAAGCTATAATGGATATTTATTTATTGCATCAATGAAGTATTGTATTATGAACTTATAATGTGACAACTCAATATGTATTTTTAAAGTCACAGATCATGTGGATGAATGAGAAATATGTTCAAAGCTGCTTTGAAAAGATAACTAGGTCTAACTGAATCCATCTTTTTAAAAAGTTTTTACTAATCTATTGTAAATTTGATGGAAGTAAGCTTCTAATTCATCTGAAATAATCCTTAATTGACATAATCATTGAATAACTAATATATGTGTTTGTACTTTCAGAATTTAGCTGGTTACAATTTTAAATCTGATATTTACAGTATTGGAATATTTATTTGTGAGCTTGCAAATGGCCAGTCACCTTTTTCAGATATGCCTGCAACTCAGGTAAATTTTTCTGTTTTTAATATGGTTTCTAACAAACTGATGGTAAGAAATTTACACTCAGTTTTTATTTGTTGAAAATAAATTTTCAGTTGTTCCTTTTTATAGCCTTACAAGGGGGGAAATTATTAATAAAACTCTTATGTAAGTTGAATGTTATCTACTGTTTTAGCAAAAATTATAGTCTTGAATTGGAATAATGAACCCAAATAAAAATATTTAAAAAAAAACTAGTCATTTTGTAATGTTCAATAGATACAGATTTTACATTTAATTAAACCAAAATATTTGTTTGCACATGTCATCATTTCTATTCTCAGATGTTGCTAGAGAAGCTAAATGGAACAAAACCAAAGTTAGCTGACTCTACAACAGTAGGAGATTTTATTATTGATGATGGTAAGTGGTAGTAGGAATCAACTTGTTTTCTCTAGCATAGCAAACAGCTGGAGAACTCTTACATGGCTCTGTCCGGGCTAGATGTGGTGAAGTGTGTAGGTCAAAGCTAGATTTGGGTAGCCATAGGGAATACTACATTTTCTTCTTAATCTTTGGACTCAGAAGCATTTTTTACTAACCTATATCTAGTATAGTGAATAATATAACTATATCTGGATTTGATTGTGTGTGTATTTTTGTGTATCACCACTAGGTTTAAATGTCATCGTTGATTGGCATAATTGACAATCACTTTATAGAAGACTCAGAGATTGTTTGTTTTTTATATATCTTAACTGTATGATACTTTACTAGATGGAAATGATGACCAACCTGGTACAACACAAGAGAGAGCAGATGTCATATTCTTTAAGAGGACATTTTCACAAAACCTGCATGAGTTCACTTCAGAATGTTTAGAACTTGATGTAGTCAAAAGGTAAATGAAGTAAATTAATACTTGTGGGTATTAGGTTATTACTGCTAAGTTAAGGAGCATTGAGCTAAATTGTATGACATTTAGTTATGGATATCTGACATTTAGTTATGAATATCTAAATGTATAGAATTTCAATCTTAGCATATATTTTTTTCACCCTAAAACTGTTCTTAATTAGGTACAAAATATGTAATGATTTGTTTTTGTTCTTTTAATATTGTCTTTGTAACATTGTCTTTGTAACATTGTCTTTGTAACATTGCCTTTGTAACATTGCCTTTGTAACATTGTCTTTGTAAAATTGCCTTTGTAACATTGCCTTTGTAGCTTTGTCTTTGTAACATTGCCTTTGTAACATTGTCTTTGTCTTTGTAACATTGTCTTTGTAACATTGTCTTTGTAACATTGTCTTTGTAACATTGTCTTTGTAACATTGTCTTTGTAACATTGTCTTTGTAACATTGTCTTTGTAACATTGAATTTGTAACATTGCCTTTGTCTTTGTAACATTGCCTTTGTAACTTTGCCTTTGTAACATTGTCTTTGTAACATTGTCTTTGTAACATTGTCTTTGTAACATTGTCTTTGTCTTTGTAACATTGTCTTTGTCTTTGTAACATTGTCTTTGTCTTTGTAACATTGTCTTTGTCATTGTAACATTGTCTTTGTAACATTGTCTTTGTAACATTGTCTTTGTAACACTGCCTTTGTAACATTGCCTTTGTAACATTGTCTTTGTAACTTTGTCTTTGTAACATTGCCTTTGTAACTTTGTCTTTGTAACATTGTCTTTGTAACATTGTCTTTGTAACATTGTCTTTGTAACATTGTCTTTGTAACATTGTCTTTGTAACATTGTCTTTGTAACTTTGCCTTTGTAACATTGTCTTTGTAACATTGTCTTTGTAACATTGTCTTTGTAACATTGTCTTTGTAACTTTGCCTTTGTAACTTTGTCTTTGTAACATTGCCTTTGTGACATTGCCTTTGTAACATTGCCTTTGTAACATTGCCTTTGCAACTTTACCTTTGTAACTTTGTCTTTGTAACTTTGTCTTTGTAACATTGTCTTTGTAACATTGTCTTTGTAACATTGTCTTTGTAACTTTGTCTTTGTAACATTGTCTTTGTAACATTGTCTTTGTAACATTGTCTTTGTAACATTGTATTTGTCTTTGTAACATTGCCTTTGTAACATTGCCTTTGTAACATTGTCTTTGTCTTTGTAACATTATCTTTGTCATTGTAACATTGTCTTTTTTTTTGTAACATTGCCGTTGTAACATTGTCTTTGTAATTTTGTCTTTGTCTTTATAACACTGTCTTTTATAATATTGCCTTTGTAACATTGTCTTTGTAATTTTTTTATTTTTATTGTTACATTGCCTTTGTAACGTTTTTTTACATTTTCTTTGCAGGCCATCCGCCACACAGCTACTCAATCACTCTGTGTTTAAAAGTATCAAAAACAGACCATCATTATCACTTCCGTCACTGCTACAGCCTGTCACCCCACTCACTGACCTTGCCAAAGTACCACGGGGTAAGGCTGCACTAACACATGCACATGTATGCAGTTATTGTTTCATTCAGGCTGAGATTAATTATTTTAACCAACTTAGTGAGAAATAAATATGTGTCCTGTCTATATTGACTTTTACTTTATAACACAATTCAAGTGGCTTAAAGAATGTCACAAGCTGTATTAAAATGTATACAGCAAACATACTTACAGGTTTAAACCCAGCTGACAACATATTCATACACAGACAACATAAGCTTATGATAATCATACTCTTTTGAAAAGTGGAAAAGGAGTAGCTCTACTTTTCAATAGCCCTAACATAATTCTTTCTGTCCAGAACGATGATCTCATTTTTTATTTAAATGGCCAATTTTGTCACATCAATGATGTCATCATAGAGTCTTTAAAACCCTTTTTTTTTTTTTTTTCCTGCATGTTTTTAATTGTTTAAAACTTAATCTTAAATTATTTCCCTTTGCTTTCACCATTTTTTTTTTCTGGGTGTTTTTTTTATAAAATGTACTTTTCTGATGAGGTAACGTCAGATACTAAGCTGAATGTTTCAATTTTAAGTGATAATTAAAGGTAATTATTATGTTTTTGTAAATATGGATAAAATCATAAAATACTTTGTATTCAATCCAGATGTAAAATATTTTCTAGATCTAGTCTCTAGATCTAGATATATAGTAAATGTGTACTCAGTGGCTAAGTTTTCGTTTTTTAACGGCCACCCCCTCTATCAGAACTACGTCAGGTCATCGCGCAAAGAAGAACAGACCGGTACAAAAACTCGTTTGTACCCTTGGTCAGACTATATCAACGCCACTTGTTGATCAGGAAATATGAAAAGGACTAAGATGCCTGTTTGTAGTTGCTGAATGAACTCTTTATTTTGTATCTGTTGTCTTTATGTGTATGTTTCTGTTGTGTTGTCTTTATATGAGAAAAAAGTCTTTGTAATCACAACAAATTTCCATAAGGATCAATAAAGCAGTCTTTGTCTTATTTCGTAATGCAAAATTTGAATCACTTTTGGCCCTGTAAACAAAAATTTGCCATCCATAAAAAAGCCATGTAGTTCTCTTTATCTCTATACAAATATAACATTTTCTGATAACAAAGGAGAAAGTTATTGTAGTTCAACTGTAATATAATAGTGCATGACAAATGGGCCAAGTAAATAATTCAGTTGGATGGAAAATAATTCTGGACACATTGAGTTAAAAAGGATAATACTATGTTAAACAAAACTTTTTATTTAATTTCTAGTTGTCTGGGATGAACATCTAATAATAATAATAATAATCTTTATTATCCGTATGGAAATTTGTCTTACAATGTGTGCATTACACCAAACAAAAAACATTATAACTATAAGAAACCAAAGTGTACATTCACACCAGACTCACTCATAGTTTACATGTGACAAAGTTTATACCAGATTGTTCTTATTTAATGATTTGATTGCCAGGGGAACAAAAGAGTGTTTGTGTCTGTTTGTTTTTGCTATCGGTGTCTTGTATCTCTTTTGTGATGGTAAAATCACAAAATCCTGACATAAAGGGTGATTCTTTATTTCGAGGATCTTGTTAGCTTTTTTATTAATGTTTGTCTCAAACAACTGCCCAAATGGGGTTTACCAATGATTTTACCAGCAGCATTTAGGATTCTATAAAGTTTATTTTTATTTTTAATGCTCAGATTGCCATACTAGGCAGTGATATTGAAACTTAAAATATTGCAGATGTGAGCGTGATAAAACATAGCCAAGGCCTTTTCGCTAACATTAAACGAGGACAGTTTTCTTAGTAATCGTAATCTTTGCTGCCCTTTTTTGCTGATATAATCAGTATTTGCAGTAAAATTTAGTTTATTGTCTAGGATAGTACCAAGGTATTTAAAGGTTTGCACAATTTCAATTGTCTCTCCAGCTACAGAAACAATATCATTTTCCTTCTTTTCCCTACAAAAATTGATTATTATTTCTTTGGTTTTTTTTTACATGTAATAATAAAAAATTATCTTTACAGTATTTTTCAATGTGTTCTATTTCTTTGAAATACTCATTTACGTCTGAGCTCTCTGAGAGCAGGGCAAGAAGAGCCGCATCATCAGCGAATTTTGTGAAGGAGCAACAAGAACTATCGGATTGAAAATCATTGGTGTACAAAATGAACCAAAATGGCGATGTCACAGCCCCCTGGGGCGCCCCTGTGTTAACTATGCGTTCATTAGATATAACATTGTTTACCCTAACCCTCTGAGCTATCTGGGTCAAAAATTCATTAGCCCATAGTATTATGTATGGACTAATCTGCAATGCTTTCATCTTTTCAATGAGTAAATGAAGTTGTATAGTGTTAAAAGCTGATGAGAAATCAATAAAGAACAATCTTACATAAGTGTTCAGTAAATCCAGATGTTTGTAGACACAATTTAAAATATTTAGGATGGCCTCGTTACACCTTTACCCTTTTGGTAAGCAAATTGTAAAGGGTCTAACTTATTACAAAGATCATTCAGAAGAAACATTTTAACCAATTTTTCTAAACATTTAGACACAATGGAAGTAAGTGAAACAGGTCTATAGTCATTCATTTCCTCTGGTTTGGAAACCTTTGGGACAGGTACAATTATAGATGACTTCCACACAGGTGGTATCTCATGGTTTAGTAATGAACTAGAAAAAATATCTTGGAAAGGTTCAGCTAGTTGTTTAGCACATTCTTTTAAGATTCGCCCTTTTATTCCATCAGGCCCACCAGCTTTCATTGGGTTGATGTTTTTGAAAATGTTACAGACTTGCTCTTTAGTAATCACTAATTCTAAACAGTTGTTAACATTGACATCCTCAAGGGCTTTGAGTCTTAGATAATTAAAATCTTTCGTGTCGAAGCGACCATAGAAATCATTTAACTCGTTGGCTAATGTTTTTTCGTCTCTTGTAGCAAGATTATTTTAATTTTGACTTGTGCTCCTGCCATTTTGTTCATGATGCCCCACGCCTGTCTCATGTCACTTGTATTAATTGAGTCTTCCAGCTTGGTGCGGTAGTTTCTCCTCCCTTCCTCAAGAACGACGTTGAGATTTTGTTGAGCACTTTTCCTTGTATGTCCATCGCCACTCATAAATGCTCTTTTCTTTTTGATTATTTCCCGTTTTATTTTTGCAGTGACCCATGGTTTATTGTTGGGGTATATCTTGATGCTCTTAGTACTGACACACATGTTTTCACAGAAATTGATGTAATTTGTCACTGCGTCGACCCATTCTTCCATATTGGAAGTGGTCTCTTTAAACAAATTCCAGTCAGTGCAGTCGACATCCCTGCAGTTTGAGGATATTGTCTTAAGTCCATTCTTGTTCGTTTTTTTGAATGATTTTTCCTCTTTTAAGTTTCTGATAGTTGATATGGGATTTATTCATCCACCCTGAATAACTGACAGTTATTGTCCAGTCAAATACAAAAAATACAACCAAATAAAATAATCAGAAAAACTCAGTCAAGGGTACATTTCGTGTTCCATTTTTTGGGGGAAAAATTGGAAAAGAGCTTTTTCTTCTATAGGACTATTAGAGCATAGAATGGGTTGCCTGAATCAGCCAGGAAATTGATTGTATTTAATTAACATACAAATATAATTTACACATGAAGAGATGTAGGAGGTAATTATCTTTTATTTTGATGAAAGGTCTTTAATTAATTAGTCATTTGATCAAACCTTTACTAGTTAGATCTCTTGCACAGTAAAAATGTGTAGCCAGATGACAAAAAGAAACTGATTGTCATTGGACAGTATTTAGTCTTGCTGCATCCAGCTATTCTCATTTTATCTATTTTATTTCAGATTACTTCCAACTGTACAGTTTTATTAGCCGTAAGGCAAAGAAACTTATAATGTCCTAAGAACCTAAAATCTGAAACCACATTGACGTAAGAACAAAACTTCACTGACAATATGAGAAACTAATTTGTGTTGTCCCAATAGGTAGTCTCAACCACAGTATCTGAAACCTTTGTAAAGGCACTACATATAGTTAGTGAGACTTAAATGACAAAGTGAAGCACTAACACTGATATATTTTCTTGTTTCTACCATATCATCATTTAATTGATGACTGTTTTCTTTGTTTCATTATTTCTTTTTAGATCTTTCTGCTGAGGAGGATGATTTTACTAGAAAGATGAGCGAAGTGTCTATGCAAGAAGACTGGACATTTTAAACACATCCAAGGATTAATTTTCTTTGGCATTTCAGTGATTTTATGACATGCATGTATTTATCTCAGATGCATGAAGACCTATTATGCCACTTGTACAAGCAATTTATGTTGTTAACATTACAAAGATAAAAGTAAAAGCTTATGATTTACTGGTACAACTTCTATCTGTACAAGGGCATGAGAATTTGACTTTGTGATAGACTTTGACCCACGTGTTGATATGGTGAGAAAAATAATGTCGCTTGTGGAAAAAGGATGTTTCTATGACAGCAATCAAATGACTTTGTTTCATCGTGAGCTTGAATCATTGAGTGGAAGGTTGTTGATGTTTGTGGATTATGATATCACAGTGATGAACCTTATGATGACTAGGTGTAAAACAGACCTCAGAGGGCGAACCTCTAAATATGCCTGCATGCTATAAAAGGCTGAGACTGAAACAGTGATACGTTGTCATGTTTTAAATCTACCATGTTTCACCATTCCACTGTATAAAAAAATAATTCTTTCTTGTTTTCTTGAAAGGTCAGCCATAAACAATATTTGAAAATTTGTTACGGCAAGGTCTAATGAAGATTGAGATTTAATCTTACATCTAAAAGACAATAACAACCATATGGCAAAGAAAAACTAAATTCATGAATGATCTAAAATGATTGATTTTTGGTAATTTACTAATTAATCAATGTTTGTCCAGTTGAAAGTTGACAAAAGATCTTTTCTGTACTTAACAAACAAAATTATTTCGTAGCAAGCTGGAGTTTTCCATATATATATATATTTCAAAATCTCCCCCTGCATGACTGATAAAGCTGTTCAACACCGTTTCATTGTCTGATATTTTTACACTGTCCATAGTTATGGTACTAGGCTGAAGTATAGAATTAAAATTTATCATATTTTGTCCCCAACATTTCTGCTTCTTTTAATTCATGAAATCAGCCAAGCAATTTCAAAATCAAAATGTATTTAAAAAAATTATATTTACATCTTTTATAAAATATAGTAATTTCTCAAAAAATTAATTTGGTTCTTTTTATTTAATTTTTTTATTTTGGCCTTCATTTTCCCTTAAGTAGTTCCACAAAAGTAGTTTAGAAATTTTAGAAAGCTAGACAATAGTTTCTTTTCTTAATGGTATATTTTAAGAATTTGAGAATGTTACTTGAAGACATTTTTTTAGAAGTTAAGGAAGGAAAATTAATACCTAGAAACTGAGAGATTGACAATAGATGTATTTGATGTTCCTATGAGGAATATGCTTGTTATTTATATGGTGCTTTATTTAGTTGACTCTTATGTTGTGTATCATTTGTAGACAGTTCGATCATGTTTAACATTTGTGTACAGTTACTGAAGAGAAATAACTGTTTTGCTTGAGAAAAATTCTATTCAGCCTAAGTTAAATTCTTGACATAAAAATTCATATTTTCAATCAAGATAATAACGAACCAAGACCCTCAGTTTGTGTATCCACTTTATATTCATCCCTGAGTATTTCTTTTTCTTTTCTCCATAAACTAGTTAATTTATCTTATAGTAATTGGAACAAGAAATTGAATCTTTGTTGTTTTAAAAGAAATTGAAACTAGGCATTTTTTTTTTTTTAACATTTTAATGTCATTTTGACATTTTCTTTAGTAATTGATTAAATATCCAAGATAATCTATGTAATAGACTAGAATCTAAAACATTTCTTTAGAAATTTTTAAAAATAAAAAAATGTTATTACTTGTTGCTATTTAAAATTTGATATGCTCTACAGTTTTAATTAAAATTTACTGTGAGTCAAGCTCTTTTCAAGAGATACCAAGAAAACAGATGCATTGAAACATTTTTCCTCAGCCTGTGAGAGCAATGTCTTATTCAAAGTTTGTTTGTACTGATCTATAAAGTATACTTGTTGCTAAAAATCATTGGTTTTTATAAATATTGAAGGCATTTTTGTATTAGTTAATTATTGTTTTATAAATTTATATAGACACACTTATCATTACACTCTGTTATTAAATAATATGTTTACATACATGTGCATTGTTAATGCTAACTTAGCATTTCTACGAAGTTTTGATTCATACCTATAAATAAAATTGGAAAAAAAAAGGTTTCCACTTTTATAACTTGTGATTCAGGGTGCAGATGATGTAAAACTCCACTCTTTCTATGGCTGACAGTTTATCGAGGTTGTCATGTAGCTAGCACAACTACCAACTTACAAGTAGAGTTGGGTGGCATCATAAAAAGTTTTTAACTGGATTGAAACTTGAGACCAGAAGAGTTCAGCACACCATCCTTAAATTATACTAATAAAAATCAATTAAAAATGTTAAATATAGATTATGGTCGATGGGACATTTTATAGTAAAATACTCTAAAATGTCAAAGCAAAGGCCGGATTAAATGTAAACTATTTGGTGAATCTTAATTCATTTTGAATATTTTCAATCATTTGCTTAAGTCTACATGCTGTGTTTATTAATCTCACTGGTTAGAAATTGTAGGTTCTTTAAAGTAAGTCAGCAATCTTTAGATTAAGCCAGCCTCCAGCAGCCACTCTACACTGTATAATATTTGAACAGCCTTTAATGTACTATCGAAATATTTGTCCAAACAAAAAAAGCTCTTAAAAACATACTTAGCTGAAACAATTCTGATTTCCAGTCTATTTACTGGTATTTGGTATGCACTCTGGAACGTCATCCCAATGGTTGAGGTTTGAACCTCTTGCTGACCTGCATCTGGTTTGTGCTAGGAAGTAAAAATGTTCATTTTTGTAGGAACGTCTATATTTTACTAATCAGTTGAAGTCAACCTCTAAATCTTTTGTTGATGTTACAAAACAAAAACTTTTTTAAATTCACATTTTGTCTTACATTGATGTAAGCATTTCATTCAAAAAAGTTAACTGGTGTAGGAAGAAATGTATGTATGAATGTGAATACTAGTTAATTTTATAGAAAGAATGTTTAGTTTATTAATAATAATAATAATAATCTTTTTATCCATAAAGACATTGTCTTACAATTTGTGCATTACACAAAACATCAATGTTATAGAAAAGGGAATATACATTCACACCAGTTTCACAAAATGTAGTAAGTCTGTATTTTATAAGATTAGATAAGAAAGAAAAGGTTTAATGAGTTTGAATTTATTTTTTTTTAAGCATAAATATCTGTCAAGGATTTTCTCAAAATAGATCTTGTTAATATATGAATTCTGCTATGATGATGTTTCTAAGAGCCTAGATTCCTAAAATTCCTTTAAGAGAGTCATTTAATGTGGATGATTGTCTTTCATAAGCCACAACACTGACTCATTATACATATTGAAGAGTTTTACTATGGGATTCCTACCTTTGAAGTCAACTGTTGGAGAAAAGCTTGGAGTAACTTAGTCAACACTAAACTTTTCCTTCAGAATTGAAGATTATCACAAAGCCAAACCTTCCAACATGATGATGGGGGATGACAGAGGTTAGGGTTTGAACCTCAGATTATCAAGACGACAATGCACAGTGAATAGCACATATCCAATAGCCAACTGTTTGTATATAATAAACATGGAACATATAATTTATATATTGTATATAAATCTAGTGGGTTTTATATAAATATGAGTTGCTTTCTATCAATGGTGTGGTTCTTCAATGAAAAGTTTATATGTGAAATATATCAAATGTAATTTCATATTGATTAATTTTGTTTAGTTCAGCCAAATAATATTATAGTGTTAGTGAATGTTCGAGTGTATTGAATTGTAGCTTGTGAGAATCTAATGTGTGTATGTCCTAAGTGTGTGTTTGTCTCTGGGCGAAGTCGTGTATCCAAATAACAAGCTCAAAAAAGTGTCTGATACCGGTTTCTCATTATTTTAAATATATAAGCTTAGTGCTAATTGAACACTTAGAAATCTGTTTAGTTTTTCTTGTTTGTGACTTAAGAATCTCAATTCTACATCTAGAGTCTATATATACATTTGAATAATTCACAAGGCAACACAATTTTTGTGTCTCTGAAATAACTATGATTTCCTGTTAGCTTATACATCCATATGATCAAAAATAGTATTTGTTTTCCCAAAAGTTTGGGTTTGTGGTCAGGACATTGATAGTTCAGATCACGTATTGGATAGCATTATACAACGTTTAAAATACATGTAAGACTTATAATACACTTATGATGTTTGACAAAGTCTTCACAAACATGGTCCATACAGATGAATAAAAGTAAAAAATTGCATGTTCTTTTAGACTGACGATTATAGACTAAATCACTATCACGGACTAGGCTCCAGATATAGTCCCCCATCATATTCTCGGTATACTGTCCTTGGTATCGACGTTCAAATTCCTTCAGGTCTTGATGGAACCTTTCTCCTTGTTCCTCTGAGTATGCTCCCATATTCTCCTTGAAATTACGCAGATGAGCATCTAGGATGTGAACCTTTAGCGACATTCTGCATCCCATAGAATGATAGTTTCTTACAAGTGTCTCCACCAGCTCCACATAATTCTCGGCCTTATGATTTCCAAGGAATCCCTGAACAACTGCGATGAAGCTGCCCCAAGCTGCCTTCTGGATGTCTGTGAGACTTAAGAAATTGCTGAGGCTCCATTATTTTCTTTATTTGTGGTCCCACAAAGATCCCAGCTTTCACTTTGGCCTCTGACAACTTGGGAAAGAATTCTTCTAGGTATTTCACAGCTTCCGACTCTTTACCCAGAGCTGTAACAAACTGCTTCATGAGCCCCAGCTTGATGTGCAAAGGAGGCATTAGAACTTTCTTAGGATCCACTAGAGGCTCCCACTTGACATTGCTACTCCCAATGGTAAAGTTGGTTCGTTCTGGCCAATCCCGACGAAGGTAGTGTTGCTTGGTGTCTCTGCTATCCCAATGACAAAGATAGCATGGAAACTTGGTGAAACCACCCTGAAGACCCATTAAGAATGCCACCATCTTAAAATCACCAATTACCTCCCAACCATACTGTTCATAGTTTAGAGCCTGCAGAAGCTGTCTGACGCTATTGTACTCCTCCTTAAGTTGTGCTGAGTGAGCCACTGGGATAGAAGGTAGCTGATTGCCATTGTGGAGAAGAACAGCTTTCAGGCTGCGGAACTATCGATGAAGAGACGCCAATCCTGTGGGTTGCAGGGTATCCCTATTGCATCGAACAGACCTTTCACATCATGGCAGTAGCAAAGGTTATCATGAAGGGTGAAAAAGACTGAAAATCTTTGATGACGTTTTCTCTAACATGTAACTTGAACACTCTCATCTAACAGGTTCCACTGTTTCAGACGAGATGTCAGAAGCTCAGCTTTAGCTTTGGTGAGACCAAGATCTCTCACTAAATCATTGAGGTCATCTTGGTTAGGAAAGTGAGGTATTCCTTCATCATCGGCTTGAAAAACATCAACATCCTCAGCATCACTAACGATACTGCTGTCTTCCGAGGGCAGTGTATCCTGCGGTGGTTTAGGAATGGGAAGATCAGGGGAATGTGGAACTGGGGCGATCGAAGAAGGAATATCAGGATAGAGCACAGCAGCTGCATTTTTGCCAGATCGACACTTTGATGGATCTACCATGCAAAAATAGCAGTTGTTCAGATGATCTGTAGGCTCTCGCCAAATTCTTGGTATCGCAAACTTCATGCTTCTCTTCTCCCCCCTGAACCAACCTTCTAAAGTCTTCTTGCAGCAGTCACAACTCACATGCCAAAGTAGGATTTATATGCTTCCTTCATTGTTGCTGATGTTGTCAAAGAATGTTTCTTCGCACGTTTCTTTATGAATTCGCCGCCAACATAACAGAAGGCATCTGCTGGATAGGTGCAACCTCTAGATGCCATATTTTACATAAAGTCAATGAAGTCACTGATTTCAATCAACAATCAATATTCACAATGATTTTATCTGAAAAATCTAAAAAAAATTCAGACATATATTTAAAGGTACAAAATCAATTCATACATGTAAATGCATATACACTGCAAACAGAAAATGTTAGACAGCAGTGACAAAACCAAAGTTTTGCCTGAATAAACGAATTATAATAGGTGTTCTGGACCTAAGAAACAAGAAAAGAACATTTTCTTGTAGGGAACAAGAAAACAAATTTTTTTTTGTTGCCTTGTGAATTAATGTTTTGGAGAATTCAGTTGTTCAAAATTTTTTATTTTAAAGAGCTCACTTTGTTTTCCCAAATTATTTTTTTTTTATCTTTATGTATCAAAGAGCTCAGTTTTTCTTATCCGTGTACATGTTTGTATCAACTCACTCTGTCTGTCTGGTAAACAGTTTGAACACATTATTTCGCCCACCATCATTCTCGGATCAAATTGAAACTTTGCACAATACTTCATTGGCTAAGATAAAACATGAATCAATAATAAAAAAAAATTAACCAATAAGTTAATTAATTACTGGTAATTAATTATTTTATTTGATACCAACAATGGAAATTATTTTTCCGTTTTCACATATATGGCTAAATATGTAAGCTTTTGTCCATGTGGAGAGGGCAATATCTGGATGGATGAGAGAAAGATTTTTGTTTACACGTGGGTGAGTGTGGGCAGCACCTTCGACATAGGTGTCACGGAGGTCACGGCGTGGGACGCGAGGCAATCAAAGTGTTTAGGTGGCGTGTTCGTACAGGCACTTCTGAAAATAAAGGTGTAGAGAAACAGTATTTAAGGCCTGATTTGTGTAATGTTAGCAAGAGAGAGAGAGAAAGAGAATATTTTGGAGCGCGAAGTCAGATGTTGTAGTTGGAACTGCAGTATGCACACCGTGATCTTATGTATTGTAAAGTAGTAAAATAAATATATATATATATATTAAACTGCTACAAGTATACTTGTCCTTGCATAGCCTTAAAAAAAAAAAAACTCGCATCATAAGTCCCCTTCGATAATTGTACACTTTATTTTTCCCACAACTATTCTTGGGTCAAGTTGAAACTTTAAACAATTTACTGATTGTACCTAACAAAATATGAATCAATAATAATAATAATAAAAACAATGTGTCAATTTATTATTAATTATTTTGTTTGATATCGAAAAAGGGAAATGACCTCTACATTATTTTTAGTGGTAGTTGTAAGTGTTCTTTCCCTTGGATAAGCTTTGCGTTTTTTAAAGTAATTTTTTCAAAGTAATTTTTTCATAGATTTCTGTTGGCTGAAATTACAGCTAGCGCAATGTACTCTCTTCTTACAAATGTGAAACAACTCTAACGAATCAATTTGTTTCTTCTTGTAATAATGAACAGCCCCAGAGATAGTCCAGGCTCCAGTGTAATAGACTGAAAGTCATATCGCAGGAATAAAAAAAAATATAACGCTTGGGCATCATTGGAATAGCTTATTGTAGGGTCTATCAGGCAGAGGCGTTACTGGCGCCCCAATTTTTTTCCAGAATAGAATGTTATATGAATGAATGTACAAACATTCCTCGCAGAATGATATTCTTCTTCAAGCCAGCTTTATTGCTGCTGAGCTGTGAGCTCTTTTGCAGACTGTGCCAAGGAAAAAAAGTGTGCTGATTTCTTCAGTTGTTCAGCACTGCCGTACAGGGTGTTGGTTATGTTGGGCTGTAGTGGAAGTAGGGTCTGCCTAAGGTGGATTAGGGAGGGGCATTCAAAGAGGATATGGTTTACGGTTTCAAAGGGGTGGGCGCAGTGTCTGCAAAAGGGGGAGTTGTGTGGAGTTTATTTTGTTCAGGTGGTAATTTAATAGTGGTGTGTGTCCTGTTCTTAGTTGGAAGATTGTAGATTGTTCTTTGCGGGGGAGGAAGTTAATACTGTCCAGTTTGTTAGGCGTAGTCATTTCTTTGTACATGGCTCTGCCTGTGTTTCCTGATGCCCATTGGTTGAGCCACTCCTCTTTGTGATTGTTGACTAACATTGACCTTAGGGTGAGGTAGTTAACAGGTCTATCTGGTTGTTCCATAGATGAACCTGCCTTTGATAGATTATCTGCCTTTTCATTTCCCATGATGCCAATGTGTCCAGGGATCCACTGTAGTGTGATATTTATATTTAATTTTGATATCATCTGATGGATTATCACAATGAGTGTTGTCAACTCTCTTGGGCTGTTTGAGGTGCTGCTGTTAAGTGCTTGTAGAGTAGATTGGGAGTCTGTAAAGACAATAATATCTGATGGTGGTTGCACTCCTTCATATAATTTGTTTTCCTCTGTCTGTAGTGCTATGGTAATTGCCTCAGTTTCGGTTTGGAAGTTTGAGCAGTAATCGCCACAGGGTGCATTTATCTCAAAGTGTTTATTTTTAGGGAAAACCAGGAAGGCACCAAGACCAGCATTGATGGTGGCTTTGAAAGCCGATCCGTCTGTATAAATACGGATAGCTGTTTTTTGATAGCTTTCAATTGTTTCAAGTAGTGCCTACTTTGAGCTCCAGTGGATTTGATTCTTTTTGTTAAGGTGTTATTTAGTAAATGTGTTTTGATGGTTGGTTGTTTGTAGTTTAGTCCGGGTGTAATGTTTGAAAATCTGGTAATTTTTTCTCTGTTATTGGGTAGGTGGTGTTTTAGGGCTAGTTCGTCAGTAAGTTGGATCAGAGTCCTTTGCTTTTTTTGGTTGTTTTTCCTATTTCTCTGTGTTAGTAATTTATTTGGATGATCGTCCTCCAACCTTCTGTATCTCTCAATAGCTTCTAATGCTGCTCTGTTGCGCCTTAACTTAAGAGGTTCAATATTGGAGTCTATTTCACAGGCTGCTGTGGGAGCTTTGCGTTTTTTAAAGTAATTTTTTCATAGATTTCTGTTGGCTGAAATCACACCTAGCGCAATGTACTCTCTTCTTACAAATGTGAAACAACTCTAACGAATCAATTTGTTTCTTCTTGTAATAATGAACAGCCCCAGAGATAGTCCAGGCTCCAGTGTAATAGACTGAAAGTCATATCGCAGGAATAAAAAAAAATATAACGCTTGGGCATCATTGGAATAGCTTATTGTAGTGTCTATCAGGCAGAGGCGTTACTGGCGCCCCAATTTTTTTCCAGAATAGAATGTTATATGAATAAATGTACAAACATTCCTCGCAGAATGATATAAGATAGTATAAAGAATGTATTCAATAATAATAAAAATAAAATACAAACGAGAAAAACATAAAAAATACTTTAAAAACAAGAAAATACCTACTTCCTTTATACATCTCATACAGCGATTATTTTGCTTTTCAAAACTAATGAATATAAGTTTTAAAAGAAAATGTAATTTCCCCCTCCCCGGCCCATTCTCCCCCCTCCCGAGAAATCTATCCTGGTTAAGCGAATGTTAAAATCTACTAAACTTTAAATATTCTAATGCTAGACATATATATATATATATATATATATATATATATATATATATATATATGTATGTATATATATATCCTCCTTCGTGGTCGAAGATGAGCACATTTCTCATTTCCTATGCACTCGAAGATGGCTGTTAAGTCCAATCCTCGCTTTAAAAAGCCGGCCGCATATGTGGCATGGGTTGGTTATGTCAGTTGCAGATAGGCCCGCTTCTTCTGCCAGTGTATCCACACCTGCCACTTCGCCACTTGCCTATCGCCGCAGGGCTTTTTTAGTAGCGCTTTTGGACGCCTTCAGGCGAGAGTTTAGAAGAACAAATTGCTCCGCCTGCCTACAAAAATCAATGTCTACCAGGCGGTGGTTCTCTCAACCCTTGTATATGGCTCTGAGACATGGACACTATAAATAAAAAACAACTAAGACTTCTTGAGCGCTTTCACCAAAGATGCTTGCGCTCCATCATGGACATACGGTGGCAGGACAGCACTACAAACAGCGATGGCCTTGCGAACGCCGGTATGGACAGTATAGTGGGACTTCTTATGGTCCGACAGCTATGCTGGGCAGGGCACGTATCCCGTATGGGAGACGAACGTATGCCAAAGGCAGTCTTTTTTTGTGAGCTAAAAGGTAGTCGACGTAACAGAGGCGCCCCACGGAAACGCTTCAAAGACCAGCTTTGGCGTCAACTTTCCTTGCCTGACATAGAAGAGAGCACCTGGCTGCATGTGGCGTCGGAACGAGACAGCTGGAGGTCACTCACGAAGGCCGCGGGATACACATTTGAGACCAAAAGAAAATCTGCTGACGAGGACAAACGCAGACGACGAAAAGAAAATCTAAATCGACCACCTGCGGACAATGACTATGCTTGCCCTGGATGCGGCAAAATATGTAGGTCACAGCTGGGGCTGCGCAGCCACGGGAAATACTGTATTCCTCACTAATCTTCGGACTCGAAGACAAGCCTTATTATTATGAAACAAGAAAAATAAAAAAATTTAAAACACCTTATATTAAAAAATGTAATTGTATCAATTAGTTTGGATCAGTCATGTAATTAATTATATGTAGGACTGACCAAGACACAATAAATAAGTGCGATTAGAAATATTTTTACCTTTTTTTTTAGCTTTATCAATGCGCTATGATCTTTTCACTTGTCTGGACAAGTAGTGAAATGGGGAGGGAAGAAGGGGGTATATTGGTGAATGTTTACATGATCGTTTTCTAATTACTCAACCTCAAGGGGACTAATTCAACTTATACCACCATTTGTCAAGAACGATTTTTTTCCCTTTTTCAAGAAACTGAACAAAACAATTAGTTACAAATAGTTACAAAAAGAAATTAGTTATTTTTTTTTTATTGATTCTTCTGTTGTCAGAAAGACATAATTGTGCAAAATTTCATCTTGATCCGATATTGGGTGTGGGTGAAATAACGTGTACAAACTTTTTACATATAGAGAGTAATTTTATATAAGCTGTGCAAAAAAAAAAAAAAAAAATAATTCATGCATAATCTTACAACCACAATCTTGTATAATTGGTAATAATTGCATCTTTATTTTTTTTTTAAATTCATATATAGAAGCATAGGAATATATTTTTTAAAAAACCCAAACACTTGTCTTCCTCTAGTGGTATATATATTTTTATATAGCGTGCCACTTCAAGTAAACTAGACAATATATATATATATATATATATTATATTATATTCCCCCATTTTCAGCATCAGTTCGGAATTGCTGTCTGGCAATGCGCCAAAATGCGGACCAACAGGACGCTGGCCAAACATACACACAAGGTTTGGGCCGCAAGAGAGAGAGGCGAAGTAAAGAAAAAAAAGAAGAACTATGTGTAAAGCAACGGTCGTGTCCCGGGTAGCAACCGCGCTCAACAAATCAATGCCGCAACTATCGATCCCTAGTTCTAGCCTACTCCTTTGGACGCCAACGCCTCCCTCATCAAGGACCGAGGAGTAATGCTATAACTAGACACTGGCTGTTATTTACGGATTCCAAGGGTATAATAATACTTTGCTTTATTAGAAGATGATGTGTGGTGATGATGTGTACTGCATGACATGTAAGTATTGTCCTGTTTCCGGCGTGTTATTCTTGAATGCTATTGACACACTTGCATCGATTCTATGGATAGTCTGAAGAAACCATATAGCGACATATCCACTAAAAAGCTGATAATGGTTTGGAATAAAAAAGCAAGAATAAGTCTATATCTCAGTATCAAACTCTTAAACGCACATTTTATTTAGCTATTAAGTAGGCGTTTTTTTTTTGTTTTTTTTGACCGGGCTGGTCGCCATAGGCTAATGCATTTTCCCCAGTGGAAAAGTTTTAAAATATGAATAGTCTTTGATATATAACAAATATTTCAATATAGTGTAGCCATAGATCTATGTCTCAAAGTGAAAACAATAAAAATATTTGCACTGAGAAATAGTTTCATTTACAAGCAAACAAAATTTCAAGGGCGTTTCATTATCTGATCTGCTCGTAGTGAAAATATGTTATCTATCTATCTTACTATCTATCTTACTATCTATCTATCTATCTATCTATCTATCTATCTATCTATCTATCTATCTATCTATCTATCTATATCAATCTCTATGTATCTATGTATCTATCTATGTATCTATGTATGTATGTATGTATGTATCTATCTATATCAATCTCTATGTATCTATGTATCTATCTATGTATCTATGTATGTATGTATGTATGTATCTATCTATATCAATCTCTATGTATCTATGTATCTATCTACGTATCTATGTATGTATGTATGTATGTATCTATCTATCTATATCAATATCTATCTAGGTATCTATCTATCTATCTATCTAATCTATTTATCTATTATAAATTGGTTGTCTACGTTTAATATTTAATATCTAATCTATTTATCTATTAATCTCTATCTATCTATCTATCTATCTATCTATCTATCTATCTATCTATCTATCTATCTATCTATCTATCTATCTATCTATCTATCTATCTATCTATCTATCTATCTATCTATCTATCTATCTATCTATCTATCTATCTATCTATCTATCTATCTATCTATCTATCTATCTATCTATCTATCTATCTATCTATCTATCTATCTATCTATCTATCTATCTATCTATCTATCTATCTATCTATCTATCTATCTATCTATCTATCTATCTATCTATCTATCTATCTATCTATCTATCTATCTATCTATCTATCTATCTATCTATCTATCTATCTATCTATCTATCTATCTATCTATCTATCTATCTATCTATCTATCTATCTATCTATCTATCTATCTATCTATCTATCTATCTATCTATCTATCTATCTATCTATCTATCTATCTATCTATCTATCTATCTATCTATCTATCTATCTATCTATCTATCTATCTATCTATCTATCTATCTATCTATCTATCTATCTATCTATCTATCTATCTATCTATCTATCTATCTATCTATCTATCTATCTATCTATCTATCTATCTATCTATCTATCTATCTATCTATCTATCTATCTATCTACCTACCTTTTCCCAAATTGGTTTTATTGTTACCAATGCTAATTAAATCTATGTCAAGATCTAAATGTAATCTAGGCTACATTGTAGTGACTGTTTTGGGGGAGAGAGGCGGGGGGGGGGGGGGTAGATTTGCCAGGTTTTTCGCAATATTGATGTTTGTTTCATGATTAAATTAACTAGCTGACGGGCTTGGCATTACAGCTATTGAATTTTGGTGTTTCTGGACATTTTTATTGAGTCGTATGATGTAAAATATTAAAAGCGAAATGCTGCTTGCATTTTAAATCAAGAGTGTTTCCTGTCAGATAATCATATACATTTATATGATTAAAAGAGAAAAAAAAGCTAACAGCCTGTACATTCAAACTAAAACCTAATGGACATGCGCTGGCTAGACTATTTTACAAATGAATATATGTCGGAGGCTAATGTTTGTTAACCAAAACTAACTTTTAAAAGAATCTTTAAATAATATTTTAACTTGTTTTTAATTACTAAGACTAAAACTAAGATTTAATTTAAAACTAAAAAATAGGCAAAAGCCGAAATGTGAAATACCCCTAAACTATAATACCATAAAATATTATTGAAGAAAATAAAACCAAAGCCCAGCTCACTGAATTCCACGTTTGCTTGGTGACAATTATCAGGTAACGAGGGTATTTGATTGTGGACAGCAGGAATAAAAGCATTCATACAGCCTGCTTTCACCGAATTTCTCATCTGGTACTCATTGGTGACAATCATCAGGTAACGAGGGTATTTGATTGTGGACAGCAGGAATAAAAGCATTCATATTTCATACAGCCTGCTTTCACCGAATTTCTCATCTGGTACTCATCAAAACAGACTGCTTTCAGTTATCAATTTTCTCTTTAAATTCTTAATGTTTTTGTCCTTCAGAGATTTAAAGGATCGCTTGGAGATTATCACGACATAAACTAAATAATGCAAAGATAGCTAAATTGGACTTCAATCTTGACAAATAAATAAAAGCTACATATGGACGAGCTTAAAAATTTGATTCTTCAGTTCACGTTCACAAAACAATCATACAATTTAAAAAAAAAACATTATGTAACAGTACTTCTTTTATTCTGTACACCGGATACACCAACAAGTTTTCTATTTATAGCTTTTCCGCCATGTATGAAAATATCCAATAGACGAGGCCTTTACCTTTTTCAAAATTGTATTATTCTGTATTCTAGGGAGTTATTAAACATTCAGCTAATTAGTCAAAATTTTCACTGCTCATTGTCTGACACTGGCCTCAGGGCATGTACCAATCAACGCTATTGTCTGCAAGTTTTTCTGAAGCGTTTCCAAACAAGTGCCCATGGGGAGCCCCTGTCTCAATTATTTTTTTTTAATTTTGTATTTTCATTTGCAAGCAACAATGGAAGGTCTAACCACTTTGTCCAACTTTGTTGAAAGAGGTCAGCCACTGACAGTAGGTCACATTAGTAGAGGCCTTAGGGGGTGGCAAGTGGGGCAACCGCCCCAGGCCCCGCTCCTAAGGGGGGCCCCGCGATATGAGATTCCCTTGTCACCGTCAGGTTCGAAAACCAGACCAGTTCTCATAAACTAGGACTTGTTGCTCTATATTTCCTGGCATCTATATGATACCAATTACATGTAAGCTCTTAAATGACATTTTTGGTTTCGAAATACCGTTCAGTTTTGGTAAAGACAGCATCTTACGACCTGTACACTTTGAGTTTAAGTAATTAATGGTCCAATAGTACAGTAATTACGTAAGATATGTTCTGTAACAAAAAATAAGGCCTTCAGCGTTAGAGGCGGACGATCCCGTTATCGTGACATGGCATGATGTAGGCCTATATATAGTCCTCCCTTACGGCTCAGGGATCGCATATGACATTCGCCCAGACTCAGGGCCCCTGCGCACTGCTAAGGCCGCCTCTGGGTCACATATATGAATGCAGAATAATACTCAAAGTGATTGCCACTAAAAGCGATCTCAGCCAGCTTTTATAGTAGCCCGCTTCCTGTACTGGCTCCTCCCTCTTAAAGATCATTATCTTTCAATAATAACGCATCAGCACGATATTGAGTAACACTTAAGTGCTTTTTTTTATATTTTTGTTTCTGTGTTCAATAGTATAAAGTCAATGTAATATATTAAATTATGGAGATTTTCACATACGGAGACGAATCCATAAATAATAAGCTTTTGGTGTATCCGGTGCACAGAATATAAAAGCCATAGACCTATATATACCTAGACTGAAAACGGAAACAAACTCTTATCCGATAATGATCAGATCACAGACCTATAAATATAGATTGTTATGTACGTAACTCAAAACGTTTCAAGATGTGGGAGGTCGCCCCGAATCTTGAAAAATCGATCTTTTCTGTCTTAGAAAAGTAATGATCTTTAGTTTTCAAAGTTTAGAAATAATGCAATACCATTTTGCGGATTTAAAAAAAAAAAGAATAGTCTATCAATCACAGAGCTATATATTCACGCAAATATAGGAAATAAAGCCATTTCCTGTTAGGTTCCATTGGGATAATGATTCTAAAATCCTGGATCGAAATAATTCACCTCTGTTGATTTTAATCATCTTATGTACATTTAAATAGATTGATAATCTAGATATTTCTAGATTATGTATCTAAAAATTGCAAAATAATTATGAGAAGAGAGTGCTATAATTTTCGATGTTCAATTACTAGATCTAGATCAAACATTGAACTGTATGTTACATAGGTTATGGTTGAAAAAAGCAACAACTTTACTTCTTATAATTACTTTACAAAACAGCGCCTTGTTTCAGCTTTTTTTGTTTGTTTATGTTTTCACATTTGTGTGTAGTCTTAAAAGATCTACATGTCCAGCTATAATAAATATATATATATGGTTCTGTGATAGAAGTATTGATAAGCAAAGTATTTTATAGTACCATGTACCCGGGCATGCTACCCTGC
The DNA here is from genome assembly GCA_030265305.1 of Biomphalaria pfeifferi. Classification (NCBI taxonomy): domain Eukaryota; kingdom Metazoa; phylum Mollusca; class Gastropoda; family Planorbidae; genus Biomphalaria; species Biomphalaria pfeifferi. Next base: position 1,361,202 of record JASAOG010000141.1, read on the forward strand.
CTCATATGGCGCCCGGGTGGAAACGATCGTAAGAGGAAACGATTAGGCTAAAGGGCAGCAAAACAAGACTCCCGTGGGGGTGCCTAAGGGGGTGCGAGAGCATCATCATGGCACTGTGCGGAGTTGTAAAAAAGCTCCCACATCCTTGTCACAATCAAGGCGCTGTTCCTCAAGGGGCCGTTACATAAATGGCGTGTCCCGCACAGTTAGCCTGGTATAGAAGAAGAAAATGACGGGGGTCTTTAGTGTACGCGGTCTCTTGCCACGAGTCTGACCCACCCGTCAGACAGAACAGTGTACACTGTTCTCATTCAGGACGGTGATAGGGAGCTCTTGTTCACTTTTGCTGACAGTTTAGGAAGAAGAAGAAGAATAGTACTATGTATAGATCCCCCCTCCCCTTTTCAGCAGCGTGGAGTCAAATTTTGAAGCTCTTTCGTTTGTAGAACTATGTAAATTTTATCATTTCATTAGCAACAGTGATCTTTCACTATGGCTTCCTTGACTTTGTTAATTTTGTCTATTTTTTTGTGTGTTAATTTTGTCTATTTGTTTAAAAATCTCTTTTCTTTTACTTTACTCTTTCAATCAATTTTCTAAAGTTTCTTTAGTGTCCATTATACAGTCTTCTCTTTCTCTCTTATTGTATTTTATTACTTTAAGAATGTAAAAATACTCAAAATACGTCCAAGAAAAAATCGTGTAAATAGAAAGCAGACGACTCTGTGATTCACTTTTGGAGTGGGAAGCCTCAATAAAATTAAAATCTCTTCGTAGGCTTCTGCCAAAAGTAAATATATAACTTACGCTAATAAAATCCAAGTTTCCATAATTTAAAAGTTTGTAGCATTGAAAAGCACTGGGTAAATATTTTATATGAAAGGGGCAGATAACTAATATGATTATAGAGATTGTATGGCTAAAAGCGGCGCTTGTTAAGAGAATCGATGTTAATCGATCTAGCAACTTTTAACACTGAACTCTAAAGATTTACGGATTTCTAATCAAAACGTCAATGGCTGAGAATAATTATATATTGACCTTTACATTATTGCTTGCTTTATGAGTATGTAAGTTCAGAATTTATATTTAGATACACTGTGGTATAACGTCTGCAGAAGTATTGTTTTTCTTACACCTCTCTCGAACTATTTATATTTATCTATAAGGTTTAGTTGACCTACTCATATAATATTACAATAAAATTACAGCGAAAAATAACAAACATTACCACTTTAACTACCTATAGTGTTAAATATTTTTTTTACTGATCTCTGTGTTGTGAAGCCATATCACATTTCTTTCCAATCCCCCTCCTCTCATTCCTCTCTCTCTCTCTTTTCGCAATTAGAAAAATTATAATTTAACATTTTTAAAAAACTTATTAGCCTTGAGTCAATAGTCTTAGGAAAAAAAAACCAGACATATTCGAGAAAGCAAAGTTATGTCTAGGAAATCATCAATTAAATAAAGTTAACTTAAGTAAACGAAGCCCCCAGTGACTTAAGTAATTTTTTCTCTTAAATTCCCCTGTATTGGAACAATACCTTTTATAATCTTGCAAATTTAACAACGGCAATGTTTAGGTATGTTTGGTTTGCTTAAAACATTCAGGATGGCTGCCTGGTCGTGCGGTTTGCGCGCTGGACTGTCGTTCAGATTTATCGATGGTCGAAGGTTCAAACCCTGCCCGCTCCCATCCCCCGTCGTCCTGCGGGAGGTTTGGACTAGGAAGTAAACTATCTTCAACTCTGAAGGAACATCCGAAACATGTAAAACATTTTACAAACAAAACATTTTACATTCTTCAGTTTGATTACCTTCTGAAATTTTTATTAGGGTGCTGCCGCTGTTTCCGTAAATTGCAAATAATAATAATAATAATATCCATTCTAAACTTCATCTTTTTATACGATCGATAAACAAAGTTAATTACATTGGCTATAATTAACTATAATTATATTGTCATTTTCTTTCCCTCAGATGTGATCGATTTTCATTCGGTGTGATAGCGGGGGCAAAGATTGAACGTGTTGGACTGCATGCAAAAATAAAATGGAGGCAGACTACGAGGAGTACGACCGATCCAAGCAGGAATTCGACCCGTTTCAGAACGTAAAACAAAGTTCTGGATCAACCAATGGCGCTCGAGAGCCATTCAAAGAGGTTTCTCATTCTCAACAGCCGCAGCGACCAACCGCTTTCAGTCGAGACTTCTTGGACTCTCTCTGCACGGTGGTCAACAGAGACCTTCTCTTCTGCAAGCTTTTCTATTTCTTCTTCTTCGGCGCTTTTGGTTCCCTCTTTCCCCTGCTGGCCATTTACTTCAAACAGCTTGGCATGAACGCTTCCCAGAGCGGTGTGCTGATCGGTTTCCGGCCGTTCATCGAGTTTCTCAGCGCGCCTTTCTGGGGAGGCCTGGCGGACAAGTGGAAGAGAGGCAAGGAGATGCTGCTCTTTTCTCTCGTCTGCTGGATCGTCTTCACGCTGGCCATCGCCTTCGTCAAGCCCCCTGCACACAAATGCATCACCTTTAATGGAACTCACAATCTCCTGGAGGTTCCCTTGGGCCGCAGACGTCGAGACGATGCCAGCGCCATCCACCGGTTCTCTGTCGATCTCACACCGATGTCTGTCTCGCATTTAGGAGGCTTCAAAGTTCTCGGATCCGATTTCAGATTATTGAATCCACCCCCCTTGCTGTCAAAGGCGACTACACTGTCGGTGGCGGACAGTATTCAAGACCCTCGTTTAGCTCACAACAGCTACAGCGGCTGGGCTAAAGACGTTATTGTTCTGCCCGACGACCTGGAAGTAATCGACATCAACAGTCGCTATCGACGCAGCCCAGTCGTCGATCCCAGCAAAATTGCTAACGTGAATGGTTCGATGCGTGGACTGATCTTCAATCGCCACTCGACCGTTGTGTATCAGGTGGGTCACGTGATTTCTGTGCTAATTAGTAGTTCGTCGCTCAGTGTTGAGTTCAGAAAGTTATTTGAAAATAGATATTTTAAAATCGTATTAATACACACAATGTGTGACATAGGATGTGTGAATGGGGGGTGCAAATGAAACGGAGGAAAGACAAAGTCATAGAAGTGGGACAAGACTGCGTTAGACGTTTGAGAATGATGTAGGATGTAGGTAAAATTATAGGCTATAGATAGAACAAACTACTTCCGTTTCCTTTCTAATTGCTTCAGGAGACCTAGACTTTGTAATATTGCGATACAGGGACAGAGCCTTTGTTTAAAATGTTTTATATATTTGGATGTTCTTTCAGATTCTTAAGTTAATTACATCCTAGCCCAAACCTTCTGCAAGACGACTGGGGATGAAAGCGGGCAGGGTTTGAACCCGGGACCATTGTGACCACCGAACGACAGTCCAGAGCGTATACGACACGACCAGGCAGCCATCCTTTGCTTACCTAATGGAAGGTCATGAGTTTGTGTCTCCAGAACTTAAGAACTTGATTTGGTTAGATTATATAGGTACCTGATATTTTTTGGGGGAAAGAAAGTCTATGGGTCCGCAGACAAACTTCAAAAATGTCTACGGGAACAAAGACATAAATTTAGTATGTTTGAAAGTATCAGACAATTTTAAAAGTTGCTTCAAATAAATCCGAAAGACATGAAATAACCAGTCGTAGACATTTAGCATACTAGTTGGAAGAATGATAGGATAAAAGGTGAATATTTTAAAAAGGAATTCATCTACATATATATGCGTGTTTATGTCGTAACCATGAGAAAAGGGGAGTGAATAATTTTGGTTGTGTAGGCTTAGGTGTTTCGGATGAAATCACGAGCTGGTTTGTCGTAATTTCAGTGAAATAAAAAGACTGGCGTGAATGTTGACAGGAGACGTGAGACAATAGAGACTTGTATTTCTAGTGAGTTGGTTTCAATTTAAATTATCATTGCATTTGCGCTACTACTATTTCTTAATTCAGGTTGAATCTTTGCATATTTATACATAAAAACTATATTTGAGTCTGTAGTGGAATTAGTCAAGATATTGTACACGTTTATTTGATAAAGAACTAGCGGCATCGGTTTAGTTATACTAGCTGTCTGGAGCAACAAATCTATGACCTGGAAACAACAATATGATTTTTTACTTTCCTTTTTCTTGCGAAATGCATTTCCTGGACTTCATCGGATAACAAAATTTACCCAAAAAACAATTTGACTTGCCTATTCAAATGATACCAGACAGAAAGTCGCTCAAAATTGACAAAAAAACATACTTGTTTGTTTTGCAAAATGTTTTACATGTTTAGGATGCTTCGTCAGAGTTGAAGATAATTTACTTCCTAGTCCAAACCTCCCGCAGGACGACGGGGGATGGCAGCGGACAGGGTTTACATCCGGGACCATCGAGAATTCTGAACGAGTCCAGCGCTTATACCGCACCGCCAATGCCATTTAGTAAACATATTATTTTTTTAAATTAATGAGATTCTTTTTAAAAAATTTTTATAAATGATATTGGGAGAGGGAACACAACAGTTCTGTAATTGCACACACACACACACATATATATATATAAAAATATATATCTTTTTAAAAGTTTCTAATTTGTTTTCCCATTCCTATCCAGGAAGATGAAGTATCGCAGGCTTTCTTCATCCTTCTTCTCCTGGTCATTATCGGCGAGTTTTTCAGCGCCCCCGCCATCACGTTCGCCGACTCGGTGACCTTGTCCTTCCTGGGAGAAGACACTCAGAACTATGGACGACAGAGAATGTTCGGATCCTTAGGTAAAGTCTGCTTTAATTGATTGGCAATACGAGCAACAATGTTTTCATGAAGTGAACTTATATTGCAATCAGTGCCGGATTTTGGTAGGTGGAGGCTCCAGGGCAGGATTTTTTTGTGTAGGCCCCTACACTTTTTTTTCGAAAGCTTGAATAAAGGTCCGCTTCTGAATGAAAATACTTAGATCTAAAAGCATGCTATAGTTTAGAAGAAAGAAATAAGAATCTCTATAGTTTCATTCTCACTTTCTTAAAAAATAATTAATATGCATATTAAATTGTATATTTTTGAGTTTGTGGAGGGTAAGGCCCTTGGTAGACGCACTGTCGTAAATCGGAGCTGTATTGAGTTAATCCGAGCCTTCAATACACAAATCCTCAATTCACTAGTCCTCTTCTGACAAGCATTAATTCGGACGAACGACACTCTAAACTGTGTCGCTCCAGTTCACTACTCCAGTTCTCCCTCAGCATGAAGATCTTTAGTTGCAGAGAGCTTGTTATGAGTGGGTGAATGTTTCCAAGGTGATAATGAAGAAAGGGAGTATTCATTGTTTGTTAGATTGAGAGATAGATAGATAGATAGATAGAGAGAGAGAGAGAGAGAGAGAGAGAGAGAGAGAGAGAGAAAGCATTAATTTAATCTTGTAGAATGATGCAAGATAGTAGGCACTTTCATAAGCTGTGTTATGTACGCCAGACGACTCCAGGATGCCAGAGTGTAAAGACGTGTTTTTATAGTGAGTTTGTTTAAATTCCAGTTTATTTAATTTCATCTGAAATTGAATTTGTCTATATTGTAATAAAAGTTATGTTTAGTTTTTTTTTTTTTTTTGACAAGGAAGTTATTCAAGTTATTTAAAGTTCTATAAGTTAAAATATAATACCCCTACAGCAGTTTGGTGCTATAAGTCAACGGCCGTCAGCAACACAGATCAGACTCACATTCTTGAATGCAAATCAACATGAATCCTTTAATTCATTAATAATGTATTACACTCTAGTAATTACAGATAAATATTTAGTTAAGATTTAACAAAGGTAATATTTACATATATTTCTTATTGACCAGATTCAGTTCAAACACTTGTTAGAATTACCTCCCTTCCTTTTTTTTCTGATAGCAAATCGATTTCCCAAGAGAATCGATTCTGTTAGGCATTTATTTGCTTTCCTTAAAAAAGGTTTCCACTCCATAACCGGAGTCGATTTGACATTTTACCACCTTGTTTAGATACTGGTTGAGTAAAAAAATATTCGGAACATTTATTATACGTCCACTCCATACAGAGTTTATATGTATTTCTGGAGTGATCGTTAAATGAACTTGTGTGTTACCCGTGCTTGTAATCGTGCTAGTATTTGTAATCGTGTTCGCATTATCGTAGTCTGTGAATCGTGACCAGTCTGTACTGTGTTCTTGTGTGTATCAGTCGTGTTGTATTGAAATAAAGTCTTGTTTCTAAGGTTAGGAATTGAGTTAGTATATAACAATTTATTTCAATAAAACCATTCTTAAATGGACAAGTTTTTGCGTCCCAATAGACTGGATGCTGATCCTAGTTCAACTAATGCTTCAGTTACATGGAAACATTGGATTTCTTGTTTTGACAGATTCGCAACGAAGGAAGGGGTTAGTGAAAGCGAACAGTTTGACCTGCTATGCAACTTTGTCTCCATCCTTATATCAGTATATTTCTACCTGTTCTAAATACTCAGAAGCAAAATCTATTCTTGAGAATTTATTTGTGAAGGCCACTAATGAAACATTGCCCAGACATTTGCTTGCAACTTGCAAACAAGAAGTCGATCAAAGTCTTGATCGATTTGTACACAAGCTGAGAGTGTTGGCCAGAGATTGTCAGTTCCGAGCTGTTAGTGCTGACAAAAATGAAGAGGACGCCATTCGCGATGCCTTTGTTAGCGGCATGCGTTCGAGTGTAATAAGACAGAGGCTACTTGAGAAAAGATCCCTTGAATTGAAAATGGCTTTAGATATTGCCAAGACACTCGACATGGCCCAAAAAGAATCCAGTTCGTTTAGTGCTCCTTCTCAATTGGTAGAGTCATCTCTTTCGTCATCGGCATTCTCAACCGAGGAAATGGTGGACTCAGAAACAATCGCAACAGTGAATACTAAATGTTTCTTTTGCGGAGGTAGTCGGCATCTCAAAGCGAAATGCCCTGCCAAAGACTGCATGTGTCATTCTTGCGGGAAAAATTGACATTTTTCGAAGGTTTGCAGGTCTCGCAACACACCTATAACCAAAAAAAAAAAAGTCAAAACATCTCCTAGCCACGAGATTAAAAGACAATCTTGTTATGATTGTAGCTGCATTAAGGACTCTACACATCTAACATCACTAATTGCTACTTCATCTGTACTTGGTTTAACTAAATCAACAGTACACATCTCTGTAAATGGCGTGAACCTAAAAGCCCTAATTGATACAGGTAGCGGGGAAAGCTACATTTCTTCAAACATACCAAGAGAGTACGATTGGTCAGTGACACGTTCAAAGCACAAAATTTCTATGGCGTCATCTCAACTGTCAAGCGTCACAAGAGGCCACATGTTTGCATCGCTAAAATACAAAAGGGAAGTTTACAATCAATTCAAACTTTCGTTTACTAGATGAACTTTGCACTGATATAGTGCTTGGGTTAGATACGAAACGGTATCATTGAACCTTCCAAATCACCCTGGAGAGCTCAAGTCCTTGTCACCACCAATGAGCGGCACAAAAAGCGAATCGTCGTTGATTATAGCCAAACTATAAATAGATTTACTTACCTGGACGCTTACCCCATGCCAAGAGTGGATGAAATGGTGGAGAAAATTTCCAGGTATGAAATCTTTAGCACATTGGATCTGGAGAGTGCTTATCACCAAATACCTATCCAACAGAGCGAAAAGAAATACACAGCTTTCGAAGCTTGCAGTAAACTCTACCAGTTTTGCAGAATACCCTTTGGGGTCACTAACGGTGTAGCTTGCTTCCAGAAAACCATAGACACTATTATAGAAAAAGAAAAGTTGTCTGACACGTTTGCCTATGTCGACAATGTAATAATATGTGGTACAGATGTAGACTCTCATAACAAAAATCTGTTGCATTTTCAGAAGGTAGCTCTGGAATACGGAATAACTTTCAACGAAAGTAAAAGTGTATTTGCTACTAAGAAGGTAAAGCTGCTTGGATATGAAATATCCAAAGGACATTTGAAGCCGGACCCTGATAGATTTCAAGCTCTGCGAGATTTGCCACCTCCAAAAGATTTGAAGTCTCAGAAAAGGCCATAAAGTATGACCATCCTCTAATTGTGGAAACTGACGCTTCTGACATCGCAGAAGCAGCCACTTTAAATCAGGATGGAAGACCTATGGCATTCTTCTCTAGAACTCTTTCACCTAGTGAAAGGCATCAATCTGCCGTAGAGAAAGAAGCAACTGCAATAATTGAAGCTATACGCAAATGGAAGCATTATTTGCTATTTATATAGCGAACGAATGTATGAAAAATGCTTTAGAAAAACAAATTTGAATGTTAATTTGAAAAAAAAAATGAAATGAATGGACTATAATTAGTATGTTCATGTGTTAAAGTATAAAACTATCTCTGCTTAGAGAAGTTCTGAATTAGACTGGTAGAGTTTTAGACCTAAGAATAGAAAGATGTGTAACATTTCAGTCTTGTCTAATAAAAGAATATTCGTCAGGAATTCTAAATTTGCAGTAATAAGAAAATAATGTATGTAAAAATGCTTTTGAAACAGAAATTTGAAGGTTAATTTTATTAAATAATTAAATCAATAGACTATATTTTGTATTTTCATGTGTCAAAGTAAAAAAAATATCTGTGCAAAGTGTAGTTTTAAAAATTAGATCTAGATCTAGATCCTTTCGATCTAAACATGGCAAACATGGTCTAGATCTATGAAATACTAATACCTTCATAGAGTTGGGCAACTTGTTTTGAGGGTCTTTATTTTGCTTTAGTCACGGTTCCAGTTAGTACCCAAGGAACATTTATGCAAAGTCTTATCAAGATTGGTCGAACGGTTGTGATTTCTATGCGGTACATACACCTATACATACGCCTTACTTTCTACTTTATAGTATAGATAGACCTGTTTGTATAAGTCTACATTAAATAAATTCTCATATTCCCTGCTTTGAACAGGCTGGGGTCTCGCCATGTTTTTTGTGGGCATGGCCTTGGACCACTCGACAACCTTTCCTGACCACCCTTGCGGTAAAGCGCACCTGAGTGAGAAAAACTACACAGTTTGTTTTGCTGTCTTCTCTGTCCTCATGAGCTGCGCCTTCCTGGCAGCTTTACAGGTAAGACTTTGTGCTTTGTTAGTAAAGCAATTCCCAAACATTTCCTCTCTAAACACACTGTTAGACCCACCAGTGACCCATTTGCGTTTCAGCAACACATCAATAAACAGTGTTCGTTTTTACAATGCTTGTATTAACTCGTTCTGTATCTTTCTTGTATGTTAGAATTTTTTCCCAAACTATTTTGGACCATCCGATCGTCATCAAATTTTCTATACAAGCTCACGTTCGATGACAACACATGAATCAATTAAAAAAAAGTCCACCAATTAGTTAATCAATTATTTGTAATTAATTAATTCTGTTCTTATATAGAATATACAGAAAAAAAAAATTTCGACCTCTTTTACTTATCCAATCGTCATTAAATTTTCATACAAGCTCCACGCTGGACGACAAGACAGGAGTGAATTTAAAAATGAAACAATTAGTTAATCAATTAGTTGTAATAGATCAAAATTTTTTAGTCTCCAATAGCGTATTAAATTGTGAAAGAATATATTCATTTATAGTTTTTAAACATCTGCGTTCCCAGTCTTGCACTCGCCATGTCCATCATGTCATGTTTGTGAGAATTGAGTGTACTATTCAATTCCTTTCTAATTAACATAACAAATTTCTTCTAATTTTTTGTTTGCTTTCACTATTATTTCTTTTTATAGGGGGAAATTCCCAGGTGATATCTCTCTTTGTGCGTGTTTGTGTGATTGACAAAGTTAATGTCTGTGCAACTAGGACTTCTTCCCAATTAGCTTGGTGTATCTGGGTTATTTTTAAAAATTAGTTACGGTATTATCAAGAAATACCTCAGCCTGCCTGTAACTTCAGAACTGGATTTAGGCTTCACAAGGCCCTAAGATGTTTGAGATATAGGGCCACTTGTAATCAACATAAGGCCATTTATTCCTTTACTTTGTCTTAAAAAACATTTTCGGGGGGGGGGGGGGGGCTCCCAAGCAACTAGGGCCCCTAAGCTATAGCTTGTATTGCCTATAAATAAATCCAGCACTGATATATGGTTATTGTTGACGATGGTCATGCCAAACTGAGCTCAAGATATTGAAGCATAGCGCCTCCAGTACCGGTTATAGAACGACCGATAAAAGAATATATAGGAGGTGCGGTGGGGGAGCGGTCCCGGGTTCGAATCCTGGTGAAGATTGGGATTTTGAATTTTGGTATCTTTGGGCGCCTCTGAGTCCACGCAGCTCTAATGAGTACCTGATATTAGATGAGGAAAAGTATAGGCGGTTGGTCGTTGTGTTGGCCACCCTCGTTGACCGTGGGCCACAGAAACAGATGACCTTTACACAATCTACACTGTAGATCGCAAAGATCTGAGAGAACTTTACTGTTTATAATATAGAAATCTCTTCAAAATTTATTTCTAGCAATTTATTTACAAATATACAAGTTTTTTTTCGGTTCTTTTTCTTTCTTTTTTTTTCTTCGACCCATCAAAAAAAAACAACAACAACAAAGAAACATAGCCCAAATAAAACATATAAAACTTCAGGCGTGTGATATCATTAATTACAATCTCAAATATTATTCCTCAGTTTCGATTTGACCACCACCTCAACCGGAAGCTCAAACTTTCTGAGATCCCTGTGAAGGTGAAGGACAAGGTCAAGAGGGTGATCTCAGGTCACAGGAAGATAGATCGGGAGAGGCTGGTGGAGGAATACGACGAGGATGACGAAGAGTTTCCAAGGAAACCGTTAGAGGACGCCGATGCTGAGGACTCTGCAGGTTAGCCATAAGGCAAGGGCGAATCAGAGCTTATGATTCATTGGGAAAGGAGTAGGATCCTTTCCCTCTGAATCCACCTTGTCTGTATGTCAAGGTGATGTTTAAATAATGAATGAACACAGCAAACTTTCTTATCAGGGTAAAACATAAGAAGAAATAGTCCATCATCAGCTTCATAAAATAGAAATTGATTTGAAAAAACAAACAACTTTTTACTATATTCCTTTTTTCAAAGCAGTTACCCACCCACCACAGTACCCACCCTGTTACCCACTCACCACAGTTCCCACCCTGTTACCCAACCACCATGTTACCCATCTACCGAAGTACCCACCCTGTTACACACCCACCATGTTACCCACTCACCACAGTACCCACCCTGTTACCCTGCATATAGGAAGTGCTGAAGCACAGAGACAGCAGTGGTCAGAGTACTAAACGACTTACTTCACAATTCCGACATAGGCCACATCTCAATTCTTTCAAGGCTGGACCTGCCCGCAGCCTTTGATACGCTAGACCACGAAATTATGATGGCCAGGTTCTCTGCCACTTTTGGTTTAACAGGAATCGTTCTAAAATGGCTTGGATCCTACCTCACTGAACGCACCCAAAGTGTCGTTGTTAACGGAACAGAATCAACAAGTCTTGAAGTACGGAGTACCCCAGGGATCAGTTCTAGGCCCAGTACTGTTCACTATGTATACATATCCACTCAGCGGTGTCATACGGCCAACCGTCAACCTATACCATTTCTTTGCCGATGACTCAGTTATACGATTCCTCAGTACCATCAGAGGTGTCGCATCTGGCAGAGAAAATCAGTAGCACCGTTGCAAGGGTGAGCAATTGGATGGTTGAAAATAAGCTCAAGATGAACGAAGATAAGACAGAAATAATTAAGATTGGCACTGGGAAAAACGTCTCGAAAGTTGAAAGCACAGATTCTCTTTTTATTACGAACTGCCAGCTTCCTTATGTCCATGTAGTGCGGAATCTTGGAGTTTTCTTCAACTCAACACTTTCTTTCGACCCACACATAAGTCAGCTCTGCAAGGGTCTTTATCTGCTGCGCAGATTAGGCCAGATCCGACCATATTTAACAATGGAGTCAACAAAAACGCTAGCTGTGGCATTCATACTCTCCCGCCTTGACTACTGTAACGCCGAGCTAGCAGGTATACCTGATGACAAAATAGCCAAACTGCAACGTATACAGAACAACGCCGCACGAATGGTATTTAGAAAAACAAGACAAGATTCTGCTACTACGCTCTTGCGCATGCTCCATTGGCTTCCCGTGTAAGCGAGAATCGATTACAAGGTCGCCACACTTTGTCATCAGTGTATATATAACAATGAGATGCCTCTGTACCTTAGAGAACGGATTACTCCATATGTCCCCCAGAGAGCCCTGCGATCAATGGACTCAACGCTTTAAGTGGTGCCACGTTTCTCCCTCAAAAGCTACGGTCTGCGGGCTTTTTCAGTGCACGGACCAAAGGTTTGAAACTCACTCCCCATTGATCTCAGACAGACAACATGCTATACCACTTTTAAGAAGAACATTAAGACCTACTTGTTTCAAACTTTTTTAGATTAGTTTTAGATTTCTATTGTCGTGTCTGTGTTTGTGATGTTATTACAGCGCCTTAAGCCTACATTTTGTTTGTTAACAGCGCTTTATAAATAAAATGATTATTATTAGTAGTATTACCCACCCACCATGTTACCCACCCACCATGTTACCCCCATACCACAGTACCCACCCTGTTACCCACCGACCACAGTACTCACCCTGTTACCCACCCACCATATTTCCCACCCACCACAATACCCACCCTGTTACCCACTCACCATGTTACCCACCCACCACAGTACCCACCATGTTACCCACCCACCATGTTACCCACCCACCATATTACCCACCATGTGCGTCTTAAGTAAAATTCTATTATTTAGTCTCCTCTCACATCTTCTACGAGAGAGATTTCGTTCACGTTTGTAATAAAAAGGTTGGTCCAATTTACGAGATAAAAGGATGTAAAAAAAAAATATCCCTTTCAATGAGTAGCTCTTCATTAAAAAAGATAATTAAAAAATACCTCTTGTTCTTTCACTTGTTTAAAATGCATTGCCATCTACAATAGCATGAAACTTACTCTACATTATAGTCAGGCTCCAAGTATGGAAAAAGTTTGAAATATCTATTAAATGAAAAAAAAAAAAAAGTCTTGTGTGAAGAAAGAAGGTTCGCGTGACGGTTATAATTACTGTACTCCATTTTCTCTGATCCTATATTGATCTCATGTTGCAATCTTTTGTTAAAGTTATATTGAGTAATTTTGTTATCGACACCAATATTTCTTTGTCATGCTAACAAGAGTTTTGCAAGGGAAATAATTGCAATGCACATGCTCACTTTATAAGGGAGATAACATTTATGCTCTAGTTATCTCCCATAACCTAATCTAAAAATCATCAAACAAGTAAAACATATAAAAAAAAACACACCAGAACAACAAAGCTTATATTAAGTTTAATTATATCAATTGTTTTGAATCAATCATGTATTTAATGTGTAAGTAATAGATCTAGTCTAACAGTAATAAATGTGTGCATTTAGGCAACATTTGTACCAATTGTATTTGATCATGCTCAATACGCTATTGTCCAATCACTTTTGTGGAACAGTTAGAGGGGTGGGAGGTGGAGTAGGTGGTCTTTGGAGAAAAGATTCCCGTGATGGCTTGTTAAAAGCAATTCAAAAAAAAAATTGTTCGACTTTAATTCGAACTCAGGGCTTAAGCCTCCTCAAGAAGACACACTAGCCACTGAGCCAGCCAAGTGCTTATGAAAAATGGTGGCTATCTATTCTGTTTTAAATTTGTAATCGACTACCTGACTCTCTTGGCTAGAAAAGTAAAGTATAATAATCTCCTGAGATCTAGCGATGTATAGTCAGATGATGTAAAGGTCCACCATTTACGAGGGCGTTATGTGGCCAGCACGTTTTTCTCTGACGCTTTTCTTCGGCCAGCGCTGTTCTCTTGTCCTCTGCTATTAGTGCGTCAGTTTTCACAGATGATGTGTCATGTGTTTCCGTCTCCCAGGTGGCTGGGTCAATGCTGAAGCTTTCAGAGAAGAGGTCCCTGAAGCGTTTTCTTTGTCTGCCTTGTGATCGCTTTCTATCCTTTCATGTCATATATATATATATAGCCTCTAACCTGATAGTGTCTCTCATTAAATTGCTACAGCTTCTCAGGGATGTATGCACAATGACAATTTAGGTTTTCATTTAAGTGCACACCACAATGATTTCATTAATACTTAATAGCATGATCTAGTCCTATGTACCGCACACTAACACACTGACCACACTGATATATGCAAACGTTAAACAGTACATCCTACTTGTATATAATCTAAATCTACAGAATCGAATCTGAAAATCAACCCAGCTGCAGGTTCTGATATGGTAACAGATGCATTAAAAGCTCCAGGGGCTAAGGTACGTGCTAACGTCATCAACAATGCTGTTTGCAACCATTTGTTTTTCAAGGGGGTAAAACAATTTTGTATTTTACTTGTAGTTATAAATTCATGTTTAAATATTAATCAAGTAAAATGACAGGGTTTCAGAAATTTAAGCATCATAAGTAAGATATGTTGATGACTTTTGCTTAAAAAGAAAAAAATCCGCGACAAAACGTCTTACTTAATACGAAGACAAGAAGTCTTACTTAAATTTAAGACAAGAAGTCTTACTTAAATTTAAGACAGGAAGTCTTACTTAACACGAAGACAAGAAGTCTTACTTAACACGAAAACAAGAAGTCTTACTTAATACGATAACAAGAAGTCTTACTTAATACGAAGACAAGAATTCTTACTTAACACGAAGACAAGAAGTCTTACTTAACAGTTCTTAATACATCGAATGCCCATCTCATAATTGTATTGGCCGGTTCCGTTTCCCTCACTATTACATCACGTGAGTGATATGCCATGCGTAGTAGGTCGACTTACCCCTTTTAAGTACAGCCTTTTTTTCTTACTATGACTATGAGAACAAGAGTATGTTGCAGACGCCAGGAGAATTGAATTCCTGAAGCTCATTACACAGAAAAACGCTTGGCGCAAAGGCGCGTTAGAAATTTTGCAGTGCGATGCCATGTAAAAGTTTGAGAAACATTGACCTATGCATTTGTTTAATGCTCAAATTCAGACATTCCACTGACATGAATAACTTTATTTAAAGCATTTCGACTTCTTTTAAGAGTAGAAATTTCTCTTGAACACTTAAGAATGTCTATCAAAGTCGTAAAATGCCATGTAATTTTTTTGTTTTACTATAAACAAAAACCTCTTTGGCATGTTTTGTCTGTCTACAGGCTGGGCGTGGCCTAGGTGGCGCCACTGGAGCTATACCTTTTGGCAGTGCAGAGGCTAACTATTCAGATCAACCATTCTTTGGCAAATGGATAGCTGTGGTCAAACTGCTTGCTACATACCAGGTAACATTTTTTTTTTGGTTTCTCAATTTTAATAATTTTGTTTTGAGAAACTGAAAAAAAGATTTTAATAAGTGTTAGTCATGCATTTATTTATTATTCCTCTTAAGACCTAATAGCTTGCAAACTCTTCATGGAAACTGGGACCGGTATTTCGAAAACGGCGAAATAGATTTTCCTAGAAATTCGCCAGTTCATGTATATCTTTGAGGAAAAATTTACTATTTTATTGGCAAAACTGTAAAAACTCTGATTGGACCGTTATAATTTTTCAAAATATAATCATCTTAAAATGAAATGAAGCATTACAAGAAATAATAGAATGAGAAATTATGGACCACAATCAGCTTGTTATAGGAGGGACTGATTCGCTTTTTATAGGTTACTTGCTAATAAATTACCTCTGGATCTTTTTTCCTGATTAAAGACAGATCACATGTTCTAGTCATGTTATGTTTATTCCATGATTCAATGTATATTTTGTCAACACAATAGATCAACGGTTCTCAACCTTTTAGGCTCGGCGACCCCTTTTTACATCACTCACTCTACCGCGACATCCCCCCCCCCCGCACACACACACAGCAATTGAAGAATGGACAAAAACAATTCATTTTTCGCTGGTCTTAGGCGACCCCTTTGAAATCGTCAATCGACCCCCAATGGGGTCGCGATCCACAGGTTGAGAACCCCCTGCAATAGATGAACTTGAAATCAGCGCAATTAAAAAAAAAATCCTGTTTCTATTCACAGTATATCTCAGTTCTGTTTATAGCTTGGTTCATGGGCTTTGGGATAGGCATCATCTTCACTTTTCTTTTCTGGCATCTTCAAGATCTGGGTGGATCTCCAACTTTGTTTGGCGTGGCGTCTGTGATAAATCACATCTCTGAGCTGTTCGCTTATTTTATGGCTGGCAATTTGATCTTAAAATTTGGTAAGTTTTACATTTGATTTAAATGATTAGAAGTAGATGTACTAAAAGTGAGTTTAATGCACCTAGCCCTTCCCAATTTTAATAAAAATAGCTTATTTTAAAATATTATAAAATATCTATTTCATTATAGGTCATGTCAAGATTCTGTATGCTGGTTTAGTAGGAAACATTGCCAGATTTTTTTACATTTCATTTTTGTCTAACCCTTGGTGGGTTTTGCCATTTGAATTTGTACAAGGTGGGTGTATCCCCTAAACTCTATATTTATGTTTTATTAATATTTTATTTTGTTTTTAGTTGATTATTGTACCATTGCATTGGTTCGAGTCAATGTGACAGAATTGCTAAATTTATGATACAGTTATAATAATAAATTATAATATTAAATATTGCTTTTATCTAACGCTACTTTCATGCTTATATCTTGATTTGACTTAAAGGATTAACACATGCCGCGGTATGGGCGTCTTGCTGTGCATATATCACTCATGCCATTCCTGTGGAGTTAAGATCGTCTGCCCAGGGAATTCTGCAAGGCTTGCACCATGGCCTAGGAAGGGGCTGTGGCGCTGTATTTGGCGGTCTTTTAGTCTATCAGTATGGTAAGTTTGACGGTTAGTTAATTTTAAGAGTTGAGATTTGTGTTGTTTTAATTTTGAGAGTTGAAATGTATTTTTTTTGTTTTTATTTGAGCTTTCTACGTATTGCACGCACCTGCGGACATGATAATCTAGTGGAGTGACACAATGTCGTTGTTACGTAAATTAAAGCTTATCATATAATGCCTTCAAACTCAATTACTAGAGATGAATATAAATCTAATTTTAAAATCACTTACAATAAACAAATCACACATGTAACCTGCATAAGTATTAGTTCAATTAGGTAACTCGACTGATAGTAGGATTGATTAATTAACAGTAACCAACAGTGAACAATGAACTATAATGACCTTACAAAGAATTTACAATGAACAACTAACCTTCATTTCTCTCTCGTTCACTATCTAGGTTTTAATGAGTTTAAAAAATGGGATTTCAATTAAAAACAAATTCCTGATACTGAGAATGAAAAGAAACAAAAAATATTTCCATTTACTTTATCAGTGAAACAAATAGCAAGAAATTTATTTTTGAAATCTTTGCATATATCAATATAATAACGTACAATATTAAAATGCGTGTTTTTACAAACTCACTCTGTCTGTGTGTCTGTCTGTTTGTCTGTCTGTGTGTCTGTCTGTGTATCTGCCTGTCCAAAAGTTTGTACACGTTATTTATCCGACACCCAATCTCGGATCAAGCTAAAGTTTTGCATTATTTTTTCTTTTACCACAAGAATCAATAAAAAGAAATTAACCTATTAGTTAATTAAGTATTGATAATAAATTACTTTGTTTGGTATCTCAAATAAGGAAAAGAAATAGTACTTGATTGAATTGTTGGCATTAGCTAAATTAGTCCCTTTTTATTAGGCTGCTGTCTGAGGCTCAGTGAACACAAACATGAAATAGAAACCACAGATAACTATACAATCTTCCATGTTCATAGACTCTTCGCTAGCAGAATGGTTACCGGTGGGCTTAAGAGGGCTTGGGCCCACAATTTCGAATTCAGGTCGTTCCCTTTTTTAAAAATACATTAAAAAAGCGACCATCCAGATACCGCGTTCTTTCTCCCCCTTTCCAAATGGTCCAGACAAGTGAAAGGATGATCATAGCATAAAATTGCGCTACACAAAAACAAATGGTAAACAAGGTTATAAAAGACAGTTTGTGTGGAAACACAAACTCAAAATCGGCCACTTTGTACAAATACTCCTTCTTCCCTATTAGAGCATGGAATGGGTTGCCTGAGCTAGCCAGAAAAACCAGTGACTTGGCAGAATTTAAGTCATTGGTTAATATGCATGACTAAATGCATGACGTGTAGGACGTAATCATCTTCTTTTTTGAAGTAACGTCTGTATTATATAAGATAAGATAAGATTTATAGAAATTTCTTTTAATAAATCCTAATGCTTTGTTGGATTTTTTTATAGTTTCATCAATATGTGGATTCCATGACAGTTTTTCATTTATTATAACACCTAGGTATTTTGCGTTTTTAGTCTGTGTTACTGGTTTGCCATGAATAAGTTAAGTGGAATTAATTTGTTTTAGTTTTTTTGTTACTCTTAACAACTGACATTTTTATGGGTGGAAAGACATGCTCCAATTTGATTCCCATTTCTGTAAATCATCTAATTCTCTTTGTATCTGTGTGTTGTGCTGTTTATATTGTTCTATATATTATGCAATCGTCTGCAAATAATCTGACTTTTGTTTCTGAAGTAATGCAATTTGGTAAATCATTTATGTAAATTAAAAATAGTAGTGGACCCAAGACTGTTCCTTGAGGTACACCTGAGTTTACTGTTATCGGTGTTGATTTAGAGCCATTTATTATTACAGTTTGTTCTCTCCCTATCAGAAAATCTTTAATCCACTGATGCAGTGGACCATTAATGCCAAAATATTTTAATTTTTTCAGCAAACTATGGTGGTGAACTTTGTCAAAAACCTTAGAAAAATCTAGTAAGATAGCATCTATTTGTTCACTATGCTCATATTCTGAAATGTCACAATTCTGTGTGTCTCGTCATTATCTTTATTGACTCTTAACAAAACAAAGATTTACTGCTGCAGGGGTGAACGACGGTATAGAACATACAATAAACATGCATTTAGGTAACCCTTTCGAACCAATTTTAAAAAGACAAAAAGTTGTTATTGTTTGTCTATTTTGTTTGTTTTGTAGCTGATGGTCCAAACGTCTTTTTTCCCCCTTGGTCCAGCAGGGTTACCTGTATGCCTTTTTATTGTATTGTCTCAAACTAAAGAGCACAATTCTATATTTACATTACTCTATATTCTATTTACTATTATATAACTAATAGCGAGCGAGTGGTTCAGTTTCGTATTTCTATGTATTTCAAATATTATATTGCAGGCAGTATTGTCACCTTCCGTATATATGGCGTTACTTGTATCATGGTGCTACTAGCGTATGCTGGAATCAACGTGTTTCTAGAGGTAGGTTGTTCACAATTATTCCTTCTCAATAGTTTCAATAGTGGAATAGCGATAACCAATATATTTGAGCTTTTCACCCCCTCCCTCCAAAACAGGATAAGGGGGGGGGGTAAATATTTCATACCTTCCTATCCTAAAACAGCTTACGACATTGCGTATTATCTTGCATCATTCATACTATATAGCCACCAATTAATTGCTAATTTCTTCTCACCTTCACCATAGAAACACACAAACACACAGACACACAAAAACACACACACCATAACACGTACCAGGTACATTTCGTACGATCGAGCATTTCGGGTATAGAGAAAATAAAATTAATAAAATAGGCCTCTTCCTACATAAATTTGGTAGATAAAGATTTTTCATTTGGATTCATAAGAATCTCATTGACTACCTGATATGAGAGTGTAAAAGGTAAAGCGGTAAGTCAAAGTGCTGGCCACACTGTTTTCTCTAAAACTGGCGTCATTTATCATTCACCACGATATTTTTACTTTACATGTCATGTTTAAGTTTTGAATCTATTTGATTTGAACCATTCCAGAGGCGCGGTAAGTTTTCTCATGGTGGCAAAGTTCCTCACGAGCTCTTCGAGGACACAGCCCACCTGGCACCACATGGTGTCCCCTCGGGCATGGCAAGGAATTTGTCCAACACTCGGCTTGCCAAAGATGTCAAGCAAGGTAATCATTACAAAATATCTTATTCATTTTAACTTCTGACTATAGCCTATTTTATACCTCACTTATAACTTAAGACGTTTATATAACAAGCTGTGGGGGTTTTAGGGGGTTTCCGTAACGGGGCTTAAAAATGTTGCCAAATGCCGATACTAAAGTGCGAGCCTAGAGCCCTAGATACTCTATGTAGCGCACTAAACCAGTATTGACCATTACTGGCCAAGTGAGATGGTCTACAATGCAAGCTAATTTGACTAATAACTAATAGAATGAGATGGTCTACAATGCAAGCTAATTTGATTTAAAGTTCACAGCTTTACAAACAGATATTAAAGTTTGAATGTGTCGATTTTCTTTCTTAGAATATGGGTCAGTGACCAATGATAATGGCTCTTCATTTGCTGTTCAAGGACAAAGAGACGGTAAGCAGAGAAAGGGTTAAGTTTATTTGTAATTATCACCATATTTATTTTAAGCTCCTCACAGTTTGTTTCGAATATTTTAACATTTAACTTTTTTCATTGATCCTTGAATAAAAGGAGGAGTGAGAGAAAGTCAGCTTTCTTGCTCTGAATTTTTTTCCTTAAAAGAGTGTCTCTTTCTCATGATTTCATGAACTAGTTGCTTCGTTTTTTTTTCCCTGGTTCCCAAATGTATCTCTAAATAAGTTGTTTTAGTTCCCTAGTTAAAAGCTTTTATCTAATAATGTAATCTAATGTACACAACACATTTTTTTTTTGTTTTATAGGTCAGTTAAGAACATCCAGTAGACGACAGGAGGAAAATCCTCTACATCAAGTAAGGGTTTACCTAGTATAGGTTTTATCTTTTAGAGTTCATTATGCATGACATAAATAAAACTTCTTTTATCGAAGAACATAACTAATGACCTTATAAAGGACTACTCAATATTGTCTTTATTTCAATACAAAAGTTGTAACTGAATGTTTACTATCAACATATCGTTTTGGGCATTCTGTCAGGGCCGGCCTTAGATGATTGGAGGCCCTAGGCGAAGTGAATTCGGTGGCACCAAATGAAATAGAAAAAACAAAATATACAGTGAAAAAAAAAATTACGCAATTTATTAAAAACCTATTGTATTCCAACAAGTACCCTGACAAAATGTGGGTCACCATTCCAACCTACAATACAAGTCTTGCAATTTCTTCTCTAAAAAACTGTTTTGAGTCCTGTGCGAGGCCCCCACCAATCGGAGGCCCTAGGCGGCTGCCTAGTTTGCCTCTGCTAAGATCGGCCCTGATTCTGTTTCAGAGGAGGTCAATTAGTAGCGGAAAAAAAAGCTACTTTTTACTACCTGATATTACCTCCCTTTCGAAAACGAATAAAATTTAAGTTTCTTTGTAGTTTGTATAGTGTTTTAAGGATTCGGCTCGTTATTGGTTGCATTGTAGACTAAATATATAAGTGGTCGAGTGTCTGTTCGATATAGGGGGGCCTTCACATACTAGATAGTATTTTCAACTTCTAAAAATATGAAGACTTTTGCTTTCTTTTGTATCTATAAAATAGGCTATATTTCCATTAACGCCTTTATGGCTACACAAAAGTATTGCTATAAGCAGTTTCAAAACGTCTTGAATTTGAATATATTAAAACTCGAAATCTTTCTTTGCAAGACTGCACAACGGAAGCATTTACAAACATCATGCATTAAAATCTTAGCAAATTATTATTATCTATTTCAATTTTTTTTATTTACTTCATTTATCCCATTTTGTTCGTCTGCTGCCAGGGTTACGAAGGAGACCGGATTACCATGTTTGAGCCCCCTTGTCTGCCCACACACATCTATCAACAGCAACCCAAGAACAGCTATGACCAGGATTACGGCCCATGATGTTATATGCCTCTTACCTCCGACTTTAGAGTTGAATTTGTTAGTAGTATATATCTATTTTGTTTACTATATTCCATTTATTGTACTGCCTGCAAAATCGTATGAATATTGTTTTTGTTAACTGGTATAATGACTTTGTTGAGTTGATAATATTTGTATATCAACTGGATGGATACATTTAACGTATTTTATTTATAGAGCTGGAAATAGTATCACTATGTGAGATGTCTCCAATCCAAACAAATAGTTCTAGATAGAATTCAATGATTTGTAATCATTGATAACTGCGCGATATTGTCATATGTCAGTTGAAAGGTAGAGATCCATGCCTAGCTTACCAGGCTGAGAATGAGACTTCATTGATGTTTTAAAAAAAATAAAGCAAATCTATATCATTCTATCAGAGAAAGCACTAGGTAATGTACTAGAGATGGTATAAAAGTTTGCAAATTTAAATCAGCATATTAAGAATTTAATAGAGATTGAAGAGTAAAAGGTAACTATTTTCAGGGAGCATCTGAAGTTTACAAATCTTATAATGTTTGAATGTCAAAAACTAACAAATCTCATCGGGACACGCATTTAAATGTAATTTATAAAATTAAAGTTTCCCTTTCAGCTCTTGCGATCTATAGGGCAGATGATGTAAAGGTCACAGTTAACAAGGGTGTCATGTGGCCAGCACAACGACCAGCCGCTGTTCTTTTCCCCACCTAATTTCAACTAAGGTACTCATTGGAGCTGGGGAACTCCGAGGCCCTCAAAGATCATGAAATTAAAAATCCTAGTCTTCATCAGGATTTGAACCCGGGAACACCGCTTTACCGCTTAACCACAGCGCCTACTTGTAATCTATAGCATGGAAAAATTCTGATTTATTGCTTTTAAAAGTGAAGCCAATAGTCCATAATTTCCATCCTTTTTTTTCGATGAAAGATATTAAGATAGGTCAAAGCTATTTATATTTTACATAGACAATGGGATTCGCTTTATTTTTATTTTTGTTATAGTTCACTGTTGTAGCAGTTACTGCACTATTACTAGTTGATGGAGAAAAAACTAATTTAGATTTGAGAGTAAATGTTACAGATAAATGCTGGGTATCAGATACCAGGAAAATACAAATGTAAATATATGCCAAAAAGAAGAAGTGATGCACAGTGTTCATCTCTACTCTTTGCCAATCCAGGGATTAACAATTAATATGTAAAAAGGACGTCTCAGTAATTTTTAGTAATTAGTGATACCTTGTTTGCAGGGGTGGACTGGACGTCTAAATCGGCCCGGACATATCTTTACTATCAGGCCCTTAAATTGTATATATTCATAATATAAGATAAACGGATGAAACCTACAAGTATGTGTCAGGGGTTCCTTTATATGCTTGTCTTTGTCTTGGCGCGCTAGGGGGTTCCTCAATACTCAATTACAATTGCGATCTTATGGTCTGTGGAGTATGCCCTATCATGCCGAAAACGACCAACTGTCTTCACTTTTCCCTCAACCAATGTCAGGTACCTTTTAGAGCTATATGGATCCCGAAATTAAAAACAGTCGCACTAGGATTCGAAAGCCAAGCGCTTTACCACTCAGCCACCGCGATTCTTGTCTAAAATGTAGGCTATTACATTATTTCGAAAACATGTGTTAGATAAAAGTAGTATTACACTGTAAAAGTTTATTTGAACACGAAAACAATCACTTTTATAAGATATTATAAAACCTCAATCCATGAGGCCCTTTAGGTGCGGTACCGGCCCACCGGGCATTTGCCCGAATGGCCATATAGCCAGTCCGCCCCTGCTTGTTTGCACCCTACTGTGATCATGTGATGAGAATGTTTTACTTGCAAATACGCCTATATAATACAGCCGATTCATTTTTTTTTGTAGTTACATTGACGTCAGGTTCTACTATAAGGTGGTTCTGTTATATCCTTGGACTGTATGGCTACCATTTCAGTGATGTGTGGGGCAAACATATTTGTATGCTATAGTCATTTAGGATAATGACAATTAAGATAATAATAATAATAATAATAATAATCTTTATTGTCCGTAAGGAAATTTGTTTTACAATTTGTGTATTACATCAAACGAAACATAACTATAAAAAAAATGTACATTCACACCAGACTCGCTCATAATTTACATGTAAAAATTTTATATCAGATCGTTATAATTAGTTAAATAAACCAAGCTGTGGTATCATGGAGTCCTATAGATCCCAGTGCTGAATACATTGAAATATTTCTAAAACTTGTTAGACTCATAAACCTCCTATGCATTTTCAAGTAACATATCTTTAAAAAAATTGAATTAGAAAACTTAGTTTTTGGTAAAGCATTTAGGTTTACATTTCAGTTCATGTTTGATGAAGATTGGTTTATCGTTGCAAAGATGTTTTAAATTTCAAAACTGTGTCCTAAAATGATGACAGTAAAAATTATTATTCTGAGCAGCCTATGTCAATTTTCATGAAATATGATGATTCTGAGTCATAAAGACCCCAATGAAACATTTCAATATTTTAAATTTAGCCCATATAAAAACGATGGTGTACTCTTAGTCTTCTGTTTCTGTCTGCGGTGCTGTTAATGAAGCGCTGTGACAATATCTATATTTCAAATTTATTTTTATTTTGACTGCCTGAATTGTGAGATTGTTAAATACACATGTTGGACCCAATGTGACAAATTGAAACTAAGTTTTTCCATAGGTGAACTCTGACCTCTTAAAACAAGCAAAATATTGTTGAAATCGTTTTTTTATTAAATCTTTTCTATGAAGAAGTACTAAAAATTGTCATTTATCTCAATACTGCAGGAATAAGCTCCCTTTATTATATAAAACATATAAAACAAAATTAATTAATTTCCTCTGTTTAATTAGCTAACTGGCTAATATTTTTGTTGATTCGTGTATTGTCATCGACTATGAATAATTATGCATAATTTAAACGTGATCCGAGATGGGATATAAACATAATAAGGGAAATAACTCCACCTATATAGTTACATCTCTCAATAAGTATTAATTTCCCTTTTTCGATATAAAAAAACACAAAATAATTAATTTACAATAAATAAATAATTTTTTGATTGGTCCCTGTTTCGTTAGGTATAACAAATAATTGTGTAAAGCTTCAACCTGATCCGTTAATGGGTGTGGGAGACATAACGTGTACAGATCTTGTACCAGACAGTGATATAAGATTGGTTTGGCCAATAATAGAATATGCATCCTGTTTGGGACCCCATAACTCAAGAAAACATTAAGAAACTGGAACAGACACAAAATAGAGCAGTGAGATTCCTAACAGACGAATATCCACATTTGACTAGAGTAACACCTTTTGTAAAATCACTAAATTTAGAAAGCCTTCAGGATAGAAGATTTAAAAATAAAGTAGCAATTTTACATAAAAGACTGAACTAAATCTTCAAATACAAAAACAAAATTTAACAAAATACCCAGAAAGACGCAAAGATAACGACATAATTCTCGTCCCATATGCTAGGACAAATTTGTACAAATACTCCTTCTTCCCTAGTGCTATTAGAGCATGGAATGGGTTGCCTAAGCTAGCCAGGAAAACCAGTGACTTGGCAGAATTTAGGTCATTGCATGGCTAAATGCGTGACGCGTAATCTTCTTTTTTGAAGTAACGTCTGTATTATATAAGATATGTAAAAAACAAAAGTAATATCATAGCTACAACAGTACACATAATTCCAATTTAAAGTTAGCCTTAATAAAAAAAATATCTTCCTTTTTAACAATTCATTTTGCCTTGACATACAGAATATTTTGGGGCCCCTCCTAAAAAAAATCGTGCACTCTCCCCCATTTCCAATGTAAAATCCCCTTTAGTTTGAAACTGAACCCTGCGACGTAGGTAACATTTCATTAACTACTTGGTAGCTTTACATCCACTTTGGTAACTATGTATCACACTGGGTCAAATAGTGTGCAGAAAAAAGCTAAAAGAAACATATCATCGATCTTTATATGCTAATACAGAAAAGCCTGGCCCTAGACGTCTATTGTACATTGAGACTTTGTTAGCTAGAGTTGATACAATGAAGCATTTAGTACATATAATAGTGTACATTGTGTAACATTGCATTATTGTAAGTAGAAGTATACAAATACATTAGTTATTCTTCAATGTTGTTCTAGAGTTTCGTTTTCCTTTTATATTCTCTGATACATTCTCATCAATCATTCTCATCAATCATTCTCATCAAACTCCATTTCACTGTGAGAGTGAGAGGCTCCAGAAAATCTGCTGTTGTGCGTAATATGTCTAGGCATGGTCTAGACCAGTGGTCTTCAAACTTTTTTTTTGCCTAACGTCCCTTTTAGTATTTTTTTTCTTTTAAAAATTCCGCCAGCGCCCCCCTCTAAGAATAACACTTATAAAGAAGCGTGAGACGACCCCATGCCAAAGGCGATCTTCTATGAGTAGGACGGAGTTACAGAGGTGCCACCGTAAGCGCTATAAAGATAAACTTAGGCGCCATTTCGCCCTCACTGGCATAGTGTAAAGTACCTGACAGCAGAGGCCCCTGAGAGAGACAGTTGAAGAGTTCTCACAAAAGCTGCGGGACAAACATTTGAGACTCAAAGAAAACCCATTATTGAAGTCAAAAGACGGAAAGAAAACTTAAATAGACCGCCAGCAGACAACGGCTTTGTCTGCACTAAATTCGGGAAAATATGCAGGTCGCAACTGGGTTTACGTAGTTATGTGAAACACTCAGTCGTAATATTTGGAATCGAAGGCTAAAGCAGCCAATATTATCATTATACAAAAATTATGTCAAATAACTTACAGTGATTACACACAAAAATTAATCCCATTGTCATGACTTTCTTTCAAATCCTAAGAATAGTCCCCTTCTACATTTTTTAATATTAGGGCCAACTGTTTTTAGGTTTAATTGTAAATTTAGTTTTATTTTTTAATATAAACATTATTATTTCTGAATTCACTACAAAAAGAAATTAAGATAATGGGTACCTTGTGCCTCCTGCAGCCTGACAATATTAGAAATTTCAAGCTTTAAATTAGCCAAAGCAAGGCGAAGGTCTCCTCTAGTGGCTACATCCAGTTTATTTCTTAACTTATTCATTAAGTTTGTTACGCACTAAATCTAGGTTAACTATGTATGTTGATGGAAAAGCTAAAACATAATTCCATTTTCGACATTAGTTTTGGAATTTTACTGAAACATTTAAATGCAGCCAAATCTCTGCTGTGCCTCCAGGAGCGTAGTTAAAAATTTTCCATCATTTGGGGCCCAGTATTTTGAGTAATATTTAATTTAATTAATTAAAAAAAACACTCATTTGGGGGCCCGGAGGGATTTTCAAATTTTCTATCCCCCCCTCACCCTAGCTACGCCACTGTGTGCCTCCTATGTTTATATATTCTTTTTTTTTTTTTACTGAAGACATAATCCTGTAAATCTATTTTTTCCTGCAACTCAATTTTAATATCAGATGTTTAATAATTGTCATTTATATATATATATATATATATATATATATGTATATCTATATATATATATATTAATTTTAGAAGCGAATTGTAATTTCTTCATAGAGCATTGTTTTTTGAATTGCAGAGATATCGGTGTCCTTAGGCAGTAATTCATTTGTCAACAAACAAGTTATATCTCGATAAAAGAAAAAAAAAGATACATTTCTTTCCTATCAGTCTGAGGCTCGTTTTATTCATTTGCGTTAGATGCCATGTTAAACAATATTTTTAGCCTACTTTAAGTCATCGCCAACCGTTAAATCTTCGTTTCTCAAAAAAATCCAAATTGTATTTAAGAGCTTAACAAAACGAGCAATAACAAACCCCTTTAGAAATCTATCGAACTTTAGTTTACAACAAGAGTCTAACATCTTTTTCATCATTTGTTTTACAAATATGTTGAAAGATGAGACTATTTTCGGCATGGGTTTGTATTTTATTTACAATTTTTATAATTAGATTCAAATAGAAATGAAGTTGCGGGCTAAACTTTTCTTGTGTATCAGAACTCACAATGTGAATAGTGAATAGATCTGTTCTTTATTCTATATTACCTATGAAGTCATTGTAGCGTCCAACCACTGATGGTTCCCTATATGTCGTCATAAGCTACATAACTAGAAAATTTTGAAATAATATTTCATCACTAACCAAAAAAAAAGTATTTTCATATATATGTTATACATATGTTTTTGTTTTTTTTTGTTTTTTTTTAAATAATTTTAGTTTTAATCAATTTTCAAACAATATCAAAAGACTTTAAAAAAAACTATGCATTTTTCTAAGAGGCCACTAAAACATATCCTGCTTTGCCGTTTTTTTGTTTTGTTTTTAATTTTGTTGTAATAGTAGATTTTTATAATTGTTCATGAATATTCTTAAATTATTTTTGGATATTGCTATATGTTCGTGAAGCCGAATTGGTTTCATAACCTAATCTGAAAATGCCGTCATTCAAAATAAAACATACTTTTTATCTAGTGACAATTCACTAAAACTCTTTGTAATATTCCATTACATACCAGCGAGTTTTCGTAACAAAACTTTATCAATGTTTTTTGTTTAAAAAAAAGTTAAATTATTCTATTTGAATGTTAGCTTTAACGTTTTTTTGCAATTAACATTTACATATCAATATATTAACATATGTAGATAAAATAAACTATAATCTAAAAGGCGCATAACCTACTTTGTTTATCAAATCATAAACGTTTATGCGTGCTAGATCTAAGGACACTAGATACCCTTACGGCAAAAAAGTAAGAATTTAAAACTAGAAAATGGAATTCCCGAGCTCAAATTTCTAACGTTGTTTCTGTTCTTAAATTAGAAGCCAGCTAAGTATAATTTGTCTATATTTACTTTTTCTGCTTTAATTTTGAAGAATTTTAATTGTTTTTTGTTTATGCACCTTTAATTTCCTCTTTCCCCCTTTATATCCAGCACCCCCTTTTGTGCCCAGCGCCCCCCCAAAATCTCGAAAACGCTCTCCAGGGAGGGGGCATAGCGCCCCCGTTGAAGACCACTGGTCTAGACAAAGACTTCTTTATTGATCCTTATTGGAGATTAGTTGTGATTACTTGATTAATATTTCTTGAGTATATTGTGTATTTAAAGTGAGTTATTAGCCTGATTTTATTTTTACAATAGACCAATTCTGAGATTAAGAAAAAGTTGGGAAAAGACGTGTAGGAAAGTAAATATATGAATAACATCCCTCATTCGTGCTTGTGGCGCCAAAAGGCTCGTTGCGCCAGGGCCCATGACCAGTGGCGGCGCAAGACAAATATTATTTGGGTCGAATTAGGCCTATATACGATACACGGAACTGTCAAAATTATAGAGCTATTTTTAACAAGGTTACAAAGACAGCTTGTGTGGAAACAAAAAATCCAAATCGGCCCCTGAAGCGGTCCACCCAGGCAGGTGAAAAGGCAGGTCTCGATATTTTCAGAAAGAACATCAGAATTAAATTCTTTCAAAAACAAATGACAGAGAAGAATGGAGAAAGAAGGTTGACAGATCTTGTGTGGTGCCCCAACGGTCCAGCAGACCAAAGGATAGGTGAACGTGAATGTGAAGTTAAATGTGAACTTGGCCTAACTGATGTCTTATAATGAATATCTAATTGATCTATTTGTTTTGTAAAGGGTCAATCTCTTATTAAAATCCTAAAAAAAAAAAAAAAAAAAAAAAAAAAAACATTTGCGTAAAGAAAAAAAAAATCCTTTAGTTAAGTGTCCTATGGCCATGCTGAACCGCTGCAGTTCACGTGATAATATGAAAAGCTACTTTTTAATTAAATATTATGGTGTCAGATTTTCACACTCTTTTCTAGTTTACGAGATCTAAAGGGAAAAGATGGACAGACATTTTACACAAAACTAATGGAGTCTTTTCCCCTTTCGGGGGGCCGCTAAAAATAAAATAAAAAAAAAAGAATTTAAAGAAACAGATATTTCCTTTTTTAATCTCTAACTGAATCCTAAATCTAATAGTCTTGTAATTCATCTTAGAGGGCTAGAGGTTGTATCGTCTGCTATTCCAAGAAAATTGACAAATTTTAATCAAGTCACTTCTGACCCCGAAGCTGGACGTTTTGGCGCGATGGCTGTTTCCGGATATTTCCAGGACTTATTCGTATATTTTGCAATTTCAGGAGATTTCCATGAGCTCCTGTTGAATGACAGGAGGCCGCGGGAAATCTGTTACAAGTTAAACGATGGTTTAATTTAATAATTTATACACTAAGAATTAGCGCCGGTCCTATGAAAGTGCGGGGCCCACTGCGGTGGCATAAGAGCGAAGCCCACTGCGGTCACCTAAGGCCGGCCCTACAAAATAGCGACTAGTAACTTTAATTACAATAATGTGTGCTTATACAAAGACTATATATATACTTCTAACTGTGCGCACCACGCCTATATTTTTCAATTAAATAAGTCCCGTACACTGAGGCGTCCTTGTTTGCAAGGTAGTGTTGGTAGAATGACTTCCGGTGAAATAGTTTACTATATAAAGAAGCCATCACTAAAGATTTTAATTACCACTTTTACACCAAATGATGAATGGAAACTCAATTGTCATCGAAGAGTTTTCAGAGGTAAGTGTGCACAAATCAATTTGTGACTTAAATCTATAAATGTAAAGTTTTATAACTTATTTTCTTAGCCAATACAGACTAATATATTAGTTCGTGTAATTTCTTGTTTACGACATTGATGAAATCTATGTTGTTGGGAAAGAATCAGTATGAGTTAAGGTACATTTATATGCTATTACTATAATAGGCCTACTACTCAATGTATCTAGAAAGTTTTCGGTAGCCCTATTTAGCGCACTAAGTGAATAACCATAGTGTTGGGCAGAGAAGAATGTGAATGTTAATTTGAAGCATTCTAATTTCATGAACGTTTTCTCGGAGGTTCTCGCGAATCTATTTGAAAAAAATTATATGTAGCAATCATATGACAAAACGGAGTCCAGTTTCAGATCTCAAACAAATCCACAATAAATTTGTTCAGGACAGTGAAGAAAGAAAAGACACACCGACGATTGACACCAGTGATGACCAGACAGACAGATAAATAAATGACAGACAGATAGTAAGACCGAACACTATGCTCACAATCACTAGGTCCCTAATACTGAACAATTCTAGCACGCACTCCAGGACACGAGAATGGACGTAAATAACTTTCTCTTTTAAAGGACCGTCTGTGATTTAGAAGACAAAAGCCAAACAAGCTAGACAGACGACCGACAGAAAGACAGTAATCAGAAAGAAGATGAAAAGATAATGGACAAACCATAGACTTATATATTATATTTAGACTGGAAACCAGGAAACAAATTCTTATTCGCGATTGATCGATTTACAGACCTATAGATTTTTATCATAGTCTATGGTTTAGTTGACAAGATTTTTTTTTTTGATTTTTTTTTGCGTTATGATTAGATTAATCCAAAAGTTCAGCCTAACAGACACACTGTAAAATATGTGTGTTTATACTCTCAATCCAATTCCAGTATTCCAGCTGGAGCTGGCATCTCCCAAGCTGATGATCATGCTAGCAGACTTACACGTCTACAGCACCAAGGCAGAGGGATATGCTTCTGAGACCACGACCGAACCAAGGAACGTAAGGGCTAAGTTAATTGGGCATTCACGTATTTATAAAGTCAGCAGTCAATTTGATGAGTTAACTATTTCATTTATCCATACTTACTTTGTATATTACTTTAGGTTGTATGATTATACTCCTCACTTTTGTAATCCCTCCCCCCTTTCATTTTAATTACATTAAACTATTTTATCTTGTTGACGAAAAGGGATTCTTTTATCCATCGTATGCTACCTGTGTGCTCTGGTTCCAATCTGTAACGAACGCTGGTCTATGGTGGCATTAGAAGCCCCTAGACCTAACGTCACCAAAACTAAATTATTTCAATAATTTATTGTTTTTAATTAAACACACCTCCCAGAGCCCCGTGACAATGGTGGCCTTTCCCAGCGACGTGTGACAATCAGTCGTACATAAAGCAATAAACTATATTGATTATGATTTAAAATAAGAGTGAGAATTTTATTCTATGCTATTTACACAATGATATTAACATGAATGATAATATAACTAGTAATTAAGGTTAAATATACATTCATAGTAACTAATTAAGGAATATTACTGTAATAAGCACATTTTATAATGTTCCATAACAACACTGGACAAGATACCAACAGTGACTTTAAACAACATCAACTGTTGCACAACCTGCACAGAAGATTCTTCACTGTAACAAGATACTTCAGAAACTGTCACTGAAACACCGACTCTGACAATGGCCATCGGGAACTATCACTGAAACACCGACTCTGACAATGGCAATCAGACTTACTTAGACTTAGGTCCTCCCGCGCCGTTCGGCGCATTGGGCGGCAAGCTGTCTCCATAAAGATCTGTCACTGGCAATGTCTGAAGCCTCCTCCCACCTGGTGTCCACTGTTTTGAGGTCCTCCATGAAGGTGTGTCGCCAAGTAATACGAGGGCGTCCCTGTTTGCGCTTTCCTTGTTTTAGCTTCCATGTTATCGCAACTCTTGGTGTGCGTAATTCATTTTGACGTAGAACATGTCCCGCAAACCTCATGCGACGCTCAGTCACAACCTCACCAAGTGTTCGACTCCCAGTTCGGCATAGGATTTCCTTGTTTGAGACCCGATCTGTGTAACTGACTCCCAAAATCCGTCTCAGCCATCTCTGTTGAGCCACATTTACTCTTTTCTCAATTTTGACAGATGACTTCCACGTCTCACATGCATATGTAGCAGTTGGAATGACGATTGTGTTGAGAAGGTGTATTTTTGTCTCGAGTCCAATGGCTTAACTAGTCCAAATAGGCTGCAGCCTTTGGAAAATGCTCCCTGCCTTTCCTATTCGGCACTCTACATCATGGTAAGCATCTCCATCATTTGTTATGATGCTGCCAAGGTACGTGAACTTGTCCAGCTCTTCAAGCTTTGACTCGCCAAGTCTGACGGGGACACCCTTTACCTTATATCCTACTCGCATAATTTTAGTCTTATCCAAGTTTATGCGGAGGCCAATTTTGGGTGCCTCTCTGTCTAGGCTCTCCGTCATTTCTTGAATGCATTTATTTGTAGCCCCGAGTAGTGCAACATCATCAGCAAAGTCCAAGTCCGTCAATCGGAGCTGTTCATGCCATGGAATACCAAAGGCAGTCAGGTTCATTGCTCTCCTCATTATGTAGTCGATGGCTAGGAGGAAAAGGAAGAGAGATAAGATGCACCCCTGTCTCACACCTGTCTCGATTGTAAAAAACTCTGTTGTTCCCTCTTCTGTTTTAATGCAGCAACTAGATTGACTGTAAAGGTGTCGTAGGATCTGGATACCGTATTCTCTAACTATTTTCCATAGTGATTCTCGGTGGATACTATCAAACGCTTTTTTGAAGTCCACGAAACTGATCGTTAGCCGTTGTTGGTACTCAAGACTTTGTTCTATGATATTTCGTAGAACGAAAATCTGCTCTGTACATGATCTGCCTCTTCGGAAACCTGCTTGTTCTTCTCTGAGCCTTTCATCTACAGACTGTTGAAGCCGTCTCAACAAAACAGTGCTGAAAACTTTGCCCGGGACAGAGAGGAGAGTAATGCCCCTCCAGTTGTTGCAGTCTGCCAAGTTGCCCTTTTTGGAAGCTTTACAATCACTCACTTTTGCCAGTCCTCTGGGACTTTTGAAGTTCGCCAACAGAGATTTAAAAGATCTGTCATTCTGTTAACAATGGCAATCAGAAACTTACTGAAACACCGACTCTGACAATGGCTATCAGAAACTGTCACTGAAACACCGACTCTGACAATGGCAATCAAGAACTGTCACTGAACTTTTGAACGTCAACACGAACCATGGTGAGGACTACAAAGTCAAGGGTAGCCTAACACCAGTAGGCCTACCGACGATATAAACCCAACGTTGAAATGGGTAACGCAAACACTGAAAGCCTAGAGTAGATCCATTAGTGTAGAGCATAAGAAGTAACACACCGTAACGATCGGCATCAAAAGTATCTTGTCATCTGGCACCTCCAGCATATCGTCATAAACATACAGGGAACCAAGTAAAATATTAAAAGAAAATCTTAAAAAAAACAAACAATTAAAAAAAGCCTGTATTAAGTGTAATTGTATCAATTAGTTTTCAGCAGTCATGCGATTAAATTTTGTAATAGATCTAGACAAAAATTAAACTGCGATTACAAATATGTTTACCAATTGTTTTGTTTAGCGCAATTTCATGTTTTTAGCTTTCTCAATGAGCCTAACTCATGTTTGTACCAGATGGGTAAAATAAAAAAAAAGGGGGGGGGGGAAGAAAGGGGATATCTGTTAATGTTACTGTGATCGCTTTTTAAATGCATTTTCAAAAAAAAAAAAAAAAGGATGTACGAGTTGAATTCGAACTTGAGGGTTCAAGCTTCCCCAGTCCAATGTGTTAACCATTGTGCCAGCGAAGTGCTTTTCAAAATTGAAGCTTTATAGTTATCTATTGTTAGTTTTAATGGATGACGTATAAAGGGAATTAATTCAATCACCACATCTGTCAAGTACCATTAAAGTACTAGTTCTTTCCCTTATTTGATACTAAAAACAATTAATTACCAATAGCTAATTAATTGGTTGATTTTTTTTGTTTGTTTAATTGATTGTTGTTTTGTCAGGTACAGAAATAACTGTGCGAAATTTTACCTTTATCTGAGAATGGGTGTGGGTGAAAAAAAAGTGTCCAAAAGCAGTCCAAACCCCCGAGTATAGGAACACGGGTTTATGTTCTGTTGCTGATTTTAAGTTCTTTAAATGTTTAGGGCATCTTGAGACATTTTTTTTTGTTTAGATTTAAAATAAAATTAGTTTTAACAAAAGTACAATGATTTGAACCACTTTAATCTCATCTCCAATTGCTCTTGTGGGCCCCAACTGGTGATGAGTAATGGCCCAAGCGCAATGAACTGTGACCAATCGTTATAGAAGGTCTGAACACTGACATGCGACGTCGCAACCCCTGCGCAGTTTAAACCAATAGCTCATTGCCAGACTCATCGCCACGTCAAAGAGTCATGGAGTTTGGTGACTAGTTTCCTTTTTTTTTTTTTTTTTTGTTTGTGAAGAGGTTTTCAACCTCAAACCAGCAATCATAACGCTGGGGCAATTAAAATCTCTCGTCCAAAATAAAAAATAAAATGTCGCAGGATTTCGGCGTTGTGTGTGTAAGGGAGTTGAACCCCCTACTATTTGAACAGCAGCTCCCTCTCACCGGCCTGAATGAACAGTGTACACCACGCATTCACCGCTCTGTCTGGCGGGGGTCAGACTCGGGGTTAAATTCGTGTTTAGTTTGATGTTCGATTCCAGTGTCACGGACGCTCCGGACTCGCGAAGTAGAGACGCGGCCAGAGGCCGCGTACGCCGGGGCCCCGCCATATTCCTTTAATCTACCAGGCTAACCGTGCGGGACATGCCATATATGTAACGGCTCTTAGAGGGGCGGCGCCTGGATGTTGACAATGGTTGTGGGAGCTCTTTTACATCCCCTTACAATGCTCTCGCACTCTCTTAGGCACTCACAGGGGAGCTTTGATTTGCTACCCTTTGGCCTAATTGTCACATCTCACAATCGTTTCCACCTGGGCGCCACGAGGGGGCAGGCTAGCTTGTCCGGGTGAACCCCTACTAAATCTAGAATCTATATCTAGATTATATTTTAAATTTGTGTATTTAAGGAATAAAGAAACAAAAAAAAATGCTGTGGTGCTCAAGCTTTATTTTTCTCTGATACTATCATACACTGAATTTAAATCAAAAAGACTGGCAGAGGCGTAAGACGATGGACACGCGTAGGACGTAATTATCTTCGTTTTTTGAAGTAACGTTGTATTTTATAATATTGTGTCGCAATAAAAGATAAGAAATCTATAATTAAGCTATTAAAAATCGAAAGTTGAAAATAACGTCTTCCTTGTGTTTATTTATTTTTGGTTTTGATTACCATCTTAAAAACAAAGATGGCGTCAAGTCCAAAGGATAAGTTTGAAGCAGCAGTGAAAGTGATTCGAGGTTTGCCTAAAAATGGTAGGCTAATGTTTTATAATCTAGTTCATATTCATAAACTAGATATATCTGTTTGCTAACGGAGAAGTTAGATCTACTTGTATTAGGTCTATATTGTTTGTTTTTTTTGCTAATTCTACACAGACGACATACTCGGACTCGATCATGACATGAATATGAATAATATGATAATAATAATGATAGTGATACTACTGATACTCATACTGTCACCTGTGTGCTGTGACATAGACATAAAGATCGTGACAGTCACAGTGATACTAGTGATAGTCACATTCACATAGTCATAATGATAATAATAGTAATTTATTTATAAAGCGCTGTTAACAAACAAAATGTAGGCTCAAGGCGCTGTAACAACATTACAAACAAAAACACGAAAGCTAAAATGACAGTTAATCTAAAAAGTTTTAAACAGATAGGTCTTAATGTTCTTCTTAAAAGTGGTGTAACATGTTGTCTGTCTGAGATCAATGGGGAGTGAGTTCCAAACCTTTGGTCCTTGAACTGAAAAAGCCCGCAGACCGTAGCTTTTGAGGGAGAAACGTGGCACTACTAAAAGCAGGGCTCTCTGGGGGACATATGGAGTAATCAGTTCGCTAAGGTACAAGGGCATCTCGTTGTTATATATACACTGATGACAAAGTGTGGGGACCTTGTAATTGATTCTCGCTTTCACTGGAAGCCAATGGAGTGAGCGCAAGAGCGTAGTAGCAGAATCTTGTCTATTTTTTTTAAGGACTATTCGAGCGGCGTTGTTCTGTATACGTTGCAGCTTGGCTATTTTGTCATCAGGTATACCTGCTAGCACGGCGTTGCAGTAGTCAAGGCGGAAGAGTATGAATGCCACAGCTAGCGTTTTTGTTGACTCCGTTGTTAAATATGGTCGGATCTGGCCAAATCTGCGCAGCTGCAGATAAAGACCTTTGCAGAGCTGACTTATGTGTGGGTCGAAAGATAGTGTTGAGTCGAAGAAAACTCCAAGATTACTAAGTGACTAACTAGAGTAAAGCAGGCCTATATCAGATATTTCTTCATATATTTATTTATGCATCTTAAAACTTAATGATATATATTTTGATGGTTATTACAGAAATGTGGTAGTATAAATAAGTCATAGTGCAATTATCCATTTTTCTAATTTTTAACACATAGTTTTGTATTCTTGTGCAAGATTGTTTTTCTACTAGGCAATGTAGTACACTGGTATATGAGAGTGCATGTTTTGTTTACTCATACACATGAATGGGGATTCTTCCGGTACTAAGACTACTGTATAGTCCCATGATGCATTAGCCTAGCAAGACCTACATATTTGGATTTCGGATTGAAAGGAGAACATGTATATTAATAAACACTTCCCTTGCTTTCGATTAAATAAGTGAGGGTTGAGTTCATTATTATTTAGATTGTCAGAGATCAGATAAAGTAGCTTTTTTTAGTGAAGATTTTATTTGAATTGTGTGTATAGTATACATTTTTCATCTCTCTCATTGACCACTGTATGTGCCCAGACCTACAGTCTGAGAACCACTGTTTTAGAGTACCCATATGCTAGGACAAATTTGTACAAATGCTACTTCTTCCCTAGTGCTATTAGAGCATGGAATTGGTTGCCTGAGCTAGCCAGGAAAACCAGTGACTTGGCAGAATTTAAGTCATTGCATAATATGCATGACGCGTAGGACGTAATCATCTTCTTTTTTGAAGTAACGTCTGTATTATATAAGATAAGTACCTAATTGTTTGTGTTTGTGTCAACTGCGTCAGCTGAACAATAATGAACCCAAGGTACACCACTCAGAAGAAATTTTACAGTTCTGACATAAGAAAGTTCACACTAGAATCTTAGTCTTCTGTTAGAAGCTTTAGGATTTAATCTTGCTGCAGACGCTAAAACAGTATGAAAAGTTCTACTTGGGAGTTGAAACGACTTCACTTAATTTATTATTTAAGCATTACTAATACTTTCAATTTTACTTGATTAATAGACAAATAAAGATTAAAACCACAATCCAAATATAACAGTTTTTTGTCCTTAAAAAAAAAAGTAAAACCAATTTTACTACCCCATTTTGTCAGCACCATATGAGGAGGATGGTCGCCCACGGTTTGAAGAACATTAGGCTAAAAAATGTCAACAACGCTGAAAAAAAAAAATAGATAGTGAATTACATTAATATTAAATATAATACATTCACAAAGTGTGATAAACACAGCACATTGTATCTAGCATGGTTACTACATCAGATAAAATGCAAGTGGAAGTCTTTTGTTGAAAAAGAAGTAGAATTACAATTAGCATAATCTTTATTTATAAGACAGATCAAGAAACAAAATAAGTAATTAGATGTATGATTGAATACTATGGCATCCTCAACTAATGATGTCAGAAAACAAAAATAATTATGTGATGAAAGTGTTAAGGTTACAATTAATCTCCTTCAATTGACTGAACTGAAACTGATAACTTAACCTTTAGAACCTTCTTCAA
Source organism: Biomphalaria pfeifferi (assembly GCA_030265305.1). Classification (NCBI taxonomy): domain Eukaryota; kingdom Metazoa; phylum Mollusca; class Gastropoda; family Planorbidae; genus Biomphalaria; species Biomphalaria pfeifferi. Next base: position 1,399,824 of record JASAOG010000141.1, read on the forward strand.
TCTGATCTTAATTCTAATGAATGCAAGCATCAGTGAACAGCTTGTGTTTCATTTTAATTCCAGGCTCTTTTCAGCCTTCTCATGAACTCATGCTCAAGTTTTACAGTTATTATAAACAAGCTACAGAAGGACCTTGCACTGCAGCAAAACCTGGGTTTTGGGACTTAGTTAATCGTAAAAAATGGTAAAGAATTGTCTGTTATTATTATTATATAGTCCAGATAGAGTACATTCCAATTTTTTTTTTAGTACGACAGTTTTCTTTTTCAGTTAAGTTATGCTTTTGTACACCATCAGAAAGTTCAGACTTAGTCTATTTCATCTGCATATATATAGTATAGATTTAAGTTTAAACTAGTGTCAAACTTGCAAATTTCATATTATAACATGATTATTGGGGTTAGGGTTATGTATAGATGTATCAGAATCTGGATATCAGCAGTATTTTACAACATAAATTATTTTTTCACTTAGTTGCAAGTTTTTTTTTTTTTTTTTTGTTCATTTGGTAAAGTTAGGCTTATACTTACATGAATTTCAGTTAAGATTGAACAATATAAATAATAAGTTTTTCTGTTATAAAGGTATATAAAAAAAAAAAGCTCCATTTGTGGCAGATGCTGTAAAACTCATCTGTTTCTATGTCTAAGGAAAAATGAGCATGTCATCTGGCCAGCACAATGACTAACTACCTTTACTTCCCCAGTATTTGTCAGGTACACTTAAGATTTGGGTGGCTCAGGAGCATCCTAAAAATCCCAGCCTTCCCTAGGATTCAAACTTGAGACTTCTCAGCACTTTACTATTTGGCCATTATGTTCCCCCCTCTGATTGTGATTAGTATGAGTATCCTGAAAGATTTTTGTACTTTGAAATAGTTTGAAATGTTTCATCTCCTATTCTTTCTTGTAGGGAAGCCTGGTCAAACTTAGGTGACATGGAAAGTGAGACAGCCATGCTGATGTATGTGGATGAGTTAAAAAAAGTGAGCATAGATGTTCGGAAAACTTACTATCCACCGCAGGTATTGCAATTGTCAAGCCTCCACATAGGCCATAGGTGGAAAAATACTCCGCCAGTGCATGAAAAGTATAATTTATGACCCCTCAAGCTTTTTAAAACCTGCTTCAAAGTAATGTAATACAAATAGATTTGGTCAGCATCTGTATGTTACATAAGAATAATATGAAAATAATCAGTAATACTCACTATTAATTTATTTATAATAAAAGTGCTATTTTAATTTATTTTTATTTGAAATTTAAATAATGCTTTTATACCCTAAAAAACAAATTCTTTGCTTTTGAACTGATTTCTCAGAAGAATTATTTTATCTTGATCAAAACTATTTTTAGAAGACCATTTTTTTTATTTGAAAATCAAAGCCACAATTATATGAGATTGGTATACAATTTTAGTAATAATTAAAATCTTTTGGTTGTGCAAACAAATGTTGGAGTTGTTCTGTTATAAAAAAATAAAGTTTTGGTTGAGGGAGCTTGTGTTGTGTTTAGATTGCTAGAAGCTTTATTACATAAATATGGCTGAAGAATTACTGAAATACCCAGTAATAAAAAGACTATAGCCTATTGTTCTGTTTTACCTCCTAAGCACTGGTCAGTGAACGCGATTACTTTCCTTACAAAGAAAAAGAAAAAAGACCCAAGTTGGAATAATTGAAAACAATCCTTTCATTATGAGAAAAAGACAAAAAAAAACAAGTTGTAATGATTTGCTAATGTGTGAGATATTAGAATTTATAACTAAATAATTACATTCAATCTATAAACAGCAACATTGTGATCCCTAATATAAATAGAATAAGTGAACAATCTAAAGTTAATGGATTTAATTTTGGAGGCTTGACATACTCAGCTTAGTAGTTGATGAGAGACTGTGGAGCTATACATAGATAGATATTTGTATTTCTTCTTTGTTTATGTTTTTTTTTTTTTTAGTTAGTTAAAATTGTTTCCTTTATTAAGAGTGTATTGGTTGATGTTTTCAATTGTTTATTTTGTGCTGTATTTATTTGTAGTGATGAATTTCATTTCTGCTTGGTGATGGCTTTTTTTTTTTTTTTTTTTTTTTTTTTTAAATTTTATTTTGACTATTTAAAAAAAAAAAAAAGATTTCTATTGCCATGAATTTTTTAATTTAAAAAAAAAAAAATCATTTGAGACTTATTTTATAGTTGTTTTCTTTATACTGACAAATCTTTTATTTATTTGTTTTTTTGTTTGTTTCACTGATGGGTACAATATAAATTATTGTAACACCAACTAGTTGTTATAACTTATGATTTCCATAAAATGTCTCAATCTTCTTTTTTTTCCCCCAACCCTTTAGTCTATGAGAGATTTCATTTTCAATAACCCTTCCTCAACCAAGTTTGTTTTACTCTAACTAATATAATATTTGACTTAACTTTACTCTATGAATAATACTCTGTTATACTACAAGAAAGAAAAAAATAATAAACTTACACATCTTTCTACAAATGGGTAAATAGGATTTGTTTTAAAGATATAATCTTCTCAATTTGCACTTAACTACATATGTTTTATTGCTTATGATTTTTATTTATTTATTTTTTTTAAAATTTTGACAGTATAGTCCTAGTCCAACACATTTTAGTCCAAATTTATATTTTGCTTTGGTGCATTATGTTATGATATGTTTCTAGAAAGAACATATTGTTTTTCAATATTAGATTACAATTTTTTTTTTTTTTTTTTTTGAAGTGATACTTATATAGTTAATACATTTACAATGTCATAACAAGGTTTTAGAGTTGCTCAATGATATAGATATATAAACATGCTATCAGTGTCTTAAAGTTGTACTTATTAATCAATTGTATTCTGAAACTCTGATGTCCTATTAAAATTAGATGAAAACATTTTTATATCAAGGGTTTCAAAGATATCCAGTTTGTACTTAGGAAAAACTTCATGCATTTAAGGATGAATCTGTTAAATGGAGTTACAAAAAAAAATAAAATTCTATGTTATGTAAATCTGTTGGTCCCTTTTGAGTTTGGTATTGAAATTTTTTTTCCCCTTCAGATTGTAGAAACCATGCCACAGACTAATGCAGTCACAGAGTTCCTACAGAAACTAGATAACTTCTATGAGATGGTGGAGGACAGTGAGAATCAGAACACACTCAAGCTCCTTGACAAGCCCTGGCCTAGTGGAGCACCGGAAGACAATGAGGGTAGCTGGAATACTTAATAAAATCTTTACTGCTATATTAGTACCAGCCATACTTGATTTATAAACAGCAGGTACACCTTAAGAATTGTATGGTCGCTTCAGTAGCTGATGCTTTTTTTGAAAATTTCTGCATCTGTCAGAAATTAAATTTTAATTCAACAGCTAGTATTGCAATAGGATGCAGTGGGTAGACAACTCATGCAGCACAATGTAATAGGAAGTTATAAACAATTGTATAATGAGAACTCATGTCTCACAATGTATTTTAAAGAATGGATTAAAAAAAATATTGCCTCTCTATGCTTATGAGATAGGCATGACTTTTTAAAACCAGAAATAGCAGCTAGTGGGTTAATTTTAATCTAATTTTTTTAATAACTTTTCATGCTTATAGCATGCTTAGAGCACTATGGACAAATCTCATTTGTGGACCATTGGCGGGGAGGGGGTATCTGGGAGAAAGTTTTCAATGCTGCCTTTAGGTGCTCAGTAAACACCACTCTGCTCGAGTTGGGTGTCAAACCTCAATTCCCTTGATAAGTAGCCAAGCCAAGCTCAAACATACTTAGCCTCTCTGCCACGCATCCTGTGTTTAGCAGCTAGTGGGTTAACTTGTTCTAAATTGTCTATGAATACTTTGATATGAGAATCATGACTTTTTAAAACCAGACATGAGAATCAGACTAATAAGTTTTTCTTATGCTTTCAGATGAAACCCTGACTCACTCCTATAATGTTAATGAGCTGTTGAAACAGGACTTAAAGAAATGGCAGAACAGTTCTTTCATAATTAATGGGGACAGCAAGCCTCAAATAAATGGTGGGTAGTAGAGTGCTAATAGTTCAATAGAGAAGCACTGTAGTGGACAGAGAGATGGTCTACAATAGTCAAATACAGTAATGTTTTAGTGGACAGAGAGATGGTATACAATAGTATAATACAACAATGTTTTAGTGGACAGAGAGATGGTATACAATAGTATAATACAACAATGTTTTAGTGGACAGAGAGATGGTCTACAATGGTTAAATACAGTAATGTTTTAGTGGACAGAGAGATGGTATACAATAGTTAAATACAGCAATGTTTTAGTAGACAGAGAGATGGTCTACAATAGTTAAATACAGTAATGTTTTAGTAGAGATAGTCTACAATAGTTTAATAGTAAATTTTTAAGAAATATAGCTCATTTATCCCCTAATTTAAAAAAAATAATGCAGTATCACCATTTATATATATATATATATATATATATATATATATATAATGCTGACAAGTGCTATTGAGCTTTTTTAGTTCATTAGCTTTTTTTCCTTTGAACATATTTACATGACAATACCTCTATTCAAGTCATAACTTCATGGTGGGAGGAACCTGGACACTGATCTCAAAAAATGGCTTTAACAATTTTTTTAGAAATTTAACAGTACATGTTTATCGCTGAGAAAAGAATTACTAGTTCGTTTGCCACAGGGGGGAAACTCTAGTTTGACCATTATCATTTTTCAAGTAAAAAAGGAAATCAATTTAAATTTGGCTAGAGATCTAAATCTAGATTCTATATCTGACATGGCTTTTGAAAGGACTATCACATTCTTGAAATGACTATTGCTTTTGGAAATTTCCAAATGCATGGCTTTTCTGACTGAAGTAATGTTCAGGAACATTCGTCACATCGTCTAAGTGTAGATACATTGAAATATTATAAAGTGTACAAGATCTATACATTTACTTAACCAGAATTCTGTCTCGGGGGGGGGGGGTAAATGTTCTAGTGTTTTTTAATCTAACATTTATAAATTTTTAAGAAAAAAAAAAAAAGTTGCAAAAGGAGGTAAAGTCTTTTTTCCAAAGTATTTTTAATGTTTTTCTTGTTTTAATTTCACCCATTAGTCAACCTCCCCTTCATGTGAATACACAGTTATTCCATATTTTTTAATATAAAACAGGTATTGGTAGTAGCAATGGACATGAATCACTTCCTCATCAAAATGGAGGCAGCAGAAGTGAAACAGAAAGTGATGAAACTGACTTAGGAGCAGAAGAGGAAGAAGATTCCCAAGAGGAAGTGAACTCTGACCTTATTCAGAATGGAGGCTGGGAAGAGTTCAAAGAGGAAAAAATATTCCTAGAGTCTGTGAATGATAGCGAGACAGAGAGTGAGGAATTCTGTGATACATCCGATGAGCCTCTTGAGGTAATGAGTTTTTAAATACAAACTCATAACTTGATTTATTAGATAACAAGTTCATTAGAATTCATTTGACTTTTTGGGTTAATATATTTCAGTGCCTATGACATTTTTTCCAACCAAAAAACTTTCAACTCAAACCTCTTCTGTTCACTGGTTTGATCAAGCTCATGTCAAAACTGTACTACAAGATTAATTCCTGGACTACTTTCTGTGGGCTTTTTAATTTTTAAATGTCTTAAACTTGAGATATAGGACAATTAGAGGAATAGATAATTAATGTACTTGCTACCTTTGATGACTCTGTGGTTAAGAAACATGGTTAAATAATCTAGCATGTTCTTGACATCAGTGCTTTTTTTTTTGTGATGGTGCACACCGGCACCTTTTTCAATGTGGGGAAAAAATTATTACTTTTCTTGCATTTTAAAGTTTTAATATTAATTTATTAGTAGTTAAAAGTTAGGCAATCCATCACTTAGTATCGGCAGCTAATTTTTTTTTACAAAAAAAAGCACTGCTTGACATACTTTTTGCAATATCTATTGAAGAGGTTGTGTTAAAACTACAGCACAATAAGAAAGCTTCAAAGTCTAGTCTTCTTAATTAATTCTTATTTAATTTCAGTTGATATTATAAGAGGTTATGTGGACATCTTGTAGTTTGGGTCTTGGTAAAATTTGTGCTGTTTATCTAATAAAGATATAGATGCTTAACTCTTTCTCTCCTGATTGATGATACCATCGTTGATTTTACCTCATTAAATAAAATTTTTGTTTGATTGTATAAACTTTGTGTTCTATAAAAAGAGCATGCATTCCCCTTTAAAACCAAATAAAACACTTTCTGATAAGAAATTAAAAAGTTATTGAAGCTTAATCATAACAGGGGAGTGAAATAGTGAGTGAAATTAAGAATTCTGTCAAAATATGGAAAAATATATACGGAAAGAAAGAGTTAAATGCTTTTTTTTTGCTACAATTTAACATGCTGCTCTTTCCGTTGACAGGTAGCCGTCCCTAGTTTTGCTCATTTATGTGCTAGCCAACTCTCATCTGTGTCTGAATTCTCATCGACGCCAATCCCTAAGGCCAGGGTGGTTCACTTTGACCCAAGCATTGGCCACTCAGGGTCTGACCATGCCCTTAATGACAGCCTCATTGTGAATGTCACAGCCAAGACGGGAGATCTGTCATCATTAGAAACTCAGGCTGACTCAGACTGTGTGCTGAGGTCAAAGTTCAATGGTTCTTTTGAAGAAAACTGTGATGTTTCCATGTGCAGGGGTGGTGATAGTGATGAGCGGAGGCACAAATCTGAAGGTTCAGAGGCCAGAGGCTATAGTTCAACTGGAGGAGGTAGAGGGAGACACTTAGGCAGTGGTGGGTATATTTGTAAAAATGTTAATTAATCAAACAAAAACATGTAGGTAGACCTTTGAGTAATAACAAATTATTTGATAAGGTTATGAAGTTCTAGATTATTCTTATATCATATGTATGTATCATATCAGTAAGTAATTACAAAATGCTGCTGTACAAAATTGATAGCTTCCTGTAATGTATAATTCAGTTCTTGGAATTGAGAATTACAAAGTGAAGGGGAATGCACCATAGCTCTAATGTAATTTATTTCTTCGACCTAGTGTTTTATTTGATCCCAATATTTGGTTTTAATTTTTCAGGTTGTATATTGATTGGTTGATAATAAATGGATCTACACATTAACATTAAGTTAATGAATTTCGGAATCAATTAATTGTAATTTTTTGTATTGCCAACGCACACTTTGAAAACAGGCTGTTATACAAAAGACAAAAAGAATACTTCAGCTTTATCTTGAATATATTATATTTTTTTCCATTCTCTTTCTGTATGATCCAGCATGAAATAAATATGTTCTTAACAACTGTAATGTTTGAAATGATTCTAGGTGATGGTGGTCAAAGTGGCCATGGAAACCCTGGAGCTGGAAGTGGTGGTGGACGTAGGGGGCTGTTTCCAAACCCTGGAGGTGGTGGGGGCAACAGGGGAAGTGACCCTGGAGGAAAGCCACAGCCGGTTGATTTGAATGAACAGATTGTCGTCACTTTGTTGAGGCTGCAGCATGACATGAGCGGTGTTTTGAAGCGATTGAACAGTCTAGAAGAGTTAGTCCGAGCAGAGAAAATGGTGAGACTTAATTGTTTTTTAGTGTTTATTGAAACTTAATTTGCTGTCTAATGTTTAGTGAGACTTAATTGCTGTCTAATATTTAGTGAGATTTGATTGCTATTTAAATGTCAAGTGAGACTTTATTGCTGTTTAATATTTAGTGAGATTTGATTGCTGTTTAAATGATAGTAATACTTTATTGCTAATATTTAGTGAGACTTAATTTCTGTCTAATATTTAGTGAGACTTAATTGCTGTCTAATATTTAGTGAGACTTAATTGCTCTCTAATGTTTAATCTGTGTATTAAGTGCACATGCATGAGAGTGTAGAGCTACTCAAAGGCAAAGCAATATATTTTTTAAAAGTTTGGTTAAGGATCTATAACATCACTTCTCAACCTTCGGGAGGGTGCAAAGTCATTCAATTAATTTTTCAAGGGGCAAAATTTTTTTGATATTTGTAGCATTGTCATAAACACACATTTTTTTACTGCTAATCAATATATCAAAATTCAATAAAGATAAATTGAAAGATGCTGTTACTTCTTCTAAGTAGGGCCTTTTAAAATGTGTATCTTTTTTTTGCATGATGCCTCTGTTGCAACTGGTATACTACTAATACCTTATTGTTACGACTTTCTTTACCACGCCTTCTGTAAACACTGCTCAACACAACACATCTAACACAAGATCTTGACAACAAGAGTTCCAAATAATAATGTGGTGGTTTAATGACTAATACATCAACAGCCAATACAACACAATTGGCTACATTAACTACAAATGCTTTCTTGTACTTAACAGAACTGCTAGCTAAAAACTACTCGTCTCCCTGTCTACTTCTGGACCCGTACAGTTACATTTTCAAGCTTTTACTTTGTACTGCACCGTCCTTACTGCCTTGCTGTCCTGGACTCAACTGTCCTTTCTTACACACTGTCTCTGGCTTTCGATCACATGACCATAACACGGGTCATGGTTGGATGTGCTAGCAGTACTGTCCCTTGTTTATCGACAGCCGTTGACCTGCGTGATTTTCCTAAGTCACATGTGTCAGTGGGTCGCACACACATTAACTCTATCAGTCCACTACTGGAGTTACAACAATGTGATTGTTTTGCAGTGTCTAGGGTGTTATTAATGTTGTATTTGTAATTTTGCTTGACCACAACAGATATAAGGCAAACAGGCACGCCACAGCTGAACAATGAATAAGATACCAATTTGGATAAAATTTAAATATTGTAATAACTTTAAGGGAGGCAACTCGATGAAGGTAAAAGGACAAAATGATGTCTATTCTATCTAATAAATAAAAACACAAATGACACCAAACATTTTTCCGCATTTCAAGTTGCAGAAACACAGTGGAACAGGTCCATATTGAAGCATTTCTTGCATTCTGAGCTGCGAAAATGCCTTCTCCTGGCATCTGATATATCTGATATCCGAACAAGAGTCCAGCGCGCATACTACATGATCATGTAGCCATCCTAACAGTTATGTTGTGGTGCTAGTTAATTACTTTATTTAAACAAAAATGTCATTTCTTTCTATTTCAGGCAAGAGATAAAAAAGACAAGTTGTCAAAGGTAATAGTTCTTTTAAGACCTCCATGTTACATCAGACATAATATACATTAGAAGGGCTTAGTTAGGCCACTACTTTCACCATTCCAAGTAAATATAATCTATATTTTTCAGTGATAGGATTGTATTTATTTACTTCATCTTAAAACTAAAGTAATCCTTAGAGCTCATGGTGGTGAAACATCATTTCATCTTGTCTTGGTTCCTCTGGAGTTACAAAAACCATCTTTCAAGTCTTACTCTGTTGATCTTTTTGCTAACTCTTTTTCCCTGTTTTGTGCTATTTAGAATAATAGCCATTGCAATTGTTTGCCATTAAGAATGCATGATCCATCCATCTCTATTTCTCTCCTTGATAATAACTAATGATGACTATTTTAAGCTTTTCATTCTTGTTTTTGTTTTGTGTATGTTTGCTATCTAGTTTATTATAAATGCCTTTAATAATATGTCTCCACTTCATTATTAATTTTGTTTAATTGTTAATTTAAGTTTTTCTATCTAGTTTATTAGATATTGTTTCATTAACTATAAACATTATCGTGTCACATTACAGGGATGGTGGCCTGTACCAGAGTTGTCTCCCAAAACTGTTCTCCTAATAATTGTCTGGCCATTTGTAGCGCATTTCCTTTTGAAGTATTTCAGCCAAAAACACAGGTGAGATATTTCTTGTAATAACTGATTAGAATGTCGTTAAAGACATAAAACACTATAGGCATAGAACATCATAAGACAGTGATGCCCAAAATATGGCCTGATCCTGCCCACGATAAGATGTTATCTGGCCCGCTGAAACATGTACAAATGTTGTAAATTCCTCAAATAAGGTTTTTTAAAAAAATTTATTTGTCCCGATGTTAGGGCTCTCTCTTTCTTCCATGGAATTCATTCATTTCTATTCATAATTATGTTCTTGAAATAGTCTTTTAAGTCACATCTTGTGTGTGCAACCCAGAGCATCATTTTTGCATCATTTTGGACCATCTTTTGGTATCAATGCAAGTGGTACTGTACCATTTAATATGGGTGCATTAATTAAATGGAAGTTCCAAAGAGAACAAAAGTAGATTCTGAATATGTATAAGTGTTATTGATTTTATTTATTTCAGGAGGTCCTAGTATCAGCCATAGATATCAGGTGTTACCAATGTTGAAGTGCTAGAGATGACTTAAAGACAGTATAGTAAGATAGAAAGAGACCAGGATTACTTTCTTTTGTTTTCTAATTTGGGTTTAAAGACTTGTCAGGAACAGTTTTTTAAATACATAATTCCATTTTTTTAACTTTTTATTGGACATCACTGTGATTGTACATGCCTTCAAGAAGCAGTAATTCACATACCTATGTACACTAAATGAGCTACATTTTTATAGTAAATATTAACAATGCAAATTAAATAAATGCAATATTAATTTCTTTTTTGGTTCAAGGATTTGATATTAAATGATTTATAAATATTTTAATATCTTTAATATCGTAATAATGATTTAGTTGATTGTAGATCAAATAAAGTCTGTGGGTCATTTAATTATTAACTTTATTGAATATTACTGACTTAAAGGTTTATGTTTTTTTTTAACAATTTATAAGTATCACATAATATTACATGAATCTGATTCATCTATGGTTTAAACTTTTAATTTAATATAGTATATAGTCTGATTTGTTTATTTGATTTTTTCTATAGGAAGAAACCCTAATGATTCAAACTTTACTTTTTCTTAGATTAAGTCTTTGCTATACAATTAGTTATATAGATCACATAATTATACAGTAGCCTTCATTCTAAATACTAGGTCAGTATTTCAATGGTGTGAAAACTTTAGGGTGAGTCCATCCTGTTAACATTGTCACAAAATGTCTTTTTTAAGGGGGAGACAAATAAAACAAAGCTTGATTTAGAAAAAAGAGAAGGTGATATATGATCAATGCAAGGGGAGCAAGCCTGATAAAGTGCTTTTTTTTTTTTTTGGTCTACTTTGCTCCCTTTGTTTGTTTTGCTTTCAAGTGAAGTCTCTTATGTGATAAGACTTCAGAATTTAACTTGAACACTTTTTGGAGGTCACTCTGGTTGAACAATTCATGTGAACATATTTAAACAGCTGCGTGCAATATTTTATTTTGTGTATGTGTGTCTACAACTTTCAGGTCACTTTTGTTGTTGGTACATTGCAAATGTTTGCCACATGTACATTCCATAATGTATTGACACTGACATATGTATATAATGTTTTAGTGTGCCTTGTACACATAAACTATGAAATAAAATACAATTTTTACTTTTTTTTTCCCTTTTGACTTGAATGAATAATAGTAAAAAAAAAAAACTCATTTCCTTTGCTACAGACTAAAATGTTGGGTTTTTAAATTGTCTTTAAAAAATGTAACATAAATAATAAAAATATACACCTAGGTATCACAATCAATGTGATAGCTAATGCTGCATGAAATAATAGCGGAAAATGGTTATATCTGCACTGGGTGTCACAAAATATGTAGATCACAGCTGGGGCTGCAGAGCAAGGGAAAATATTGCATTCCTTTTTTATCTTTGGACTCGAAGACATGCCTTATAAATTGTGAAAATGAGATAAGTTGTTTGAAGTTAAGACCTCATTCAATATCTCAATGCTGCATTAGTTTTGAGCAAATGTTTCTAAATTCCATCAAGCAGTTGGTATTAAGTTAATAAAAGGGTTTTACTTGGCCATTTGGACTTGAAATAATAAGACTAAATCTTGTTCTGCTTTCAAAAGAGAGTTTTACCAGCAGCTATTATATTTGGTGAAAGTCAATGTAGCTGCTAATATTTTATGCACATTATTCAAAATTTGAAGCTTAATTTAATATGTGAATACATTGAACTCCACAAAGATCCCAGTATAACAGATGTTATATTTTATTCATTAACATTATAAACAATTAAGCTTTTATAAGAGATATACATAGAATAATGAAAGTACATATATTTAATATTCCACAAGAACTCACTGATATGAAGTTGTTGGTGTTGAAGTCTGGCCTAGCGAGAATTTAAAACTTGAACATCTTATAGTGGCCTAAACTATAGTCCTAAACAGGACTTTGATGCATGTTCAATAAGAGTCTAAAGATAACAGAACTACAGATGGTTTGGTAATTGTATCACCTAAAACTGTAGGCCACCATCAAAAGACAGCACAAGAAAGAAAGAAATGCCCCACTTTTGGATATTAAAGGGAAAAAAAACAACATTTGTCTCATTATAGAGAAAGCTATCCCATTATAGTAAGCTCATTTAAATGACATCATTGGTGTGCCAGTCAAAGCTAGATATTTGGATGCTGCTATTTCAGTAATACCATTGTAATTTTCTTGTATTTCATTGTGCATCATAAGTTCTATGAATTCCTTTTTAAAAAAAAAGGCTTGTGTGTCTGTGTTTTGTTGTGTTCTACAGAAATCTTTATTCTGTTGTAGCCTTCATAAATTACAGTTTATATTGAATGCATTTTTTTTGCAACTATTAATGTTAACATCTGGAAATCACAGAATAGGGGTAGGATTAATGTCTTCCTTTAATATTGCTGAAAATGTTGCTAAAATACCCAGCACCAAAATGTCTCAACTGCCATGGTGCATTGTCTATTTATTACTTACACATATCTAGTTGGCTAAAATTCAGTTCTCATAGAGTGTGGCTTTTTCACAAGGATATATATCTAATATAACTGTTAACAGATAGTGTGTGACTCATTTTCCACATTCAACAATAAACAATACTAGTCTTGTTCTAAACCAATCAGTTGAAGTTGAGCAATGGTCTATAACACAGAATGGCGAAGCAAATTATAACAAGTTGTTGAATGGAAGGACCAAAGTGTATCAACATTATGCATGTACATATTTACAATGTGTATCAAACCTAACAACAAACATACTAATAGAGTGTCATTTAATTAGGGCTCAACATATATTTTTAGTTTTACATCAATAAAAATTATGTTAAATTTTTTTTTTACTATTTTAAAAGCTAATAAAATTGAACAAAATTTATGAACAATCTTTAGTTAGTTTAAAAAAACAAAACAAATAACAACATGTAAGTGACAAGTTAAATTAAATATGCTTGGAACTCACTAAGGGCTAGTTTTTTTTAAAGTCCAATACCTCCTTACACTATTTAGTCATGTCATTAAAAACAGTTACATTAGTTACATAAATCAACAGACTTACTTACTAATTTCAATAAAATTTACAATTTTAAAAAACATTTCACGGAACAATTTCACAATCATCAAGAAGTAAGATATTCAAAAACATGATATATCCATAAAACAATCACAGTTCCAACAAATCATACGGAAGGCACAATAAATAAGACAAAAGCATTTTTCTAAGTCCTCCTTTTTTTAGTATATATTAGTATTTTGTATGAAAATAAAAGGATTGCTTTCACTGAGATCTAGAGGATAAGAGCCACAGGCTACTTCTGTTTAGTTTTATTTAAATTTAAAAAATAAGAGCTAAAATCCAAGCACATCCTGATTATGTTGATCAGTGCTGTACTAATACATGATAAGAGCTATAATACATGATCAGTGTGCTGTACTAAAACATAATCAGTGTGCTGTACTAATACATGATCAGAGCTAAAATACATGATCAGTGCTGAAATACATGATCAGTGTGCTGTACTAATACATGATCAGAGCTAAAATACATGATCTGTGCTGAAATACATGATCAGTATGCTGTACTAATACATGATCAGAGCTAAAATACCTGATCAGTGTGCTGTACTAATTCAAAACTCATCATCTTAGGCTTCCAATAAACTACTACTGAGAGCATGGATTTCTTTGTCGCAATAGGTTACCATTCACTCAATTGTAACAGTTTGTTTTTTTCAGCACCTTACACAAAATGTATACAAAAAAATAAGATTTCAATGTATTAATAAAATATGTCTTATTATTTATAATAGTACAAAATAAAAACTTTTTGAAAATGATTTTTGCAACAAATATTTACACAAGAATTATTTGTTCACAGAGACATTTCACATCCCATGATTCCCAGCTGAATAAAAACAGCTGTGTTTGGTGTGTATACTCGCTATCATGTTTTTGATTGAGAAATTGTGTTCACTTTGAGCCTATATACAATGTCTTTCTATCCTCTCTCCATGCTTGCACACAATGAATTCATCCCCCAGCCTGTTACTGCTGGTTACTTGAGATCAGAATAATGCAAGAATGATGCCTACAACTATTATGACTATGTAAGATTGTATCTGAACACCAATAGAAAGGAAGGTATCAATGGTTTCTGCAAAGCTGGAGTCTATTAGAACTTGACCCTCTGGAAAGAGAAAAATATGGCCAGGGTATTAAAAAAAAATTTTTTTTGGAGGGGAGGGGTAATGAATAAATAAAAAGAAAGTTTGTCATAATTTATTAAAATATTTGATTTAAGATTTTAAAAATTTTGATGGCCCCCAAAAAGAGATAAGCCACTATACATTTTTTTGGTCAGAATGTTCTGTCTGACTGTCACATTTAGATCTTAAAAAATATATATTGAATTGTAAAGCAAGGGTTTACAAATTATTTTCTTACATTTATATACCAAGTTTTGTTTAAAATTTTTTATATATATATATATATATATATTATAGTTGTTTATATAACTTATTTGTATGTTTTTAGGTGTATTAGTTTGGCTTAAAAAATAAACTACCTATGCACATTACATATTTATACACTTTTCTTTTAACACAAGATTTAATAGGCAGTGATTTATGTTTTTAAATAGAGCATGCATTTCCAACACCAAATGCCAGCAATTAGCCTTTCTCCTATTCAAAAATGCAAAAAATCCTATGAAATGTTCACACTGGCCATATTCAGAAAGAGAATGAGCTAGACCCGGTGTTTATATTATTTATATCTTATCTTATATAATACAGACGTTACTTCAAAAAAGAAGATGATTACGTCCTAATCGTCATGCATTTAGTCATGCATATTAACCAATGACTTAAATTCTGCCAAGTCACTGGTTTTTCTGGCTAGCTCAGGCAACCCATTCCATGCTCTAATAGCACTAGGGAAGAAGGAGTATTTGTACAAATTTGTCCTAGCATACGGGACGAGGAATGTGCCTTTATTTTTGTGTCTTTCAGAGTATTTTATTAAATTTTGTTTTTGTATTTGAAGATTATGGTTCAGTGTTTTATGTATAATTGCTACTTTACTTTTAAGTCTTCTGTCCTGAAGGCTTTCTAAATTTAGTGATTTTACTAATGGTGTTACTCTAGTCAAATGCGAATATTCGTCTGTTATGAATCTCACTGCTCTATTTTGTGTCTGTTCCAGTTTCTTAATGTTTTCTTGAGTTGAGGGGTCCCAAATGGTGGATGCATATTTTATTATTGGCCTAACCAAGGTTAAATAACATTTTAGTTTTTAAACCCTAATACTTTGTTTGATTTTTTTATAGTTTCATCAATATGTGGATTCCATGACAGTTTTTTCATTTATTATAACACCTAGGTATTTTGCGTTTTTAGTCTGTGCTACTGGTTTGCCATGAATAAGATTAGTGGAATTAATTTGTTTTAGTTTTTTTGTTACTCTTAACAACTGACATTTTTCTGGGTGGAAAGACATGCTCCAATTTGATTCTCATTTCTGTAATTCATCTAATTCTCTTTGTAAAATATCTGTGTCTTGTGTTGTTTTTATTGTTCTATATAATATGCAATCGTCCGCAAATAATCTGACTTTTGTTCCTGAACTAATGCAATTTGGTAAATCATTTATGCAAATTGAAAATAGTAGTGGACCCAAGACTGTTCCTTGAGGTACACCTGAGTTTACTGTTATTGGTGTTGATTTAGAGCCATTTATCATTACAGTTTGTTCTCTCCCTATCAGAACATCTTTAATCCACTGATGCATTGGACCATTAATGCCGAAATATTTTAATTTTTTTCAGCAAACTATGGTGGTGAACTTTGTCAAAAGCCTTGGAAAAATCTAGTAAAATAGCATCTATTTGTTCACTATTATCTAAACCTTTTGAAAAATCATCAATTACTCCTATTAGTTGTGTTTCACATGATCTATATTTCCTAAAGCCATATTGGTATGGGGTGTGGACATTATGTTTGTCTAAGTGGTTTATGATGTTGCTACATATTATGTGTTCTAGGATTTTACATGTGATGCTGGTAAGTGATACTGGTCTGTAGTTTCCTGGATCAGATTTTTCTCCTTTTTTAAATAGGGGGGTGACATTAGCTTCTTTCCAGTCCTTTGGTACTCTGCTCTGGTTAAGCGATGCCTGAAAGAGTATTTTGAACACTGGGGCTAGCTCATTGCTTAGTTCTTTGAGTAATCTAGCTGGAATACCATCAGGTCCAGACGCTTTATTTGGTTTGGTGTTGGCTAATAGTTTTTGAATTCCATTTTCTTGTACTACTAAATCTTCTATGTTGTCTACTTGGTTCAAATTAAGAAATATGTCTTTGTCTCCTGGGGCTGAGAATGCTGATGCAAAGTATTTGTTTAGGATGTTTGCTTTAGTTTCATTATCATTATGTATTATGTTATGTTCATCTTTTAATGGCGCTATGCCTGTTGTTTCCATTTTCTTAGACTTAATGTATGACCATAGGTTTTTGTTGTTATCTTTAGATATTACATTGTTTATGTATTCACTCTGCAGCTGTCTGCTTACTTTTTGGGTTAGGTATTTAATTTTTATATACTTTTTGTAAACTCTTTCTGCCTTGGTTGCTTTAAATTTTCTATATAGGTTTTCCTTCTGTTTATAAAGCTTGATGTGTATTTAGTTGGTATATGATTTTTCTATAATGCTTTTAAGATGGTTTTTAATGAAATTCCAGAGGTCATCGACTGGTTGGTCTTTTTCTAATAAGAATGTTTGTTGAAAGTTTAATGCAGCTTGGTGTAGTTGTGTTAGGTTACATTTATTCCAGAGTAAGATTTTTCTTTTGGGTTTTGTATTGGCTACTGCTTTTATCTGACTGTGTATTTGTATGATCTCATGGTCTGATAGACCAGAGATAATATCATAATCAACTACTAATCCAGGTCTGTTGGTTAAGAAGAGATCTAATGTGTTGTTTATTCTAGTTGGCTTTTTAATGATTTGATCTAAACTTAGGTTGTGTAAAGTTTCTATGAAAAGCTCATTTATGCCCTCAAGGTTTTGGTGTTTATTTATGGTTAGTGTTTTTCAATTTATATCAGGTAGGTTGAAATCACCCATAATCCAAAAAACTGTATTTTTATTTGTCTCTTTAAGTGTAGTAATCTGATTATATAGTTCCTGCATGTATTCTAAACTAGAATTTGGTGGTCTGTAAATGCTGCCTATTATTAGGGATGTTGAGGTGGTATTAATTTTACAAAATGTAGATTCTATATTTTTGAGTTACGTAAGGTAATTTCTTCTGCTATAAGAGTGTTTTTTATTGCTAGAAGAACTCCTCCATGATTATCAGCCCTATCTTTTCTAAAAATTTCATAATTATTATTGAAAATTTCTGCAAATTATTTGAACAAACAAGCAAAATTATGTCAAGATTGCTTAGAAACAATGATGTTTCTGAGGACTAGGTTAATTATAGCAGCCTTCATAAGGAAAAGCTCTTAAAATTAAGTTATGTTCATCAATCAATTTGTCTATTTTAATCTCAAAAACTTGAAACTTGTGTCTAACACTTTTTATCTTGTTTTACCTAGCTTTGCTCCATAATTTCTAATTTTAATGCAAGTCAATGTAAAAATAAAGAAACACATGTCCTACAAACTAGGAAGAATATAAGACAGTTCAAAACAAAACTTACCAAATGTGAAGTAAGTTATGGGTGTCCTTGACCCAGTACCACCTTTTCCAACTGCTGCCATTCTTAAGGCATAAATCCTGTTATCGCTCAAGTTTGTTAAAACAGTTTCATGTGCACGCCCAGGAACAAAGACTTCTGTTGCTGAACGATAGTTCTCAGAGGCTACCCAGTAGAACAACTATTGAAAAAAAAATTGAATATAGTATTGTAAATAAAAGTACTGAAAAAACAAACATTAAACAGAATAGTAAAAAAAACTATTGCAACTACGAATATGATTAAGTTGAAATTTGTAGTGAAATGTTCATAGGAAAATAAAAGCTCTTATGACAAGATTCATATAAGTTAATTGACGATACTTAAATACATTTTTAAAAACCAGCAACACAGCTTATTATCACACAAGGTATTAGATATATTTTGGTATTAAAAACAGGACTTCTAATCTGGATGTTGAAAATATTTTAATTTTGTTTTGTTTTTAGCATAGGGGTTGATTGCAATGTGTGTTACTAAGCCTTCAAGCCATTTACTAAGATCTGGCTAAAAAATAAATTATTTAAACATTTAAAATTTTTTAAAGACTTTATTTCACAACACTAGTAGGAAGACAAGTTAACATCTACAATGAACTCAGTGTAAGGCACTAATTTCAATTATTCAAAGACAATGTGATCTATTGATCAATAATGATACTTCAATACAAGCAAGCTTGCAAGGGCTTCTTAGTACGTATAATGGCAGCTGCATGTTTAGCCAACAACTTATACTTTCACAGTGAGTCCTGGGCAGTTGTAGCAAATTGTAACCAAGATGAAGTATACATTTATTGTATCTTACTCTTTAGCATTTAGAGTTTAGAAAAAAAAAAACATCAACAAATTACAACAAATCTTATGCACTGATAGTGAAACATTGTCTGGAAAGACTATTTCTCAGACAAAGCTTACTAAAACACTTTAAAGACAACAATGCCAGATGAATGATTTTCAAGACAAACTTTATCAAGAACTTTCCAGACCCAAACATTTTTTATGTCTGTAAACTATAGCTGACTTGAAGGATGATTGGCCTATCACTGCATTGTATTTGTATTGAGATCAGACGAATGCAAGAATGATGTCTAAAACTATTATGACTACCCAATTAGCAAGATTGTATCTAAATACCAAGAATGATAGATGATATGATTAATGACATGGAAATGGAGAATGACAGATGATATGATTAATGACATGGAAATGGAGAATGACAGATGAATTGATTAATTACATGGAAATGGAGAATGACAGATGATATGATTAATGACATGGAAATGGAGAATGACAGATGATATGATTAGTGACATGGAAGAATGATTGGAGAAAATCAATTTCTGAGCAGTGAAATAATTTGGCCTGGAAAACTTACACTGTAGCCGGTCAAGTCTTCTTCCAGTACTGTGATGGTGACACCCCTCCACCAGACACGGGCTTGGTACTGGCCAGCAGATGTGACTCTAATCTCTTGGGGATAAGTTAATGGTTCTGTGAAAGAAAGAAAGAAGACATTTTTAAAAAGATTTTTTTTTGTAATGAACTAAAAAAAAAGATTCATGTTTAGTTTTCTTCTCATGTTTAAGGAATGTTCCTCAGAATTGAAGATTATTACATCCTAAGCCAAACCTCCTGCTGGACTGTAGGGGATGGCTGCGATCAGCTATCAAGCCTGGGAAGGTCGAAAGTCCTGAGTGTATATAACATGACTAAGGAGCCATAGTTAGTAGCTTAAGTAAAAATTACAACTCTCTCTTCAAGATTTGCAGATTCACATTGTAATTAAATGGCTTTCTAATCTTTTTGTAACATACCTAAAGGTTAGAGAATATTATTCCATCAGCACAATTAACAAGGGCATTTACTCTCCCCCTCAAGTTCAAGGAGGTGCGATGGCTGAGCGGTAAAGTGCTTGGCTTCTGAACCAGGGGTCCCGTGTTCGAATCCTGTTGAAGACTGGGATTTTAATTTTAGGATCTTTGGGCGCCTCTGAGTTTACCCAGCTCTAATGGATACCGGTACCTGACATTAGTTGGGGAAAAGTAAAGACAGTTGGTCGTTGTGCTGGCCACATTACACTCTCGTTAACTGTAGGCCACAGAAAAAGATAACCTTTACATCATCTGCCCTATAGACTACAAGGTCTGAAAGGGGAACTTTACTTTACTTTTCAAGTTCCTTAGATTTGAATAGAATCAGGAATCTTTCAGTTTTCTTGTTTCAAAGACCTTTATATAAGAAACTAACTAATTTTTAAAAAATAAAAAATCCACAGAACAAACTAGTCTTTTATAAGTTATCCACCCTTAATGGGGAGGGGGTAGATAAATAGTCTTGAAGCAAACTTTAACAGGTAAATTGTACAAACAAAACAATGAAAACTTACGAAAACTGTGTGTTTCATAAATATACCAACTTGATCTTGGGCCTAAACCCGCCTGATTGTATACCTGTTAAAAAATATCACAATAACTATTAACATTACTTGAGATGAAATACAAAGTATAGGATTCACATGTAACCCTTTCATAAGGAAAGATTTACATGGAAAAGAAGAAAGATTAGAAGGTAAAGTTCAGGATGGGCAATGCTGGAGATTAGTTTAAATAACATATAGTCAAGAGACAAGATTGACAATATTTTTGTATCTACATAATAATTAGAAAACTGAGCTGTTGTAGAATTTGATTTTTAATTTGTTTTTTTTCACTTTCTCTCTTTGGTTTGTCCACCACAAATCCACTAAAATTAATTCTATTTTTGTCAGCTTATTGAGTCTTCATTCTTATTCATTCTCTCTAATTCATTACTCTTATTCCCTTGCAAGGGGTCAATGTCACTGAAACAAACAAAAAAAAACAAAACCATCAGTTTACCTGCACATCCACAACAGCATTAATGTCATTGGGTAAGCCAATGACTACACCCTTGTCGCAGTTGCCATAGTAACGTATAAACTGCCTATACAGGTCAGGGCTCTCTCCTTCTACCCAGTAATTAATCTGATAGTTGAGAGGAAAAGAACCAAAAAAAGGGACTTTTAATGGCATTTAAAAAGAAAGTTTAGTATATATGTAATGAACAAAATAATACATTCACAAATTGAAGACAGAATAATAAAAACAAACATGATAAGAACTCTAAATAAAATGATGAAAATAAAAAAAAACCAAAGAAATACTATTATTACAATAGCCATCTTTTTGCTATGAAAATGACAATTTATTTCAAAAATGAAATTGAAGCCTCATGAATTCGATAGAGTTAATTGTTAGTTTAGTTAAGAACCAAAAAAGTCTCGTTCAACTGGAGGAGTTGATACTTCAAAAGTTTATTAACCCATTGTGTTTAATCTTTTTTTTTTTTTTCAAAAGAATATCATGCAAATTGTAAACATTTAAAGAAGGAAATAGTTTTCTTGGATTTTATTCTAGAAAAAGCTTGTTAAGAATTATTATAACAAACTATTAAGATTAGTTTGCCTTTTTTTTATAGGTGTTTTATGTCATTATCAAATCAACTTGAGCCCACATTGTAGCACCACATAAATACATCTATTTTTATTATAACTAATGAACTTTGGCATATAAAATTTCTTGCTAATTAATTGCCCATTTTCAGCTATTCTGTATCTCCAGGTGATTTTGAAACTACAACTCAAATTTCTAACTATATTCTGATGTATTTGTACATTTCTTGAATAAAGTGAGTCACAGTTGGAGTCTGTGCTTTTAAATTATTAGTAAATTATTTTAATATAAAAATAATTATTTATTATTTAAAAAGAAAAGGTTAACATGTATATTCTAAAATAATAAGATGCTTTATGTATTAATCAATAAAATATTCTTTAACTGAGAGTGTTATAAAGGAATTTTTTGTGTGTTAATCTTTAAACAGTATTAATGAAATAAATTCTTT
This sequence comes from Biomphalaria pfeifferi, assembly GCA_030265305.1. Classification (NCBI taxonomy): domain Eukaryota; kingdom Metazoa; phylum Mollusca; class Gastropoda; family Planorbidae; genus Biomphalaria; species Biomphalaria pfeifferi. The sequence continues at coordinate 1,421,797 of JASAOG010000141.1, forward strand.
TAATTTCAAAAATATTTAATCTACCTGATATCCTAGAATCTTTCCTCTTGCAATTTCCCGAGTCTCAGCTAAAGGCTCCCACCATACATCAACAGCGGAGGTATTGTGTGTGACTGACTGTACATTCAATGGTGCAACCAATGGAACTATAAACAGAAGAAGAAAGAAGTGAGGCTTTGCCAGAGCTGTAGTTTCCCAAATTATAATAAAGTTCCCTTTTCAAACCTTGTGGTCCTAAGATACACAACAATTTTTCTTCTTTGTCACATTAGCAAAGGAATGGAATATCATCCCAAATACTGTCTATATATTATGATATCAAATGTATTATTGTGAAAGAATACAGAATTGTTGCTTCATCTCACAATGTATATGACTTGTCTGTCCCTCTTGAATACAATACAGGCTTGTAAAAAAAGTCAAGTTACCCTTACAGACCTTGTGTTCTATGGGACAGATGATGTAGAGGTCATCTGTTTTTATGGCCCACGGCCAACAAGGGTGTCATGTGGCTAGCACAATAACCAACTGCCTTTTCTTTACCCCACTAATTTCAGGTACCCATCAGAGCTGAATGGACAGAGGCATCCTAAAGATCCAGAAAGTAAAAATCCCAGTTTTCACCTAGATTTGAACCCAGAACCCCATTTTAGAAGCCAAGCCCTTTACCACTCAGCTGCCGCCATACAGGCTTGTAATCAAATAATATTCTGGAACATTGGCAATTAGACAATAACTTGAACCAAACCAAACATAATTAATGGAGGCAGAGTAATTTATTGAAATAACATGAAAACACTTTATAATGAAATCATACTTATTAACTGACTACCAACTTAATCTTAAAAATTTCCTAGAAATACTTAGTCTTTTGGGACCTAATAATACAAAGGCATGAAGGATGAGTGCAGTCTTTCATTGTTACACAGACCAAATTGTGCCCTACACATTTTGTTACATCTGATGCAGACAAAACGGTGGTTTCAAGACTACTGTAATTCCTATACCCTCTATAGTTAATTTGCTGTAATGTTAAATATTCAAGACCATGCCTTCTGTGCTTGCTGTTTTGACTCATTGTGACAAATAAACAAACAAGTATTCATTTTTTTTAAATCTTAAAAAAAACAAAACAAACAAAGCTTATTTTATATTGGTCTAAGGATAATGACAGGAGCAATCAAAACAGCACCCATAAGAGCTATGGAGGAAACCGCTGCCCTGATCTCTCTGGATGAAAGAAGAGAAATAAAAATCCTTTCCCAATTCACTAAATTGGAAACCTTGGAGAGGCACCCACTCAGAACAAAAATCCACAAAACTGGCACAAAAAACCGTCTCAAAAGGACCAATTTCATACAGGAATCTCTAAACCTAAAAAAGAAACTCCAACTGGAAAAAATTACTCTGGAATCCTCGATACACTATAATGAATCTCCACCCTGGGACAAAACGCTCTTCCAACTATAAGGGACTATATTGAAAACATAAAAAAAAAATCTGATTACAGACCAACAGAGCTCAAGGAAATAGTGAACTGTTTTCTACAAACCAATTATCCTAGCAATCAGTGGATCAGAGTTTACACGGATGGCTCATCCCATAAAGCCACCAGAAGTAGAGGAGCTGGAATACTTATCGAATGGCCAGATGGAGGAAAACTAGAAAAATCCATTGCAACTGGAGAGCTCTCTGACAGTCACAGAGCAGAAAGGGAAGCACTAGCAATAGCTGCTACCATGCTAGCAAATCATTCAAGTTCCCCACACAGTCAGATTGTCTTTCTAACCGATGCAAAAACAACCCTCCAAAGCTTGCTTTTATTAAAAACCTCAGAACAGCACTTACAAAGCTCAACAACAACATCAAAAAAACTGTTATTCAATGGATACCAGCTCAACTAGAAGGAAATGAGAAGGTTGACACACTTGCCAAGAGTGGGATAACTAACTCACAAATAAACTCTGCATTCTATCCAGAAGAATTGAAGTAAATAAAATAAATGAAAAATGGATGAGCTCTCATCCAAATCACAAGAAAGATGACGCTTACTATAAGCTATCCCAACAAGACCAACATCTAATCTTTCGACTCAGGACCGGACACAACAGAATGTGAAAACACATGTACTGGAAGCTCAAAATTGGAACCAGTGAATTCTGCCCATGTGGAGTATCACCAGAGAATGCTGACGACATCCTCCAAAACTGCCAAGAGGCCCGTATAAGACACTGGCCCCAAAACACCCCAATAGAAAGAAAACTATATGGAGAGCTCCCTGATTTGGAAACTACTGCGCAATTCATCTCATGTATTGGTCTAGTCATCTGAACACTCCAACATAACAATGAGAACAAAGAAGAAAGCTTGTTTTAGAAAAAGAACAACTATATCAATAATGTAAAGTTTTTTTTTCCTTATTAGATATAAAACAAAATAATTGATTACCAATAATTAATTTTCTTTTCTTTTATTGATTCAAGTTTTGTTAGGCACAATAAATTATTGTTTAAAGTATTAACTTCATTGGAGAACACGTGTGGGAGAAATAGTGTTAGCCATTATTTATTATTAAGGGGACTAAACCCTAAAAATTTAGCCCTATCTGTGAACACTGAAGGATTAATTTCCTTTGTTGGTATATAAAAAAAATATTTAATTACCAGTAATTTATTGACTAATAGGCTAATTTCTTTCATGCCTTGTCTATGACAATGAATATAATTTTGCAAAGTTTCAACTTGATCCGATAATGGGTGTGGCAGAAAAAACATGCACACATTTTTTACTTGTCAGAGTGAATAGATATAAGCTTTGTAAAAAAAAAACAACTAATTAAAGAGGCCACTGATGGCTTAAAAGTTGAGGCTAGTCTCAAGTATTTAATACTTACTTCCATCAGCTGAATACACTTCTGCTACAGAAGAGTTTGGACCAAAGCCTAAAGAATTATTTGCTTGAATGATCACTTCATAAATAAGGTAATAATTGTCTACACCAACTTGCTTGACCATCATGTCTTGATTGGGATCCTTGATATAGTCCTTTTTGAAAATACAATATCAGAGGGTAATATAAAATACCAATAGGTGCAATAACTTAGTAATGTTAGTCTGATTAGAGTTGTATGTTTCTATAGGGCCAACATAGGTATAGGTAGTTAAATTCATAATTGTAGTTTATTAAAAGACCTTCCTTTAGGGAACAGTACAACGGAAAAGAAGAAGAGGCAGACAGAAAAAGTGATGGGAAGACAACATAAAAGAATGGACGGGCCTGTCATTGAAAGAGGTTCTATCCAAGGCAAAAGACAGAGAGGAGTGGAGAAAGATAATTGAAGGATCTTGCATGGTACCCCAACAGTCCAGCAGACTAAGGGATAGGTGAAGGTGAAGTTTATTTAGATAGTTTTTTTTTCTTCTTTCTAGTTCCTTTAAAAGGAAACCATTACAGTAACGTTTACATTCTCGTAAATGAAATATATCTTCATCTATGCAGTTAGATCTAGATCTTGTAAGCAAAGAAAAAAATGAGTGTTAAAGGAGATTTAGATGCTTGACTAACCACGGCAGTGTGTATCTTCTCGCCTGACCACTCAACACACAACAAACACTATTGCTTGGTTGTCTTGTCATGACTGACTACACGTAGTCTAGACCAGTTAGTTCGAATCAGTCAGACCTGCGATCTTATTACTTCTTGGGACAGGGAGGGGCTGAGACGAAAATGTTAATTTTTTTTTCTCGAGTTGGTTGTCCTAATGCTTTTAAATCTAGCTATCTATATATAACTGTACCATAGTTCTGGACTAGGCCGTCAATAAGCCTAACAGCCACTATAAGAATGAAGCAATACGATTAGTTTCCCTTTCAGTATTGTTGAGGGAAGTGACGTATGCCTAACCTAAAAACAAAATATCAAAGAACCCCGTTTTTTTTGAGATGTCAAGAATTTACTGTCTAAGTTATTAAATATAAATGTTTCTAAGCATTTAAATAAAAAATGTTAAAATGTTTACCATTACAACTTTTTACTTAGAAATTTGAAAAACCATCGGAGTTTCCCTTTAAAAGTCCTGTTAAAATCTGAATGCATGAATATATTGAAATTAATATAGTTTTCTTTTTAAATAAGTCACACTGACCACTATCCACAGACCACCATCCTTGGATTTGTCATTCTGTTGTCTCCAGTAGATCTTGTAATTGACAGTGGTTGATCCATACTCTGACCTATGGAGAGGCTGAAACATAACAAATACAGGTCACACATGAGATTTAATGCAAAACGTAATTTGAACAACTTTACAAGATCAGTAAGTACAGACTGACAACCAGAATACATGAATTTGCACTATACAAATTGTGGACATGTCTGACAATATGAGTATGCACAAAAAAAGTTCATGATCATTTTCAAATTTTGGTACATTTCAGACATTTCTGATCATAAGTTGAAATTGGGAATAACACAAGTCACTGTTGCACAGGGTACTGTATTTTTGCCCCTTATAAGTTTCTAAGCTTATTTTTTTAATTGATATTTATGGAAAACAAAAATAAGAGTAAAAAACACAGAATTACATTTTAGCAGAAAAAGTTTTAGTTTTATTTCATTACAAAATTGAGATTCTTCTTCTTTTTCTAGCCAGCTTTTTGCTGCTGAGCTGTGAGCTCTTTTCCAGATTTTGCTGAGGAAAAATAGTGTACTGTTCTCTTCAGTTGTTCAGCACTGCCATATAGAGTGTTGGTTATGTTGGGCTGTAGTGGTAGTAGGGTCTGTCTAAGGTGGATTAGGAAGGGTCATTCAAAGAAAATTCATAGGGGTGGACGCAGTGTCTACATAGAAAATTGTGATAATAAATATAATTTAAACTCAAACAGATACAAAGACAGAAGGCAAAAGTTGAACTCTATATGACAAACTGCTTGATAATGAATGCTAAGATAGAACAGCTTACTTGCATTGAGACATACTTAAAGAGTATTATTTCTAAAGACAGGAACAGCCAGAGCACTAAATTTCAGGTGAATGCAAGGAGAGAGAAAAAAAAAGCCAGGGGTTTCATTATCATTCTCTAGGAGATATTATCATAACTTAATGAACTGCAATTTCAATGCACACATTTCTCTAGTAAAGATATATATCTAGGTTACTAAATTATTTATTGATGTCTATTCAGTTCAGCTCTAAGCTTCAGTATAATTACACAATTAAAAATAGTCCAGCAATAGAACAAATTGATAAAAAAGCAAGGCTTCTCATGATTGTTTATTCATTAAATGTTTCTCAATGCAAGTTGATGTATTCTGATTTAAAATAATTTCTTTCTTTCCGATAAAAGCTTATTAAGTAAATTAAAGTCCAATCCGGTTAATCAGACCATCCACTTGTTCAGACTTAATTCCAAATCCATTATACAGTCCAATCAGGTGAATCAGACTAGCAGGTTATTAGGACCAAATAATAATGACCTGCCATGGTCTGATTCACCTGATTTGATTACATAATGAAAGATAACTCTTTCACTGATCCTTACATCCCATCTTATGACCAGATCTCCTACGGAGCCACCGCCACCTCTTAAATTTCTTGGAGCTATTGCTGGTGCTGCTGAAAACGTCTGAATGTAAGGTGATGGTAAACTGGGATCACCTCGACCATACTCATTTTGAGCTGTGGAAAGAAAAAAATATTTTTTACAGATAAACAGATTCAAAATGTAAAAGCATAAAAAGATTGCACATCTAATAAGTTTTCCAATTAAAAACAAAACATTAAATAAGTTTCTTTCTTAATAAATAAAAGTGTATGAAAGAATAACTCAACAGTTTGATATTTATGATGTTAGTCAAACAATGAAACTGAGAAATCAACTTACCAACAACTCTAAATCTATAACCACTGCCTGGGTTAAGCCCTGTTACTGTAAAAGAATGTTTGTTTTCGTTCACATCATTCTGTCTGTAACTGTCAGCAACTAGTATAGCTGTAGAGTCAATTATATATTCAGATTCACTACACGATTAAAGTTTTCAAGCATTGTGTTACATTACAAGTTTTACTTCAAAAGTAATAAGATCCAGAAGTAATTGCCCTATTCCTGTTCAGATTGGTTTATGAATCTACTGTGTGGCAAGCCAATAGAATCTGGAATGTAATGCGCATCAATTAAATAAGCACACAAAAAATATGGTCATGACATAAACACTTTGTGGTCAGAGTCAAACTCAGCAGTATCTTTTGTATCTGTTATGATGAAACAGGCTGAAACAGGTAGATATTAGAAAAGGAAAGGTCTAGACTCTAATAAACAGAGCTCTAGCAAACTCTAAAGTGAACAGCAATGATAAAACTAATTTAAGTAGAAAACAGACTCAATGACTGCAAGGGGGGGGGGGGGGGATCTTAAGAGTATTTAACCAAAAGCTAATTGATGAGTTGACCTTTTTGAGAATAACATTGATAATATTGATAATTCAGAGGCATGGTGGCTGAGTAGTAAAGTGCTCAGCTTCTAAGGTGAAAAATCTCAGGTTTGAATCACAGTTTAGGCTGGAATTTTGAATTACAGGAATTTTAGGACGCACTTATGTTCAGCCAACTCTAATTGGTACCTGACACTAGTTAGAAAAGTAAAGGCGGTTGGTCATTGTGCTTTACATTTTCTGACCCATTGATCATAAGATCTGAAAGAAATACTTAGACTTTACTTTCAATAAATAAACTACTATACAATATAATGGCAGAAACTCCACAGTTTAAACCAGTCTTCTATCTCTGAAATAAAACCTTTTTCTTTTTTTTGGTTTAAAGCTAACAAACTTTTTATGTAGCCAGCATAACTACCTAGTGTTGTGACATGGTTACTGTGTGATCAACTGTGACACACGGTTAAGTGTTGGGCATCGAGAGTTAGGGGACTTGTGGGAAGTGACGAGTGACAAGAAGAGAGGAAGTCAGCTAGTGAAGTATGAGATCTGTATATAATGTCTGCCATGTATATATGTAATGTTGAAATGCTTCACAATTAAAAGACACTTTAAACGTAAAGGGACTAGCTATTTTAAATATCTCTTACTAGTGTAGCCTAATATGACCAGGTAGACTCAAAATGAAAACAGTCCTATACTGTGGTTCAATCTTAAATTTTACATGCTATGTCCCAATGCTCCTACGGTGAAAATATCATACTTAAAGTCTTGGCTACACATTCTAGTAATTGATGTTTAGAAAGTATTCTAACCATCTGTCTCAGTCCAATCGTTGGGGAATTCATCACTTGCATACTGAATAAAGTGAGCAATAATTTGCCCCCCACTGCCAGAGCCTGCTGTCCAAGCAACTGTAGTTTGGCTGGATGTCGTAGTTCCTGGTAAGGTGTGCACTCCTGCAGCCTCTTTGGGTGGACCTACAAGCATAAAGTTACATTCATGAACATCAACAAAGTTATATATAATTAAAGTAATAAATGGCGGATTTGAAACAGATCAAATCCTATGAAATGTTCACACTGGCTATATTCAGAGGAGCTTATAATATATTATATATTTAATATATTTAATTATATATAATATATCAACAAAGCAAGCAAAATTATGTCAAAATTTAAATATATATTAAATTTGTATCAAATATTAACTCAATTAACTGCAAAAGGCAGCAATAACACACCTAAAGACTATTTAACTTAATTTAACTTAATAATTAGGCCTATATAAATATGATAATGATTTATGATGCAATAAATCTGTAAAATTAATCTTAGTTCACATAAAAAAAATTTCTGCATAAACTAGCTAGAGACTAAAGCCCTTATAAAACTTCTCCTTTCCAGATAGAAAGGTCTTGAATAAAAACCCAGTCAATATAGCCATTAATTGTTTTTAAAAGTTGTAAGTAAAGAATTATGGTGAATGAAGCAAAGTTCTCAAACTAACTGAAGTCAAAAGTAAAAAAAAAACCAGAGAAATGCAGAGAATAAACCTATAGACAATCAACTCTGTAACAACAAAATCCCAAAATATCAAGATATACATAGTTTGTATAGAAAAATGAGTCATAAGAAATTACATAGAAGACTTTTGGAGCTGGCTCATTATTTCTACAAAAAAGCAACAAAAAAAACCCCCCAACAAAATCATGATCCCTGAAATAAAGTTCCCCATTTAAGACCTTATGATTCAGGAGCAAAAGTAGACAATCTGCTTCTCATGCCAACAGATAGGATTGGGTGTTATGTGACAAGCAAAAAGAAAACAAACATTATTTTGGTCTCCTAAAAAGATACTAAATGTACTCATAAAAAATTTATAGAAGTGCTTTCTAGTTCTAAATGAATCTCCCCCTCTAAACAGGACAGAAACATATCCAATCCTTGTGAGCTTATAAGACATACAAATCTATCAATGGCTGTGATGTAAGTTGGCAACAAATCTACCTATGACTGTGATGTAACCTAATTACAAATCTACCTGTGACTGCGATGTAACTTAATTACAAATCTATCTATGATTGTGATGTAATCTAATTACAAATTTACCTGTGACTGTGATGTAACCTAATTACAAATCTACCTGTGACTGTGATGTAATCTAATACAAATCTACCTTTGATTGTAACGTAAGCTGACTTTGACTGGCTGTTGAATGGTGTCCTGACTGTACAAGTGTACATTCCTTCATGTCTGAACTGGGCATTGACCACATACAATCCATTGGAACCTTGGTTAGCATCTTGAACCTACAGAGCAATACAGGGACAGGTTGACATCATAGCTAGGCAGATTGTCTAACATATTACTCAGGAAGAATGAGAGACTCATCAGGATTATAATTAAAAATGTTCTTTATATCTTTTCCAAACAAAGAAATCAATTTCATGAGACCAGGAAGTTAGGTTAAATTCATGGGTAACTAAAATCAAAGATAATCAGTGTCATAGAGCATCAAATCTTTATATTGATTGTTTTGTAAAAATGTTTTACATGTTTCAGATATTCCTTCAGAGTTGAAGATAATTTACTTCCTAGTCCAAACCTCCCTCAGGACAATTATTATTATAGCTTTTATATAGCGCTACTTTCATGCTTATAGCATGCTCAGAGCGCTTTTGGTCCAATCTCCTTTGTGGACCAATGGGGGGGGGGGGGGGTATCTGGGAGTTAGTTTTCCGTGCTGCCCTTAGGCGCTCAGTAAACACAACTCTGTCCGAGTCGGGTGTCGAGCCTCAAGCCCCCTTCTAGGTAGCCAAGCCAAGCCAAGTTTAAGCACACTTAGCCTCTCAACCACGCTTCAATGGGGGATGGCAGCGAGCAGGGTATGAACCCGGGACCATCGACAATTCCAAACAACAGTCCAGCATGCATACTGTATGACCAGACAGCCACCCAAATATTCTCCTGATAATGTCAAATGCCCATGAGAGCTGGTTGTGTTGAATGTAGTCCAAAATATAAATAGAGAAACCACCTTTATCAGGATTCAGACTTTGCTATACAAATTTAAACTTCAGTTCAACATTAATTGTGTTTTTTATGCTCAAAGTGTTCTTACTGTTTGAATGCTTTGTTTCAAAATGTTTTAAAACCATGTATGTTTGTTAACAGTACTATAAAAATTCATTGAGACAGCTGGAGGTTTCTTACAAAGCAGCAGGATACACATTTGAGATCAGAAGAAAATCCACTGCAGATGACAGATGTAGATGGCAAAAAGGAAACCTAGATTGACCACAGCCAGACAATGGCTATGTCTGTGATAAATGTGGCAAAATATGTAGGTAGAAGCTGGGACTCTATAACCACTTGAAATACTGTACTCCTCATTAATCTCTAAGAAAGACTTATTACCATACATTCTATATTATAATTAATATGGTTCGACTGGGCAGGGCACATATCCCGAATGGGGGACGAATTTATGCCAAAGGCAGTCTTTTTTTTGATAAGCTGAATGGTGGTGAACATAACAGTGGTGTACCACAGAAACACTTTAAAGACCAGCTCAGGCACCAACTTGCCAACCAAAAGAAAATTCACTGCCAAGGACAGAGATAGATGGGAAAAACAAAATCTAAATTGACCACTATCGGACAATGGTTATGCTTGCCCTGGATGTGGCAAAATATGTAGGTCATAGCAGGGGCTGTGTAGCCATGAAAAATACTGCATTCCTCATTAATCTTCAGACTCGAAGACAGCCTATTATTATTTTAAAAAAATTTTCCACCCATCTCAGTAGCCCTACATATCAAGGAAGGTCTTGCTTGAATTAAATTAAAAGTTCCCCTTTTAGACCTTGCAATCTATAGGGCAGATGTTTTTAAGGTCATCTGTTTCTTTGGAAAATGGTTAATGAGCAGGGTCAGCACAATGACCATCCACCTTTACTTTCCCCAACTAAAGTCAGGTACCCATTAGAGTTGGGTGGACTCAGGGGCGCCCTAAAAATCCCAAAATTCAAAATCAGTCTTAACTGAGATTCAAACCCAGGACCCCAGGTTCTGAAGCTAAGCTCTTAACTACTAAATTAACTTTTCCTTATTACCAAAAGAAATGAAAAACAAACAAAAGAATTGATTAATTGCATCGAGTTACCAGTCTTTTCTTTCTTTTCATACTTGCTTTGTAAAAGTGAACACATAAAATCTATTTAGAAAGAAATAACTACCACTTTGTAGTACATCTCTTCAAGGAAAAGAGGAAATCCATTGAATGTCCATTCATAGACCACATCCATTCCATTCGGATGACTGGCATCACAGTTTAAAAATATTGTTTTGTTAATAATGACATCTTGTTGATCTGTTGGTCCCAAGATGATAGTGGTGCCCTCTGAGTGTCGGAAATGAACAAATATAATACAAGTAGGACTATATACAAGGACAGTGCATGTAAGGAGTTCAGATAATAAAATTTTTGATATACAGCATTATATGAGGAAGGAAATTTCTTGTTGCTATGGTCTGCGTGTAGCCCTGTAATTGGTGTCTATTTATTATTGCAAACAATAAACCTTTATCTACCAATGAATGATTACCTGTAATCGTTAATACGCTGATGCCACCATGTTGATTAAGATCTAGGTTCACGGTCAGCAATAAGCAAACAACTACCATTAGTGTCATGGCGGAAACTATACTTTATATCTTGAATGAGAGCACCTTTGTGCACCTTATCTTATCTTATATAATACAGACGTTATTTCAAAAAAAGAAGATGATTACATCCTACGTGTCATGCATTTAGTCATGCATAGTAACCAATGACCTAAATTTTACCACTTGTTTTCCTGGCTTGCTCAGGCAACCCATTCCATGCTCTAATAGCGCTAGGGAAGAAATTTGTCCTATCATATGGAACAAGGAATGTGCCTTTATCTTTGTGTCTTTCTGAGTTTTTTTTTTTAAAGTTGTTTTTGTATTTAAAGATTATCGTTCAGTGTATCAATAAGTAGGGCTATATACAAGAACAGTGCATGTAAGGAGTTCAGATAATATAATTTTTGATATACAGCTTAAATACAACTTAAATGAGCATATGTCTGTTTTTCAAAAAAATTCTAAAATATCTAATGAAGTTTTAGATAAGTGGTACATTTATAAAAGCAAACTTCAATGAACTAGATCTAGGACTGTCAAATTGTCAAAATTTATCTGAAATCTTATGCTTTTAATTTCCATTCTTTAGAATTCAAGCCACAGAAAAAGGTAAAAAAAAAATTAAAAGTAAAAATTTTCTTCTCATTGAAAAATCATGAATTTTTTAGAATAATTAATTTAAAAAAAAGGAAAAGAATTTGATAGTAAAATATTGGGATTTAATGATAAAATTGAAAAGGATAAAAAACTGATTTTGATGATCACTTACCAGCAATGGTCAAGGTTGTAGAGGCTTCAATAACTCCATATGTATTGGAAGCTTTGCAAGTGTATCTGCCTTGATCTCCATTAGTCAGTGAAGTGATAAACAAATTACCATTACTTAATATTGTGTACTTTGAACCATCTGAAGATACATTGTTAACATACACATTTTTAAAAATGTTTTCACACACTTGATAGCTGATTTTAACATTGGTACATACAAAAATAAGCTACTTGTGTTCAACTGTCATGCAAGTGGCTTAGCAAGGGATTTGAGAGCCCGGGGGGATTGGCCTTTTAAGGGGCACCTGCATTTTGACATTTGAGATCGTGACAAGAGATAATGTACTTAATAAATATACAAGTCTAATGTGTGGGATAAATGCAATATGCTAACTAATTTACATAGCAACATGAATAGCAAGATAACATGGAATTGGCTTAATATTTAATGTAAAACAATTTTGGACATTCATTTGGGGCCTCCACCCCTCAAGTGGGGGCCTGGGGGATTTTCAAATTTGGACCCCCTACCCTCACCCTAGCTATGCCACTGTGTCATGCTCAAAGACACAAGTCAGCTAGTAGATTGAAAGAGATGGTTCCTTGATGTGAGTCAAAATTTGCAAGTGTGTAAATTTCCAGATCCTCCCGGAAATCCTTAAAGATATGTTAAAGTTCAACAAGATTGTGGGGACTGCAAAAGATAGAAACTTGGTCAAGAACTATGTAACTGTCTAGATCTTTTTTTAGGGAGACTATAAAAGTAAAACAAAGCAAGATAATGATCATTAGTCATCAGTAGTCAACCTTTTGTTGAGCAATTATTCACTGAGCTTCGGTTAACAGTCAAGTATTTGTCAGTCAAGTAAATCTACTACTCATATGATTTGCACAAGTGATTACCGTTTTATGTGAGCTTTGTTTAACAGTCAAGTACTTGCTAGTCAAGTTAATATACTACTCATATGATTTGTACAAATGATTACTACTTTATGTGAACTTTGCTCACCACAAGAAAAACTATATTCAACACTGCTTCTTCAGTGACTTACTAAAGAGGCACATTCAAATCAGCAAATGGTATGTTACTTTGAGACACAAAAAGTCTAATTGATAATCTGAACAATACAACTCTTAAAAATCGTGACATAAACAAAAAGACAATACTTTTCAAAAAAAAAAAAAATTACAGAAAAAACTTAAAAAAAAAAAAATTAATGAGTAAACTCTGTGGCATTTTACACCTCAAGAGACTATCTTTTCCCTATGCAGCTTTCTGTGTGACTATAGAGGCCCATCCTTGATACACAGCTGCGGTCACAGGTTGGGCATATGTAATCACCAGGCAACTGTGCATTTTCACCCTTCTTTCTGCTACTGTTGTGCTGTGCATGGCATCTGAAATCCAGACCCGTCTCTTATGCTCGCTCTCCATGTGGATCTATCCAGTGCCACTTTTGTCCAGCTGCTAGTAAATACTCAGTCACAAACAAACACAAAACATTCCAAATAGATAAGACACTAACCGCTAGTTATAGCATTGGAGCCATGTGTCCACTCTATCTTTGGGAATGGTGAACCCTCTGGCTGACATCGAATGGTAATATTTCCTGTCAGTGGTGCCATCAAAGTTTCTGGAGGAGGGAATTTGTTTAGATTGGGCTTGAAGGCTGGGGAAAAAACACAAAGAAGTGTATTGATAACTTCTTGTAATGTTTTAAGTTGTGGAAATAGAATAAGTAATTAAAAAAACATTTACCTAGAACTCTGAGCTGTGCTGAAGTGATGGATGTCCCATGAGTGTTAGCAGCACCACATTGGTACATTCCATCATGTATGTCAGCAGAGAGATGACTTATTATCAGAACATTCTTCTGGATCTAAACAGTTTATAAAGCAAATATAGATCTAAACATTTTATGAAGAAAATATAGATCTAAACAGTTTATAAAGCAAATATTATAGATCTAAACAGTTTATAAAGCCAATATAGATCTAAACAGTTTATAAAGCAAGAAAAAAGGTATAGTTCCACTTTAAGACCTAGCAGTCTATGGGGCAGATGATATTAGGCTATCGCTTTCTGTGGCCTATGGTTTACAAAGTGGTGTCATGTGGCCAGCACAATGACCAACTACTTTTACTTTTCCCTAACTAGTGTCAGGTACTCATAAGAGATGGGTGGACTAAGAGGAACCCTAAAGATCCCAAAATTTAAAATCCCAGTCTTCACTAGGATTCAAACCCGGGGCCCTCTGCTTCAGAAGCTTTATCCCTCAGCCACTGTGTCTCCAAATATGGATATAAACAGTTAAAAAAAATATGGATCTAAATAGTTTATAAAGCAAATAAAGCACTAAACAGCTGAAAAAGAAAATTCAGGCACCATAGGTATTATCTCCTAAAAGTTATTTCCCTTACAACTCATGTAACAAGATTCATGACTTAAAAGATAGACAGTCAAGCTCCCAGAACTGATCAATATTTACTGCAAAACAAAAAGTCTCACCAATATAAAACACTGATTCACAAAAATCATTAGAATCACACTGAACTCTTTTAAACTGGGAAAATATCAGTTCCATCATGCTTTACTAGGTTTTTAACTATCAAATCAACTTATATTTAGATTAAAAAAACACACACGCACACACACAAAAAACAGTAAATAAGAAACTCTTATGCTTACAGTTATACGTTTATCAGGATCTGTTACAATTTTTACTCCATTTTTGTACCAAGTATAGACAGGTTCAGGACTGCCCCTAGCATTACAGATCCAAGTTAGCTGTGAATCTATGTCTGCATGTTGATTTTGAAGCTGATTAAGAAAATAAGGTCTGGCTAAAAGTAGAAAACAAATCTGCATTAAGAATTCATAGAATTTCAAAGCTTGCAAGTGTTGAAGGGCTGAAATTCAAAATAAAAACTACAACTGTTGTTTACAGAGTCTATCAGAACTTGTACAAATATTTTCAATCTGATGTACTAGACAGTGCATCTTTATTGATTGTGTGCTTTCCTAAATATATTCTATCTACAAAATCAGTAAGTTCTTTTAAATTCAAATAAAATATTTTAACCCAAGTATTCTTCTTCTAATTGTATTCAACTTATTTTGCATATTTTTTTAACATTTAATCTTACTTAAATATATGTGAACATTTGGTCAATGGGCATGGAGTTGCAGTTAGACAAAAATGAAAGAAAAGGATATTTCTAAATAATCAATAGCTCATACCTCCCAATGTCAAACTGATGACTTTAGTGTCACTCTTTGAGGCTCCCCTGCGAACTGTACACCTTAAAGAATGACAAAAGAAAAATATTAGAGCATAAAAGACTGTTACACTATTTTACAAAAGTCCACACCGTTATTGATGGAAACAAAATTTGTTCTATAAAATTAAGTTTGCCAGTCTACATGAAACCTATGTTAAATTTGTTATATAAGGTAATAATTAACTAGCAAAAAGATTAGGTTTCTCTGATAGACGCCCTTTTTTTTTAAAAACTTCTTTTGTTTCTAACTTATTTAAATATATGCCAAAAAGGCTTGAGGTCTGAGATATGCTGTACAGTTACCTGTATATTCCACTGTCTTCCAATTTTGCCTCTGGAATGATCAGAACTCTGTTGCTGTCTGTAAGGAAAGCGCTGGTTGACATTGGCTTGTCTTCTCTTGTCCATGTGTAGAAAAATGGGGACGTTGTCCTTGAAAGAATATTTTGCAAAACATTTTTGTATTTTTTTATGTAATCATGTACGACCTGCTTTCAATTAATATTTTAACAAGTTATTTTACCAATGCTAATAAAATCAAGCAACAAAAAAAAAAAATTAAATCTTATTTGATGCTAAAAAAATTAAGCAACAAAAACAATCAAATCTTATGAGTAAATTAGATACATTTCATTGGTTTGTAGTGAATAAATAAAATGCCAGATTATTTCTTAGATATATTTCTCATATAGTGTGAATCAATGTGCCATATGTATGTACCATAAGTAGCAAGTCAAGTCAGACTTTTGACATATGTATGTCCCATATGGAGCAGGTCAAGTCAAGTCAAACCTTGACTAGCATGAAGGATTTCCCAGGGAACCAGGAATGAAAAGAGAACTTCCTGCCAATATATCAAAATGATGGGTACATCAAACATCCTAATTTATACTACTAGAGTTATATTACTAGAGTTCTGATATGAGTATCATGTTATCTAAAATGCAAGCCAGACAGTCATTACATAGTGCTTTTAAAAAAAGTATAAATTAAATTAGCAATTAGTAAGCTCCCCAAAACAAAGCACACACAAAAACAAGAAAAAAATGTGTCAAGGGAAGTAAATAAGTAGAATTTTTTTATTTTCTAGTTATTTTTCTTGTTGAAGTGCTATAAAAACTTGTAGAATTCAAAGTTTCTTTGTATAGTGTTATACTATGAAAACTGTTGATTAAACTTCTATAATACAATGAAATAGGGAAGCATCTATGAGCACAAGTCTTTGTATGATACTGGAAAGAAGTTTAATATTAATATTTTAAAAAAGCTTACTCCAAATTCCTTTCTCATCATGTCGAATCTTGTATGTTAAGGCAGTGGTAAGCTCTTATATAACTATTTTATTTATTAAGACTTACGATCCATATGCAAAACACTCCATCCTGATGTCCTGGCCAGCCAGGGGAGGGGATGGATATACTCCAATAAAATCATTCTGTATCACTGGACCCCAGTCTGCTTGTGGCACTGTGTAGTCATGACAGAAAGAAATGTTGAATAAATATTTTTCAAGACTAAGATTGATTTGAAAGTCTTATTCATGATTAAAGGTATTAACTGAAATTTCTTAATCTAGCCATTCAGCAATTGATAAATGGAAAATACAATAGTTTATGATCTAGAAAGTATAGTAAAAATGCTGTGATGGAACTTAAGCTGACTTGTATAGACCAACACTGTCAGAATCATGCAGGCCAACAGTCTGTCTGAATCAAAAAGACCAACTAATGACTTAGTAAAGTGTTGAGAGTCACTGATAATCATGCAGGACTAGATTAATAAATTTGCATTGGAGGTAAATTCATTTCAAAATGTTAGCATAAGATCTCTGGTTCCTAAATTTAAAGAGGATCACAAGATTTGTATTGACTTTACATAAGAAACTTTTAAACAATATATTTCTGTCTTTGCCTAATAGACTTTACATAAGAAACTTTTAAACAATATATTTCTGTCTTTGCATAATAGACTTTACATAAGAAACTTTTAAACAATATATCCGTCTTTGCCTTATTGACTTTTTGTCAAATGGGGAAGTAAACAATAACAGACTTTGAGAACCATTTAATTAGAATACTTACTCTGAGCATCTACTATGAGCGGAATAGGAAGACTGTTCCGAGAAGGAGGCTGTAAGCTTCCAATAGTGTATTGATTCACACCTGACAAACTAACTGAGGGAGAAATTCACAAGTTTTTACATAATTTTATCTTCTCTTACCATCAAACAAATGTCATAATTATGACAATGTTATTAAAGTGATGCCCAACAGAATACAACATTTGTTAGAAACACTAGTGATAAGACATTAGTCAGTTATTTAAGTAAAAACATTATTACATAATCAAATGGTTGCATGTTCATTCTAAAATAACACAGGATAGGAAAGACTCAATGGTAAGAATTGTGATAGTGATAATGATATGGTACAAGTTGATGTCAATGTCTGCTTAAATGTTAGGAGAGATAAATGTTAGATGGACAGAAGTGGTCAGTCTACAACAGTAAAAAATAAAATCTTTGTTGGAAATAGGATTAAACAGATAGATTTGGCTAAATGTACTGCAGTTAAAGACAAAGTTTTCACTGACCTACACAAGTATATTCAGCCTCATCTGACATAGTGACTTCAGAGAAGTATAACCTTCCATTGGCAGAGATAAAAATATAAGTCTGATACTCTGGTCTGACAAACTGCTGCCCAGCTTTGATCCATGTGTATACTACAGCTGAAATATTTAGGTATCTTGATGTTTATTTATGAATCATCACAAAACTTTAAGAACATTAAAATAAAAAATATTATTATCATCAAAATATGCACTATATGTAAATTTCTAAAGTAAATCTTATCCACAAAATAAAAACTTTAAAGATAGGAGAGTTGAAGAATCCTTACTTGTGGGTATATAATTGTATTTGTGAGGAAATATTTTACGTTTAATGAAAATGAGGTGATCCCTTTAATAGCCAAGACATTGTCTTAAAGAACTGCCAGGAATATTTGTGACTAACAGAAATGAAAAAACAATTTCACTTAAAATGCCTTTTGTGATCATTGCCCTAATAGAAAAAAAAATAACTATAAGCTTGAAAAGCATAATTAGTTTTGAAAAAATAATTACTTTTATTTTTTATAGCATTTTGTTTTCATTCAACCAGTTCACAAGGTAAATCTTACCAGGTTTATAATTGAGTTTACTGCAAGTGACTTGAGCTCCTTCATATGCCTTGGCTCTAGTTCCAGCATCCTGTACATTGTTAAACTCTCCCAGATCTAAACACATTTGAAAAGCTGACATAACAACAGTAGTCAACTAAAGAGATCAATAACAAATGTCTCCAAAAAATAATTTGTAAACATCTTTGTCTTTTCGGAAGTACATTGTAAAGTTTATTTTTTTTAAAAATCCTTTTCATTGCAAAGATTTTAGCAATATTAAATGGTAAATAATCTGCAAAAACAAAATTCAAAATTATTTAATGATAAAATGGGAAATAATTTTGTTTAGGGAAGAATTAATGCAGACTTTAACATTGATGTGATTTAAACAATAAATGTGAGATTTATGTTAAACAATACTAGAATCTATTATACGTTTCAGCTTCATCTAAGGTTTAAGCTATATAAAGGGTGTACTTGATGTTCCTGCAGTTAATAAATTATTTTTTGCACCAAAGAATTGATTAAAACCACTAAATGTTGACCTAAATTGCTAATCAGATTCCCACTATAAACAGAAATTAAACACCACTAAATGAATTTGAGAAAAAATTCTAATCAACCCCATTTATAATATTGCATAGAAGTTTTTTGGCAAAAAAATGCTTTTTTCAAGAGCAGATACTGACTCCCATAAATTCTACTTTACCCTCTTCAAATGCAGATTGACAAAATAGTTTTTAACTTCATCATTTTTCTTTTTATAATCAATGTTGTTGATATCACATGACCAGAAAACAGGGATGTGCATTTCAATCGCTATCACATGTCGAAACGTTTTACAAATTTTGATTAAAATTTTTAGTTTGTAACTAATAAATTTTTTTTTTCTAATTAAACTTTGGGCCTTAATTAAATTTTTTTAGTTAAAATAAAAATTTTTAACTTTTCAGTTAACTTTTGACCATCACTACACACAGTGCTTCCAAACTTTCCACGTTATTACATTACATAACAACAAGCAGCTTATGGCTCAGAGAAGAGCAAGCTGGAGTCCAATAGGCTTAAGTGAAGTGGTCACTGAACATTGTGTGAGAATCATGGGACATATCCTAAGACAAGACAAAACACATTTACCAAAGTCAGCCAAAACACAGAGGCCAAAAAGTGGAAAGCAAAAACAAGGCTGTCTATGTCTAACATGTCATTGCACCTTCTTAAAAATCTGAGAAAAACCAGAAGGAAAGAGGCTGTGGAAGCCTCTTATGCCCAATCTCTGTTCCATACAGCAAGGATCTAAGTAAGTAACTAAGAGCGTTAACTATAGGGCTATGTCAATGAAAAAAATTTGTCAACGCACAACCATAAATCTTTACAAAGATCACTTAAAAGCAAAAATTTAACCTTACACCCAAAAGATATCTCCACTGTATCACTTATGATCTTGCCAAATTTATTCTCTGCCTGGCAGCGGTATAAGTTGGAATCCTTCACATCATCAGGATCAGTTATGGTTAGTTTTCCATTGGTGACAGAGTATCTGCATGCACAACACAATATTTTTTATTAAGTAAGGGATTAATAGAAAACACTATTATAAAAAAAGTTACATTTTTTGAAAATAAAAGTACAAACACCATTACAAAAAAGAAAGTTACATTTTTTTGTAAACACGCAAAAAAATAAAAAGCCTAAAAAAAATCTCTTTAGAGATCTTGTTCCAGAAAGTAGTTGAAAAATGTACATATTTCTGAGGTCTCCCTCACAGACAAAGACTCTTTCCCCTCAGTCCTAAGACCTAGGAATTTTTACCTAAATATCTTAGGTCCCCATTAGAACTATGTGAACTCAAGACGATTCTAAAAAAAAAAAAACTGCGCTAAAACTAAAAGCCTAAACATTACATAAGGAATCCAATTTAAATTTTATGATCTAAATCTTTTTGAAAACACACAAAATACTGTGAGTCTTTTTAAATCGTCATTCAATTGTTATGTTGTGATTGAGTTTAGATTCTTAATTTGATAATTTTTATTTTGAATGTTAATAAATAAAAGCTTTTAAGAACGATTTTTACAGCCATTCTTCTTACTTGTATTCAATTCAACATTCTTACTTGGGTAAAAAAAAAGTTTATCTTTGGATTTGCTCAGCTTAGTACTTTTTGTTTAGAAATTACCTAAACAGAAGTAGGTCACTAAGGTTTTACAAATTTTACAAGAATCATTACTTCTAAGAGACTAAGACTAAGACTGCTTTATTGATCCTTATGGAAATTTGTTGTGATTACAAGGACTCTTTTCTCATATAAAGACAACTGAAAAATACACATAAATACAACAGACAACATAAAGAGTTCTTTTAGCAACTACACACAGGTATCTTGGTTTGGTGCATTTCATGTTCCCTGATCAATCAGTGGCGGTGATAGAGTCTGACCGAGTGAGGTACGAATGAGTTTTTGTACCGCTCCATTCTTGTTTTTATTGACAGCAGTTGCTTACTTCGCGACAACCTGACGTAGTTCTGATGGAGCGGGTGGCCGGGTTGTCTTCCAAGATTTTTTTTATTTTTCTTAGGCACTTTTGTTCAAAAAGTTTCTTTAAATGTGGTAGTGTTGTGAGTGTAATTTTTGATGCTTTTTAATGATGTTTTCTAGACGTTGCTACAGTTTAGATGAGGCGATGCCTTGCCCACAAGATATTCCATACATTAGCAGATTTTGTATAGTCGCGCCGTAAAAAGAGTGGAAGCAGACATAGAAGGAACAAATTGTAATCCTGAATGAAGATTTTTTAAAAATGTAGAACAAGTAAAACCTTGAAATGAATTAAAATAATAAAACTAAAAAGAAATGAAACAGAAAACAACAAGAAAAACATCAAAAATACTTTAAAAAAAAACAAAGCTTATATAAAGTGTAAATGTGTCAATTAGTCATGTATATGCATGATTGACCTAGACATAATATCTGTGTGATTAGAAATATTTTTACCAGTTGTTTTTGTTTAGCCTTTAGTTTCTCAATGCACTAAGATCCTATCACTTGTCTGGACCAGTTGGAAAGGGGGAGGGAAGAAGAAGGAGGGAGGTATCTTGGTGAATGTTTACATGATAGTTTTTTAAATGCATAAAACACGTTCAAGAGTCCTCAAGGGGACTAATTCAACTTATACCACCACATCTGTCAAGTACAATGTCTTTCCCTTGTTCAAGATACCTAATGAAATAATTAATTACCAATGGTTATTTAACTAATTGGTTAGTTTTTTTTTAATTTATTCTTGTGTTGTGAGGTAAATTAAATTTTGCAAAAAATTTCAGCTTAATCCAAGATTGTGTGTTAGAGAAATAACATGTACAAACTTTTTTATCAGACAGAGAGACAGACATAGTTCGTTGATATAAGCTTTGTAAAAATTAGTGAAACATTTAAACTAAAACAAACCTTGAATCTAAATTTTCATTGACTTCTGTAACAAAGTTAGTTCCGCGAAACCACTTATAAACAGGTTCAGGGTTGGCCAATACAATGCACTCTACAACCAATGGCTCTATACTGCTAACAACAACAACACTATGTGGTTGCTGGATGAAGTAGGGCCCAAACTCTAGCTTGTTCATGTCTGGGTTTTCTATTCCATAATCTAGTGAATGAATGGTCACACATTGAAAATAATGGATTATAATAATTCAATTTTTACAAATAAATGAGACATAGAAGAAATATTAGAGAAATCTATTGGGAGAGTACAACTCTGCCTGAGTTGGAATTTGAACTCAAGCCCCCTTGTTAGGTAGCCAAACCAAAGCCAAGCGGTTTGAGCCTCTCAGTCACATATATTGCTTTTTTCTGAGTCTGTGAGCTTTATTATTGATTACATTTTTTGTTTGCTTTAATGTTTCTAATGTTCCTTCAAAAACGATTTTTACAACCTGGCCTAAACCTCCTGAAGGACAGCTGAGGATGACAATAGACAAGGATAGAACCCAGGACTATCAAGACAAGAGTCTAGCATGCAAACTTCCAGGCAACCATTCAAGAGGAGGGAAACAAGAGCATGATCTCTCATCTACAAGTAAAAGGTGTTAACATATAAGGCATCTATGGATCTCATCAACTTCATCTGCTGGGAATCTAATCAAAAATGTAAATTAAATGATGCACAATACAAAACAAAAACAGCCAAAATAACAATTGAACTCTTACCAAAGCCTCTATTAGTCAAAACAATCCTATATGCTTCCTTTTCTGCAATCTTGCATATATAAGCTTTCTTGGGCGTTCCATCTACATATTTCCAACCAATGCCAATAGCTAGATAACAAAAAA
This sequence comes from Biomphalaria pfeifferi, assembly GCA_030265305.1. NCBI lineage: Eukaryota > Metazoa > Mollusca > Gastropoda > Planorbidae > Biomphalaria > Biomphalaria pfeifferi. The sequence continues at coordinate 1,444,444 of JASAOG010000141.1, forward strand.
AAAATGATGCTAAAAATCTTTCTAAATTGTTTAACATAGCTTAAAAGAAATAGTTTATATAGTTTTTGTAAGCTTCAAGGCTTAGATTAAAATGACATAACTATACTTGTTTTTCTAACAAAAAAAAAACAATAATACATTTAGCATATCTTTATTTAGCTAATTAGTCTTAGTTATAGACTTTATGTTGTTGGTGTCTTTTGGTTTATAGCTCCAAACAGCTAGTAAAACTAATCCAATGTAGGCGTTTTCTATTTTAAATGTAGAACTTTGAATACATTTGAACAAACTTCTTGATAAAATCGAACTTAATGTAAATTTTATTAACACTATTCATAGATTCAACTTGAAAATATATGTATAAAGAAACAAGTGAAATGACAAGATTCACAAATACACATCTTTACTGCCTCACACCTCTTGGCCCACTTCCCTCAACTATCACCCATGTGACTTATGTATGTATGTGTAGGGCAGACCAGATCATGGTTACATCAGAAATACTCCAGGTTTCAACCAACTGTCCTCATGGTTACCATAACACTTCACAAGAATGGATTAAAAAAAAAAATTTGATCATAGTAACAAGTGAACTAAAATCACTTAAGTCAACCATTTTTTCTTATCTTATCTTATATAATACAGATGTTACTTTAAAAAAATAAATGATTATGTCCTATGCATCATGCATCTAGTCATGCATGTTAACCATTGACTTAAATTCTGCCAAGTCACTGGTTTTCCTGACTGGCTCAGGCAACCCATTCAATGCTCTAATAGTGCTAGGGAAGAAAAAGCATTTGTGCAAATTTGTCCTCGCATATGGAATGAGGAATGTGTATTTTTGAGTATTTTATTATATTTTGTTTTTGTATTTGAAGATTATGGTTCAGTGTTTTATGTATAATTGCTACTTAACATTTGAGTCTTCTCTCCTGAAGGCTTTCTAAATTTAGTGATTTGACTAAAGGTGTTACTCTAGTCAAATGTGAATATTCGTTTGTTATGAATCATTCATCAGACATTCTCTTCTTTACTTGCCCTCTAACATTCCTCTTCAGCCATTGCATCCTCTACTTGACTGACCCTCCAGTCTTAAAACTTGCAAATGAAAACTGTAAACTAAAATGCTTAATAGAAGCCTATGATAAATTTAAAATAATTCAAAAGAAACAAAACTTACGCCCATAAGAATATACTATAACTCCTTTAACTATCTTTATATTTGGTGCTTCAATGAACTGTGACATCAAGGCGTTCTCTATAGTAATGCCTGTTGACTCCCACTTATATGTTGATCCATTCAAAGTAGCACTATTAATGGGATCATAAACACCACTGGTATACCATTCTTGCCTGCAAATAAAGTTTTGAATCTTTAAATCAGGCTTCTTTTAAAAAACAACGGCGATAAATATATTCAAGTTTTAATTATAATAAATTTTATAGAGTGAAATATGGGAAAAGTTATCTAATCAAACATATATAATGCTAAATTTTTTTTTATAATGTATCAAAACCATGCATTAAATAAGAGGGTGTCTACTCATGTTAGCAATGGATCAAAACATTAGTAAGGCTCATACAATAACATTTTATTTATCAATAGTTTATGGTATCACCATACTTAAATATGAAAATCTTTATTTAAATGGGGAAAAAAAAAACAAGTTTCATTTTGTATACATCTTCTAGAGTTAGATCTAGCTTTAAATCTATTATTAATTTGATTGGTTTTAAGAACTGTAAAAAAAAAAAAAAAATGATTGTAATGACCCAATTTTAATAAGCAAAAAAACTTTTCCTTAAAGTAATTGTATTCTGGGAAGGCAATTTAAATGTCAAGTAGGGTAATGTTTATTAACTAGTATTACTTTGCCCTGTTTCAATGCTTGTCCTTTTTAAAAACTTAATTGATGGAAAACACTTGTGTAAAGGTGTAGAAAACTAAACTAACAGAGAAACTATAATTAATCTAGTATCTTATCTTACAAATTAAAGACATTCCTTCAATTACAAGTATCATGTGGTAATCTAATCATGTATATTAGTTAGTTATGCTATGTCATTGGTTTTCCTGGCTGATTGAAGCAAACTTTTCCATGCTCTAATGGAACTAAAAAAGAAAGAGCACTTGTACACATTTTCTCTGGAATAAGAAATTTGCCATTATCTTTGTATTAAACCAACTCTGATGCACTTTTAGAAGAGGGTAAAACAAGGTAGGACTAAGTTTTGGTTTCAAAAGCATTTTTCCATGTGTAACCGCATTGAGCAGTCAGTTTCTGATCTATTCATTATTTGTTCGTTGATATCTAGAACTAGAATTAAAAGCATATGTTAAAAGTCTCTCATGTCTTTACATTCCCTTTTACTCCTTACATCTTCTGTAATACACTAAATAAATACATTAAAGGTGGTAGGCTAATAAAAACAGGTTAGCTTAATGTATTTACTGAAAAGGATCATTCTTCTGTAACCAGGTTGTGATGTAAAAATTCTCTTCCATGTTGTCAACACTAAGCACACCTGCTCCGTGAATCTGACAATGGAAACAAAATGTCATCAATGTTTCACAAAGAATTTTATAAGGTCAACTGTCAACTACAGGTTTTCTTTTTTTTTTTAGTTGAACAGACGTGTGATTGTCAATAAAACATTTCTCTAGTCTATATTGTTCCCAGTTGGCGACCACAAAGATATCGCCTCTGTTGGGATTTTAAAAGAGTATTATTTAAAGTATTTAAAGGGACCACACTAGACCCCTCAGCCGGCGCCGCGCGCCGAATTTGCCGCCAAATTTTTGTCCGCCTAAAATCCGCCGAAAAAAATGTGGCGGGCCGTATTAGCCGCCATATTTTGTCCGCCCAAAATTCGCCGAAAATGAATGATGCGCAGTAAAGGTTTTTCTTTTTTTCATTTTTTTCTTGGCATTCCTTTTTAAAATCGATTGCATTTTTAAATAAAGGTCGCCGGAAGTTTGATAAAGAGTTCTTGTCTAATGTCAAATTACAATTCTAATTTTATTAAACCCCAGTTAAAATACAATTTAAAAAAAAATAATTCAATTAATTTAAGTTACCGTTTTTTTTTTGTCAATAACACGATTTATTATCAATAATCTGTTTTATAAAATAAATGGCTCAGCGATCTTCTACTTCTACGAGTGGCAGTGCTGCATCATCCTTGTATCCATATCTTACTCAACTGGCTCGACTTTAGCTATCATCATCAGCATCATCTGTTCCAGTTGAGTGCATGTTTTCGGTTACCGGTTTGATAATAAACAGCAAACGATCAAGTCTAACAGTTGATAAGCTACATCGTGTTTGTTTCATCCATGACAATTACAAACTGATATATTGAGTGGTTAACTTAAAAAATGGACTGCATTTTCATGCACTCTAAATAACGTAAATTATGACAGAATATAAAAGTGTTTTTTTTTATATATTTGAAATAAAGTTTTTTTCTGAAGTCTTTTATTCATGAAGTTTTATTACTTTATTATTGGCAAGGCATGAGCCGAACTAGCCGAATATTTTTCTAATCAGCCGGAAATCAGCCACAAATGCTAATTCACGGAGAAATCCGGCTAATCCGGATATCAGCCGAAAAATTATGTCAGCCAGCCGAAATCTTGAAAAAAATTCAGCTGGCAAGTCTAGAAAAGACGCACACGATATGCTAAAATACACTACGCAGTACCAGTCCAGCTCTTGTGCTTTAAACAGATAAACTTGACAGACAAATTTATTAACAAAAAAAGATAAGTGAATTCGCAAGGCAAACATAAATGTCTAGATCCGGAATCAACAGTCCATATATCATCCTAAAGACAACAAAGCACAAAAAATCGGTACCAGTACGTGCTAACCAATATTTTCCTATCAATGAACTAACTACCTCCGTATAAGGTACCGCTATAGACCCTGTCAGTTGAGTAGCGGTCATGCATTGTCATTACTAACTTTTAATCTATATTAATGATACTTCTTTGTTCGACTTAAAATTAACCAATTATGTAACATTCCATAAATATAAGTAATTATCCTACACATCAAAGCTATCATAAGCAAAAAAATAATAATTAAATGATCATAATAACGTAATAATAATAATGACTGGTACAGATAGGTCAAGATCACATCTTTTAGACTTAAAGTCCTTTTAATAAACCGAAGTATTCGCAAAGTGTTGAGACTTCGGTTTTAGAGTAAAATAAAATGATAGGGAAAGGTGCACGCTCAGGACTATTGATAGGGGCCGCTACTCCTTCCCCAAACATTATTTTTATATCTCTTCAAATAATAATTAACCACTTGAGTTTGATTGACTGAGGCAGCACGTAGGCTACAGATTCAAACGCATAAATGCTAGTAGACTGTGGAGGGACTGAGGCAAGTTCAAAGTGCTACGAGAGGTATAGAACATATTGAGATATACTTGTATTTAGTGATAAAGGCAATAGGTATCAATTTTAAATAGAGTGACTGAGGCAAGAATTATAGACTGGTTATAGACTGCTAGCAGTCATTTGTCAATTATGACTACCACGGTAGACAACTTTAAATAAGATCCTTGGTCTGACACATTTTGTATTAGTGATCGTATTATTACAAAGGCAATACCTCCTAATACTTACAGAGAGCGAGTTAATGACTAATGAATCTTACATTTAAAAAAAATAATTTTTTTTAGGCTCTCCTCTCCTCCACCTCTCCCTGGAAAAAAAAATCAAGGTTGCATGTAGACTACTATGACTTTATAATATTCCAATGATAGGCTTTAAGATCTAGGCAAAGAAAAAAAATTAATTTATGAAAGTTTTCATTGAATTCTGAAATATCCGAAGACATATTATCTGTTAAAGATAAATATTTTTTATGTAGGCCTATAGTTTTCTTGCCGAATTTTAAATTTTATTTCTTTCTATGCTTTGAAAAATTATAACGGTCAAACTAGAGTTTTTCCAGTGCAGCCGACGGCCTAGAAATTCTTTTCCCAACGATATACATCCGCTAAATTATCTAGGAAAATCGTTAGAGCCGTTTTCAAGATGCGGGTCCAGGTTTTCCCCAAAGATGGCTTCCTGGTCTTGAGGTTTTGCGCGCTGGACTGTCGTTCGGACTTATCGATGGTCCCGGGTTCAAACCCTGCCCGCTCCAATCCCCCGTCGTCCTGTAGGAGGTTTGGACTAGGAAGTAAACTATCAACTCGGAAAGAATATCCAAAACATGTCCAACGTTGTACAAGTGTCCACGAAGGTACCGAGTTGAATGGATAGTTTACTAGAGCACTAGTATAGGCCTACAGGTGTATTGTCGAGATTTGTAAGAAACCTAGTTTTTCTTTATACAATAACACGAGAAATGTTTGTGTATCTTCAAATGTTATCTAACTAAATAAAACGATCTTTAAAGCAGTGATGCCCCAAGGTCTGCACTTAGAACCCCTCGGGCTTTATTTTCGGAATAAATAAAAAAAATAATAATTCAAGAATGATTGATCTCATACTATTTAAGGCTAAAGTGACAAGAGCGACTGTCACAGAGCACCGCTAGATCCTATTGCTAATATCAAATAAGCCCTACTGCTTGGAACTGGTTTTGTAGGCTATAGATCTATATGGGACTTGGGATAAATAAGAATCTTAAAAAACAGACAACTTTATTAATGACTGCAGTGCACGTAGAAAAGAGATATAGATTTCTTTCCAGAGAGATGGACATGGAAAGAGGGACTTAAAATACGAATGCTGTCGAGACTGCTTTTGTGAGGAAAAAATCGAAATGTATATGGGAAGGTAATGCACTGACCTAAGAATTAGTGATACATTCTATCATATCAAGCTTCTCCCCAGACTGTGAGGAAGGAACAATTAGGCCTAATTAAGTCAGCAGCTCGGTGTACATCGACAACTGCCGCATAGCAACACATACCCACACCAGGGAAGAACTGGTTATATGAGCGTTTGGGTAAATGCTCGATGGACCGGCATCCAAATGGGCTGATGGGTTAACGCCGAAAGAGTCGCTTGGACTTGAAGTAGGCCTATGTAGTACAGTAAAAGATTGGATAATATTCTCTTACAAACGGGGCTTTTAGAACGTCAAGACTGGCCTTCGAATTTAAAAAGAAAGATCCTTGACAGACTTTACAGTGTAATACTTAACTAATACATTTTTCCGAAATAATATACTTATCTTTAGTTGTACACTTTGCCAGTGGTAAACTGCAATCCCTAAGGCCAGAGGTTCTCAAACTTGTTTGAGCCGGAGACCCCTTTAAATATTCAAAACTTACCCACGGACCCCTAAGTGAAAAGCTACACCATTGCACAGTATATAAGTAACAAATGTAAACAAAAAATTTGCAAGACCCTAAATTTTGTTTAAAATATAAGATCACAATTTGAAGAGGTTGATGACATTTTATGAGTGTATTTATGTCCGGCTCAATATTTGTAAGAAGCAATCGCAAATCTCAACGAGCACATATTTTTAGTTGGTTTCTTTGATTAGTGTCGAGGTTCATCATGCTGTACTAAATAAGAAGACATGAAAGCAGTCAACAACCTCTGTGTAACGACCCATTAGGCAGACTATACAAGAGGAGTTTGTGCCCTTGTTCAGATATTAGTTAAATATCATCGTTTGTGTATATTCTAAAAAGCTGCTCCTGTAGCCTATCAGTAAGGATCTGAGTTTGTCCACATGCAAAAGGGATTAATACCCAATCGGAATATATAATTTGCCCATCGTGATTCGATGATGACCACTTTTGTGAGGGCTTTGCACTGGGGTTTTGTGCCTCCTTATGTGGCTGGTGAGACCTATGTGGGCCAGGAATGTTCGGCTGCTCACTGGGCAGGGTATTCAAGCTGGACCTAGTGTCATTTGCCTTGCTTTTCTTCTCTGGCGCTTTTCTTCTGCCAGCGGTGTTCTCTTTTCTTCAGCAATTTGTGCGCTAGTTTTTACAGCGCGACGCCACGATGTTCTGTCATATGCTTCTGTCTCCCAGGTGGCTGGGTCAATGCTGAAGGCTTTCAGAGAGGCTTTGAGAGTCTCACTGACCCGTTTTCTTTGTCCACATTGTGAGCGATTTTCTTCCCTTAATTGGCCATACAGTAGTCGTTAAGGGAGGCGGGATCAGGCATGTGTGGATGCTTTGCAGGCCCGGTCTTTGAAGAAGTTAAGTATCAGGTATTTTTTCTTGCCATTTAACGGTATTTTTCTGTGAAGGATCATGTGGAAGTGGCTCTTTTTTTTCTTTGCATGTTTTCTATGTTTTTGAGGCATAGAGCAATGTAGGGAGGGTGACAACTCGATAGACCCCTAGCTTTGTATTGGGGTGATACTTCGTCTGTTCCAGACATTTTTAGACAGTCTGCCATAGGATGCACTGAACTTGTCGATACGCAAGTCGATTTCATTATCGATCTTTCTGTTTCTGGAGAGTTTGCTGCCAAGGGAGGGGAATCTGCCCACTGCACTTATTTCCTATCCATTTATCTTAATGCTTGGATTAGAGTAGGCTTTACCTGGAGCAGGCAAATATAAGACTTCATTCTTTTTTGTGTTTATAGTGAGGCCGAATTCTGAACATGCTCTTGAAAGCTCACTGATGATCAGTCTGGAATACTCTAGTAAAGAATGTCAAGTTTTTGGCTTAGGTCGTCATAGATTAGTACGTAATAGACATATTCAACAGTAGTGATTAACGAGCTTTTAGTTAAAAAATTATTTTAGTTGTATATATGATTTTCATCTTTCTGAGGACCCCTATGTTTGTCTTACGGACAACAGTTTGAGAACCACTGCCTTAGGCTATACATTAAATTTATTAAGTGATTAACTAACAACTTAACAACACAAGACCTATTATTCCTACAGAAGTGACGTTTCTTTGGACAAAGCCGGATCATCGTAAAGTAATTCAAACTTTTTCAAACTAATTAAAGTTGGGCCAGTATGCAAAGAGAATTTGAGATAAGTCTACAAGCTATGTAGACCCACGCAGACTCGACACCACGTAGACCCACGTATGCAGGAGCTCAGTTCTCGATGTATTATGGAACTCAACATATTTTTGAACAAATAGGCGTAGGCCTAAAAAAAATAGATGCCTACATGGCAGTTTGATTGCTGGAAGGTATGGTAATGCCAGGGCCTACTTTGAAATCCAATTCGCCGCTGACCCACACCCACACACATCTACACCCACCCACAGACATTTACACACATCCACATCTACACACATTCACACCCCACCATACACATCCACATCTACACACATCCAAGCATTTACACACATCCACACCCACCCACACACATCTATCCACATCTACACACATTCACACCCCACCATACACATCCACATCTACACACATCCAAGCATTTACACACATCCACACCCACCCACACACATCTATCCACATCTACACACATTCACACATTTACACATATCCACACACATCTACGCACATTCACACACATCTACACACATCCACACAATGAACTAGACCTAAAGTGGCTGCCGTTGCAAGAAGACCAACGTACTCACACTGCACGTGGACTTAGCGTTGTCATAACTGGACGGGAGGTCACTCTGGAATAGGTAGCAGTAGCCATTGTAAGTGACCCAGTCATCTGGACATTCTGAGTGGGACACAAGAAATTGATTAGACGTTTATTTAAAAAAAAAATGAAAAAAATATGTAATGAAAAAAGATAGAAAATCTAAACAATCTGGGTTATGGCCCTTGCTATATTGCAGTAAGACTTGGTTGGGCAGGAGAGTTCCGTAGAGGGAAGTAATGTGGAAAAAAAGGGGGGGGGGGGGAAAACTATCGGTAATAAAATGTTGAAAAACAACAACACATTCTTCACGTTTACCATAATGACATTTTTTTAAAAAAAAGCGATATTAAAATGAAAGCGTAAAGGCTTTTAAATAAGTCTCTTTTGTATGCTTACGTGTACAAACAACAATAAAATTATTTTAAAATGTCCTGTTGTAAATATAAACTTCTATTTATTTCGTACTGTAGATATCCCTAACCCTAACCCTAACCCTAACTTTGCTTCGTGGTGCGTGCGCACTCTTGGACAGAAGGGCAGGAAGACGCTGGGATGGAAGTGACGTCATCAAGAGATTAGGAAGAGTCGGAACAGTAGTAGGGACCTGGAGGGAAGAGGGATGGGGAAAGTACGTAATCAGGTTTGCTGGGTTAGGCTTAGGGGCTCGCAAAGACCTTCCTCCAGGGAACAGCACCAGGAAAAAAGAAGAAGAGGCCGACAGAGATAGCGATGGGAAGACAACGTACAAGAATGGACGGGCCTGCCATGGAAAGAGTTTCTAAGTAAGACAAAAGACAGAGGAATGGAGAAAGACGGTAGACAAATCTTGCGTGGTGTCCCAAAGGTCCAAAAGAGTAAGGGATAGGTAATGGGGAAAGGACTGTTAGAATTAGGAACAAGGCTCTTGGAATATAGAAGGCTGTTATGTGTTTGTCCTGTTGAATAAATAGACTTATTTATTTACTGTAAAACTTCGTTAAGTTGCTCGCCTTAGATTTACTACAATATATATATGAGAAAACAACGCAAGAAAATTATTTTTTTATGCCTAAGAAAATAAAATTGTGTGTGTGTGTGTGCTATAAGAATGACGAGTTAAAGAAGACTAAACAAAATAAACTAGAAGTGTACATACCATACAGCACCTGTGCCACTGACTGTCCCAAGACTATTAGAAGGGTCACTACACTCTGTGACACCATGGCCGCCAACTCTCAGATTAACCAGCCATCTAAAAAGACAAAAGAAAAAAAAAAGAAAACAAATACTCACCTGTTGAATAGGTACTTTTCTACGTTAACAAGACAAACACACAATAAAACAAGAGAAAAACACAAAAAAATAAGAGAAATACACAATAAAATAAGAGAAACACACAATAAAACAAGAGAGACACAATAAACAAGACAAATACAGAATAAAACAAGAGAAACACAATAAAACAAGAGAACTACACAATAAAACAAGAGAAACATACAATAAAACAGAGAAACACACAATAAAACAAGACACACACAATAAAACAAGAGAAACAAAATAAAACAAGAGAAATACACAATAAAAAAAGAGAAATACAAAATAAAATAAGAGAAACACAATAAAACAAGAGAAACACAATAAAACAAGAGAAATACACAATAAAAAAAGAGAAATACACAATAAAATAAGAGAAACACACAATAAAATAAGAGAAATACACAATAAAACAAGAGAAACACACAATAAAACAAGAGAAATACACAATAAAACAAGAGAAACACACAATAAAACAAGAGAAACAATAAAACAAGAGATATACACAATTAAATAAGAGAAATACACAATAAAAAAAGAGAAAAACACAATGAAACAAGAGAAACACACAATAAAACAGAGAAACACACAATAAAACAAGACAAACACACAATAAAACAAGAGAAATACACAATGAAATAAGAGAAACACACAATAAAACAAGAGAGACACAATAAACAAGAGAAATACACAATAAAACAATTGAAACACAATAAAACAAGAGAACTACACAATAAAACAAGTGAAATACACAATAGAATAAAAGAAATACACAATAAAACAAGAGAAATTCTCAATAAAACAAAAGAAATACACAATAAAACAAGAGAAACATACAATAAAACAGAGAAACACACAATCAAACAAGAGAAACACACAATAAAACAAGAGAAACAAAATAAAACAAGAGAAATACACAATAAAACAAGAGAAATAAAAAATAAAATAAGAGAAACACAATAAAATAAGAGAAACACAATAAAACAAGAGAAACACAATAAAACAAGAGAAATACACAATAAAATAAGAGAAATACACAATAAAATAAGAGAAACACACAATAAAATAAGAGAAATACACAATAAAACAAGAGAAACACACAATAAAACTAGAGAAACACAATAAAACAAGAGAAATACACAATAAAAAAAATGAAATACACAATAAAATAAGAGAAACACACAATAAAATAAGAGAAATACACAATAAAACAAGAGAAACACAATAAAACAAGAGAAATACACAATAAAACAAGAGAAACACACAATAAAACAAGAGAAACAATAAAACAAGAGATATACACAATTAAATAAGAGAAATACACAATAAAATAAGAGAAATTCTCAATAAAAAAAGAGAAATACACAATGAAACAAGAGAAACACACAATAAAACAGAGAAACACACAATAAAATAAGAGAAACACACAATAAAACAAGAGAGACACAATAAACAAGAGAAATACACAATAAAACAATTGAAACACAAAAAAACAAGAGAACTACACAATAAAACAAGTGAAATACACAATAGAATAAAAGAAATACACAATATAACAAGAGAAATTCTCAATAAAACAAAAGAAATACACAATAAAACAAGAGAAACATACAATAAAACAGAGAAACACACAATAAAATAAGAGAAACACACAATAAAACAAAAGAAAGAAAATAAAACAAGAGAAATACTCAATAAAACAAGAGAAATAAAAAATAAAATAAGAGAAACACAATAAAACAAGAGAAATACACAATAAAATAAGAGAAATACACAATAAAATAAGAGAAACACACAATAAAACAAAAGAAAGAAAATAAAACAAGAGAAATACTCAATAAAACAAGAGAAATAAAAAATAAAATAAGAGAAACACAATAAAACAAGAGAAATACACAATAAAATAAGAGAAATACACAATAAAATAAGAGAAACACACAATAAAATAAGAGAAATACACAATAAAACAAGAGAAACACACAATAAAACAAGAGAAATACACAATAAAACAAGAGAAACACACAATAAAAGAAGAGAAACACAATAAAACAAGAGAAATACACAATGAAATAAGAGAAATACACAATAAAACAAGAGAAATATATAGTAAAACAAGACAAACACAATAAAACAAGAGAAACAAAATAAAACAAGGGAAATACACAATAAAACAAGAGAAATACACAATAAAATTAGAGAAATACACAATAAAACAAGAGAAATTCTCAATTAAACAAGAGAAATACACAATAAAACAAGAGAAACACAATAAAACAGAGAAACACACAATAAAACAAGACAAGCACACAATAAAACAAGAGAAACACAATAAAACAAGAGAAATACATAATAAAACAAGAGAAATACACAATAAAATAAGAGAAATACACAATAAAACAAGAGAAATTCTCAATAAAACAAGAGAAATGCACAATAAAACAAGAGAAACATAATAAAACAAGAGAAACACACAATAAAACAAGAGAAATACACAATAAAATAAGAGAAATACACAATAAAACAAGAGAAATTCTCAGTAAAACAAGAGAAATACACAATAAAACAAGAGAAATGCACAATAGATCAAGAGAAATACGCAATAAAACAAGAGAAATACATAATAAAACAAGAGAAATATATAGTAAAACAAGACATAGCTGTTAACTGTCACCCAGAATAGCTCTTCATTAAAAAAAAATACAATAATAAACTTGTTCAATCAACAGATCCCAACTGTCACGTGATAGACGTCAAGAACAAACATTTAATCCAAACCCAACTGATAGCATACAATTATAAATCATACAATTATAAATCATACTCATTCCTCACGTAAACACCATTATATTGACCTAAATAGTCGCTTTGTCCTGATCGCCAGGTACTTTACAAATTCAAACATTTACACTAAAAAAAAACAACTAGCTACAAAAGAAGCACTAAGACTAATTCTGTTCATATCACCACAACAGTTACATTATCTCCATTGTCTGAAAGTGTTTTAATGCCATGTTGACACTACAGGAATCATAAGTTCTTTCCTTACCAGTCAGTCCTTTTCCTGCTTGAAGCAAAGAGCAGGATAACTCTGGATAGCTTACTAGATAACTCTGGATAGCCTACTACTTTTTTTGGGGGACGTATCCCTTCCCGTTTTTTTTTCACCAGCATTTTGTTCTACACCATGTGTATGCTTGACGAAAGGTTAGGGTTAGGGACAAGGCCACAGGAGAGGGGAAGGGGGGCGGGTCTGAAGTGGGTGGGGGAGGGATAATAGTAAAATAGTATGTGATATGTTCAGTTCATCTTCAGGAACGCATTTTTTTATTCCTCACGATCACGCATGAATGCGTTTAAACGTTTGACCAAAATGAACGCAAGGCAGCACCATAAGCCTACACAGTCTCTAGACTCAAGTCACACGATAAGTTCATTGCCAGGATTTTCAAACTAAAGGCATTAGTAGTACCACGCTTGTTCAATGACCAGCTTTTTTTTTTTTCAATTCAATTCACATTTTCGTCACCGTCAAAATTAAATATTTAAAAAGTTTAAAAAATGTTAATCCTTTTTGGCAATTTTTCATTTCGCACATAAACTCGTGTCTGCATTGCATGACAACTTGACAACACATTTCATTAAAAATTTCAGAAAGATCAACTCATTAGCTATTGGATTAAGTATTTTTTCTTATTTTACATTAAAACCAACGGGAACCAAGGGAAATTACATTTATATTTTTCTTAACCCATAAAGTGCTGAGCTGATTTATACTGAGTGTGTACAAAATGGAATAACAATTCTGATGCTTGGAGGCTAAACTACCACACGCGTTTTAATAATGAGTATCAGTAATATCCCGCTTGCATAAATATATTATATTATCCATGAGGAAATTTGTTTTACAATTGTTCATTACAAAAAGCAATACATATTTATAATAATCAATTTGTGCGATAGTACATACGATATACATTCATAGCTCAGTTTATCTTCAACATTACCTGCCAAGCTACAACAGTAATTTAAAAACTTAAAATACTGTAGATGTGAGCATGGTAAAACATTGACAAGGCTTTTCCACTAACATTTAAGGATGGCATTTTTCTTAGTAGCCTTTATCTTTGTTGCCCCTTTTTTTGGTGAGATGTAAATCTGGGTTTTTGAAATGAAATGTGTATCTCTTGTCTAACGCCGCTCCATGATATAGTTCAAGATTAGAACTACTTTCATGCTCTGCCCAGCTACTGAAACAATTTTATTTATATATATACAGTGCTTTGTTTTTTGTTGTTTTTTTTGTAAAAAAAAAAAAAAAAAAAAATAGGTGCCGGTACTCAGTGATTAGTTGCCGGTCTTACTGATTGATTGCTTAACTTTTAACTACTAATAAATTAATAATATAAATTGAAATACAAGAAAAGTTAAAAAAAATTCTTCACATTTAAAAAGGTGCCGGTACGTCGTACCGGTGCGTACCGTTACAAAAAGCCCTGTATAATATATATATATTGTAGAGATGTCATCTGTGTATCCAATAAAAATTGTGAAGGGATTTGGAATGCCTGCGGTTCCTTCAACAAGTGTATTGGTCTTTAAAAAAAAAGGCATTAGACAGAGTAATAAGAGCAAGCTCCGAAAAGTGTGAGTAGATCTGTTGAAGGACATCACCAAATCACTTTACTGTTAAAGTGTGACACACAGATTGAGTGGCTTAGCAAATGGGTTATCAAGGCCGGCCTTATCGTAATTGAAGGCCCTAGGTGAAGTCAATTTTGTGGCCCCAAATGAGAATTTTAAAAATACCAAAGAAATAGCTAAAACAAAGAATTACACCTTTTATTAAAAACAGGCCCATTTTTCTGAATCAACCAAAAAAAAAATGAAATGTATACATCGCTATTTCCGTAGTAGAGACAAGAGTTCGACTATTAAACATAGAGTCATAGTGCTCTACTACACTTGAAATCAGATCCAAGATTTTCCTTGGGTTTATCGTGAATTTGGTTAATTCTTGCATATGAATACAAAAAAAAAAAAAAAGGCTCATGCGTACATAAAGAAAAATTCATTACAAAAAAAAACAAAAAAAAAAACAACAAACAACTTTTTATAAAGGGGAGAACCACAAAATTACTGCCATATTGCTAAATATTTATCCCTTTTTCTCTAAAAAAAAAAAACAACAAAAATAATAATTTTTTTTTAAATTGATTCATTTGTTGTTATCGACAATGAACAATTGTTGCAAAAGTTTCAACTTGATCCGAGATTAGGAAGTGGGAGAAATAGCGTATACTCATCGTTTACCAGAGAGACAGACACAACGAGTTGATATAAGCTTTTTAACAAGCAAAATACTAAAAAATTCAATAAAAAAAAGAGAAAGCTTGTATTAGTAAGTGTATCAATTAGTTTGGATCAGTCATGTCATTAAATTTGTAATAGACTTGCAATAATAAATCTGTGCGATTAGAAATATTTTTATCAACTGTTTTTGTATAGCGCAATTTCATGCTTTTAGCTTTCAATATCACTTGTCTGGACCAGTTGGAAAAGGAGAGATGGGGGGAGATAGAACGGGACATCTGGGTGATCGCTTTTCAAATGTATTTAGTGAAAAAAAAAACGACCTGAATTCGAAATCTTGGACTTAAGCCTTCTCGGGCTTCTCAATCCATCACGGTAACTACTCTGCTAGCAAAGAGCGTTTGAATGTGGAAGATTGTATAGTTATCTATTTCTATTTCATGTTTGTGTTCGTTAAGCCTCAGAGAACGACCTCTTAAGGGGACTAATTCAGCTTATACCACCACTTCAGTCAAGAAGAATTTTTTTCCCTGTTTCAAGATACCAACCAAAAACATTAATTACGAATAGTTAATTATGTAAACAGTTTTTTTTTAAATTCTTGTGTTGTCAGGAAAATGAAATAATTGTGCAATATTTCAGCTTCATCCGAGATTGGTTGGGGGGAGAAGAAACGTGTACACGCCTTTGTACCAGACAAAGAGATGGAGTTGATATAAGCTTTGTACCAGACAGACAAAGAGATTGAGTTGATATAAGCTTTGTACCAGACAGACAAAGAGATTGAGTTGATATAAGCTTTTTACCAGACAAAGAGATGGAGTTGATATAAGCTCTGTACCAGACAAAGAGATTGAGTTGATATAAGCTCTGTACCAGACAAACAAAGAGATTGAGTTGATATAAGCTCTGTACCAGACAAACAAAGAGATTGAGTTGATATAAGCTCTGTGCCAGACAAACAAAGAGATTGAGTTGATATAAGCTTTGTAAAAGACATAACATTGTCACGTAGCTACATCAGGAACAAAAACTGAACATTTTAATTCATGAACAAAATCTATCAAACTCAGCTAGTTACGAAACGTAAACATCGCAAGAGCTTTTAAAATGTTAAGTCAATGTTAAGTGCCGGCTGGACAGATAATGAGAGAGAAAGAGAAGGAGTAAGAGAGAAAGGAGGGATAAACCGGGATATAAAAACTGTATTATGAAGCCAACAACCAAAACTCTCCTATAGCAGCCGATAATAGATAATGAAAGAAAAGCACCAAAATATTAAATGGAAAAGCGAAAGGATAAATCTTTATGTAAAGAAATGGAGTGTTTGCGTAGTGTTTTCTACGACAGGTAGCGCTGGAGAAAAGAAATTCACAGTTATCTATCAATGACATTTGTCTTGATATAGCTTGTCAATATAATCGATTAATAGCCGATTAATTTTCATGTGAGGACATTTCAAAGTGATGGCCGGCTGAGTAGATTACAATATAAACTAAAAAGACAAATACTGTTAAACTGCATTAATCTAAAAGTGGCAAATAAAAAAAATATTGGCAACTGAATCTTTTTTTTTATCGTAGGTTTCAATATAAAGTCTTAATTGTCAATTACATCATAATTTATGCGATACAATACTCTTATGGGGTATGTGTGCGTGTTTCTATGGTGAAGGTTGGAAGAGGTTATCTATTCAGTGTGAATGATGCAAGATAAGCGGCATTGTCGTCAGCTGTCTTGAGTAGGACATACGACTTCGGAACGCCAGACTGAAAAGACGTGTAATTGTACTGAGATTTTGTGAATAAAATACATTTATTTCAATTCATCTCAAGTTGATTTTTGTCTCTATTGTAATCAAAGTTCTACATAATACTGTTCACAAAGACGTTATTCACGTTATTTCAAGTTTGACAAGTTCAGATATAATATAGCTACAACGTGTTCGTTGTCTGCCAGCAGTTTGGTGCTACAAGTCAACGACCGTCCGCAACCAATACGAACAGTTACTTTTAATCAAAAAGGGCTGTGCCGTATTTAGACTTGAAAAGGCCCTAAGCTTTTTGAAATATAAGGCCCTTTATAAGTCCAGTGCAATCAGTGCTAAGTATTTTTTGAGTGCCCTAATCTATAGCTTGTGCCTACAGGTGAATCCGGCACTGCAAGTTAGGGCCTATCACAACAGGACCAGAACAAAATTAACCCCCATGTTTTTTTTCTTAAAGAATAATTATTTTATTAACTATGATCTACATACAGACATGTAGGCCTAATTATAGTTTCAACAAACAATCTTTTTTTTTAGCTAGAACTCCTGTAAACTGGAATATCTTATGGAAATCTCATTAGAACACTCAAAAAAACATGTGCACCCCCCATCAGGCAATCCTGAGAATCCCTGACATAAATATTATATGCCCTAACAGTGACCGCCTGACTGACTTGGCCTGTCGTCTGCACTGTATTATTGTATAGACTGACCTATTTTGTTGACAAGTTGGAGAGTTTGATGGAGTGACTTAAATGAGTAGCTTGCTAGAAACATCTAGATCTATAATAATCAAGGGGTCCAACCTTTTTTTCGACTTTTGGGCCATAGAAATGTACGACATACTTGTCACTAGGGACGCGACGGGCTCAGTGGTAAAACGAGTGGCTTCCGAATCTTGGGGTCCCGTATTTGAATCCTGGTAAAGACAGTGGTTTTTGATAGAGCCGTTTTCGATATCCGTGTCCAGGTTCCACACACACACACAGACACACAAGTTTCCACGAAGGTACGAGTTAAATAGAGGCATAATAAAAAGTTGGCTTACGTCTAGTGGAAGAACTGATTCTTTGTTTAGCGCGTGTCCAAACGTAAACGCTATTGAACTATCTGTAACAAAATCAAATATGTTCTATTGACAAGAAAAATTCAGGCAGACGAACAATATATTCAAATGACTAGCCACTAGTTTGAAAACGTGGAAACGTTTAAATATTTAGGAAGTATAATACATTCCAATTAATTTACAAAGTAGGAAAGGAACGACTAGCAGCAGGCAACTTGTCTTTCTATAATATACAATGCATACTTAAAAGCAAATTTATACCTAAGAAAACAAAGAAAACTCTACAAAACAATCCTAAGCTCAGCAGTTACAGATGCAAGGGAAACCTGGACGCTAAGAAAAACAACAGAAAATCTGCTTAATACTTGGGAAAGAATAATCCCCAGAAAAATGTATGGTGCCATACATATACATAAAGAAACCGGATGGAGGCAGTGGCATAGCTAGGGTGGGGGGAGGACGGGGGGGATTCGAATCCCCCCCCCCCCGAGCGTTTTTTTTACATTGCGTAAATTAAATATTACGATAAATGGAGCTTCCCAAGAGGCCAAGCCTAACCCTATCCCCAAACGATGGAAAATTCATAGCTACGCCCCTGGATGGAGGACTTGCACCAACCAAGAAATATTAACTATATGTCAGAGAACAGAGGAGCAAAGAGTGTTCACCGGAAAGAATGGGAAAGTGTGCTAGGGCCCTTGATGGCCTGTAGTGCCACTGGAATGGATGTAGAATATGCTTTAGACTCCGTGACTACAATCACAAAATACAAGAATAGTCAATCTACTAGAGTTCAGTGCAAAACATAGTTTAAGATTTTTTAAACAAGAATGCAGAGATAGTTTGTGTGGAATCACAAACTGAGAATCCGAAGTGGTCCACTCAGGCAGGTAAAAAGCAGGTCTCAATAACCTCAGCATAAATATCAAAAGCTATGAACCATAATCCT
The DNA here is from genome assembly GCA_030265305.1 of Biomphalaria pfeifferi. Taxonomy (NCBI): domain Eukaryota; kingdom Metazoa; phylum Mollusca; class Gastropoda; family Planorbidae; genus Biomphalaria; species Biomphalaria pfeifferi. Next base: position 1,463,412 of record JASAOG010000141.1, read on the forward strand.
TTCTTCGCTAATACAAAAGGGAGACAAGTTCGTATTGACAATGTTGCCGATATTATATCGATACCACAGGGTAGAGGGATATAAAGTAAAGTTCCCCTTTCAGATCCTGCAATCTATAGGGCAGATGACGTTAAGGTCAGCTGTTTCGGTTTCTTTGGCCAACAATGGCAGGGTGCCATGTGGCACCCACAACGACCAACCGCCAAATAAAGTCAGGTACCCATTAGAGCTGGATGGACTCAAGGGCGCCCTAAAAATCCCAAAATTCAAAATCACAGTCACCGAGATTTGAACCCAGGACCCCAGGTTCGAAAGCCAAGCGCTTAACCACACGTCACAGCGTACAGTGATAAATATGTTATTATATGATATCAATGAACTGGTAGTTATGAAGACATGCCTCAATGTGAACATGACCTAAATGATGTAAATTATTGATTATCTCTCAGCTATGTATATTATGAGATTTTACACATTGTGTTTGTATTATATAGATTACTGCTGTTTAACCCTTGTTTTAAAATATATATTTGACTTATACATACTTACTTTTAAAGCATTCTTTCTCTTTTTAAACAAAAATAAAAAGTGTATTTAAAATATTAGTAGCTTGAGTAACAGAAAACATTGAACTTACAAACATTTTCTACAAAATTAATTTACAAAAAAACAAAAAACAAACACACAAAAAAACGTTTGTGTAAATGTTTTTAAAATATCCTGAGATTGCAATTGAATACATCATTAAGGTCTCCGTTGTTGTCATTTATTTTTGTTTACTGTTAGTTAGTATTAATAGTGAATAATGTAAAAATGTTGTATTTTTACTAAAAAAAAAACTGCTTGCATAGTTATTTTAACAAATTAACCGGTCCACTTTCAGAGGAAAAAAAAAGAGCCTTTTCACTAGAACTTTGCAAGATCTAAAATATCCTGACATCGGATTTTCAATATCTTTTCTAGATTTTGATATCTAAACGGGACGGACAGACAAACAAGCAGACCACACAAAACAAATTCCTCTTCCGAGAGCCGCTAGAAACCAGTTTGCGTATTTTCAGTCTGCCTAGCTGGGTACCAGAGTTACTTCCCTCTGTAATCCCATCTCTGTCAAGTTCTCATGTTCTCTTTTTTTTTCTTTCTTCTGTTTCTCATACTCCCCCCCCCCCCTCCCTCTTTTTTATAGCTCTAATTTTTCAATTCCTTCTTTTCTTTCTTTCTTTTTGTTATGGCCTCATCCCCTCTCTCCCTCACACCCTTTCCTTTCAGTCTGTATCTCTCTTAAAGTCAATGAAGCAGTGTAATAACAAAGATATTCTTACAACCAAATTATGCCCCATGCTCTGCCTGTAACAGTACGTGCTGGTCAAACTAGATCAGGCAAAAACAGGATCTAGAGATTTATATCAGGTGAAGGGGGTATTTTTCAAACCCGCAAGAAGTAAATAAATCTATAACCTTTATTATATTGTTACGATCTCTCCTAATCTAAAAAATAACATTATATGTTACATAGGTTAGGGTTGAAAAAAAAAACAAAAACAACAACTTGACTTCTGTTAACTACTTTACAAAACAACGCCTTGATCCAACTTTCTACAAAAATGTTCACGGTCGATCAGTCGCGGATAAGAATTTATTTCCGGTTTCCAGTCTAGATATAATATATAAGTCAATGGTCTAGACCTAGTCTAGATTCTAGACCTAGATATCTAGACTACATCTAGAACTAGTCTAGAAATCTTCATCTAGTCTAATTCTAGGTTCTAAATACATTCTAGCTCTAGACCTATCAAGTAGATAAAGCGATTATGATAAGGATTAGTAGGCCTACTAGTGGGTAATAGTGCATTATGCTGTTCGCATGGGAACTGGTTATTTGTGCGGGCTAATTTTTAAAAATTCCCTAGCCCGTCTTTTCCAATATATTATTCGACATTGTTGGGGAGAGGTACGTATCTGGGAGCAGTAGCGTCATTAGGGGGTGCGAAGGGTGAGGTCGCACTGGGTGAAACCATTTTGGGGATGACAACTAAGTTGAAAAAATTATATATTGGAAAAAGTAGACACATCGGAAAAGATAATTATATTAAAATCTCTAGATATATGCCCAAACTTGCCTAGACAGTAGGCACTTCTAGATGGTAGTTTAAGTTTAAATGTCAAAGCACAACGTTGTTCCACTTCTTTCTTAAAGTATAACAAAAGAAACCTGTTCAGGTGATGTTAAGTCTGTTTCTAATTTTAATTAAATATCATTGTAAAATTTGCAATAACATTTGAATAAATGTCATAAACAGTGGGATGTTATAATACAATTGACACTCATTTTACATTTGAGTAAAAATCAATAATAGTAGGTAATCACTGTATTTGTTCAACAAAAATAACTAACTAGCAATAGTGTTTATTGAAAAATATTTGTAGAAAGCTGTTGGGAAGGGATGACACCCTGAGCTACCGCACCAGGTGCCACCGACACTGTCTGTGATGTTTCCTTTCTGTTTTTAGGTGATCAGTTGGATCTCTACTCTACTTACTCCAGAAGAGTTTGAAGAGTCTTATCACAGACAAAGTGTTGTCCTGTTTGCAATTATGTGAAAAAAAAACGCTAAATGATTTTGTAAAAATTTATTAATTTAAACGATCAAAACAAGAGTCTGACGTAAATATTCCAAGTCCATTGTCCATTGGTGACTTCGATGGGGGGCCGCCTCGGAGTTTGTGTGATAACACAAAATCTCTTTGTTATCTTGTTATTTTTTTTTTAACATTTAACAGTTCGTCGTGATCTAGGGAACATTCATGACAAATATTAACAAGATTTTTTTAAACGGTTTTGATTTCTATTCGGGACATACATACATACATACATACATACATACATACATACATACATACATACTCCTTACATTGTGCTATATTAGATAGTGGATAATTATCATGTAAAACATGTTTCAAATTCTCTGCCTCAGCCACTGTCAAGTTTTCTTAAAGGGAACAACAATGATTGTTGTTCTCCTAGTAGTGTCCTCTAGTGATATGTAAAGGTCTGACAGTCACTAAGAATCTTCTTAGAAAATTTCAGGACCTCCAAGAGGTCTCGGAAGTTAATTGTCGGCTGATGCAGTATGTTAATTGTGAAGTTATTTTCTGGATGTGGGGGCTACTTGGCGCTCCTCCCAAATAGCCCCTTCTGACGAGCTCAATCACGCATGATATCTCCCCCCACACAAAAATTTGACCTCCTTCGTTCTTTTCACCATAAAAAAAAGTTAGCCATTTGATCCGCAAGTGGGGAGTCTAGGGTTCGAGCCTTGGCGGCAGGGTCAAGTAAAGTATTTCATAGCCATTATAATAGTATTTGTTTGGGATACCATTGAATAAAATGAATGTTAACTCAATAGCTTAATAGAGCATGAATAGATCTATGTTTGTGGTGACGTGAATTTATTGGGTTTTGTTTTCCCACTCTATACACTCGTGGTTCCCAAACTTTTTCCTTAATGGAACACTTCGCACATTTTGAGTATTTAGCGGAACACTGCAAATTTTTTTAATTCACGTGGTGGCCTACTCTAGTTAACTATTACAGTAGTTCGTGGAACACCTATTCAGGCCTCGTGGAACAGAAGGGTTCCGTGGAATACAGTTTGGGAAACACTGCTGTGTCACAAATCTAGACTATGTGGCTAATAGCAACGGAAGTTGTTCTGTGGCATGACCTCTCCAGAAAACAAAAGATGTTTCTAACAAAGCTAAATAGCTCAGGGGAGATAATTAAACATGTTTCTGGATTGTTGTCTAAATATAGAATTGGCTCGAATGATGTAGAAAGCAAAGACGAGAGGGGTTCATGGAGTCAGTTGCACAACGAGCCTGGCTTATTTCAATATTTTCTCTGTTGAATTCGTGTACGGAATTGATATTGTGTGATTAAATCTATAGTAGTCTGTGTGTCTGCTCTACTCATCAAGTATGAACACTGGATGGTAAGACAGCACCACAAATAGCGATGTTCTTGCCGGTATGGACCGTATAGATGGACTGCTCATAGTTCGACAGCTGGACAGAACACGTATGGTGGACGACTTTATGCCGATGGCAACCGTTTTGGCATAACAGATGTGCCCCCCTCTCGGAAACGCTTTGCCTACTTGCTTTAACTGACACCGAAGAAATTACCTGGCAGCAGGCGGCTACCGAACGAGACGGCTGGAAGTTTCTTACAAAGTCCGCGGGATACACACTTGAGACCAAAAGAAAAGTCGAAAAGATAACCTAAATCGACCACCGCCGGACAATGGTCACATATGCGTTGAGTATGGCAAAATATGTAGGTCACAGCTGGGGCTGCATAGCCACCGTAAAATACTGCACTTCTCATTAATCTTCGGACATATTATTATTATTATTATTATAAATTGGAACTGTGTTTTTGAATACCAATTAGATGGTATATATATATATATCACTAGATATAAATCTAGAAACCACGAAAGCATAGCCAAGCACTACAGTGTAAAAAAAAAACAACATGAATAGATCTAGGTTTCTGATTACGTGATTTTCTTGGGTTTTGTCTCCCCACAATTCAAAACAATTGTCTGGATCTGTTTTGAAACTATAAAGCATTTCATCCTGCCTAAACATAACCGCGTTGCTTGTAATCCATGGTAGATGTTGAGAAGCCGCCGCGCTAGCTTCCAGCTTCTGTTTATCTTCCAAAATCATTTGCCCAAAAGTTTGTATTGGGGTGTTTCTAATGTAGCCTATATATTTCACGACCTTCACGGCCCAGTTGTTACGCTTACCTCAATTTTTGTTTTTTAAGAATATGTAATTATCTCGTGATAGTCACGGGCGGATCAGGGAACGGCTCTCAAAACATTTGCTCTTTGACGCAAAGAGACAGGTTTTTATTATTATTTTTGAAAAAAAAACAACAGGAAACAAACTACAATTGCACAAAACGACCTGAACCCACAGACAAAAAGAAAGAACTAAATAAGCAATATATTTAAAAACTAGTCGATCGGCGGCGTAGCTTACTGAGCTATTTTGCATGGCCGGTCCTAGGCCACTGTAACCTATACGACTGCAGTGGGCCCCCACTTTCAATAGGATCCGCACTTTCATAGAACCGGGATAATACAAGGTGTATAAATTTTTAAATTAAGCCATTTTATAGCTTAAAACAGATTTCCTGCGCCCTCCTGCATGGGCGTAGCCTGGGGGGGGGGGGTCCCCCCGAAATGAAATCTCCTCCCGCAGGGGGAAGATCGGAGTTTAGTGACTAATTTTTTGCTTTGCTTTTGTTTTTAATACTAAACCATCATTTGCCCCCGCACAGCCAAGGGGGTTTTTAGTTTATCCCCCCCACTCTTCAGTAGGGTTTGAAGTTAAAAAATACCTCTTCAATACCCGGTATTAAAAAAAAAAGCAAATTAGGCACTCAAAATGTTATGAGCGTAGCTAAATTGGTTTTAACTCAGTTTTGAATTTAAACCACCCTTCAGCGGGTTTGAAGGTAAAAAATACCTCTTTATTATTAAAAACAAAGCAAATTATACACTCAACATGTTATGAGTGAAGTTAAAGGGGTTTTGAGTTTAAACTCTTCTCCAGTGGTTAGGGTTATGGGTTAGAGTTTACACATTTCTACCGGTGGCGGGGCTCCATTAATAAACTGCAGTGAATAGTCATCTGCCGAAATTGAAAAACACTAAATGTGGCTCAACAAAGATAGCTAAGACAGATCTTAGGAGTCAGTTATAGAGATCGGGTCTAAATCAAGGAAATCCTATGCCGAACTAGTAGTCGACCCCTTAGTAAGATTGTGACAGAGCGTCGCATGAGGTTTGCGGGACATGTTCTCCGACAAAATGAACTACGCATAGTAAGAGTTACGATGACATCCTAATACAACTTTGCGCCACACATTCATGGAGGTCCTCAGAACAGGTAGGAAGAGGCTTCAGACATTACCAGTGACAGATTTTTGTGGAAACAGCTTGACGGCAAATGCGCCGAACGGCGCGGGAGGGTCTAAGTCAGTAAGAATAGCACATTAGGTTTTTGAAATAAAACTTTTAATAGCAGGAAAATGCACTGTAGATACCTCAGAATATGCATTTTGTTGGCTTTCAATACCAGAAATAGTGCTCGACGGTGCGGCTCCGCCCCGCGCTGGGGGAGCTTCTAGCGCTCCCCCAGACCTCCTTGCTGGCAATGGCGGGGAGTCTACAATTTTTCCACTAGCTCCAGGAAGAACCTATTCTAGGGCACAATAAACGTTTTGCAAAAGAATGATGGGTCAGAATGTAATAAAGATTATGTATGCACACACACACATACATATAAATATTTTTTTCGCGGGGATTCAACCCCCCCCCCCCCCGAAAAATAGTCTTGGCTACGCCCATGTCCTCCTATCGATTTACCAGGAGCTCCTGGAAATCGACCGAAATTGCTAAATATACGAAAAAGTCCTTAAAATATACGGAAATGAATACACAAAAATTGTCATTTTGTAATGTCATTCAATATGGAAAACGCCAATCTTACGCGCGGCATTATGCATCAGTCGTACTTGTGTAAGCTTTCGAAAGAATGTTGGGTCAGAATGTATTAAAGATTATGTACGCACACACACACACACACATACATATTTTTTTCGCGGGTGGGGGGGGGGACTTATCGCGCCTCATACTAATGAAGAATTACTTGAGGTCAACAATTCTCAAAGATAGATTGAAACATTTGGTAATTCTTGCTATTGAGCGTAATCTATTTAGGAAATAAATTTTTTATGATATACTGTATGACTTCGCTACACGCAAGGCTCGTAAAGTAGTTCTGTACGCAGTAAAGAATGAATAAAATGCAAAGAACATTTATTTTCTAGTATAAACTATTAAATTTCACTTATTATCATTATCCCTACCCAAACTTGGCCCCACGAAATCCGTTTCGCATAGGGACCCACAACGGTTGAGTATTTAGTGACGGATAATACAGAGTAGATTACTTGTCCCCTCCCCCCCCCCCCCCCTCTTTCTTTTTCGCCGCTAAAACTACGTGGGGTAGACATAAAAAAGAGTGATCTTTCCATGACTTTCGAGAAAAGACCCTGGATACGCGAATGTATAGATCTAGCACTTTAAAATATTCCAATGATAAGCATTTAGATATATAGTAGAGTCACTATTGCGGAACAGTTTGCAGCTACTTTTAGTTTTCCATTTTTTGCTCCGTAATGGTTAGACCTATGGAAAAACTAAAAGTATCTAGGCATTGCCCATCCATTTTCCGATAGAAATAGACGCATTGTTTAGTTTTTCAACAGATATTTAAATTTTGCATTCAAATCGACTGAGATATGGTCAGTCACAATTACGGAACAGGATTTTTTAAGAAGTCACAATTGCGGAACACGGTAAAAATGTCTGAACAAAGCCTATATAAAGCATATATTTATTAGTCTTATATAATACTTGAACTCCTTATATCCTTTACATTAATTTTATTTTATTAAAGCTTAAGACAACACATTGTCACCTTTTGGCTCTTTACCTCTTTAATTTAATTGACGTCACACTACCCTGATTTTCCTTTCAAGATTTTATTTTCCACTATTCTTTAACCCTTTTTTGTTATATTAATATTATATAGGCCTATAAGATATTATGATTTGTTCTCTTTTTGCTGGACGTCTGTTAATCATAAATTACATATTATATGTAATATTATTGTCTAAATGTTTTTAAATTTATGTTTACTAACATCAGAGTAGAACAGAGCTTGATATTGGCTGCCCCATCCAAAGCTCACCTCCCAGGAATCAACCGACTGATTCTGTCATGCCTGAAGAAATCACCAGCACCACCGAAGACATAGCCAAACTATACAGACATGGTTCTCGACTCTCTTATCTTTATGTTCATAACAATTTAATACACTGAATCCAAAACTGTGAAGTTGTTAGAATTTCGAAATGGATAGGATATTTCGCCCAGAGAAGTTTGACATCGAGCCCACAGCACCTCAAGCAGCAGAGCATTGGCCGCACTGGTATGAAACTTTTTAAAATTTTATATTAGTAGTATCAGTAGATAATCTTGATACTAAGAAACTACTGATAAACCATATCTCTCCAGCTGTATATCAAATGATACTTGATAAAGAGACATTTGATGAAACAATCCAGACTCTAAATGGCATCTACATTCAACCAAAGATTGAGGTGTTTGCTAGGCACAGGTTAGCTACTTGCAAACAAGAGCAAGGTCAAACTATAGACGCCTACATGCAGAAATTAAGAATTCTATCCAAAGATTGCAACTTCAGGGCGGTGACTGCCGAACAACACAGAGAAGAGGCGATTAGAGATTCGTTTTATCAATGGACTAGTGTCCAACAGCATTCGAAAGACTGTTTTGAGTTTAAAAGACGCCTTCGCGGAGGCTCGCTTACTAGAACATGCTAATCAGCACTCATTACAGCATGAATCATCACAGCCGGAAACGAATTGCGCGGCAACTACTCCCATCAATTCTTCGGCCTCACTCTTGCCAAATGTAACGATTCCTCAAAATGCATTAGCTAGCAAGTGCTACTTTTGCGGCAGGGTTAAACATCCCCGCTCTCAATGCCCTGCAAGGGAAGCCACATGCAACCAGTGCTCCAAAAAGGGCCATTTACAGAAAGTTTGCAAATCTAGGGCTTCAACAGTTGCAGCGATCGCCACTGTACAGCTATATTTCGACGCACATCGCTAAGAAGCGTGGTCGAGAGGCTAAGTGCGCTTGGCTTGTCTTGGCTACCTAGAAGGGGGCTCGAGGTTCGACACTCGGGCAGAGTTGTGTTTACTGAGCGCCTAAAGGCAGCACGGAAAACTAACTTCCAGATACCCTCTTCCCCCCCCCCCCCCCACCGGTCCACAAATGAGATTGGACCAAAAGCGCTCTGAGCATGCTATAAGCATGAAAGTAGCGCTATATAAAAGCTATAATAATATAATAATAATACTAATACAAACTCATATTTAAATTCCGATAATCTAAATCACTGTGTAAATATTAAGCTAAATGCGCAGGTAAAATAAATGACATCTATAGTGTTCCACAATTGTGACTATCTTTAAAAAGGTAAAAACTGGGTAAACATCTCCCAATTTTTTAAAATTAAATTCCTGGTAGATAGCTACATTTAGTTTTTCCACATCCATTTATAAACCTAAAAATAGGTGTATCATGGAGGTGTTGGGTCATTATCATTTTTAAAAAGCCTTAAGCCCTGACCTATGCGGTTCTCCTGGTACGTGAAAAATAATGGACGATTCCACACCTGTCAACTTTAACCTGGATTCAAAATTAATTTTCTGCTGTGAAAAGAAAACCCTGATAATGGAAATGTAGAGAAATGGACCATGCGCAGTACCGTTACAGTAGTTTAGCTGAAAATTTCAAAATAAAGTAGATTTTAACTAATTTCGACGAGCTGTTCCGCAAACATGCCTGCTCCGCAATAGTGACTCTACAATAGGCTAGCAGACAATGCGAACAATTTTCCCGAGCATTTATTTATTAAACTCTTCAGTCAGAAAAGCCTTGCATTCAGAAATTCCAGAAAGCGATAGTTATTTCAAGAACGCGGTAGGCCTTACAAAACAGATGTTGGATCTAGTTCTATGTCTAGATCTCTATCCAAATTTTAATTTACTTTAACTTTTTATTCGAAAAATGATAACGGTCAAACTAGAGTTTTTCCCCATGTGGCCAACGAGCTAGTAATTATTTTCTCAGAATTAAACATCAACTGTTTCTAGAAAAATCGTTAGAGCCGCTTTTGAGATCAGCGTCCAGGTTCCGCCCTCCATGTTCTGACCTGAATAGAGATATTGTCAAAATTGCGAAACTTGGATCAGATCTTAAACGTAGTAGAGTATTATAACTCTATGTTTACTGGTCTAACTCTATGACCTTGTATTAAGATAGGTCATAAGACCAGTGACTTGTACTGTACTGGCAAGTTAGTCCAGTGGTACTTTGTGGTCCCAATTTTATTATCTAGGCTAAAAACTATAGCCTCTAGATGTACAAAACTACTGAGACAGACAAGTAATAATTCTGAGATTTCAGTTGCAACAAAAAAAAAGGAGTTTATTTACAAACAAAAGAAAAAGATCATGGAAAATATAAATGTCAATAAAGGCTCACAAAAGAAAATGACATAATAAAACAAAGCAAAGTAGCAAGACAGTTTTCGGTCAATATAATTAAAGAACCACCATCATAGAGGCACAATGATGTCTTATGCCGAAAAACCAAAAAAGTGGTTTACAATAATATCATACTTGCATTAACAATGAAATGACGTCATTCATGAGACACACTACTGTCTCGTATCTAAACAAAAGATGTAAACTCAGGTGTACCTCAAGGAACAGTCTTGGGTCCACTACTATTTTTAATTTACATAAATGATTTACCAAATTGCATTTGGAGCATGTCTTTCCACCCAGAAAAATGTCAGTTGTTAAGAGTAACAAAAACACTAAAACAAATTAATTCCACTTATCTTATTCATGGCAAACCAGTAACACAGACTAAAAACGCAAAATACCTAGGTGTTATAATAAATGAAAAACTGTCATGGAATCCACATATTGATGAAACTATAAAAAAATCAAACAAACCATTAGGGTTTATTAAAAGAAACTTCTATAAATCAAATAAGAACATAAAATTAAAATGTTATTTAACCTTGGTTAGGCCAATAATAGAATATGCATCCTCCGTTTGGGACCCCTCAACTCAAGAAAACATTAAGAAACTGGAACAGACACAAAATAGAGCAGTGAGATTCATAACAAATGAATATTCACATTTGACTAGAGTAACAGCTATAGAAAAATCACTAAATTTAGAAAGCCTTCAGGACAGAAGACTCAAAAGTAAAGTAGCAATTATACATAAAACACTGAACCATAATCTTCAAATACAAAACAAAATTTAATAAAATACTCTGAAAGACACAAAGATAAAGGCACATTCCTCATCCCATATGCTAGGACAAATTTATACAAATACTCCTTCTTCCCTAGTGCTATTAGAGCATGGAATGGGTTGCCTGAGCTAGCCAGGAAAACCAGTGACTTGGCAGAATTTAAGTCATTGGTTAATATGCATGACTAAATGCATGACGCGTAGGACGTAATCATCTTCTTTTTTAAAGTAACGTCTGTATTATATAAGATAAGATAAGATGTCTTTAAAAAAACATACAGGAGAGGATAAGAGACTAAGTAGACACATACTATTTACATAAACCAACTTTGTACTAACAAATAAGTAAAGTCTACTTAGCTCATTATAGAAATACTCTTCCCACAACAGCGGCACACTCCTCTTGAGTAACACAGCAATAGTACAACAACACAAGTATTAGTTAAACATTATAAAGATTTTGTTCAAACTACACTGGTCAGTTGAAAGACTCAAGAGAGAGTGGCAATTGTAAACAGTTAACAAGGACTTAAATCAAGTAATAAAGGGTGCTAACTCTAATGAAATAATAAAGGTAGCCACCCTTATTGTCCCTCTTGTCACAATGACTCTATGTTTGCTAGTCTAGCTCTGTCTCTACTATGACTGTGTTTCCTAGTCTAACTCTATCTCCACTATAACTCTATGTTTACTAGTCCAGCTCTGTCTCCACTATAACTCTATGTTTACTAGTCTAGCTCTGTCTCCACTATAACTCTATGTTTACTAGTCTAGCTCTGTCTCCACTATAACTCTATGTTTACTAGTCTAGCTCTGTCTCCACTATAACTCTATGTTTACTAGTCTAGCTCTGTCTCCACTATAACTCTATGTTTACTAGTCTAGCTCTGTCTCCACTATAACTCTATGTTTACTAGTCTAGCTCTGTCTCCACTATAACTCTATGTTTACTAGTCTAACTCTGTCTCCACTATAACTCTATGTTTCCTAGTCTAACTCTGTCTCCACTATAACTCTATGTTTACTAGTCTAACTCTGTCTCAAATACGAACATTGCGAAATATTTCAGTTATATGTACGACTTAGATAGACCGTAGACGTGCAGCCACTTTTAAACAAAATTGCTTAATTTTTTCGATGTTTGTTTTAAATTATTACTTTTTTAAAAATTTCAGTTAGGGCCCTCCCTGTTCTGGGTCCCTCCCTGTTCTGGGTCCCCGAACTGTGTCCTGACTCCTTTGCGTCTTTATATCACCGTACCTTCCTTTAGGCTTCATATTTTGTGAAAGACGCTATTGTACAAGGATCAGGGTGTCCTAGATTCTGTCGCTTTGCATACGACAAAGTCAATAACCCGACATGTCTATTTGAACAATAAAATCTAATCTGGTCGATTTGACCTTTAATTATATCTTAAAAAAATAAATCACAAAGCTTATATTGAATGAAATTGCATCAATCATTTTAAATACGTTATTTAATGTTTACTAGCTCTAGGCTAACAATAATAAACTTAAGAGCGGTTGGAAGTAGTTTTATTAATTGTTGGTTTTTTTTTGCACAACTTTCGTGCTAATAGAATGCTCAATGCACTGTTGTCCATTCACTTTTCTAGACGAGTTGGGAAAAGGGGGGGGGGGGGGGTATTTGGGAAGAGGTTTCCGTGCGGCTTTTAAAAAACAACAACCTAGGTCTTGAGCCTTCACGATGAACGATAGACGCGTTAGCTACTTATATACACAATTCTTATACAAATAGAAGGTTTTATAGTATTTAAAAAAAGTCTATAGTTTAAAATTGTTAATGAATGACCAAAGTCTCTACACAAGGTTTATCTCCTCTTAACTTAGTTCATTTCTATATAAAACAAAGCTACTTAATAACGACTAATTGATTAACTAACGTTGTAAAATTTTGATTGTTTCATGTGTTGTCATTGTCAATGGATGATTGTAAGGATGTTCAACTTGATCTGAGAATGGGGAGAGGGAGAATTAACGCGTACAAGATTCCACCCTGGTAGAGTTGATGTAACAACGAACAAATAAACAAACAAAACAAATACCCAACACATATACCCAACACAAATACCCAAAACAAATATGTTCTTAGAAACTTGTTAGACAAAACATAAAAACTATCTGATCCTTGATAGAAAAGACATGAAACCAATTTGAACTTTGGTAAACAAAGACATACAACTTTCTGATAAGCCCACAGTACGGCTAATGGATTTTAACCTAAAAGGACTTTGCCAATAGTAAATAGGAAACTCATTTTTCATTTGGTGTAAAGAGGGATAGATACTTTGCCGCCCATCTCTCTCCATGCTTGACCACAGACAAATACCTGCAATTAGGGTGTTTCGCCTTGGTCCTGAATGTGTGGCCGTTGTAGTCCATCTTGGGACTCTTCCGCTCTGGACGGTGATCTTAGTCAAGAAGGCCTTTCGCCCGGTGGTGCTATGTTATCACCACCCCCTCACATGGTTTAGTGCGCTAGCTGTAACGGTTTTCCAGGCATGGCGCTTGGAGCCATATGTGAGAGATTTAGGGGTTGGAATGGACCAGTGAGGCAGTCCACCTAAAGGTATACCCCTTTCTAGTACCCCATATACCCTGGTCGACAGATCTTGCATGCAGGGCCGGCCTTAGGGCACTTCAACCTATTCGGCCGCAGTGGGCCCCGCTCATTCATAGGCCCCGCGCTAACTCTAGTTGTAAATTATTAAATTAAATCATTTTAACTTATAACAGGGTTTCCCCGGTCTCCTGATTTTCTAGGAGCTCCTGGAAATCTCCTGAAATTGCTACGATAAAAGTCATGAAAATTTGAAATTATTAAAATATCCTGAAAACTCAAAACATGTTCTGAAAAATATACAAGATTGTAATATTGGTGTGTCATTCAATATGGAAAAAGCCAATCCTACTCGCGATTTAAAAAAAAACGGCATTGTCAACTTTCATTTAATAAAAATAATACGGCGAATTTTAACCAAAACAGTAAGTTCCATTACTTAATTTTACTGTAATAGTTTAAATATAGATCTAAATCTATCTCAATCACAAGCGATATTTTGCTATCGATAGTAAATCTAAAAGGCATGTCTGAATGTTTATTGGCTTTATGTTGGAAATCTATCTTCTATAGTAGATGGCTCGTAAAAATAATTTGATCGTGATTTTGCGCTTAGTAAAGTACGAATAAAATGCAAAGACGAATTTATTTTCTAACAAAAAAATCTTAATTTTCACTTATTGTACGTATCCCTACCCAGACTAGTCCCCGCGTAATCCGTTTCGTATAGGGCCCCGCAATCTGTAGGACCGGCCCTGCTTACATGGTGCCCCTACGGTCAACAGACTAAGGGATAGGTAACGGTAAAATAGGAACCAATCGAAAGAACGTCATACTTAATTGAAATAGTAAAGAAAAGAAATAATAAATTAATGCCTTCTATTTTTTACCAAGTATATAATACCTCACTTCGTCTGTCTGCCTGTCTGTCTGTCTGGTAAAAATCAAGGTCCTCAGGGCTCGCAAAGACATTCCTTCAGAGAACAGAACCAGGGATAAGAAGAGAATGCTATGGGATAACAACGTCAAAGAGTGGACAGGCTGGTCACTGAAGAGATTCTACTTAAGGCAAAATATAAACAAGGTTACAAAGTCAGTTTGTGTGTAAACAAAAACTCAAAATCGGCCCCCGAAGTGGTCCACCCAGGCAGGTTTCAATATTTTCGGAAAGAATATCAGAATATAATTCTATCAAAGGCAAATGGCAGAGAAGAATGGAGAAAGAAGGTTGACAGATCTTGTGTGGTGCCCCAACGGTCCAGCCGACCAAGGGATTGGTGAAAGTGAAGGTGAAGTTTGATGTGAACCTGGCCTAACTGATGTCAATTAATAATTATCTTATTGATCTAATTGTTTTGTATAGGGTCAATCTCTTATTCAACGCCAAAAAAGAAAAAAACTAATAAAAAGAGAAATTATACAATAAACATAAGTGATGTGACCAAAACATTTTGCGCGAAAACGTCCCATGCGCCAATAACTCTTGCTTGCACGGATCGCACCAAACGGTTTTTCCTTTTTGGACATATTAATACATATTTATATACGGTAAAGTAAAGGCGGCTGGTTGTCATGCTGGCCACATGACACCCTCGTTAACCGTAGGCCACATATGACCTTTACATCATCTGCCCTATAGACCACAAGGTCTGAAAGGGGAACTTAACTTTTCTTTATATTTATATATATATGATATTGCAAGTATATGGTATTGCAAGTATATGGTATTGCAAGTATATGGCTAAATACTAAGTCATTAAAAACTAATTACATGATTGATTCAAAATAATTGATCCAATCTAACTCAATATAAGTGAGAGTTTAAAAAAAAAGGAATTTGAATACTTGTTTTTTCATTAACTATGTATATTGTAACAATGCTTTAAACACGATTAGGGAGGCACGAGCAGAGGCGTAGTCTGCAAAACGTACGCCTGGGGCAAAGAAACTTTATTGGTGCCCCCCCCCCCCCCATTTCCCTTAACATCACATAGAAATACAGGCTTAAAAAGAATTTAATATTTATATAATACAAATAACCTTAGAATGTATTACCAAACTAAGATATCTACAATAATTTATATTTTCTTGGCGTCTCTCACGTGTGGCGCCCCCTTAGGATGGCAACGGGGCATCGTGCCCCCCTTGTTCCCCTTCACCACGTCTCTGGGATGAGTATTTCGCTAGACTTCTACCCCAAAAAGGAATGTACTACTCAAAATTCATTTTCACTTAGTATTGGAAAAGTTGCTAAAATTGTTTTGTTTTTTTTCAATATCAAGCAACATAATTAATTACCGATAAAACTAATTGACAAAATTTGATTAATTTTTAAATCGAGTCATGTTTTGTTAGATACAGTAAATAATTGTGTCAAGTTTCAACTTGATCTGTGAATAGATGTGGGATAAATAACGTGTTCAAAATTTGTAACAGACAAAAAGAGTTTATAAAAGCTTTGTAACAAAAAAAATGAACAAATTTTACTCCTAATAAGTATTTCTATCCTTCTATGTATACATTCTTTACGATAGTCAAGGTGGCATATTAGTGAAATGGAAGTCAATGATGAAGATATCCGAAGCTATCCCGACAAGATCAACGTCTAATCTTTCGACTCAGGACCGGACACAACAGAATGCGACAACACATGTACCGGAAGCTCAAAATTGGAACCAGTGAAATCTGCTCATTTGGAGTATCACCAGAGAATGCTGACCACGTCCTCCAAAACTGTTCTTTTTACCAAGAGGCCCGTATAAGACACTGACCCCAAAACACCCCAATAGGAAAAAACTGCATATGGAGAGCTCCTTGATTCGGAAACCACTGCGCAGTTCATCTCATGTATTGGTCTAGTCATCTGAACACTCCAACAGTTCATCTCATGTATTGGCCTAGTCATCTGAACACTCCAACAGTTCAACAGTTTATCTCATGTATTGGTCTAGTCATCTGAACACTCCAACAGTTCATCTCATGTACTGGTCTAGTCATCTGAATGCTCCAACATAACAATGAGAACGAAGAAGAAAGGGAAAGAAGTGATGTGGACATCCGAAGTCAGCGATGTGGACATCCGAAGTCAGCGATGTGGACATCCGAAGTAAGTGATGTGGACATCCGAAGTCAGTGATGTTGTAGGCCTTTAGTTTGCATAACACTAATTCAATTATAGTCTTCTGTATTGCCTATGTCAGCATTAAACAAGTAATCCTTTTCTTTTTTAATTTTTTTTAAATCTCTGCTTTTATTTCTGGTCCAAAAAGTTTTTAATTTTTAATGTAGGCCTACTTCTACACAAAAGAGCTCTTTTTTCAGTGGAAAGAAATTGACCTTTGCTTCTCTGGTTTGTGAACACACGTTCTATTGTGAACACACGTTCTATTGTGAACACACCAACATGAACGTCTGCAAAGAAGTCAATTATGCACGCCCTGAGTTCCGCCAGTTAGAACTATTGGGTGTCCTTACATTCAAAAAGCATGGACAGGCACAAACGCAAACACACACATACAAGACTTAGACATTAGCAAAGATAGATAAGGGAATGAAGCGTGACCTCAGTTGAAGGTGCCGAATGAAGAAGACAGACCTTTTTTTTTCTGGTCGGTGGCTTTGACACCCGATTCTTTTTTTTTTTTTTATAGTGAATAAATAGTGTAGTAACCGTTTTAAAATGTGTTGTTTGTGTGTGTGTGTATGTAAAGGGTAGCAGTAAATGTCAACTTCCGGTGCCAGTAACACGGAAAAATGTAGTCTCGACTATTAGTTGTAAATTTTATGCTTAAAGGGAGTAAAATTAATTTATATTAAGAAAATGAAATGTATCCCTAGATTAAATGTCATTAAAACAATTTTTTAAAAATGAGAATGAACCACAGGACAGAAGGTGGAATAACCATTTGAGATTTTAGCTTTGAGTGCAAACATATATCTGTGAGTGGCTGCGACTATAATATTAAATAGGTTTTATAATTTTGTATAGATTTGCTTGTATATGTGTAATGTTTACTATTCTTTAATCTGTATGTATTATCATTTTATTATATATTTAAAGTAAAACATTTGAATTATTTTTGTGGCAATGTCTTTAATATAGTGTTACATAGACAACGCAAGGAGGAGCCATTAGACATAGAAACAAAGTAAACATAACAAAAAAAGCTTAGACGAAGAGTAGTTGGAATTAGTCATGTCATTAAATTTGTAATAGATGATTTGATATTAGGCATTTAGAATTCATGGTAATTGTTTTGTTAGGTACAATAAATATTTGTGTAAAATTTCAATTTGATCCGAGTTTGGGTGTCGAGAAATAACGTGTACAAACTTTTGACCAGACAGACAGAGTTGATAAAAGCTTTTAAAAAAGAAATGCATCTACAAGAAACTCGCATAATTAGGAATCCTTGTGTTTACTTTCAAAAATTCTATTTGCTGACATTATTGACACAGCATGAAACCGTTTTAATTACCTCCCTTTAAATAGAAGATTTTTAAAAGTGTCCATTAAACGAGTGAAAAATCTCAGAACGAATCAGCAGGTTGAATCAGACGATTTATCAATGAAGATGGCTGGATGCCTAAGGTTAAACCAAAAGACTTATTATTAGGAGTAACAGCATAAGAGGCGCCAATGGGTTCAAACAAGATAAAATTTATGGAATCGGAGAAGGCAAAAGATAAAATCAGATGGCATAATCTAAGAAGCATAAAAAAACATCCATGAAAAAACAAAAACAAAGCTTATATAAGGGGAAGAACTCCGCATTTACAACTATATATCTAAATAAAGTAGAAGCTATTTCCCCAATTCGATATGAAAAAATTGATTACTAATAATTAATGGAGTAATTGGTTAATTTTTTTTTTTATGTTTTAGAAAATGTTTTGTTAGGTACAATAAATAATTGTTTAAACTTTCAACTTGATTCGAGAATGGGCGTGGGATGAATAATATGAACAATTTTAAGGGGACATTGACAACATATTTAGCCATATATCTGTCAATACTGATTGACTAATTTTCCTTGTCGGTATAAAAAAAAATAATGAATTACCAGTAGTTAATTGACTAACGTTTTTTTTTTAATTGATTCATGTATTTCTACGCCAATGAATATTTGTGCACTGTTTCAACTTGATCCCAGAATTGGTGTGGTAGAAATAATGTGAACACACTTTTGACCAGACAGACAGAGTGAGTTGATATAAGGCATGAGAAGGATGATTAATATCTTGTCATGTCACCTATAAAAATAGAAGGTTTTATAGTTTAGTTAAAAATTCTTAGCGAACGAATTCATTCATTATCAAAAAGACTTATCCGCCAATAGCTTAGCACATTTCTATATAAAACATAATTAATTAATTACGACAAATTGATTAAAAACTTCGTAAATTTTTGTTAATGATACATGTGTTGTCATCGACAATGAAGTATTGTGCAAATTTTCAGCTTGTTCCGAGAATGGGAAGTGGGAGAAATAACGTGTACAAGATTTCACCCAGACAGACAGACAGACGGATTGAGCTGGTATAAGCTTTGTAAAACGTCTTATTGATAATATAATCTTAACTAACATAACGTTTTTTTCAAATCAAGAGGAAGTACTCCAACCTACCTTAATCTCCTTCAAGGAAACATAACTCTTTTATCCGACAGACACACCCGCAATGAATGGCGCTGGCACACAGAATACAAGAACTGTGTTAACTATGTTGTTATTGAACATTAAACTGTTTTATACAGGTCAGCTACGTTCCAGATGAATGCCTTGGATAAACACAGAAACTTGGTCCGGTAATAAGCATTTTAAATATATTTCCTTGTTTTTAAAATGAGGTCATCATAATACAAGGGAAACAAAATCTTTAAATTTTTATTTATTGTGTAATAACTCATTTTATTTTTTTTTTCTGTCTTAGTTTTTGCAATGACATCATCGGAATCGGTGGAAGATGCAGGGGCGTGGTACAATTTTATTGATCTGTTCGACCAAGGAAACGCAAGGAGTCTTTGCACTGCTATACAGGGGTGCAGTTTTTATGTTAGATTATGCTAGTAATACAATCGATGTAGCTCAGTTGTCAATAAACTATGACGCTAAAAGCTTGTCTGAACCAGTTGGAAGGGGATGGGAGAGGGGGAAGAAAGAAAGGGGGGATCTGGGGGATCGCTTTATAAATGCAATTGTAAAAAAAAAAGTTAGATCACCTAAGTTCGAACTCGAGGGATAAAGCCTTCTCAGCCTCCTTAGGCCAATACAATACTGTGCCAGGCTTTATAGTTATCTATTGTTAGTTTCAACCTTTTCTCTCTATAAGTAGGCCTACAAAGGGGAATAGTTCAACGTGCAAGCTACCACTTTATCATTGAAGTATAATTTATTTTCCTTGTTTGAGAATCCCAACAAAATAATTAATTACTATTTTTTAAATTTATTCTTGTTTTTTTCATGTAAAAGTGTGCAAAATTTCAGCTTAATCCGAGATTGGGTGTGGGAGAAATAACGTGTACAAACTTTTGACCAGAGTGAATTGATATATGCTTCGTACAAAGAGACCTTTACATTAAATATTACGCAAAATAAAGAGGCCCCCGTAGAGGTCAAGTCCCCCCCCGGGCCCCCAAATGATGGAAAATTCCTAGCTACGCCACTGCTTTCAACAAAAGAAATGATGCATTGAGGATTGTCTGAACGAGGCAAGAATTTATTTTCAATGAACCGATTTGAGATAGGAGGGAGAGATAGAGACACACAGAGAGAGAGAGACAGAGAGAGGGAGAGAGAGAGAGAGAAAGAAGTAAAGAATATTTATCAATCTTCTGAGTCTTTCCACATTAAAATGATACTAAAAAAGGGAAGAAAAAAAAAAGAACTTGAAAATCCTTAATAGTTGTTCGGTTCATCACCAACGATTTTTTACAAAGCTTTTATCAACTCACTTAGTCTGTCTGATAAAAAGTTTAAACACGTTATTTCTCACACATCCATTCTGGAATCAAATTTAAACTTTCAACAATTAGCCTGGTTTATTATACCTAAAAAAATAATACGAATCGATAAAAAAAAAACCCCAATTAGTCGATTAATTATTGCCATTAATTATATTGTTTGACACCGTAAAAAGAAAATAACTTTCACATTATTGAGAGATATAAGTGTAAATGTGGAGTTCTTTCCCCTATGTAAGCTTAGATGTGTTTTGGTGTTGTTGTTTTTTAAATAAGCATTCTCATATTTTGCTTGTTTCACAGTCGAAGCTTCTTACAGATTGTTACACTAATTGTCTCATATTGAATCATATATCTCAGGATTATTGGGCATTCCTTTTTTTTTTTTAGAAATACTAACCTGTAGGTTACTTATAGTATAATTATTTTAAAAATCCTTTAAAACAAAGGGAAACAACAACAATGAACTGATACAAATATTGTCTGCTGTAGTGTACAAATGGCATACAGAAACCCCTAGGTAACGTTTTTTGTTCCACGCCTAGAGAGAGGTGGGAACAGCAAGGGGTGGGGGACGATTGTTTTTTAAAGACGCACTCAGAACATTGCAAATGTGGTGCTCCTAACTAGAGGGTCTATATGCTTGTATCTATATATATGTGTGTGTGTTTGTTGTGTGATTATCACTGTGCATGTATATATGTGTGTGTGTGTATTTGTTGTGTGATTATCACTGTGCATGTGTATATGTGTGCGTGTGATTATCTCTGTGTATGTGTGTGATTAAGTGTCTTTCATACTGACATGTCCCAATACAGATTTGTCAATGCCACAAAAAAAGGGGGGGGGAGTGAGCCTCCTTTTCAATCAATCATCTATAAAATGACATGATTATTATTTTTTTTTTGGTTTCGTATTACCCCCCCCCACACACACACACACACACCTTTTCATCGATTACTTTTTTTCTCTTTAACAACAACCCAAGACTTGGTCTAGCATTCATCTCGTGTAGCCAATCAGAACAAACAAACAAAACACCCGCAGACCAGCGTGTTTGTTTGAAGAGTATCTGTGGCAATATTGAAACATATAATTTATACCGAAGGATTTGTATTGATACTTATGTAATTATAGACAAGGCATTTTCCTATTTCCAATTCAAACACTACAAGCAGGAGAGTTCCACTTAGCTTACAATTTGTGATGTAAGAATGACAAGAGGGGATGAAGAAAAAAAAAGTTTAATAATGGATGGCTGCCTGGTCGTGCGGTTTGCGCGCTGGACTGTCGTTCAGATTTATCGATGGTCCAGGGTTCAAACCCTGCCCGCTCCCATCCCCCGTCGTCCAGCGGGAGGTTTGGACTAGGAAGTAATTATCTTCAACTCTGAAGGAACATCCGAAACATGTAAACCAAACAAAACAATATTATCACAAATTACGGTGATAAGATATTGAAAAGAAAAGTGAGTCATATGCTATATGTTCCTATTTATAATTTGTTTTTCTTGGCTGATTCAGGCAACCAGTTGCCAGTTAGAATGCCATTTGGAAAGAATAAATTTGCATGTATTTGGTAGCATGTGATTGTTGTATTATTTTGTACGTTTTGTCTTTGTGTTTCATCTATTATGTCAGCTTTGTTTTCTTTTCGGTCTTGTGTCCTCAGTTGAGTGGTTCGGTCTTCTGTCCTCAGTTGAGTGGTTCGGTCTTCTGTCCTCAGTTGAGTGGTTCGGTCTTGTGTCCTCAGTTGAGTGGTTCGGTCTTGTGTCCTCAGTTGAGTGGTTCGGCCTTCTGTCCTCAGTTTAGTGGTTCGGTCTTCTGTTCAGTTGAGTGGTTCGGTCTTCTGTCCTCAGTTGAGTGGTTCGATCTTTTGTCCTCAGTTGAGTGGTTCGGTCTTCTGTCCTCAGTTGAGTGGTTCGGTCTTCTGTCCTCAGTTGAGTGGTTCGGTCTCGTGTCCTCAGTTGAGTGGTTCGGTCTTGTGTCCTCAGTTGAGTGGTTCGGTCTTGTGTCCTCAGTTGAGTGGTTCGGTCTTGTGTCCTCAGTTGAGTGGTTCGGTCTTCTGTCCTCAGTTTAGTGGTTCGGCCTTCTGTCCTCAGTTGATTGGTTCGGTCTTCTGTCCTCAGTTGAGTGGTTCGGTCTTATGTCCTCAGTTGAGTGGTTCGGTCTTGTGTCCTCAGTTGAGTGGTTCGGTCTTCTGTCCTCAGTTGAGTGGTTCGGTCTTCTGTCCTCAGTTGAGTGGTTCGGTCTTCTGTCCTCAGTTTAGTGGTTCGGTCTTCTGTCCTCAGTTGAGTGGTTCGGTCTTCTGTCCTCAGTTTAGTGGTTCGGTCTTCTGTCCTCAGTTGAGTGGTTCGTCTTGTATCCTCAGTTGAGTGGTTCGGTCTTCTGTCCTCAGTTGAGTGGTTCGTCTTGTGTTCTCAGTTGAGTGGTTCGGTCTTCTGTCCTCAGTTTAGTGGTTCGGTCTTCTGTCCTCAGTTGATTGGTTCAGTCTTCTGTCCTCAGTTGAGTGGTTCGGTCTTGTGTCCTCAGTTGAGTGGTTTGGTCTTGTGTCCTCAGTTGAGTGGTTCGGTTTTCTGTCCTCAGTTGAGTGGTTCGGTCTTCTGTCCTCAGTTGAGTGGTTCGGTCTTCTGTCCTCAGTTGAGTGGTTCGGTCTTCTGTCCTCAGTTGAGTGGTTCGGTCTTGTGTCCTCAGTTGAGTGGTTCGGTCTTGTGTCCTCAGTTGAGAGGTTCAGTCTTCTGTCCTCAGTTTAGTGGTTCGGTCTTGTGTCCTCAGTTTAGTGGTTCGGTCTTCTGTCCTCAGTTGAGTGGTTCGGTCTTCTGTCCTCAGTTTAGTGGTCCGGTCTTCTGTCCTCAGTTGAGTGGTTCGTCTTGTATCCTCAGTTGAGTGGTTCGGTCTTCTGTCCTCAGTTGAGTGGTTCGGTCTTGTGTTCTCAGTTGAGTGGTTCGGTCTTCTGTCCTCAGTTGAGTGGTTCGGTCTTCTGTCCTCAGTTGAGTGGTTCGGTCTTCTGTCCTCAGGTTAGTGGTTCGGTCTTCTGTCCTCAGTTGAGTGGTTCGGTCTTCTGTCCTCAGTTGAGTGGTTCGGTCTTATGTCCTTAGTTGAGAGGTTCAGTCTTCTGTCCTCAGTTTAGTGGTTCGGTCTTCTGTCTTCAGTTGAGTGGTTCGGTCTTCTGTCCTCAGTTGAGTGGTTCCGTCTTCTGTCCTCAGTTGAGTGGTTCGGTCTTCTGTCCTCAGTTGAGTGGTTCGGTCTTCTGTCCTCAGTTGAGTGGTTCGGTCTTCTGTCCTCAGTTTAGTGGTTCGGTCTTCTGTCCTCAGTTGAGTGGTTCGGTCTTCTGTCCTCAGTTGAGTGGTTCGGTCTTATGTCCTTAGTTGAGAGGTTCAGTCTTCTGTCCTCAGTTTAGTGGTTCGGTCTTCTGTCTTCAGTTGAGTGGTTCGGTCTTCTGTCCTCAGTTGAGTGGTTCCGTCTTCTGTCCTCAGTTGAGTGGTTCGGTCTTCTGTCCTCAGTTGAGTGGTTCGGTCTTCTGTCCTCAGTTGAGTGGTTCGGTCTTGTGTCCTCAGTTGAGTGGTTCGGTCTTCTGTCCTCAGTTGAGTGGTTCGGTCTTGTGTCCTCAGTTGAGTGGTTCGGTGTTGTGTCCTCAGTTTAGTGGTATGGTCTTCTGTCCTCAGTTGAGTGGTTCAGTCTTCTGTCCTCAGTTGATTGGTTCGGTCTTCTGTCCTCAGTTGAGTGGTTCGGTCTTGTGTCCTCAGTTGAGTGGTTCGGTCTTCTGTCCTCAGTTGAGTGGTTCTGTCTTGTGTCCTCAGTTGAGTGGTTCGGTCTTCTGTCCTCTGTTGAGTGGTTCGGTCTTGTGTCCTCAGTTGAGTGGTTCGGTCTTCTGTTCAGTTGAGTGGTTCGGCCTTCTGTCCTCAGTTGAGTGGTTCGGTCTTTTGTCCTCAGTTGAGTGGTTCGGTCTTCTGTCCTCAGTTGAGTGGTTCGGTCTTGTGTTCTCAGTTGAGTGGTTCGGTCTTCTGTCCTCAGTTTAGTGGTTCGGTCTTCTGTCCTCAGTTGAGTGGTTCGGTCTTCTGTCCTCAGTTTAGTGGTTCGGTCTTCTGTCCTCAGTTGAGTGGTTCGGTCTTCTGTCCTCAGTTGAGTGGTTCGGTCTTATGTCCTTAGTTGAGAGGTTCAGTCTTCTGTCCTCAGTTGAGTGGTTCGGTCTTCTGTCTTCAGTTGAGTGGTTCGGTCTTCTGTCCTCAGTTGAGTGGTTCCGTCTTCTGTCCTCAGTTGAGTGGTTCGGTCTTCTGTCCTCAGTTGAGTGGTTCGTCTTGTATCCTCAGTTGAGTGGTTCGGTCTTCTGTCCTCAGTTGAGTGGTTCGTCTTGTGTTCTCAGTTGAGTGGTTCGGTCTTCTGTCCTCAGTTTAGTGGTTCGGTCTTCTGTCCTCAGTTGATTGGTTCAGTTTTCTGTCCTCAGTTGAGTGGTTCGGTCTTGTGTCCTCAGTTGAGTGGTTTGGTCTTGTGTCCTCAGTTGAGTGGTTCGGTCTTCTGTCCTCAGTTGAGTGGTTCGGTCTTCTGTCCTCAGTTGAGTGGTTCGGTCTTCTGTCCTCAGTTGAGTGGTTCGGTCTTCTGTCCTCAGTTGAGTGGTTCGGTCTTGTGTCCTCAGTTGAGTGGTTCGGTCTTGTGTCCTCAGTTGAGAGGTTCAGTCTTCTGTCCTCAGTTTAGTGGTTCGGTCTTCTGTCCTCAGTTTAGTGGTTCGGTCTTCTGTCCTCAGTTGAGTGGTTCGGTCTTCTGTCCTCAGTTTAGTGGTTCGGTCTTCTGTCCTCAGTTGAGTGGTTCGTCTTGTATCCTCAGTTGAGTGGTTCGGTCTTGTGTCCTCAGTTGAGTGGTTCGGTCTTGTGTCCTCAGTTGAGTGGTTCGGTCTTGTGTCCTCAGTTGAGTGGTTCGGTCTTCTGTCCTCAGTTTAGTGGTTCGGCCTTCTGTCCTCAGTTGATTGGTTCAGTCTTCTGTCCTCAGTTGAGTGGTTCGGTCTTATGTCCTCAGTTGAGTGGTTCGGTCTTGTGTCCTCAGTTGAGTGGTTCGGTCTTCTGTCCTCAGTTGAGTGGTTCGGTCTTCTGTCCTCAGTTGAGTGGTTCGGTCTTCTGTCCTCAGTTGAGTGGTTCAATCTTCTGTCCTCAGTTTAGTGGTTCGGTCTTCTGTCCTCAGTTGAGTGGTTCGTCTTGTATCCTCAGTTGAGTGGTTCGGTCTTCTGTCCTCAGTTGAGTGGTTCGTCTTGTGTTCTCAGTTGAGTGGTTCGGTCTTCTGTCCTCAGTTTAGTGGTTCGGTCTTGTGTCCTCAGTTGATTGGTTCAGTCTTCTGTCCTCAGTTGAGTGGTTCGGTCTTGTGTCCTCAGTTGAGTGGTTCGTCTTGTGTCCTCAGTTGAGTGGTTCGGTCTTCTGTCCTCAGTTGAGTGGTTCGGTCTTCTGTCCTCAGTTGAGTGGTTCGGTCTTCTGTCCTCAGTTGAGTGGTTCGGTCTTCTGTCCTCAGTTGAGTGGTTCGGTCTTCTGTCCTCAGTTGAGTGGTTCGGTCTTGTGTCCTCAGTTGAGTGGTTCGGTCTTGTGTCCTCAGTTGAGAGGTTCAGTCTTCTGTCCTCAGTTTAGTGGTTCGGTCTTGTGTCCTCAGTTTAGTGGTTCGGTCTTCTGTCCTCAGTTGAGTGGTTCGGTCTTCTGTCCTCAGTTTAGTGGTTCGGTCTTCTGTCCTCAGTTGAGTGGTTCGTCTTGTATCCTCAGTTGAGTGGTTCGGTCTTCTGTCCTCAGTTGAGTGGTTCGGTCTTGTGTTCTCAGTTGAGTGGTTCGGTCTTCTGTCCTCAGTTGAGTGGTTCGGTCTTCTGTCCTCAGTTGAGTGGTTCGGTCTTCTGTCCTCAGGTTAGTGGTTCGGTCTTCTGTCCTCAGTTGAGTGGTTCGGTCTTCTGTCCTCAGTTGAGTGGTTCGGTCTTATGTCCTTAGTTGAGAGGTTCAGTCTTCTGTCCTCAGTTTAGTGGTTCGGTCTTCTGTCTTCAGTTGAGTGGTTCGGTCTTCTGTCCTCAGTTGAGTGGTTCCGTCTTCTGTCCTCAGTTGAGTGGTTCGGTCTTCTGTCCTCAGTTGAGTGGTTCGGTCTTCTGTCCTCAGTTGAGTGGTTCGGTCTTCTGTCCTCAGTTTAGTGGTTCGGTCTTCTGTCCTCAGTTGAGTGGTTCGGTCTTCTGTCCTCAGTTGAGTGGTTCGGTCTTATGTCCTTAGTTGAGAGGTTCAGTCTTCTGTCCTCAGTTTAGTGGTTCGGTCTTCTGTCTTCAGTTGAGTGGTTCGGTCTTCTGTCCTCAGTTGAGTGGTTCCGTCTTCTGTCCTCAGTTGAGTGGTTCGGTCTTCTGTCCTCAGTTGAGTGGTTCGGTCTTCTGTCCTCAGTTGAGTGGTTCGGTCTTGTGTCCTCAGTTGAGTGGTTCGGTCTTCTGTCCTCAGTTGAGTGGTTCGGTCTTGTGTCCTCAGTTGAGTGGTTCGGTGTTGTGTCCTCAGTTTAGTGGTATGGTCTTCTGTCCTCAGTTGAGTGGTTCAGTCTTCTGTCCTCAGTTGATTGGTTCGGTCTTCTGTCCTCAGTTGAGTGGTTCGGTCTTGTGTCCTCAGTTGAGTGGTTCGGTCTTCTGTCCTCAGTTGAGTGGTTCTGTCTTCTGTCCTCAGTTGAGTGGTTCGGTCTTCTGTCCTCAGTTGAGTGGTTCGGTCTTATGTCCTTAGTTGAGAGGTTCAGTCTTCTGTCCTCAGTTTAGTGGTTCGGTCTTCTGTCTTCAGTTGAGTGGTTCGGTCTTCTGTCCTCAGTTGAGTGGTTCCGTCTTCTGTCCTCAGTTGAGTGGTTCGGTCTTCTGTCCTCAGTTGAGTGGTTCGTCTTGTATCCTCAGTTGAGTGGTTCGGTCTTCTGTCCTCAGTTGAGTGGTTCGTCTTGTGTTCTCAGTTGAGTGGTTCGGTCTTCTGTCCTCAGTTTAGTGGTTCGGTCTTCTGTCCTCAGTTGATTGGTTCAGTTTTCTGTCCTCAGTTGAGTGGTTCGGTCTTGTGTCCTCAGTTGAGTGGTTTGGTCTTGTGTCCTCAGTTGAGTGGTTCGGTCTTCTGTCCTCAGTTGAGTGGTTCGGTCTTCTGTCCTCAGTTGAGTGGTTCGGTCTTCTGTCCTCAGTTGAGTGGTTCGGTCTTCTGTCCTCAGTTGAGTGGTTCGGTCTTGTGTCCTCAGTTGAGTGGTTCGGTCTTGTGTCCTCAGTTGAGAGGTTCAGTCTTCTGTCCTCAGTTTAGTGGTTCGGTCTTCTGTCCTCAGTTTAGTGGTTCGGTCTTCTGTCCTCAGTTGAGTGGTTCGGTCTTCTGTCCTCAGTTTAGTGGTTCGGTCTTCTGTCCTCAGTTGAGTGGTTCGTCTTGTATCCTCAGTTGAGTGGTTCGGTCTTCTGTCCTCAGTTGAGTGGTTCGGTCTTCTGTCCTCAGTTGAGTGGTTCGGTCTTGTGTTCTCAGTTGAGTGGTTCGGTCTTCTGTCCTCAGTTGAGTGGTTCGTCTTGTATCCTCAGTTGAGTGGTTCGGTCTTCTGTCCTCAGTTGAGTGGTTCGGTCTTGTGTTCTCAGTTGAGTGGTTCGGTCTTCTGTCCTCAGTTTAGTGGTTCGGTCTTCTGTCCTCAGTTGAGTGGTTCGGTCTTCTGTCCTCAGTTGAGTGGTTCGGTCTTCTGTCCTCAGTTGAGTGGTTCGGTCTTCTGTCCTCAGTTGAGTGGTTCGGTCTTATGTCCTTAGTTGAGAGGTTCAGTCTTCTGTCCTCAGTTTAGTGGTTCGGTCTTCTGTCTTCAGTTGAGTGGTTCGGTCTTCTGTCCTCAGTTGAGTGGTTCCGTCTTCTGTCCTCAGTTGAGTGGTTCGGTCTTCTGTCCTCAGTTGAGTGGTTCAGTCTTCTGTCCTCAGTTGAGTGGTTCGGTCTTCTGTCCTCAGTTGAGTGGTTCGGTCTTCTGTCCTCAGTTGAGTGGTTCGGTCTTCTGTCCTCAGTTGAGTGGTTCTGTCTTGTGTCCTCAGTTGAGTGGTTCGGTCTTCTGTCCTCTGTTGAGTGGTTCGGTCTTGTGTCCTCAGTTGAGTGGTTCGGTCTTCTGTTCAGTTGAGTGGTTCGGTCTTGTGTTCTCAGTTGAGTGGTTCGGTCTTCTGTCCTCAGTTTAGTGGTTCGGTCTTCTGTCCTCAGTTGAGTGGTTCGGTCTTCTGTCCTCAGTTGAGTGGTTCGGTCTTCTGTCCTCAGTTGAGTGGTTCGGTCTTATGTCCTTAGTTGAGAGGTTCAGTCTTCTGTCCTCAGTTTAGTGGTTCGGTCTTCTGTCTTCAGTTGAGTGGTTCGGTCTTCTGTCCTCAGTTGAGTGGTTCCGTCTTCTGTCCTCAGTTGAGTGGTTCGGTCTTCTGTCCTCAGTTGAGTGGTTCGGTCTTCTGTCCTCAGTTGAGTGGTTCGGTCTTGTGTCCTCAGTTGAGTGGTTCGGTCTTCTGTCCTCAGTTGAGTGGTTCGGTCTTGTGTCCTCAGTTGAGTGGTTCGGTGTTGTGTCCTCAGTTTAGTGGTATGGTCTTCTGTCCTCAGTTGAGTGGTTCAGTCTTCTGTCCTCAGTTGATTGGTTCGGTCTTCTGTCCTCAGTTGAGTGGTTCGGTCTTGTGTCCTCAGTTGAGTGGTTCGGTCTTCTGTCCTCAGTTGAGTGGTTCTGTCTTGTGTCCTCAGTTGAGTGGTTCGGTCTTCTGTCCTCTGTTGAGTGGTTCGGTCTTGTGTCCTCAGTTGAGTGGTTCGGTCTTCTGTTCAGTTGAGTGGTTCGGTCTTCTGTCCTCAGTTGAGTGGTTCGGTCTTTTGTCCTCAGTTGAGTGGTTCGGTCTTCTGTCCTCAGTTGAGTGGTTCGGTCTTCTGTCCTCAGTTGAGTGGTTCGATCTTTTGTCCTCAGTTGAGTGGTTCGATCTTTTGTCCTCAGTTGAGTGGTTCGGTCTTCTGTCCTCAGTTTAGTGGTTCGGTTTTGTGTCCTCAGTTGAGTGGTTCGATCTTCTGTCCTCAGTTGAGTGGTTCGGACATCTGTCCTCAGTTGAGTGGTTCTTTCTTCTGTCCTCAGTTTAGTGGTTCGGTCTTGTGTCCTCAGTTTAGTGGTTTGGTCTTCTGTCCTCAGTTTAGTGGTTGGGTCTTGTGTCCTCAGTTTAGTGGTTCGGTGTTGTGTCCTCAGTTTAGTGGTGCGGTGTTGTGTCCTCAGTTTAGTGGTTCGGTCTAGTGTCCTCAATTTAGTGGTTCGGTCTTGTGTCCTCAGTTTAGTGGTTCGGTCTTGTGTCCTCAGTTTAGTGGTTCGGTCTTCTGTCCTCAGTTTAGTGGTTCGGTCTTCTGTCCTCAGTTGAGTGGTTCGGTCTTCCTCTTATATGTTGAAATGATTATTTGTGATGGGCTTATTCTCATTATTTCTTTAAGTTTTCTTAAGCTCTGGGATCGCAACTCGGGGTTGGAAATTTTAGCAATTACCGCGCAAAAGTTAACAAGACCTAAAAGGCTGAAAGAAACGAGCAGCTTTAGCCCAGCTGTTAAACACCTGGGATTGTTCATTGGGCCTCAGTTCAAAAAGGACATTGACACGAAGAATTCTTTTACTTTTGACAAATGACCTGACATTAGCATATTGAGATGCAAAACCAAAAACTAGGGGGGGGGGGGAGGAGAAGACTAGTGAAAGAGAAGGGGAGAGGGACAAACATTTGGACAATATTTTTTTTAAAATAATTAGTTGAGATACTGACCCTGAATGTAATTTTATTTAATTAGTCAGGGATGTAATGGCTCCAAAATCGCGCTTCCCCACGATGGAGGCTGTCATGATGGAGGCTGCCATGATGGAGGCTGCCATGATGGAGGCTGTCATGATGGAGGCTGTCCAAGCTTGAACAAGCTATTTTAGAACAGTGTAAAATGGGCCACTGTCCCATTGGATCATATTTCGCATGGTTTGAGCCTGATTCGGTTCACATTGCCTCCGCAGTGGGGAGGTAGAGGAAACCGTGTCCCAGTATTCTTTCGACTAAGTTTCGACTGCCCCCAGACCTGCTGACATCTGTCTCGACAGGTCAAGTAAGCCACGTGTTCTTTACCTGTCTGGTGACATACGTTCATTGTGCACAACATCTGGGTTTCTGTCCACGGCTTTTGCACGAGAGGACACGCGCCTCTTAGGCCCTCATTCAAATGGAGTTTTATGATGATGATGATCTTACGAAAACGTAATGGGTAGGTCTGGTGCACACTTTCAGAGCTGATGGGTAAAGTATTTTATAGTTGGTGGGCAGAAGGTTAATAGGGTGAATGGATCAATACGTTCAAAGCTGGAGAATCAGGGCTTTCAAAGTAGGTGGGTGAAGGCTTTTAATGCTGGAGAAGCTTGGCTTCAATGCTATTATATATGTTGGATCAAGGCTTTCAAATCTGGTTTTCATACCTGGTGAATCAAAGCTTTCATACTTGGTGAATCAAGGCTTTTATACCTGATGGATAAAGGCTTTCATAGCTGGTGGATCAAGGCTTTCATGCCTGGTGGATCAAGGTTTTCATAATGGTGGATCCAGGCTTTCATACCTGGTGGATCAAGGCTTACATACCAGGTGGATCAAGGTTTTATAGCTGGATTTTTTTTTTTAATTCTATTTCAAGGATTATAATTAAGCTTAGCTATAATATCAAAACAAAAGAGAAATTAGATAAGTATGGCGCGTGTAATAATTTTTGGAAAATAACAACAATTTCTACCTTAATGGTTTTTTTTTTAACTGGTGAATATGTATATACATAAAATATGACTATACAATTAAAAAAAAGAGTTTGTTGTTTCCATGAAACCAAGCTAGAAGATGCATCTAATTCAATTTTTTAAAAATTAAACAGTTAATGAACTATGCGTGCAATATGTAGCACGCGGCCTTCAGTCTGATAATGTGAAATGTTCACTGAAAACTAACAATTTGGCCTCTGTCAAATAGAGAAGAAAAGTGTGGTGGGTGGTGGTGGTGGGTAATGGGTGGTGGGTGGTGGGTGGTTTGTGTGGTGGTGGTGTTTTACTAGTGCAGTTTGGCAAGAGCTAGGTAATAAAATTTTATGGACCATGAAGAATGTATTTGAAGTGCTCTGACATTAAAACATAGTTCCGATGCCATTGTTTGGACCATGAAGAATGTATTTGAAGTGCTCTGACATTAAAACATAGTTCCGATGCCATTGTATGGACCATGAAGAATGTATTTGAAGTGCTCTGACATTAACATAGTTCCGATGCCATTGTATGGACCATGAAGAATGCATTTGAAGTGCTCTGACATTAACATAGTTCCGATGCCATTGTATGGACCATGAAGAATGTATTTGAAGTGCTCTGACATTAACATAGTTCCGATGCCACTGTATGGACCATGAAGAATGTATTTGAAGTGCTCTGACATTAACATAGTTCCGATGCCATTGTATGGAAATACGTTGTACCCATTGCATGAGGAAAACCATCAAACACATGCGTAGGCTCTGTTTGTGTGGTATCAAATGTGGCTTTGCTGTAGGTGACGCCTTGACATCAGAAGAGTGTCGTGGAAAATAATTGAGGGGGGGGGGCGATATTCTACATGATTACCTCATAGATTTTGGAGTAAGTGGTAAAACCTTCTTTTAACTCCTGAGCTGAGCTAAACATTTGTTCAAGCACATATGCCTTGAACACATCTCTGAGTTACTCACAAAAAAAAAAACCCAACAACAACGTGTAAACGTAGTAGCTAGTGTGACGGAAATTCATTAATTTTGTTATACAATTTTGTTTTAAATATTTTTTTTTTGCCAAGGAATCTAAAACAGTTTACACAAATGTGCTAAAAATAAGGTAAATGGCCATCTCCCTTACTAAATAGTCTCACATGTTGTTGTTTTTTTTTTGCTATTAAAAGTGAATAGTTGTAAAAATAGTATATTTTTATGAAAAAAACAACAAACCTGCTTGCATAGTTGATTTCAAAAATTAAATTTTTCGCTTTCAGAACTTGGAATGGTCTAAAACATGATGTCATATTTTCACTATCTTTTCTAGTTTACGAGATCTAAACGGGACGGACGTACAGACGGATGGAGGACGGGCGGACGGACAGATATTGCACACAAAACTAATAGCGGCTATTCCCCTTTCGGGGGCCGCTAAAAATCAATTAAAAATAATGATGAAATTTCTAAATCGACCTTGGCTATTTAAAAAAAAAGTAAATTCCCCTTTTCAGACCTTGCGATCTATGTGACAGGTGATGTAAAAGTCATCTCTTTCTATGACCGACGGTTAACGAGGGTGCCATGTGGCCAGCACAACGACCAACCGTCTGTACCCTCACGTTTTGTCAGGTGGGCATTAGAGTTGGGTGGACAGTGGCGTCATAAAAACCCAATTTCCAAAATCCCAGTCTTCTTCGAAATTCGAACCCGAGACGTCTCATTTAGGAAGCAAAGCGCCACAGGGCTTCTGGAAACAGTGAGTGGCTAAAGGACTGCCTTCATTAATAAGGTGGAATATGATATTTAGAAAATAAATGGCGACAAAAAAAAAGCGAGCCCCCAAATTAAACATGAAGAGCCAACCTTGGTTAGACCGAGACCATTCTTTATAGAAGGACTCAACACTGACCAGCGACGCCGTAACCTGTGGGCAGTTTAGACTAGTAGCTCGTTACAACGTCGCACAGACCTGTGACGTGGCAACGAGCTATTCATCTCTAATGTCCACAGGTTACGACGTTTCAGGTCAGTGTTCAGGCCTTCTATGTCGATTGGTCTCGGTTAAACTTTATTTTACTTGATATCAACTCATTCTCTCCTTAATTATTTGTCCACGTTTTGGAAGGAATTCTTCATTTTGTTCATTGCTATTTCACTACCCCTGTTAGGATTGGGCTTCAATAGCTTTGTTGTTTGTTATCAGAAACTGTTGTTTTTTTGGTATAGAATTAAAGGGAATTACATGCTCTTTTTATATGGTTCAAAGTCAAGTTTAAAAAAGTAAACATTAATTTAATTTAATGAGGTCAAAAGCTACGATGGTATCGTCGATTAGGAGAGAAAGTTAAATCCAGTAAACACTCTTTTTCTATCATTTTTCTTTTCTCCTTTATGATAACGACTCATGATAAGCGCTAATGAAGAAGTCCTTGTATCCATAGTGTTATGAGTATACAAACCTTTAGGCACTATATGTTTTTTTAAAAAGAAAAGAAAAAAAAACAACATGTTTCTAAACGTCTGCGTGAGAAATTTAAACTTCAATTTGAAAACTTCGACCCCATTTCTATTCTTCTATTTCAAAGTGTCTCAATCATTTCTCTCTCTCTCTATCTCTCTCTTGCACAAACACACACACACACACACATACACACACGAACATATGTTAAACATCCGTAGCTACAGAGCCTCTGAAAAAGAATGCAATGACATGACTAAAGGGAGCAGCAAGTTTGTGCAATAAGAGTTGCACTATAAGTCTTTAGAATGTGAAGAGATTAGAAGGTCAGTGAAAACAAGCACTATCCATGGTGTCAGCGGAAGTAGGCCTAAAGATCGAAGATTGCAAAATTAAACAACAACAAAAAAATGTGCAGTGTTGATATTGCCTGATTAGTTGTTAGGGCATTGGTTGGTTGTAACGGCAATGATTGGAAATTCTAAATGACTTGGTGATTTCTAAGCTTTTTTTATTTGCTATAATATAGTTGAAAGATTTCGGGCGTCCCTACAGACATGAAAATAATTACGTCATAGTCCCAGCAGACGGCACAACGTAAAAGAATGGCGGCGGGCAGGGTTGGGATCTTTGTGAGGATAGTACGAAGAGCATACTAGTTGTCGTCTAAACCATTTTGTCATGTGAACCATTTGTCGTGTGAACTAATTGTCGTGTGAACCATTTTGTTATGTGAACCATTTGTCGTGTGAACTAATTGTCGTGTGAACAATTTGTCGTGTAAACCATTTGTCTGGTGAACTTTTTATCTGTTGAACCTATTGTCTTGAACTAATTGTCATTTGTGGTGGAACCGGAAACAGTTGGAACGCTAATAAAAGCTACTTATTAAGCATTTTTAAACAAAAGACCAAGGTTGTACAATCAAATTTCACACAAATTTGAGGATCATTTAGGCCTAAATAGCTGCAAAAGTTATGCTCCCTGTTTTGACCCGAGGTGTAGAAGCTCAAAAAATTCTGAGTTTGTACGAAGTACACATTGATATGGCTCAACAGTGATCACGTGATAGCTAAAAATAGAGTATAGAAGAACTTTTTTTTGTTAGTTTAACAATGTTATCTAGGAGGCCTGGAATTAACAGTGGGGATTACGAGTGGTTTGCGCTGTGTTAAGTGTAATGAAAATTCTATTTGTGTTACTTTTAAATGTTCTTTTCAAACTGTTTTTCAGTTTATCAGCAAGTCTAACATTAGAGTCGACCTTCTCGCTAAGTTAATTAAAAAATATATCTTATATAGATCTGAAAAGAGAAATACTACAGCATGATATTATTACTGTTATGTTTAGTATTGATTTAGTATGGCGCGTCTTCCGTGCGCCTGTAGCATGCTCAGTGCTCTAGGGTTCGGTCTCTTGAGGACGTTTTGGGGTTTGGGATATCTGAGAGACTTTCGTGTCTAGGATCATACAAAAGGTTCATACAGGATCAAACTGAGGGTTCATTGTTAGACACCTAGTTTATAGTATTCTATTAGTTATTTAGCGACGCATCATAGAAGACGTATATTGAACGGGACTAGTGACGTTTGGGATATTTTGTGTTAGAGACTGAAAAATCAGTTAGCGATAGAATCCTCTAGGGTAAAGACGTGTTTAGTTGACAGAGACTTTTACTGTGGCCTTTTCTTAGAATAACTATATGATAAACTGTTCCTCAGTGTTGACCACATCTCTTGACTCGTTACATCCATCGTCTTGTTTATTCTGTATTGTTGACCAACTCCACTGAATACACCCGAACAATAAAACTCAAACGCTTGCTGAGTAATTGATTGAAATTCAAGCCATTTAAAGTTGACCTCAAGACAGCCTGAACAAGTACATCACATCATACAGGATCAAACAGAGGGTTTATGCAGGATCAAACAGAGAGTTCATACAGGATCAAACAGAGGGTTCATACAGGATCAAACAGAGGGTTCATACAGGATCAAACAGAGGGTTCATAAAGGATCAAACAGAGAGTTCATACAGGATCAAACAGAGAGTTCATACAGGATCAAACCGAGAGTTCATACAGGATCAAACAGAGAGTTCATACAGGATCAAACAGAGGGTTCATACAGGATCAAACAGAGAGTTTATACAGGATCAAACAGAGAGTTCATACAGGATCAAACAGAGAGTTCATACAGGATCAAACAGAGGGTTCATACAGGATCAAACAGAGAGTTTATACAGGATCAAACAGAGAGTTCATACAGGATCAAACAGAGGGTTCATACAGGATCAAACAGAGGGTTCATACAGGATCAAACAGAGGGTTCATAAAGGATCAAACAGAGAGTTCATACAGGATCAAACAGAGGGTTCATACAGGATCAAACAGAGAGTTCATACAGGATCAAACAGAGGGTTCATAAAGGATCAAACAGAGAGTTCATACAGGATCAAACAGAGGGTTCATACAGGATCAAACAGAGAGTTCATACAGGATCAAACCGAGAGTTCATACAGGATCAAACAGAGAGTTCATACAGGATCAAACAGAGGGTTCATACAGGATCAAACAGAGAGTTTATACAGGATCAAACAGAGAGTTCATACAGGATCAAACAGAGAGTTCATACAGGATCAAACAGAGGGTTCATACAGGATCAAACAGAGAGTTTATACAGGATCAAACAGAGAGTTCATACAGGATCAAACAGAGAGTTCATACATGATCAAACAGAGAGTTCATACAGGATCAAACCGAGAGTTTATACAGGATCAAACAGAGAGTTCATACAGGATCAAACAGAGGGTTCATACAGGATCATACAAAGGGAACATACAGGATCAAACAGATGGTTGATACAGGATCATACAACGGGTCATATAGGATCATATAGATCAGTGGTCTTCAACGAAATCGTGAAATTGGGTGGGGGCGCTGGGTTCAATGGGTGGGATGCGGGGGCGCTGGATTGGTGGTAGGTATGGGGCGCTGGGCCCAATGGGTGGGAGGTAGGGGCGCTGGGCAAAATGGGTGGGATGTAGGGGGCGCTGAGCACAATGGGTGGGAGGTATAGGGTGCTGGTTTAAAAGTTGGACGTAGAGATGACAGAAGAAACTCTGAAATAAAACTAAAAATATCTTTAAAATTAACGCTGAAAAAACTAATAATAGACAAATAATAATTGACGTAATGCGCCTTTTAAATTATAGTTTATTTTATCTACATATGTTAATATATTAATATGCAAAAGTTAATTTTAAAAAAAAGGAAAAGCTAACATTTTAAATACAATAACATAACCTTTTTTTAAACAATAAAAACATTGACAAAGTGAGAAAATTTCCCATGGCTGACAGATACAGGCAAATTACAATTTATGAAGCTAAGTCGGCTTCACGAACATATCGGAATGGAATATTGAAATAGAATATACATGACTTATTATTAAACTTTCTAATATTCAAACAATACTAAAAAAAACACGGCCAAGCTGATAACTTATTTTATATAATACAAACGTTACTTCAAAAAAAGAAGATGCTTACGTCCTACGCGTCATGCAATCTATTCATGCATGTTAAGCATCTTAGAAAATTGTAAAGCTAGAAAACAACTAATGATGTTGTTTCAAAATTCATTAAAACTATAACTTGAAAATTGTAAAGAACTTATCTGTGACCCAAGAAGAATTTTTTGTTGGTTAATGCTGAAATGTCATTTCTAAATTATGTAGTTATGTAGCTCATTGCGACATATCAGTGTCTGTACTCTACAAAGACTAAAGAAGTAATAGGCCTATAGAATAAAGAAAAATCCAGATCCATCCACTATTCTGATTCCCCTTGTGAGTTGTGATTTAGAGGCAACATCTTGTTTAAATTTACGACCCACAATGTCATTCCTATTGGAATCTAATTTTAAAAAAATGTAAATAAAATACAAACCCATGAGCTCATCTTTCAACAGTTTTTGTGAAACAAATGAGAAACTTGTTAAACTCTTATTTGAAGTGGAAGTTTGTTGGAAAATGAGTTGAAATACACGTTTTGTGTTAAGCTCTTAAATACAATTTTGGATTTAAAAAGTTTTCATCATTTTGCGACGACTTAAAGAAGGTTAAAAAAAAAAGATTTGTCTTTAGAATTGTGACTTTCGTTTTGATTAAATCATTTTTTCTTTTATCGAGATATTAAATGCATTTTAAAGGGTTTTACAATCTCACATTACTTGTTTGTTGACAAATGAATTACTGCCTAAGGACATTGATGTCTTTGCAATTCACTTAATAAAACTCTTCTAGGATGTAATAAAATTTTATAAATTAATTATAAATGATAATTTTTAAACATTTGTTACCGATGTTCCAATAGAGTTGCAGGAAAAACAATAGATTGACAGTCTACAGAAAAAAGATTGTTAACATAGGAGGCACTTAAAAATAGATAGATCTACTAGGCTATAATAGTCAATAACTTAAAAAGGGACTATGCAAAAGATTTGAAAGTCATAATAATGAGTTTAGGCCTAAATTTTTTTATGTAATCACTGCAGGTTATTTGATATAGTTTGTGTATAGTATAGTCATAAGTTATTTGACGTAATTGTTGTATAATAGGTATAAAATTAACGATCTGTTATTGACAGCATGAAAATCAATAAATAAATGACAATTTATTCAAATTTACCTTCTCATCCTTTTTATTAGTGTTTTTCATAAAGGGGGGGGGGGGGCGCTGGCAGATCTTTAAAAAAAAGATGAAAAGGGGGCGTAGACCAAAAAAGGTTGAAGACCACTGATATAGATAGAGGGATCAAAGAGGCTGATTAAGTGAAAAAGTGTGAAGAGAGAGAGAGAGAGAAAAGAGAGAATGAAGAGAGAGAAAAGAGATAGAGAAATAAAAGTGTGAGAAAAGAGAGAGAAAAGAGAGAGAGATAAAATAGAGAGAAGAGAGAGAGAGAGATGGAGCGATTCATCTAAGAAAGAGGACACTTGGATTCTAAAACTTAATCTTCGCCTAGAAGTTTTGAGGTTCAGAACCTTGCAAGAACATCAACCTAGCAGACGCTGGCCAGTTGACCTAAGGGGCATTAACTCATTTTCCGATTGGCTACATTCCAGAAATGAGGAAGACAGACAGACAGATGAATAGATAGATAGATAGATTGACAGATAGATAGAAAGATAGATAGATAGATAGATAGATTGACATATATATAGATACAGATAAATATAGATAAATAGATAGATAGATAGATAGATAGATAGACAGACAGACAGATAGAGAGATAGAGATAGATAGATAAATAGATAGAGATAAATATAGATAGATAGAGATAAATATAGATAGATAGATAGATAGATAGATAGATACATACATACATACATACATACATACAAACATACATACATACATACTCTCAGAAATGCCCACTCCGCTAGCTCTTGTCTATGTAGAAGCGTGTTGCACTGACACGTGACAAGATGACATTCACGCTTCGCTGCCTCAACGAAATGGGGGAGAAAACTGCGCACTCTTAGTGGAGAATTTCTTTTTTTTCAATAGCGCCCACCCCCTCCCAATTTTCAAAGTTTACGAAGGTAGAGGACCTTGCGCACACTGGATTGTAAGACCATAGTCCATCATTTTACATTTTCCTTACATTTTATTTTTAACATTTAAAAAAAATGTTTCACATAACTAAATGTCACGATGCTTATAGACCATAAGTAGACTCCCTTCCCCCCCCCCTTTTTTTTTTCGTATTTGTGCGCGTTGAAGTTGAAATGTGATTCTTGATTAACTCTTTCCATTGTCTGACAATATGCACGGACGACAGGCAAGTCAAAACACAATAAAAGTCCTGTTCGATGGGAATGTTTAAGTGTAACAGAAGCTACTGCTTGTCATCAGTTTTTGTCTGTCTTTGTATCACTTTATACCGGTCTATGAAAAAAGGTTT
Organism: Biomphalaria pfeifferi; assembly: GCA_030265305.1. NCBI lineage: Eukaryota > Metazoa > Mollusca > Gastropoda > Planorbidae > Biomphalaria > Biomphalaria pfeifferi. The sequence goes on from JASAOG010000141.1 coordinate 1,503,093, forward strand.
AGTGGAGGGACATAAAAAAGGGTGGGGGAGGGAGTTGCTATAAAGGCAGTTAGGAAAATGTCCAGCTGTGTCTAGTTTAGGCCCAGTATATGCCTGGGTTTTAGTTCGACTGTAGGTCTACCCATTTGTCATTTGTTTTGAATGGAAACATCTACTTATGACTGTTGGTGGAAGTGTTGGTTGTTGATCGAAGTGTTGGTTGTTGGTGGAAGTTGGTTGTTGGTGGAAGTTGGTTGTTGGTGGAAGTTGGTTGTTGGTGGAAGTTGGTTGTTGGTGGAAGTGTTGGTTGTTGGTAGAGGTGTTGGTTGTTGGTGGAAGTTGGTTGTTGGTGGAAGTTGGTTGTTGGTGGAAGTTGGTTGTTGGTGGAAGTTGGTTGTTGGTGGAAGTTGGTTGTTGGTGGAAGTTGGTTGTTGGTAGAGGTGTTGGTTGTTGGTAGAGGTGTTGGTTGTTGGTCGGAGTGTTGGTTGTTGGTAGAGGTGTTGGTTGTTGGTCGAAGTGTTGGTTGTTGGTAGAGGTGTTGGTTGTTGGTAGAGGTGTTGGTTGTTGGTGGAAGTTGGTTGTTGGTGGAAGTGTTGGTTGTTGGTAGAGGTGTTGGTTGTTGGTAGAGGTGTTGGTTGTTGGTAGAGGTGTTGGTTGTTGGTAGAGGTGTTGGTTGTTGGTAGAGGTGTTGGTTGTTGGTAGAGGTGTTGGTTGTTGGTGGAAGTTGGTTGTTGGTGGAAGTGTTGGTTGTTGGTAGAGGTGTTGGTTGTTGGTGGAAGTTGGTTGTTGGTAGAGGTGTTGGTTGTTGGTGGAAGTTGGTTGTTGGTGGAAGTGTTGGTTGTTGGTAGAGGTGTTGGTTGTTGGTCGAAGTGTTGGTTGTTGGTAGAGGTGTTGGTTGTTGGTCGAAGTGTTGGTTGTTGGTAGAGGTGTTGGTTGTTGGTCGAAGTGTTGGTTGTTGGTAGAGGTGTTGGTTGTTGGTCGAAGTGTTGGTTGTTGGTAGAGGTGTTGGTTGTTGGTGGAAGTTGGTTGTTGGTCGAAGTGTTGGTTGTTGGTAGAGGTGTTGGTTGTTGGTGGAAGTTGGTTGTTGGTCGAAGTGTTGGTTGTTGGTGGAAGTGTTGGTTGTTGGTGGAAGTTGGTTGTTGGTCGAAGTGTTGGTTGTTGGTGGAAGTGTTGGTTTTTGGTAGAGGTGTTTGTTTTTGGTGGAAGTTGGTTGTTGGTGGAAGTTGGCTGTTGTTGGAAGTTGGTTGTTGGTGGAAGTTGGTTGTTGGTGGAAGTTGGTTGTTGGTGGAAGTTGGTTGTTGGTGGAAGTTGGTTGTTGGTGGAAGTTGGTTGTTGGTGGAAGTGTTGGTTGTTGGTAGAGGTGTTGGTTGTTGGTGGAAGTTGGTTTTTGGTGGAAGTTGGTTGTTGGTGGAAGTTGGTTGTTGGTGGAAGTTGGTTGTTGGTGGAAGTTGGTTGTTGGTGGAAGTTGGTTGTTGGTGGAAGTTGGTTGTTGGTGGAAGTTGGTTGTTGGTGGAAGTTGGTTGTTGGTAGAGGTGTTGGTTGTTGGTAGAGGTGTTGGTTGTTGGTCGAAGTGTTCGTTGTTGGTGGAAGTTGTTTGTTGGTAGAGGTGTTGGTTGTTGGTAGAGGTGTTGGTTGTTGGTCGAAGTGTTGGTTGTTGGTAGAGGTGTTGGTTGTTGGTCGAAGTGTTGGTTGTTGGTGGAAGTTGGTTGTTGGTGGAAGTGTTGGTTGTTGGTGGAAGTTGGTTGTTGGTGGAAGTTGGTTGTTGGTGGAAGTTGGTTGTTGGTGGAAGTTGGTTGTTGGTGGAAGTGTTGGTTGTTGGTAGAGGTGTTGGTTGTTGGTGGAAGTTGGTTGTTGGTGGAAGTTGGTTGTTGGTGGAAGTTGGTTGTTGGTGGAAGTTGGTTGTTGGTGGAAGTTGGTTGTTGGTGGAAGTTGGTTGTTGGTGGAAGTGTTGGTTGTTGGTGGAAGTGTTGGTTGTTGCTCGAAGTGTTGACTTTTGTGCTGACAATAGTTTATATATTTTATTGTTTTTCTTCTCGCTGATAACATAATTAACATTTGATTAATTTAAGTGCTAGATCTCTATATACTGAATAGTGGTTTTCATATGACACAGATCTCGGGGGTCTTTAGCTTGACCGGGCCTTCAAAATACTATTCACGCTTTAGAAATGTGGTCAGCCATGATAAAAACATTATATTACATTGTAAGACTATATTAATCACATGTGCAACTCATGGCTTAACATGTAATGGTTGTATATATTAGGGAAAGCGTCGCGCAATCACTGTCACGTATGTCAATACTGCAAGGTTCATCTCCTCTTATCTATATAAAAAAATTAATTACCACTAAATGATTAATTAATTTGTTAGTGTTCGGATTGATTCGCGTATTGTCTTCATGTTATGTTGTCGTGAATAACTGCCAAATTTTAACTTGATATTGGATTGGGAAGTGGAAAGAAAAAAAAAAGCGTGTAGAAGAATTGACCCAGACAGAAGGAGTTAATACTGATTTTTTTTTATCTTGGGCCCATGACATTGAACTATACGCAGAGTAGGAGAACCACTGCAAGAGATAACAAATGTCGCCGCGTAATGAACTTTCGCTAAGACACCGCCTGTGTTTACCTGGGTTTATTTGTTTGTGCTTTCTCTGTCGGTTTTGTAAGTAAAAAAAAAAGGTCATTGACATTAATCTTTTTCGGCTTCTTTGACGTACAGGAGGGGAAGGGGAACAAACGGCGAAATGACACGATCTGAAGTCTGGGTGAAATTATCAAGGTGTGGGGCTAACAGAGCAATAAGAACAGCTCGACAGAGGATTTCTCACGAGCGGAAGACACATACAAATGTAAAGCAGTATTGTTGTTTTTTTTTTACTTGCAAAGCTTATACCAACTCACTCTGTCTGTCTTGTAAAAAGTTTGTACACGTTTTCCCCTACACCCATTCTCGGATCAAGTTGAGACTTTGCACAATTATTCCTTGGTTTAGATCAGGGGTTCTCAACCTATGGCTCACGATCCCCTTGGGGGTCGCCTAAGACCATCGAAAATATGGATTGTTATTGTCTACTCTTCTATTGCTGTGTGTTTGTGTGTGGGGGGTGGTCGCAGAAGAGTGGGGGATTCTAAAATGGGGTCGCCGAGCTTACAAGGTTGAGAGCCGCTGGTATAGATAATACATGAATCATTGAAAAAACAACAACTATTAATCAATTAATATTATTTTGTTTGATACCAACAAGGGAAATTAATAATTCAGTATCCACTGATATGGCTAAATATGTCGGTTTGGTCCCCTTAGATAAATGTACACGTTATTTTTCCCACACACATTTTCGGATCAAGTAGAAATTTTAAACAATTATTCATTGTACATAGCAAAACCTAAATCAATTTAGAATTTTTTTTTAAAAATTAGTCAATTAATTATTGGCAATTAATATTTTGTTTGATATCAAATAAAGAAATAACATCTACATTTATGAGAGATATAGTTGGAAAAGTTTAGTTCTTCCTTTTAGATAAACTTTGTTATTTGTTTTTTTTTAAGGATTAAAAAATATATTTTGCTTGTTAAAGATAGCCATTGAGGATTTCAGACGGGTTAGAACAGATCAACTTGTAAATCTTTGATTCAATTTAAGAGGATATCCATCTAAGTAGTGCCACCAGTCATGGGCGCCACTTGTTACGACACAAGACTCTTCGAAATAATAATACACTCTTAGGTCATTACTCTATAAATACTGTTATGACTTTGCCATTAAGCTTGGTGGTAGCAAGGAGGTGCTTACAGCTCGTCTTCGGCAAGCCCTAATTGATGAAGACGAAGATCCGGAGACCTACCTATTTGAAATTGAACCGGAGATTTATGAGCTTATTGGCAAGATAAATGAGGGTATTGATGCAATGTGTGAACAAATTAACAGTATGGGGAACAAGGTAGATAAAATGGTGTCTCAAGTGAAAGAAGGAGTAGACTCGTTGGTAAAGGAGCTGTTGCCTGTAGACTCGTTGGTAAAGAAGTTGCGTGGTCAAGACTGTGGTTGCACAAACAGTGGTGACGGAGACGCTGGGGATTTGAGCGCCGTCTGTGTCTGTGTTGTGGGCAAGTCTTGTGGTTGTGACTTTCAAGACAAGAAACGTGACAACGATTGTTGTGATGATCTCAACGGGATGTACCTAATCGAAGGGAAAGAGATAAATGAAGAAACTGAAGCCTGTTACGTGCCTGAAGCGTTTGTTCCTGTTGTACCTGTTACCACTACCTTAATGAGCTGGACAGATCAAGACAAAGTTGGGTCTGCGTTCAAGCCTGTTGCTATGGACCTTAAAGACCTCTGCCTATCTGCCGGTGCTCACGAGGGAAACTCGAAGCTTGACAACTGCATCCAGAAGTTTACCATGAACTGTACGTGTGGCGCATCACACATAGAATTTATATGCCAAGAAAACCACCAACAGGGCATATGTACTTCTACCATCATCATCGACATTGGCATAGATGAATGTCAATCTAACCACTCTAAATCTGAGCTGTCAAGAGGAAGACATTTTTCACTTGAACCTGAAGAGACCTCTCTTCTGAACGTGAGACTATTGCCTGAGGATGACTGCGGTGCATTGGACTTTGTTTGCAACGTGGCTGCATGTGAAGCTGCAGCTCCCTTGAGAGGCGTCTGTCGGGAAGGTCTGCTGAGACAGCGTGTCCGATCAACGGCTGTGCTGAAGAAAACAGTGTTCGACACTATCTCTTTGTGTGTCAAAAGGTCACGTCATCGTCGCAACCACAGCCTGGTCAACGAGAAAGAGAAAGCGGCACTGGAGGAAAACAATGCGGATGGCTTCGTGGGGAACACGCTCCCTGCCGCCTGTGGCTCCGACTGATCGACCTTTCCCTGAACTGTCAAACCTCAGCTGCAGTGCTTCTTTTCGGGACGAAAAGTGCTAAGACGGGGCAATGTTATGACTTTGCCATGCGCACCGCCATCCAAGAGAGTGAAGAAAGAAGGTGCACACTATCTGTGACTAAACAAGTCGGATGTTGACATAGGTGACAAATGATTTCCGCCCAAGTCGAGAGCCAATATGGAGATGCTGTACTCAAGGCAGATGCCCTTTGTGTTTGTCATCTCTCTATGTAAATAAACGTCTATGCCCTCGTTGAGTTGCCTCTCTTAAGTCATTACAATACTTTAATATTACAACAAGTTATGTAAATACGAACATTTCATTTCTCTTCCTGTCAATTTCTCCCGGCTTCCCCTTTTACACATCCCTTCCATTCATTACACAAATTCGCACCATTATTCATGCACACCGTGCTGCGCTACGACCGTAACACACATTGTCAATTAAAATATTTAGCACTGACTTATATTATCTGTTCTAATAAAGGGCTCCAAAACGGGCCCATATATCAAATTGCCTAGGGCCTTTTCAAGCCTAAATACGACACTGGATGCGTGAGAAAAAAAAACAGGAAAAAAATAATTCAATTATAAGTTATGTTCTCTTTCGAATTAACGTCTGTAATCTTATAAGATAGGATAATAAGCAGGATAGCGATACCTCTTAGATTTATAGCTACGCTTTTTTTTTAAAAGTAAAAATTAGATTAAAATATAACTGTATTCTGATTTTTTAAAGATATCTAGTTCAATAATTAATAAATTAAACCCGATTTCAGAAGAATATTTGTCACAAACCTTATATAAACACACTGTGTCTGTCTGTCTTTGTACACCGAAAACTCCATTTATAAAAATCCCCCGCCCCCGGATTACGTAAATTAATTTTTTTTTCTTTGGTTGGACCTAAGTTTTCATAAAAAAATTAATCAACGACAACATAACATGAAACCTGGGATGAGAGTGTTTATGTATTGGATTCCGTATTGAAAAATTATGGTCTAAATTAAGTGGCTGTTACAAAGCTTATATTATCTCACTCTGTCTGTCTGTCTGGCCAAAAGTTTACGAATTATTTTTCTTTGACACCCAATCTCGGATCAAGCTGAAATTTCGCACAATTATTTTTTTTACCTGACAACACAAGAATTAATTTAAAAAAAAACCTTATTAGTTAAATTAACTATTGGTAATTAATTACTTTGCTTTGTATCTCAAACAAGGGAAAGAAATAGTAATTAACTGAAATGGTGGTATAAGCTGAATTAGTCCCCTTTTTCCTTTTTATAAATGCTTTTTTTAATTGTTAGTCTAGATTCTAGATGTATTACAAAGTAAATGACTGATCCAAACTCATTGACACAAGTACGCTTAATAATTTATTTTTTTAAAAGTATTTTTAGATTTTTTTGTTTTGTTTTTTCATCTGATTCTAGATGTAATTAACAGTGCCGCAGAGGAACTTATTTCTCATATTCAGGACCCCCTGCCCCCCTGCTAACATCCGTTTCTTTTCTATTCCGGATGAGCGAGGGAGTAACTAAACTAACGCTGCATTGCTAGAACAGACTTGAACCCTTCACCCTTTGTGACACCTCTGCTTATCTTCCTATCCACAAATCTGCTTGTTAGACTACTCTAGACTACTTACCTTGTTATGGAAAATTGAGAACACCAGAAATATCCAAATTTCTTATATCCGTTTAGTTCGTATGAAAAACGATTGAGATTTGGAGACAGAAATATACACTAGAAATTAAGCTATAAATGTAATGCTTTATATCCAAGGCATTATTACAATAACAATATTAGAAATCTGTCCATTATATATATCTAGAAATACGAAGCATAGGTTTATTTTAGCCCTCGTTTAGATCGATCCCTGGCGTTGTTGGTTCTGTGATATTCCTAAAGTGACTTGTATTAAGAAAATCACTGCACGGGAGACAAATCCTTGACTTTGTCTAGGTTATCTACCCTTGTCCCTTCAAACGGCAAGAAGGTTGCTATCCCGTCTTCCTCCCCCCTCCCCCCCCCCCCACTTCCCGTTTCGAATTGAGTAAAGCGTAATCCGTGACGTCAATAGTGAGAAGACAACCCAACGAAAAGGGAGGTGTGGGGGAAAAGTGAATGTTATGACTGGAGATAGGTATAAATGTCTAGACAAAATGTCAATTAGTTCGTATTTATCATGACACTCTTAAAAACAGTGCAGCGAAGTGAAATTTTAAAGGAGCGCTGCAAAGGGAATTGAAGATTATAAGATCCTAGCCAAAACTTTACACAGGAGGATAGCAGCGGGCAGGATACGAATCTTAAACTCGGGACCACCAAACGACATTCCAGAGCGCATACCACGTGACCTGGCAGCCATCTTCGTGATAACAATATTTGTATTTGTTACAATGGCACTGGGTGGGTGGTGAATATATCTAAGCATATGTCTAAAGATATGTCTTAGCAGTGGTGTCACTAGGGTGGGTGTCACCAGGTGCGGTCAGCGTACAAGAACTAATAGAACAGAGTTATCGTTTAGAAGAGTCACTGGTTCGAGCCACACTCAATGTCTTCCTTTATTTTGTTTTAGTTAAGTGACTTTTTCTCTCATAAATAAATTTGGTACTAATGCTGCTGTCACGAGTCGAGTCTGTGACCTATTTCGACCAGTTTCTAGAAGCAAGTTCAAACCAGTGCAAGTGCCCAGCGTAAACAAGTTAATTTTAGATATCCAATCGAAGAAAGAGGTTAAGGGAAAAAAATAGCACACGTCAGCTTCTAGAAGTTCAAAGTTACTAAAATAATTATCTGAGAAGGTCCCATGATTCTGGAACGTACGATCAAAGAGAGTATAAATTAAGGGAAAGTGAGTTAGACGGGGTCCTCGCATAGTAGTAGTTCTTGTAGAGCGTTGGTCCTCGCTCAGTCCTCTATTAGTAATAGTTATAAGTTTTGTGCGGCCCGCACCACCTGCACATTGCTAGCTGCGCCACTGGCTGGAGGTCACTTACAAAGGCCGTGGGATACACATTTGAGACCAAAGAAAATCCGCTGCCAAGGACAGACGTAGATAGCAAAAAGAAAAAAATCTAAATTGACCACCGCGTACAATAGTTAAGCCTGCGCTGCATGTGGCAAAGTATGTAGGTCACAGCTGGGGTTGCATAGCCACGGGATATGCTGCAGTCCTCATTAATCTTCGAACTCGAAGACAAACCTTATATAAACATATCATTAATTGCTTCAACGCTTAGCTTAGCATTCGTCTTTGAATTTAATGAAGGTGATATATATAGGTTGAAAGTACAGTGTTTTGTTGGTGATATAACTAGTAGACCCTAATGCCACTAAGCTAAGTCGTTCATCTAACGACCTTCAAATTCTAGCACTGGAGACCATTAATGCCTTCAAGCCCAGTGCAATTGCATATACTGATGGGTCGGCATTGATAGATTCTGGAAGAGCAGGCTATAGAGCCAACATCGACTTTCTTGGCTCTTACTCAGTAAAAATCTTTGGACCATGTGGTAGTGTTTGCAGTTTTGATGCGAAGATCATGGCAGTCTGTGAAGTCTTAAAGGTCATTGACTCTCAACTCGGCAAGAGACATTTGAGGGCAACACAGATTGTTGTGGTCACTGACTCAAACTCTGTACTACAGGCTTTGCAAAGCCCTGGACCATGGCCCCCCAATATCGACACTGTCATCACGACCTCACAAAACATAAAGCAGCGCTATGGCACCTCCGTAATAATGCAGTGGGTACCGAGTCACATAGGTGTGACTGGCAACACTATTGCAGACTCTTTGGCCCACCATGGAGGGCAAATTCCACCAACTGAACAGGCTGTAAGTTTCCATCATGCCCTGGCTATAATTCAAAAAACAGAAATGGAAAAGTGGTTTGAGTGCTGGGACAAGTCCTAAAAAGCCCGTGGAGTCTGGGAGCGCATGAGGCGCCCTGAGTGCACTTCCCCGTGGTGGAGGCTGTCCAGGCTTGAGCAAGCTATTATAGCACAGTGCAGGACAGGCCACTGGCTTGTTGGCTCATATTTCTCACGGCTATGGTCAAATTTTGATTAAAGGTGCATTCGCTGCGGGGAAGAAGAGGAAACCGTGTCTCATATTCTGTTTGACTCCCCAGACTTGCTGATCTCCGTCTCGACAGGTCTGGGAAACCCAAAATTCTCGACCTGTATGGCGACCTTTATGCACTATGTATCTCGCCACTGACATTTCTGATTTTACAAAAAGTGCCTTTTTCCCACTTGGGTGTCACCCCTTTTTGGGGGTAACCCCTATTTGGGTGTCACCGGTGCGGCCCGCACCCCTCGCACGATATAGTGACTCCAATGTGTCCTAGTACAAAAAAGAAATCACGTGATAAGCCTTTGTAATAGTTATCGGTTTGTTAGAAAAGATTCGCTGTTATGCCAAGTCGCTAATTTTCCCACTTCAACGCCAATCCGGCCCAATAGCAGCATCGACTTACCTGGACACTGGTGTGTACACTTTCAAGATTCTGTGCATTCTTCAGAGAAACAATGTTTACTGTTTGAAAGGGACTTGGTTTCTACCGGACAACATTGCTCAGATCTCTGAGAGTGTCCTTTGTTTTGTTATGACTGGTGAAACATTTCCTCCAGTTGTCTAACTGACAATGTCACGTACTTGTCAAAACACAACAAAAAGAGAATAGAACAAATATTCAGAATCCTATAAACCATATAAAAATACAGTTTGATTCTTGATCATCCGACGTTTACGAGTGTCTGATTATCGAGGATGCACATTACGAAAGGTTAACTGTACTTCAAAGAATTTATATGTATAATGTACAGTGTTAAGGTATTCTCTTGACTTTCAATGGTATAAAATAAAATATAGACAAAAAAGAAAAATCTATTTATCTTTGAAATAGAACAAACAAACAAAAACTCCTTCATTTTGTTTCTTTCTTCGTGTTGTCTTCAATGGATTTCACATAATGTTTTATTTTCTCCCTAGTTGTACGCAGCTTCTATCAACTCTGTCTGCCTGGTACACATTTGGAACACGTTATTTCTCCCTAGTTGTACGCAGCTTCTATCAACTCTGTCTGTCTGGTACAAATTTGGAACACGTTATTTCTTCCACAAACATTCTCGGATCAAGTTGAAACTTTGCACAATTATTCATTGGCAAGGACAATACATACCTTTAAAAAAAATATCCAATTGGTCAGTCAATTACTGATAATTAATTATTTTGTTTGATACAAGGAAAAAATAATTCTACAGTATTCAAATATATTGTTAATATGTGGGGCTCTGTCCCCTTAGATAATTGTACACGTTTTTTCTCCAACACCCATTCTCGGGTCAAGTTGAAACTTTTAACAATTATTTATTCTACTTAACAAAACATACAGAAGAGTAGGATTAACAAGTAGTCTATTAATTATTGGTAAGTAATGATTTTGTTTGTTATCAAAAAGGTAAATAACTTATACATAAGTAAGAAATATAGTTATTAACGTTGTTTTTTTTTATTTTAAATACGTTTTTATTTTATTATTTTGCTTATTAGTAATGCCATAAACGGTAGGGCGCCCGATTCCATAAATCGAAGAAATGACAGACGCAGTTTCACCACGGTCATAGCTTTTTTTAATGTCACTTTTTTTTTTCAGGAGGGGGTAATGTTTTATGCCTATGTTTGCCACCATACACGACGGAACAAATGTCAACGCTCTACGGGGAGTAGAGAAATCACTGACAGACAATCATGAATCAACACTTAACATAAGACGAGGCGAGATTTGAGCGTCGAAACACCGATTTGTCGCTGAGTCTGCGGTGAGTCGGATTACTGAATGTGTTGGATTAAAAGTGTCGGACTATCAACTTATAGAGCGATTATTTTTTTCATAATAACTAATGAATGCTAGATTTAATGTAATTTATCCTTTTTCTTCAATACTTTGAAAAATTATATAGTTTAAACTAGAGTTTGCTCAATGTGGCCAACGAGATAGTAATTCCTCTCCCAACGATATACATCAGCTGACAATTTTTTAGGAAAATTGTTAGAGCCGTTTTCGAGATCCGTGTCCACCCAAGTTTTTTAACCCACCCACCCAGAATGTTTTAGTTCCCACGAAAGTACGAGTTGAATAGAGGTGCTGTAAACTATAAGCGACACTGTTAGCGGTAAAAGCGTACTACAAATTGATGTACGGAGAAGAAAAAAAGTCTTAAGTCATATTTGTGATTGTTTGTTGGGAGGTCCAAAAGAAGCGGGATGGAGGTGGGGATGATGTAATTATCTAATTATTTGTCCTCCCTTCAAGTTGATTCTTTAATCCGCACCGTGTGAGTCTCATCGCACTGAGACACCGTGTTGAGAACTCTATTCTCTGATAACACGGACAAGGAAAGCGGCAGTTCTTCTCAGGACTTCTCTGTCTCCGTACAGAGCCAGTTCTTCATGCAAACCAGTTTTTGCTTCACTCATATGGCCATGTTTAGGGTGTAGTTTTGCGCACTCGTAAAGGATGTGATTTACTGTCTCGACGTCGTCCTGACAGTGCCTGCAGCGAGAATCGAAGTTTGGATTGAATTTAGCAAAATAGGCACCGACTGGACAGTGTCCCGTTCTGTATCTAGCGATTGTCACCTGTTCTTCCCTATTTAGTTGCCACCATTCGTCCGATTTTGAGGGCCCTTTTAAGTTTTGCCAGACTTCCCTGCCCGTGCTACCGCTCTCCCAGCTTTTGCACCATTTATCTCTTGCCCATTCGTCCACTAACGCACGCGCCTGCTCAAAAGTCTGTGGCTCGTCCACAGGGTCTAGCTTTGTCCCGAGCTTGGCTAATAAGTCAGCTTTCTCATTTCCTTCGATTCCTACATGCCCTGGTATGAATTGGAATGTCGTCCGAATTTCGTGTTTTTCTTGGAGGCGTCCCACGCACGCCAGTGTTTTTGCCAGTGGTTCCGGGAGCGTATCGGCGGAGCTTTCAATGGCTTGTAGGCTCGACAGAGAGTCTGTGAATAGCACAATAGGACTGGGTTGTGCTGTTTGCTCGTTAAGTCGTTTTTCAATGTACTCTACTGCATTTTGAATTGCTACCATTTCAGCTACGTAATTACTCCTGCCAGAACACGCACCCAGGATCTCATCGTTTTCGGCCGAGCCAGGGAATCGAACCACCACACCAAACCCAGAGGTTTTTTGCCCAAGGTTCTCTCTCGTGGAACCGTCTGTGTATGCCTTAATGAATCCAGCTGGGTATTGGGCGACAGTTTTCCTGGCTGTGTTTCGTAGGACCGTTTTTGTGCATTTCTTGTTAATTTCTGGGTCAATCAGCTCTTTCCTCACCTCCGGGATTCCAGGAGCATATGCCGGAGAAGAAGCCCAATACAGAGCGAGAGCAGCTCTGTTCTGGGGTAAATCGACTTCTTTGGACAATTCCCGCACCGAGTGCATGAAAGAGTTCCGCTTCAGCCGACTTCCGCCCTGCCAGTTGTCGACTAGACTTCTGACCGGGCAGCCTTCTTCTAGCCGTTTGAATTTTTCGTAAGCAATCATAACGGCTCGCTCCCTTCGTAGTCTCAGTGGTGAGAGATTTGTCATGACCTCACATGCCGCAGTTGGCGTTGTTCGAAATGCACCGCAAATGAGTCTAATTGCTTGGTTCTGCACTGAGTCCAGCCCCACTAGAGACGTTTGTGAGGCATAGACTTGTGCAAGAGACGAGTACTCCATTCTTGCCCTTACTGCTCCAATATAGAGGGCCCGTAACACGTTCGCTTTGGCTCCCCATTTGGTCGTGGCTAATCGCTTGACTACCTTAAGGCTCTCCGAGGCTTGTTCTCGTACCAGTCTCACATGATCGGACAAACCCATTTTAGGGTCCAGGGTCACTCCCAGGTATTTCGGCTTGGTTTCCATCATTAATTCTGTACCATTGATTGAGAGAGAAATCTTTTCTTTGTGGACATTTTTGCCAAGAGTGAAGAGGGTCCAGACTGTCTTCGCACAATTTACCTCCATATTCCACAACCGTGTGTAACAAGAAATCGTGACTAGCTCACGTTGGATCTCCGCAGCTAGAGCTACTGCAGATCTCCCAGTTTTCCAGATTAGCAGGTCATCTGCAAAAAGTAGTGAGCGACACCCTAGGCGTTTGGTCAAATCGTTGATAAATACCAGAAAAAGTGTGCACGAGATTGACGAGCCCTGAGGCAACCCCTGCTCAAGTACCTTTTTTTTTGATAGTTGCTCGCCATAACGTGTCTGAACTAACCTGTTTGTTAGGAAGCTTTTGATCCACCGGTACATATTGGAGATTACCCCAAGGTCCATCAACTTCAGCAACAATCCTTGCTTCCAGACTCTATCGTACGCCTGCTTCAAATCGAGAAAGACCGCAAGTGTCGACTCACCCTTCTTCTCCCCTCCTCCTCTCTGGAAACCGTCTGCCACCTCCTGCATAAAGACTGTTACCTGGTCCATTGCACTACGCCGTTGTCTGAAACCACCCTGCTCCTGACAAATTAGGTTGTGGGACTCAAGGTACCACGTAAGCCGTCGGTTAATGATTCTCTCCGCAACCTTCCCCACACACGATGTGAGGGAAATTGGTCTGTAACTCTCAGGGCTGTTTGCATTCTTGCCCTTCTTAAGAATAGGAACAATGGTAGCCAATCTCCATGCCTTTGGGAAATCCCCTTGAATCCATGTCCGATTTAGTAAGCGTGCAGTTTTAGGAGGCCAATCGTTCCGAGATTTTTGAGCATTTCTGCGCTAATGCCGTCTGGCCCCACTGCCTTGTGTAGCCTGGCCTTTTTGATAGCGAAAGCCACCCCCATCATAGTAAAGGGCTCTGAGAATGTTTCCGTCCCAGCCTTGCCGTCGACCCACTTACGTTTTTCATTGGCTCTTCTAACACGGTCAAGGGCCATCGACACGGAAGATTTTGGGTGAGCTTTAGAGACTCCAGCAAAGTGTTTGTTCAAAGCCTCCGTTCTCTTTTTGTAAGTAATAACAGGGCCATCTGGCGTTTGCAGGGGTTCCGCTACCCTCGGTTCCCCCACTCCAGCCAAATTGTTTAGTAACTTCCATGCCTGCCGTCCATCCGCGAGGTCCAGGTTCGCACAAACGTCCGACCACTTTTTAAGCGATTCTTCCGACACTGTATCCCTCACCAATGCCGTAAGTTTGTTGTAGGCTTGTCTCGTCTCTTTGGTTCTCTGTCGGCCATGCCTTCTTCGTGCTGCTTTTTGTTGCCTGACAAGACGTGCCAACTTTCGAGACCAAAAGGCTCGGTACTTGCGCTTGCCACTGGTTCGCGGAATGGCCCTACGAGCCGCCGATAAAAGAGCCTTCACAAAGAGACTGTAAGTTGCGTCAATGTTTTCAAAATCAATATCAAGTTTTTCCAGGAGCGCATCCGATGCACTCATGAAAAGTTGCCAGTCCGCCATAGCGTACACCCACTTACGTCTAGGGCAGGCTGATTGTTTTGTCGTACCGAGATCAATAGAGACCATTAGCGGCAGATGATCCGATCCCAAATCTCCCAGGACATCTAGTCGACACTTCGCAACTATGTCCGCAGACACCAGGCACAAATCTGGTTTCGATTCCCCACCATGCCCGGAGTGGATAAATGTACTAGGGAAATCAACGCCATTAAGAAGAACCAAATTTGTTTCATCGCACATGTCAATAACCTTCTGTCCCGAGGGATCGGTTGTTTTACAACCTATGACCTGGATTTTGGCATTGAAATCACCCGCCACTATTGTTCTGGTGCTGGAGAGGCTTTTGTTAACGAGTGTGAGGACACTTCGCGGTGGATTATAGACATTTAGGCATTCAAATCTCTGTCCATCCTTGAATACTTCTACCAGGAGTGTGTCGGTCTCACCAGATCCCCGTGAGGCGGCTTCCTTCACACGAGCAAGCAAAGGATTCCTGACAAAAGTGACTAACTTCTGACATTTTACACAGGGACAGGTAAAGGCCGTGAAGCCCGAGAGCGAGGGCACACAACTCCTTTTCCTACCAGCGTTGCCAGCTTCCTGCACCAAGAACACATCGACCTCGAGTTCTGACAACAGTCTTAAAATTTCAGGCTTCTTGAGTCTCAATTGCCTGTTGGCATTAAATGATATGATTCTGAGTTGCCCAATACCACAACCATGTTTGGGCCTGGAGGGATTGTCCCTCCTAAGTTTACTTTTGGAGCTTTTCCCGGTCACATTTGGTGTGGGGGTCACGACTTCCCCGTCCGTGGCATCAGTAGGGTAGCTTGGCTCGACTTGCATCGAGGGGCGTTGGCCACCCGGCAACAACCCTGGGTTAGTTTTTGCTGTCAATATCAGTGAACTTGGTGGGCGGACATCTTGAAGATCAACGACGGTAGCTAACTTGTCGAACACCAACCCGTCGTCAGGATTGGTAGAACGGGGCCTATCAAATGAGTAATGCCCATACTCGGGGTTAATAAATAAATTTTGTAAAGCCATATGAGTGAATTTACCCGAGTGCGGACGAAACTGGCTGCATGTTAGACTGTTGGATTCGATCTCCTCAGGTGGGATCAATGCCACCTATCCCAGGAACTCGTGTTCTCTGAGCTAGCTTCCAATGTCACGCTTGCCGTGACTACCTTGTGGTGTACTGAGACGATTGTCTAGACTCGTTTCTTTCACCGCCAGAAAGTTCACCATCAGTGAGGCGACTGGATGCAATGTCGTGCATCTGGGAACGTACCTTCTAAAGTCTACGGCGTTTATGGGGCGCGCCTCGCATTCCGGCGCACCCTAATCCAACTTTAAACCAGGCACCCACACATTGGGTTGGACCTCCTGGATTTTACGAGCACTGCCCACTTGGCCTTTAAAACCGTGGGCAGAGGGGATCCCCGTTGGCCGCTGCTAGAGACGTTCACAGCGTTACCAAGGTCCGCCACGAGGAGGCCGGGATCGCCATGGTTAATCCGCACCTGACACCTCAACAGATTCTTGTGCCTACTCGTGAAATTTGCGATGAGACAAAATCTATTGATAAAAAAAGAAAAAAAAAAATTGTTTTAATTTTTTTTTAACACTTTAAAAACTTTTTTTTTTCAATTAACTGATAATTTAATGTTTTTTTTTTTTAAGAATAGCTGCACGTGATATTGGCGTATCATGTATATTTTATAGATCTAGATCAAATGTAGACAAAAAAATTAATGACTTGTTTATAGCTGTCGAGGTTGTCATGTCAATAAAAGAGGGAGGGGGGGGGGGGAAACTACACGACAAGGGAGACAATTAACGTCTGCATTTTATTCTTCTTTAAAAGAGCCAGATGAAATGTAAATAATTATATTAAAATGAACCAAGCAGTTAATTAGTACAACTGACACGGTAATTGAGTGGTCCTAAGCCGTGTGTGTGTGTGTCCGTGCGTCATAGAAAATAGGGAAGGGGAATCGACAATGTCATAGACGTCAAAGGTCAATTGTGGATCGGCCTGTCTACGTGATAAACAAAATGTTAAAAAAAAAGAGTTCTTGTTTAATGTGAGAAAGTTAATGTTTTCACGCAAACTCAAATGCGTTCCTGAAGGGTTCGCCATCTGTTTGGTAAGCGATGCAGGTAAAGGGGCAGGCCGGGGGGTGTAGATTTGTTTGGCCTGTAAATATCCATAAGTATTTAATAAAATGATTGTTATTAAGATAATAAAAAAGTAAAGTTCCCCTTTCAGACCCTGTGGTCTCTAAGGCAGATGATGTAAGGGTCATCTGTTACTTTGGCCATCGGTTAACGAGCAGGGTGTCATGTGGCCGGCACAACGACCAACCACCTTTACTTTCCCCAACTAAAAGTCAGATACCCATTAGAGTTGGGGTGGGTTCAGGGGCGCACTAAAATCCCGAATTTAACATCACAGTCTTCATCGACATTCGAACCCAGGACGCCAGGTTTCAGCCACAGCGACCCCAGATATTAAGAAATCGTTCAGAATTGGCCTGTTTTTATTTCTAGGAAAAAGAACAATGTTTGTCTTTGCATAGTAGTTATTAGTCTATATCTACTTTATTATCTAGGTATTATTCAATTCAAAACGAACATTATTGCTGACGTTTATTACATTCACAACTTATATGGTATAGAGTTGTTATATCTTCTACGTAAAACCCCTTATAGTAACATTATAGTAACTTTATGTTTGGTTTCAATTGAGGCGACTTCAGCAAGACTCGAATCTTGAATTTACAAATCTTTCTTGTGTCCGAACAGTCGAGATTTTCCCTAGTCACTGACCATCGTAATAGTGACGTACTTTGTGTCAGAACAGACCAAGCCCGTTACAAGACGTAGTACTGAACAAGAGAATAATATTACAACGATCATGCCAAGTTTCATGTTGCTCGGACGTTGGTTTGTAGCTCAAAACATCTAGTAGAACTAAACTGATGTGGGCGTAACTTATTCTTAATGTACAGCTTGAAAGAAAAGAAAACAAATTGATGACGCCATACATAAGGAAACCGGATGGAGGACTTGCACCAACCAAGAACCCCTCCATAGTGACGGGAAATAAAAAAGGAACAAATTACGTTAGGATGGTCACTTCGAATGAATGTCAGAGAACAGAGAATCAAAGATTGCTAACCAGTAAAAACCAAAAAGCAGGCGCCCCATAGGCAGACCACAAGTACAGTGGCTTGATGATGGCAGAGGCAGATCCGGGCTTCAAGACGTAAAGTGCAGGATAGATAAAAATGGAGAGATGTTCTAGAGCAGGCCAGGGCCCCCCATGAGCTATAGTGTCACTGGGATGGATAAATCAGAATGGAGAGATGTGCCAGAGCAGGCCAGGGTCCCCCATGAGCTATAGTGTCACTGGGATGGATAGGACTTGAAAGTAGATGTAATGAAATAATAATAAAGATAAGATATAACTCACTACAAAAACACGTACTTTCTGTCTCGCATCGAATTAAAAAACACTCTCCCCCTGTGACTTAAATTAACATACAGGAGACCATCTCATGCTTTCATCAGAAACTCTACAGACAAAAAAACAAAAAAAAAAAACGCTCCCCTATTCCTTCTCGTTACCTTGGAAACAAACACATACACTTCCCAACATCTTTTCAAAGGTGTCCATCCCACCACACTCAAATTTAACAATATTTGACCTCATTTCTACTTATTAGAAGAAGTAGTGCGCTGTAGACGCCAGGAGAATGAAATTCTGAAGTTCAGAAAGTCAGAAAAAGCTTTGCAACTGCGCTATGCCATGGACTGCGCTGAAAAAGCTTAAAAAGGGGGGGGGGGCAAAGTTTAGGGTGGGAGGATGGGGTCAAAGTTACCTACCTTGACCTACGAACTTATTGCTGTATAATAAGGAACAAATATTCATGAAATTCTCGAAAGCCTAAAGCAACACTTAAGTTTAAAAACTTGTTTATATGTCACGAGTGATAGAATTTCGACTGCCCAATATTTGAAGCACTATATGATCGGCACTAATCCATTCCAAATTATATGCGCGAAGAGTTAGAGCGAAAATAAGTAGTCTTGAATTAATGAACTAAAGTTCAACGAAACCGAATTTTTAAAATGCATAGCATACATTATATATATATTCATAAACTTTTACTGGTGGCTCTTTACATGCATTAAAAAATGTCCTTCTTCAAGACACCTCTTTTGTTTAATGTTCATATGCTGTATTGACTCAGGAAACAAAGGCTTTCTTGTTCGACTGCAATGTCGTGAAAGTGACACAATAAACATTTTTATTGGTAACGTCATAAGGATTATGAATGTCGTAAAGTGTCATTTCTATGCAGTGAAAGTCATAACAGTCATAAGATGTCAAGTAAAAAAACTACGTACTGCTTGACAAAGCGAAACCTGCTCAACCTGGCTTGAATCGAGTTCAGTCGTTATAGTATGGCCTCGATTCCTTAAAACCTGGGATAGAACTTTATATTGTTATCTCGTTGCATAACTTAATAAAAATATTGACATCCTTATTCTCATATTTTATGTTTCTCTGTTAATGGCTGGATTGTAATAAGGTGCTAGAAAACCAGTTCACTGTTTGTGAATCACATGATCTGATAGTTGCGGTATTGTTTCGGTCATTATTATTGTTATAATTTATATTACCATTATTATTACTTTTAATTTATTTTCATCTTGATTATGAGTAGATTGTTATTATTTGTAACTCTGACTGCCTTTGTAGCACTTGAGTTTTGTGACAAAGCAAATAAAATTGTTAAATTAAATTGACTTGTGATGTCGCAACCTGTGGGCACTGGAGACCAATAGCTAGTTGTCACGTCGTTCAGACCCTTGCAATATATAGGGCAGATGTTGGTCATTGAGGTTAACGATGGTGTCATATGTGGTCTGCATAATGACCAACCACCTAAATTTCTCTTTAACTGAAGTCAGGTACCCAGCATAGTTGGGAGGACTCTGGTCGTCTTGAAAATAGCGACATTGGAAAATCTCGTCTTGTGGACATTAAAGAAACAACCCAACTTGGGTTTATTCCTTTTGTAGAACATGAAAATATCATCTTTGATTTGTTTTTTTTTAATTGTAAAATCACATTGTCTTTTAAAAATACATTTTTTTAAAAATAAATCAAATAAAAGACAATTTTTATCATTATTCTGTGGTATTTTACGAATAAAGATTACATTTGGTAGCTTTAACCGCGGTGATTTCAATCTTGAAAACTGCTTAATTGTTCTAGGCTAAAGTTGTGTAATAACAGATTAAATGTTCGTATTTTATCGTCCGTGGCATGTGGGAGAATTAGTGATGATCAGTCCGTCATCAGGGTCAAGGTTTTAAAAAGTATGATAATACTAATAATAATACTGTCCTGGGATAGACCTATTTTGACCGACAAAACGGTAGATTTTAATCGCCCTGATTTGATTCTCATCGATAAAAAAAAAGAAAAAGCCGCTACCATCATTGACATCGCCATACCACTATCTCACAATTTAAGAAAAAATGAGCTGGAAAAGCAAAGAAAACATGTGAACCTTGGCTTGGAGATTAAGCGTTTATGGAAATCATCTAAAACAACAATATATATATATATATATATATATATATATATATATATATATATATATATATATATATATATATATATATATATATATATATATGGCCTCCTTTAGTCGCGAAGCGACTATGAATCATCTCATGGAAATGAGATGAATGCCTGGGCATAAAACAACAATATACCCCATTGTTATATCAACCGAGGGAATAATAACAACTGACCTCACAGATACCTTCAAGGCCATGGCATTCCTAGGAACATTCTCGTTGCCTGTCAGATGGCAGTACTTCTGCAGACCTGCCACATCACCAAAAAATTCCATAGTGGAAACTGATAAAGGGACTACGATGAATTTTGTTTCCCTTTAACGAAACTCAACCCTGCAGCGCCAGAGAATGAATACTCGTTTGTTTCTAATATAAAAATAATAATAGTGCCAGAGGATGAATATTAGCTGGCTTCTAACATAATAATAATATAAGTCTTTATTACTCACGTGTAAATTTGCCTCACAATTTGTGTATTAAAAATACATTATAACTATTGAAACAAAATATAGGTATTCACACATTGTGAGACGTTTACATAAGATAGATCAATTCTATTAAATCATTTGATTGCCTGGGGAACAAAGGAGTTTTTGCGTTTGTTTTGTTTTTGTAAACAGTATCTTGTCTCTCCTTTGTGATGGTACAACATCAACATCCTGGCCTAATGGGGTTTTGTTTGCCACCAACTTGGTTGTATTGTTAATGTTCAGATTGACATACCAAGCATTGATATGGAAACTAAAAAACAGTAGAGGTGAGCAGGGTTAAACTTGACAAGTCCTTTTCGCTAACAGTAAGGGAGGACAATTTTCTTAGTAGTAGTAATGTTTGTTACCCTTTTTTTTAGTGATACAATGAGTATTTACAGTAAAATGTGTCATGTGCCTCTGTCTCCCAGGTGGCTGGGTCAAAGCTGAACGCCTTTAGAGAACTGGCGCACAGGTTGCTGAGGAAAAGAGAACCTTGCTGGCAGAAGAAAAACGCCAGAGAAGAAAAGCAAGGCCCACGGAATAACCTGCCCAGTGTGCTCACATAGGTCTCACCAGCCACATGAAGAGGCATAAAACCCCAGTGCAAAGCCCTCAGCCCTCTGGATGATAAAGTGATCATCATCGAACCACGATGGACGAACTATATATATATACAGTAAAATTAAAATTATCACCAGGAAAGTGCGAAGGTATTTACAAGTTTGCACTATTTCAATGTTCTCGCCACATACAGAAAAAAAAATCATTTTCTTCTTTCCTAAAAAAAACACAATATTTTAAAGAATGCCTTGGCAAAGAAGGAAATGGAGACTTCAGAATCAATTCCCACTTTGTCCAAACACTTCAGTCATTCACTAGAACACACACACATATAGTTTAACCCAATTTTAACCCAATATATTTTTTTAAAGCCAACATTTAAATGTTGAAAGAACAAAAATATATTTCCTTTCGCTTTCATCACTTAGTAACACTTTTTGTTTTGTTTCGTAACTTTTATTATTTCCATTTTTTATCAATCCAATCTAGATCTTACTTAGACTTAGACTTAGGTCCTCCCGCGCCGTTCGGCGCATTGGGCGGCAAGCTGTCTCCATAAAGATCTGTCACTGGCAATGTCTGAAGCCTCCTCCCACCTGGTGTCCACTGTTTTGAGGTCCTCCATGAAGGTGTGTCGCCAAGTAATACGAGGGCGTCCCTGTTTGCGCTTTCCTTGTTTTGGTGTGCGTAATTCATTTTGACGTAGAACATGTCCCGCAAACCTCATGCGACGCTCAGTCACAACCTCACCAAGTGTTCGACTCCCAGTTCGGCATAGGATTTCCTTGTTTGAGACCCGATCTGTGTAACTGACTCCCAAAATCCGTCTCAGCCATCTCTGTTGAGCCACATTTAGTCTTTTCTCAATTTTGACAGATGACTTCCACGTCTCACATGCATGTGTAGCAGTTGGAATGACGATTGTGTTGAGAAGGTGTATTTTTGTCTCGAGTCCAATGGCTTGGCTAGTCCTAATAGGCTGCAGCCTTTGGAAAATGCTCCCTGCCTTTCCTATTCGGCACTCTACATCATGGTAAGCATCTCCATCATTTGTTATGATGCTGCCAAGGTACGTGAACTTGTCCAGCTCTTCAAGCTTTGACTCGCCAAGTCTGACGGGGACACCCTTTGCCTTATATCCCACTCGCATAATTTTAGTCTTATCCAAGTTTATGCGGAGGCCAATTTTGGGTGCCTCTCTGTCTAGGCTCTTTGTCATTTCTTGAATGCATTTATTTGTAGCCCCGAGTAGTGCAACATCATCAGCAAAGTCCAAGTCCGTCAATCGGAGCTGTTCATGCCATAGAATACCAAAGGCAGTCTGGTTCATTGCTCTCCTCATTATGTAGTCGATGGCTAGGAGGAAAAGGAAGGGAGATAAGATGCACCCCTGTCTCACACCTGTCTCGATTGTAAAAAACTCTGTTGTTCCCTCTTCTGTTTTAATGCAGCAACTAGATTGACTGTAAAGAGGTCGTAGGATCTGGACGAATTTTTCTGGGATACCGTATTCTCTAACTATTTTCCATAGTGATTCTCGGTGGATACTATCAAACGCTTTTTTTGAAGTCCACGAAACTGATCGTTAGCCGTTGTTGGTACTCAAGACTTTGTTCTATGATTAGTCGTAGAACGAAAGTATGCTCTGTACATGATCTGCCTCTTCGGAAACCTGCTTGTTCTTCTCTGAGCCTTTCATCTACAGACTGTTGAAGCCGTCTCAACAAAACAGTGCTGAAAACTTTGCCCGGGACAGAGAGGAGAGTAATGCCCCTCCAGTTGTTGCAGTCTGCCAAGTTGCCCTTTTTTGGAAGCTTTACAATCACTCCCTTTTGCCAGTCCTCTGGGACTTTTGAAGTTCGCCAACAGAGATTTAAAAGATCTGTCATTCTGTTAACAATGCACTGTCCCCCATATTTTAGCATTTCTGCTGATATCATGTCTAGCCCTGGTGCTTTGTTATTCTTTAACACTGCAATGGCCATGGTAACCTCCTCAGCAGTTATTGGGTCTGTCTTGACCTTGAGATCATTGTCTGGAGAGGGGTCCTTGAATATGTAAGTTTGGTCTGGTGACAGTTGGTTAAGGGTCTCTTTAAAGTGCTCTACCCATCTTGCATCCTGTTCTTCTTTCGTTAAACAAAGTTTTGCCTTGCTTGTCTTTTATGGGTGCCCCATGTCCACTTTTTGCTCCAGTGAGATCTCGGACAATACGATGGAGGGTTTTTGTGTCATTTCTGCTTGCAGCTGCTTGTGCCTCTTGTCCCTTCTGTTCAATCCAGTCCCGTTTATCTCGCCGACAACTCCTCTTTACTTTCTGATCTGCTTCCCTATAGGCTTCTTCCGCTAGGCTGCGATCCTGTGTTTCATTTTTCTGATCTCGTCTACGTTTGGCCTCTTTCCTCTCATCTATCAATTTCCATGTTCTGTCTTTGTATCCACCGTTCCTTGTATGAACCTCGCCTCCTTCCGATAACTTCTTCCGCGCACCCAATAGTGGTATCTTTGAAGTTGGCCCACTCTTCTTCAAGGGTCAATATATCTGCAAGAGCCTAAAAGCGGTTCGTAAGTTTCAATTGGAACACTGCTGCAGTATTGCCGTCTTTAAGCTTCTCTACATTAAATGGGCGGGGCCGTGTGGCTCGTTTTGGTTGGTGTTTCAATCGGAGCTTAAATTTGCCACTGACAAGGTAGTGGTCTGAGCCGATATCCGCTCCTCTGCGGGTCCGCACGTCTAACATAGATGACCTCCATCGTTTGGAGATGCAAATGTAATCTTTCTCGTTGAAGGTTTCTCCA
The DNA here is from genome assembly GCA_030265305.1 of Biomphalaria pfeifferi. NCBI lineage: Eukaryota > Metazoa > Mollusca > Gastropoda > Planorbidae > Biomphalaria > Biomphalaria pfeifferi. Next base: position 1,526,951 of record JASAOG010000141.1, read on the forward strand.
TTTGGTGATCGCCATGTTTTTTTGTGTATTTGTTTGTGCTTAAAATATGTGTTTCCAATTGAAAGGCTGTTGGATGCACATAGAGAAATCAAGCACTCGCCACTATCACTGATGTTTTCTGCAGAGCCATACATATTACATTACATATTCAAAGCCAGTTCGGTTGGGATTGATTTTGGCGTTAAAGTCTCCCATCATTAGAATTAGGTCGTGAGTAGGTGTTTCATCAAGAGTGGTTTGTAGTTAGTTATAGAAACTATCTTTGATGGTATCTTCTGCATCCTCTGTAGGGGCATATGCTTGGATGGTAGTGACTTTGGTTTGCTTTGTTTGGAGTCGAGCTGTAATGATGCGGTCACTGACCGGCTTCCAAGCAATTAGCGCTGAAGCTGCTATTTTAGACATGATGATTCCTACACCACCAATGTGCTCCTTATCATGTCCTGAATATATTATTGTCTTGCCATCATTGATTATTTGACCACTTGATGTCCACCGCATCTCGCAGATCCCAAGGATGTCCAGCCGGTAAGAGTCAAACTCTCTTAAAAGTTGGGCCAGTTTACCGCATTGATTCAGGGTTCTTACATTCCACGTGCCTATAAGAGTCGGTTTCCTTGCGTTGAAAGGCTTGCCATGTATCGGGTATTGGACTTCCAGTTGGCTTTGATCCAACACCGTCATCAGGGTTTGGCCGCCCTCGCCGCATGTATAGTTTTCATTATGTGTCGAGTTTGCCGTTTCTGTAGCAATAGTGGTTTTACAGGGTGGGGTCGCTAGCCCCACGCCAAACCCTCCTCTAGATCTAAATCCAGACAAAAGAATTGTCTGATCAAATTGGTCATTGAAGTGCCCGAATTGTCGTGGATATAAATTACTCAAAAAAAAAAAAAAGATGGTCTTCTGTTTTAACCTCATTAACTTGGAAATCCCCAAAATCTAGATCCGTTATTATTAAAGTGTGAAGGAGTATTTCCGGAAAGACTGACATTGACTGATTTAAAATACACGTCTTTTCGATGAAGGTCTTAAAGTTGTGTTTAAATGAGTGCTACAGTTACATACTTTAGAAGTAGATAGGCGCAGTATCAAAGTTTTGAAATGGGAGAGGTTGCCTATCTTTAAATCATAGATGTTTTCCGGCGAACATGTGAAATAATAATAATAATAGAGGGTGACAACATTGACAAGGCTGCTTCCTTAACATGGACATAATAGCAGGATGTTTAGCCTTTTCAGAATCTGCCTACCTAGGTCACCATAACCATGTTGCAAAATTAATACACCACACCTGGCTTTGACACATAATTTGATCAATAAGAATACACTTCCTGATCACAAATACTCTCCACACGAAGTTCTCGAGTCTACTGTCTAGTACACATTTCGAACATGCTATTTCTCCCACTTCTTGGATCAAGTTGAAATGTTGCTCGATTATTCATTTTTGCCTACAAATTTTTTGTTTTAAATTAATCAATCAAACGATGCACCAATTGATTTATAAATTAGTGATAATTAATTAATTTTTGTTTGATATAGAAAAGGGTTAATAAATATTAGCTTACTGTATTAAAACTGTAAATGCGCAGTTCTTTCCTTGATATAAACTTTTTTTTTAAATATTTTTTTTTCTATTTTGCTTGTTATTTTAAAATCCGGCTTCAGCTTGGTACCCTCGTTAATATGTCTGTGGGAGTAGAAAAACAAAGTCCGTGTGGAAAACGAATATTGTCCACAGTAAGCTATCCTACCGGATTCGTGACAGGGCCGGCCTTAGGCATAGGCAAACTAGGCAGCTTCCTAAGGCCTCGGATTGGTGGGGGCTTCGCAAAGGGCTCAAAACACTGTTTTGAAAGAGAAGAAAGAGCTGAACTTGTGCCCACCAGGGCTAGTGTTAGAGTACACTAGCCTACATTTTAAATACATTTTGTCATTTTAATTTATTTCGCTTCTTTTTAAATTTTTCTTTCTTATCTGGGGCCTCCGAATTCACTTCGCCTAGGGCCTCCATTATTTAAGGCCATCTCCGTTCGTAACCATGGCACTTGATGGGAATGAAAGTATTCAGCAAGCATTTTTGTGGCGTTCTCCCCCACCCCCCATCAAAGGGTGGAGCCCTAGGTGGGTGTACCGACTCATCATCATCATCTTTCCTTTTACTCATGGAACATAGGGCCTCAGTAAAAACACACCATTCTCAATGGTCTCTTGCTAGTTTTTTAATGGCTTCCCAGCTCTTTCTTGTACCTCTAAACGGCCTTTATTCCGGCCCCGGTAGCAAGTAAAACTTATTCATTCAATCTAGTATTTAAAACCAATTATGAGACATCATTTTGTTTTTCATATACTTACATTTCGTAGTTGTTTTTATTTCTTAAACACAGCTTCTTATCGCCTTAGACAAATATGCTAATTAATTTCATGCATTCACAGAACTGGAGCATAGCACGCACTCTAGAGATATGGCTAACAATGAACATTACTGGCGTGTCCAATTGAAAGATAACTAATGAATTATTAATTAATTCACGCTTCCGTAATCATGGTGATTATGTAATTTTTAAGTAAAGCAGTCCTTCCCCCCCCCCCCAAAAAAAAAAAAAACAACTAGCAATACAAAACTTTCTTGAATAGATGTACCAAGTAGCGGAGCAAATGACTGTGCCAACTACCAATTCAAAGATTTCATGAATAGCTGTACCAACTACCAATTCAAAGATTTTATGAATAGCTGTACCAACTACCAATGCAAACATTTCAACTATATATCCCTTTCTTTCTATTCCCGCCTCTCCCCCCCCCCCCCCCCCACGTGTGCTGATATGTAAACAATGCACAACTTATGTCTGGTGCTCATGGTATTGAACGGAAGATCAGTTTAGATCAGGATCGGATTAAAGATTAGTATCTTCGTGTTTCCTTCGTCTTGTTGTGACTCAGAGACACGTCTACTTGTGAGTCATGGAGTGTCTCCATTATTTTATGTGACAAGTTTATTCTACCAGTTAAGCTCGGCTCAGGCAGTGGGGTGAATTCAATAAGTAGTGGAGATGTCATGGAGATAAGCATAAAATATAAGCCAACAATAGGGGAGATTAACGTCGCATTCACCAGATCAGTAGTTGGTGAGTATGCAATACCTATTGTCACGAATCGATACTTTGACCTAATTCTACCTCTAGAAACCGGGGTCAGGACAAACACGTGTTAATTATAATCATCCAATCAGAAAGGAGGTCAAGAAAAATAGTCGCATACGTCAATTTCTAGAATGTCATAGTTAATTTAGAATAGAAGTTTCTATGATTCTGGAAAAAAAAAAAAAAAAAAAGCCTTCGGTTTAAATAGAATATTTAAAAGGAATAAAGATGAGGTGTTAGGAATAGCTGACAGGGCAGCTTTCTTGTACTTTCTCTTGACTGATGCAGCTTCATTTCTTTAGCTCTCGGCAAAGTTCGTATTAGTACGTATAGACCAGTGATGCCCAAACTACGGCCCGCGACATGTTTCCATCCGTCCCACCGAAAAATCGGAACATAGTGTAGAAATAGGTAAGTTTGACAATTTTTTCCCCCAACGTTAGGGGGAACTTTGATTTCATTCCAATCTAATGTAGAGACTAATATTCATAGTATGTTTTTTTTTCTAAAGAACACCACGTTTAGTTTTATTTTGGCGACAAAAGTTGACAGTGATTTTTGGTTCTTCGACAATGTCGCTGCTGTCTTGAGCTGGCCGTATCCTTGACACAGGGCATCATTACTGCATCCTTTTGGTTCGTGTTCTTTTTTGGTATCACTGCGAGTGGTACCATACCATTTAATATGTGTGCGTTCATTGAAATGGGAACAAACATGGGTTTAAGGATAATAAAAAAAAATTAAAGCACTTAATTGAGTAGGCGTACACAAACGTTTTCAATGCTAAAAAATGTTAGGGTTAGGATTACGTAATCGCTTTAAGGGTGAAAGCAGAGCCACGTGTTTATAATTAACTGTTTAAACTGGTTTATTTTCAGTTTCATAGGTTCTTTTTTTTTTATTGTTGTGGTCCGCTACACGAGTGTTGGAAATTAAAATGGCCCCCGCAGACCGAATAAGGTTGGGCATCACTGGTATAGACCATGCTGTCCGGTATTGGGCTATCTCCTCACACACATACTTTGGTTGATGCCTGTGGTTCTCATGTCTCACTTGCAGACATCTCTGTAGGCTAGTCTTGGGCGGGCCTTGGGACAGACAACACGCTCAGCCTATAGGATGTCTTTAGCGACTCTTCCATCCATATCCTTAGACAAAACACATTCTCCTAAGGCAGCCATAACATGGAAGGATTGTTATGGAGTGTGTGTGTGTTTTTTTTCAAGGTGATGATGAGGAAAGGGAGCATTATTTTTGGTCTTGGAAATTTAAGGTAAAAATGGGAGACGATCTAGTGAGACGAAAAAGTAAAGGCGTGTTTTTATGTGAGTTAGATGTGGATTAAAATATCAGTTTATTTCATTACTGTTTGATCTATATCTCATCTCAAGTTAAATCTGTGTGTATTGTAATATAGTTCACAAGAGAAGCTTGTTCAAGTTACTCAAAAGTTTACTTATTTAAAAAAAAAAAATAGCGTTATTTGAATAGCTTGGGAAAGATTATTGTCATGAGCGACAAGCAAACGACCGATCATTAACATAATAATAATAATAATAATAATAATAGTAATCTTTATTATTTATTACAGCTTATGCAATCTGGTGCTACATTCCAAAGACCGACTTATAAAAAGTCTTATGTGTTATCGTCAATTGATAAAATAAATTACATTTCTATGTACGTAATTTGAAACTTGTCCAAATGTCATTAGCCAATCCCTGTCTGTCATCGTTAATCCAATGTGAGACCACCTCAGATGTGACATCTTTAAATTGTTAAACCCAATTTCTTTTTTTTTTTACGGTGAGAGGGTTTCTTGCCCTTAAAGTTACGTAATTCTATGTCGACTAGGTAAGAAAAAATATTAGACTTCAAGTATTTACCTGCGTCCGCTCTTGAGGCGCAAATGACTCGACATTTATATCATTTCAATCAAAAAGTATAACATTCTACATTAGTCGCCATGCCCAACTAGGTCACGTCTGCCCAACTAGCATTAGAGTTGTTGCCCCTTTTCTTAGTTCTGTACTTCTCTTGTTGTCGCAAAACAAAAAATGATTGTAAATCAACTTGATAAATACCGTGTGGGCTAACTTGGACATATCCCATTATTGGTCACGTGACATGTTTGTCTGTTTCCACGCCCTGTGTAGGTGAAGTGTCAAAGGTTAGTTGAGACCAAAAATATAGATCTCAAAAAACATCATCATGTTACTTGTTTCGAATGAGGCTTGGTCATCTGGACTCTTCTCTTTTTAAAAGTCAAGTGACTATATGATACTACTATGATACTACTATGATACTACTATGATACTACTATGACATATTTCAAGAAGTCGAATTCTATCTTTCCTATATGCTGTTTGAAACAAACTCAGTAATAATGCGTACAGTAGCTAAACGAATGGGGTATCGATGTGAAAGATGTTTTGTTCTTTGACCAGTACTGCAACTTGAAATCCTTTTGCCGTACTGTAAGATGACACATTTTTACAAAGCTTATATTAACTCACTCTGTCTGGTAAAAAGTTGAAAAAAGTTTATACATGTTATTTCTCCCACACCCACTCTCCAATCAAGGTGAAATTTAACACAATTATTTATTGTGCCCAACAAAACATTAATTAATAAAAGCATTAACTAATTAGTCAATTAATTATTGTGTTTAATACCAAAAAATGGAAATAACATTATTGGCATATATATCTGTAAATGTGAAGCTCTTCCCATTAGATAACTCTCTTGGTGTGTTGTTGTTTTCTTTGAAGTGGTTTTTTATATTTTCTTGTTTTGAAAAAAAAAAAAAAAACCTTTTCATTTCCTTAAATAAACTCGTTTCACAATGTACACATTGAAGTACTGGCGCATGGAGTTACAGAACTTGTGTTTGTAGTTGCAGAAGTCTACTATCTATATGGAAAAGTCATTTGTCTGTGAACTATGATACTTACTGTAGTAATTTTACAACATATAATATGCTGATCCTACCCCCCCACCCCATGAACATCACATAGAAATATAGGCTTATAAATAAAAACTATATAATCATAATGTAATACAAATACACTAATTTTTTTTTGTGCCTCTCTAAGTGTGGCGCTCCGCTGAGGGTCGCGCCCTGGGGCATCGTGCCCCATTGCCCACCCCCTCACTACGCCTCTGCTTCTGATATGGATCAACAAATAACGATGTGTCTGGCACGTGAAACGTTATCCTCGTGTGACCCTTATTTACATACGTCCTAGACCTTTGCTGCTGGGTTCTGTGAAAGGACAACTGAAGTGATGGGAGAAATCATTTCGAAATAAATAGAAACTCACATACAAATGAGTTCGACTATGTCTTTAAATACCTCCCCCCCCCCCCACTTAACCTTAAATATGAATATGTCTATAACCCTCCGGTAGTCAGTCATGCAGAAACAAAAAGCTAGTCCCTTTACGTTGTTGCTATCAGGTAATTATCACCAACGTGGGATTGAAAGGTAGGCAGGTAGGGGTAGGGTAGCACAAGCTAGCACGACACCAGGAACGAAGGCAAGGAGGAAGGTAAAGGAAGAACATAGGCAGACAATATTAAGTAACTGGCATTACACACCTGCTAGTCGGCTACCCCCCCCCCCTTTTTTTTTTCAATAGTTCCCAGGGTTTATTAACATTCTCTTTTTCTTTTTTAAATTTCAATTTCAGAAGAAATGAAGAAATTAATTTTAAATAAAATAAATGAGAAATGGACGAGCTCTCATCCAAATCACAAGAAAGATGACGCTTACTATAAGCTATCCCGACAAGACCAAGGTCTAATCTTTCGACCGGACACAACAGAATGCGACAACACATGCACCGGAAGCTCAAAATTGGAACCAGTGAAATCTGCCCATGTTGAGTATCACCAGAGAATGCCGACCACGTCTTCCAAAACTGCTCTCTTTACCAAGAGGCCCGTATAGGACATTGACCCCAAATCACCCCAATAGAAAGAAAACTATATGGAGAGCTCCCTGATTTGGAAACCACTGCGCAGTTCGTCTCATGTATTGGTCTAGTCATCTGAACACTCCAACAGAACAATGAGAACGAAGAAGAAGAAACGGGCCACATTTTAACTATCCCCTAAAATAGTTTTTTTTTTTAAACCCGTGAATTATTGTATCTGTTATAATGAAATGAAACGGCCTTCTGTCTTTACTTTTCTTTCTCTCTCTCTCTTTCTTTCTCTTTCTTGAACCCCCCTTTTTACTATATTGTATCCGGCGGAACTGTTTTCACTAACAAGAGAAGGTGAAAAGGCGAGTAACTGGCGCCTAAACCAGTAAGCTTCGGACAGGAGGGGCTCGTTAGCCTTTGTTTGTTAGCAACCTAGGAGAAGGAAAACTCTGAATTCAAACCTCTGCTGCCTTGCAGCTATACCCAATCATGGGAAATGCTTCGGGAATCAATCCTGAGGAAAAATCAGTGACCCTTAGGTAGTTTGGATTACACAGTGCTACATCCTGGCAGAGCCTTCGACGCCGCTGCGCGTTGGCTGTTCCATTGGATACATCCGCTGCGTGGAGAGAGGGGAACAGCTGTGTGGGCAACATCATTCCGACCACAGCTAATGCCCAGGCATTCGTCTCATTTGTATTAGGTGATCGAAAGTACCTTAGCGATTGAAGGAAGTCATAAAAATTAGGGCTTGCAATGTCGCAGTTCTAACACCTATAACACCATCTTCCAACATATTTACTTCCTCCCCCCCCCCCCCCATCCCTTTCTCTTTCCTGCCCAGCTAGTTTTTTTTATTATGTTTGATACTATTTTCTTTTATATTTAATTCTTGAATAAACAGCTATAAAATGCGGCTAAATGTACTTTTTAAAAAAATAAAAGCATCATATTACTGAAAGGCGAACACCAATAACTTGCAAAAAGTTGCCATAATGAACACTAGACTCTATGTAATTGTGTATTTTCTATCTGAGGATCTACCAGAATATGCCCTGCGTTTCTCTATGGCATAATCTTTATCATCACTGGAATTCGAACTCAAGACCACTGGTTTTAACGGTTTCTACACACGCGACCTATATGCACAGAAGCGTTATCCTTAACCGATTACATTTTTCCCCCTTCTGGAAACCAAAACATTCTAGATGCACCTATGCCAGAACTAATAAGCCAGTGGTGCCTTAAATAAAGTCAGGATTTGTTACACTTGGGTAAGTCCCTTACCTTTCGATACGGTGTCAATGCCCTGGACGTCCTTGGCAGGTAATGGAAACCCTGTCACGCGTTGTCCGGGATCGCTCGCCCGTGTCCAGGTCACAGTTCTTTACCAGAAACACAAATGTGATCTTAAAATACCTAGTAAGGCAAATGGGGCCCAACTTTTTTTTCAGTCTGGAGATTCCCAATGTTCTTATCATGGACAAGATGACCAAGGAAAATCGAACAAGAGCCTCCAAAGGAAACAAGACTCTGCGAGCTCATTTTACACTGTTGACTGATTTTCAATGGGCTGGATAGCACTGAGTAATGGGCCAAATATGACAAGTGGGCCATAAGTTTGGCACCCCTGTATTAGGAGATCAGATAGAGAGAGAGTGAGAGAAAGAAAGAGAGAGAAAGAGAGAGAGAGAGAAAGTGTGAAGGAAAACGTAATCGGTCTTTAAAAACTGCTTTATTTTAGTTGATTTAGCCTAATGTATCGCGAAGAAGAGTTGTAACAAATTCTTGTATTCTTAGAGACATTAAATGACAACTCGAAAGTATGGTTCTTCTGTCGCCTGATATGCGCTTTGGGCTGTTGTTAAGATGGTTCTGACACATTCTGAGTTTCTGTTTGAATCCTGCCAGTCGTCCTTATCTGTCGTCCTGCGAAATGTTTAGGCCAGGACGTAATTATCTTATTTATAAAGTAACGTCCTGAAACTAAGAAATATTTGATTTTAAAAAGCAACCGAAAAGATGTCCAAAAAAAAACCAAAAAAACACGAGGTCATAACAATTGATACAAAATTGGCAACAGAAAATAAAACGCTTGAATGCTCTCTAAGCAGAATCTCGGTAGTTCATTGGAATGTTCAAGACGAGGTTCAGCACTTGTCATCAAAAAAACTATTTTTCTTTAAAAAAAAAAAAAAAGACAAACTTTCGGCTTAAATTGAACTCTCATTGAGTTTAATAACATACATACAAACAAGCAGAGGCGTAGCTAGGTCGGGGAGAGGAAGGGGGAGAAGTTGTACCCCTCCCTCGGCCTCCGCTTGGGGGAGGGGCCCAAATAAGTGATTTTTACATTTAATATTACGCAAAATACAGGGGCCGCCACAGAGGTCAAGCCCACCGGGCTCCCAAATGATGACGAATTCCTAGCTACGCCACTGCAAACAAGAGTACATTTTAAAAAATATTATTTTAAAAAATTATTTAAAAAAAAAAGATTTTAACACGTACTAGCGATGAACTATTGATGACACATAAATCGCTTACATGCCTACACATTTCTCGATCCACACCTAATAAATGGGGCTAAAAAATATATATATATTTATAATATAATAATACAATATATATATATATATTAGTGACCTTATTTTTTTTCGATTCGCAAGGAAGCACATTAGTTCGGGTTATCATTACAACCATATCGGTCACAAGAGTGACAATAAAATTCGCTGGAGCGAATATGTCACGCTAGAAAGAATATGGAGATATCAGAGGAATCGTGTTCCTCTGTTCCCTCAGTGTTAAGTTTGTTCTGGCCATTGTTTCACGTAGGGTATACAGTTAATCCATCTAATGCTACTTATGTGTGAGTGTGCGTGTAGCTGTGTATATATGTGGGAAATACTGAATCTATTTTAGGCTTAGTGTGTGACAGGAAGAGAGAAAGGGGGGTGGGTGGGTGCTACATAACATTAAGCAACCATTTGTTTAGTCTATAAGCCGTTCTGTCTTGTAATAGTTGATAGAGTTTATTATTATTATTATTTTAGATGTTGTAAGTTTAGAAAAGGACATGCGATATTATCACTAGCTACAAGGTCTACACCTTCCCCGTCGAACAAAACCCCTCAAAATTTATTTCTTTATGAGTGAATCATGGAATTACAGGCCTAAAGCAATCTTATGAAAACCACTGATCTATGTCGCTCGATTTTTTTTTTTAATGTGAGGTTTCCTGTATATAGGTTAGAGGTGTCTCGTGTTAAGTTCTCTTTAGGTGGAGTTAGTTTAGTTCCGTGGTTGGAGTTCCATTGAGCTGTACAATATTTCGAGTTAAAATCTTTTAACACTTTTCGAAAGAAACCACAAACTTTTATCGGTTTAACTCACTTTTTGAGATGTTTTTTTATATTGAACGCCCTCCCCCAACTCTTATATTTTTAAACAGTTTTAATAGCTAATATGTTTCTTAGCGTACAAAAAAATACTTAGTTGACTTAGAATATAACAATTTGCTCTAGATGTCTAATACAACCAATAATGGGCATAATAGTAATGACATAATAAAACAATGATAATAATACTAATTAGTATAATTGATTAGCTAATTTGTTAATTTTGGATGTATTCGTGTATATATAATGACTATAAATAATTCTGCAAAATTTCAACTTGATCCGAGAAAGGGAAATGGGAGAAAACGTGTCAAAACTTTTAAAAAAGGGATTAAATCCATATATATATATATATATATATATATATATATATATATATATATATATATATATATATATCCACATCTCTCATTAAGTAGCATGTATTCCCCTTATTTTGATATCAAACAAAATAATTAATCACCAATAATTAATTAACTATTTGGTTAATATTTTTAATTGATCCATGTCTTGTCAGGTTCAATGAATAATTTTGCAAAGTTTTAACTTAATCTGAGAATGGGAAATGGGAGAAATAACATGTTCAAACTTTTTACCAGACAGACAGACAGACAGAGTGAGTTCATATAAGCTATGTAAAACTACGCCTTTTTACTACAAATACTCGCCACAAGAGTTTCTCGAGTTTAAACCTATTTTGACTGACAAGAGTGTTAAGACAGTGAATGTGTATGGATCTAACAGCACATTTCTTAAGTCTTTCTTCAACTTTGATACCTTATGGTAAGCATTATAGAGTTTTTCTACCCTGCCACCACGACCCATCACTAACATTAGGATATACAAAATAAGAGTGGCTTTCCGTTTGTTATAGTGTCAAAACAACTTTGATTGACCGTGAACGTTTCACCTACAAACGAAGGTCTATTTCATGACTTGTATAATTATTGTGTACTAGCCGGATATGACCCGAGGCCTGAGGGCCATAGTTTTGGTATTACTGATCTACTGGCTTGAATTTATATTTATGCTTATCCTTCCCATTTTGTTTTAAATTTTGCCACGAAATCAAAAGTAGAGTGTGAAAATGGGTTTACCCGATTTGTTCAAAAGTTTTGTTTTTTTAATAGAGATACAATTAGGTACCTTTTGTCTACTTTTAGAGCTTTCAGGTAATGGTAGGGACAATAAACGTAAACTACGGTCTCCGCCATGATCTAAGGAACATTTATGCCAAGTTTTATCAAGATTGGTCTCACGGTTTTGATTTCTTTGCGGGACAAACAAACAAACATACATACATATATACATACATAGGCCTTACTTTCTGCTTTATATATTAGTTTTTAATAGCCTATTTCTGTTGATTCAGAAACAGTACACACTTTTTTACTTGTAAGTAGCCCACGAAAAGACTTCTAATTTTAAAATAGCTTCCTTTCTCTCTTTTCATTTATCTATGTTACCATCATAGTGCGAAATCCGGCATTCTATAGAATAACTAGGCAATCTATAGAATGACTACAACTGCTTTAGCCACTGAACCATAATCTTCAAATACAAAAAAACAAAATTTAATAAAATACTCAGAAAGATACAAAGATAAAAGGCATGTTCCTCGTCCCATATGTTAGGACAAATTTGTACAAATACTCCTTCTTCCCTAGTGCTATTTGAGCATGAAATGGGTTGCCATGCACTACAATGAAAATTGTGGTGAGGAAACTGATGACACAGACGAGGAAGGAAATGTACCATGTGGCAGCATTTTCCCAAAATACAAAAAAAAGGGGAGACTACAGCATCAAAAAAACAAAAACAAAAGAAAGGTTGAAATTTATGTGTATAATTTCTTTTGAAACTAATGCAAAAGTCATGAAACAAAAACAAATTTTTGTATCTTTATTACATAGCAAATGTCTGATAGCAAGGTTTATGGAACTGAAATTATACTTACACATTATGTTATATAACATTGTAAGTACATTTTTTTTTCAGTTTATGTCCATGGACTTATGAACTATTTGTTTGATGAATTTCGCAAGGACCCAAAAGAATTGACAAAGAGCCTCAAACAACAGGTCGGAATCCTGGATGAATGCTTATGCATGGCAGGTCATTGGAAGACATTTTCAGTGATACTTTGTGAATTTCTGTACAGCATATATTTTTATTTTCTGTATCCATGTGCTTACAGCATCCACATTTACACCTGATGATAGAAAAGCTAAAATCAGATTTGTTTATCAAACATGTATACATACGAAGTTTTCCTTCAAACAATGTCTTGGTACCACTTACCAAAAAGTAGTTGGATCACTTAGTCTACTAGTAGGCCTACTCATCCTATCAAGAACTGGAAACTGTGAGACCTTACTTTGTAAACTTTGTGATTTCTGGGGTTCAAACATATAAGGCTCAGCGTTAGAGACTCCTGTCATGTATTAGCTAATGATGATTCAATTTAAAAAAAAGATAGATAGTTGAAACACAAAATTAGACTTATAAATATAAAGGAAAAAAGTTAACTTTCTCTAGATATAACTCTACGGATTTTTTTTTATAGATATAGTAATATAGATTCAAATATTGTATTATTTATTATATGTAAAGTCTAGATGTAAAGATAGATGATAATAATATATGGCAATATAAATATAAGTTATAATACAACTATAACTGTCTAAAAAACAAGAAGCTCAACTTGAACAATATATATATATATTACGTACATTCTAAATTAAAATTCTAATCCATCTAGATCTTGATGTAAATATAGTTAATAATACTAATTTAAAGCTTAGATCTTTGCCATGATTACCGGTACTAAAATTGTTTACAAAGAATGAAATATCTGATGTGTGGTTCGTAAAACAAAATATGATGAGCAGACAGTTCTATTGGCTCTAGTATAGATCTAGTTAGTACATCTAGATCTAGTACTAATCAAGTAAATCTATCATCAAGTGATGTGACATGTAACTTTGAGCAAGGCTAGTTCTAAATTTTATCTTAACCCACTTAATTAATTCTAAATCTAGTAAAATTATTTTTAAAAAATGCCTACCTGTTTTAGATCTAGACTACCTCTGGTGCTTGTTTTACAATAATTTCGGGGAAGACAAGTACCGGTACTCGGATTAGTATAGGATTTGAGTGGGCACACAGAAATTCCGTGAAAATCTGACCGTTTTGGATGCGCAGAAAAATTATGTCAGAAAAACATAATTACTAAGTTATTCTTGCAAATTCCAAAAAAATAAAAAAATAACAATAATAAAAATAAAAATAATAATAATGATAATATATTCCATATCTGTAAATCAAAACACATATTATATTGTCAAAACCAAAGGAGCTAGCTGATATATTTTAAAATAAGAGCAGCATATAAGAGTTTATGAATTACTTTGATTCTCTTTTGCTGTTGCGCGAAGACAAATTTACCCGCTCAGTGTTTCCGGCATCTTTAATTTCACATTTTAGTATAGATACCTAGAAGATGCTAAAGAATTGTATATTTACTTATTGTCAAGTATCAATGTCAAATATTAATTTAAAATCAGTATTTTCTTCAATTTACGGAACAAAATTTTTCAAGCTGGAATCATAGATCTACCAATGTGCGGGTGGTGCGGGCCGCACAGGGCACCAAGTGGAGAGGGGCACCAAAATTCCCCTAGCGTGTATTAATTTCCTATTTCCCTGAGCGTTTCAGTAAAAACGGCAAATTGTATGGACACGAACAAACATAAACTACTGTATTTTAAACATGAACTAACGATTTATAAACTAGTCATGTCACTATTTTGTTTCATCTCCTTGACTATTTCTTCCATACAATGTAAGCTATAGAACAGTTTGAATCTAATTTACTAGATTTATTTCGGACACACGGTACATGTTGTTACTACACTGATCAATGCTCTGTAATATAAAGAAGAAGAAGAAGATAGGCCAACCTTTTTTTTACTTCATTGTTTAGTCCACTGGTTTAATCTAGATATTGATTTTACAAATATATTTCTAAACTCTAGCTCTAAACAACTGTCTTAGTTTATTCATTTCTTTATGTTTCTTTATAGTTTAATTTTGGAAATAATTCTATTGTAATGTCAATATTTGTAAATAAGCTAACCTTTGTTTTCTACGAGTTTTTTTTAACTAACTAGTTAATTGTAATACTGTAACGTAAACAAAATGATGAACAATGCTCAAGACTAACTAGTCTGGCTGGCGCCTCAAAACCCTTTTAAGCTCAGACGGAGAAATCGGCATCTCTGGTTCTGTCCGGTCTAGGTAGACTATAAGGGCCCCATACCCAGATCTACCGGGGTCCCTCATTACTGAGTCATTACCGATCCATCGGTATAACAGAAAATGGCATCTGATGGGTAGGACTTTAGTGTAGCTGATGCCAAGTTTTGGAGTATGGCAGGTGTTAATCGCCTCTTGGTGGTTCCCTCTTGCCAGATAAGGGACATGCTTATTTGTGGGGCCGGCATTCTCCTCCACGTAGGGCAAGTACTAATTCTTCTAATAGTAACTCTATCAGTGGAGAGCCCAGCTGATTTTGACAAATTGGCCCGCAATGTGGAGAAACGATCGCATTTTATGCGGTTCCTTTCTCTCCACTGTCGCACTAATATTGAGGTGGGTAGAATAGAGTCGCCCCTTTTGTAGCGCTCATAGGCCGTAAGTACCGCCCTCTCCTCTTTAAATGTAAAGGGGCCACGTTTATTAAGATTTCAGCAGCGTTTGTTGGGCTTGTCCGAAAGGTGCCACAAATGAACCTTAGTGCCTGTGATTGTACTCGGTCGAGTGATTCGAGGGCAGTTTTACAAGCATATACTTGAATTGTATAGCTGTACTAAATTTGTGATCTGACTGCCCCTAAGTACAATGTGCGTAGCATGTAAGCTTTGACACCCCACTTTGTGCTGGCCAGCTTTCTTAGTTACGCTAACTTCTCCGAGGTTTTTCTTTCAACGGGGGCGCGGTGGCTGAGTGGTTAAGCGCTTGGCTTCTGAACCTGGGGTCCTGGATTCGAATCTCGGTGAAGACTGGGATTTTGAATTCGAGATTTTTTAGGGCGCCCATGGGTCCACCCAACTCTAATGGGTACCTGACTTTAGTTGGGGAAAGTAAAGGCGGTTGGTCGTTGTGCTTGCCACATGACACCCTGCTCGTTAACCGTTGGCCAAAGAAACAGATGACCTTAACATCATCTGCCCTATAGATCACAAGGTCTGAAAGGGGGGAACTTTAACTTAATTTCTTTCAACATCCTGGACGTGCTGGAGCATTGACAGTTTTCTATCCAGGGTTACCCCAAAATATTTTGGCGTGTTTTTACGTGTCGCAATACGAGGAGATGGTTTGGAGATCTGCTTGTAATGCCGCCTGTATTTGGTCGGCTTTCTACCCGGTTGAGGACCAGAGGACAATGTCATCCGCATAAAGCAGTTTCTTTGACCGCAGTGAGGTGCGTTTCTTAAATTTCTTAAGTCTAAAGAAGCATCGAGACTATTTCAAGTCACATCATTGCCAGAGTCCACCGACTATAGGCGAGCTGTTATTGGGTATGAATTAACTGAACAATTAAAAGCAACAAAGCAAGATGAGACGGTTATCATTGAATCCAGAAATAAATGATGAGGCCGACATCCTGAAAAGAAGAAAATGCTTCAATACCGCAGGTTCTAGAGACTAAAGGACAGCACACAAGCATGTCTTTAGTACACTCAGACAATGTAAAACAATACAGAAAGCAGGATAATAAACTCTAAACTGAACGACATTGGAGATTGGTCTGGTGTCATCATAGATAATATTCGAATACACCTTGTCACTCAAGGATCTGAAAAAGTTCATCGTATGGACAGTCTATTCAGAGAGGCGTATAGACATCAAGAATCAGCAAAAGGAAAGGCTAGAAAGCTTTCAAAGGCTTGGTTTTTCCGGCAAATGTCAAACGGCGAGAAAGTTCTTAGAAAGTGGATGTGTTATTCGCTAAAAAAAAAAAATCCTTATTTTGCTTCCCCTGCATACTCTTCTCAACAAGATTAAGTACCAAATCTTCATTTAAATCCAAAGATGGATTCAATGAGTGGTGGAGGTTATCCCCAAAAATAGAAAAACATGAGACCAGCAGAGCTCACATTCAGTCATCGCTTGCTTGGAGGGAACTTGAAGTTCGCCTGAGAGTAAGGAACAATATTGACAACAAGGCTCAAGATTTGATTATACAAGAGACGAAAACCTGGAGAGTTAGTAAAATTACTATCAAAATACGATCCACTCTTGAGGGAGCATGTTTTCGAACTAAGCTTTGTTCCAGACCGAATACATACATGTCTCCACAAATACAAAATGAATTTATTACAATATTGGGGGATCACGCTAAAAATCAAATCATACAGCAAGTAAAACAAGCCAAATATTTCTATATTATTTTTGAATTTTTTTCCCAAATTTTACGGTATGTTGTCATGGATAATGACGGGGTGCAGGTTCGTGAGTCTTTTGTTGACTTCATCGACACAAAGGACAAGCATGCTGCTGGAATCGCTGAGATGATTCTAGAGAAATTGCGTTCGGATGGCTTAGACATAATGGACTGCAGCGGTCAAGGATATGATAATGCTGAAAGGTCATTAAGGTCATGAAAGAATTAACATATTTGATTAATGAATACATATTATTTTGAACAAAAAGTAAGGTTTTGCAATGTTATTAATTTTTTTTTTTTTTTTTGGGGGGGGGGCATCAAGATGAGGTACCGCAACAGGCATCATAAACTCTAGCTACGCCACTGTCATTTACATGACATGGTGGCCATTGCCTTGGGTATCCTGTTGTTTATGTCTTTATCCAGTAGAGTGTTGTTGGATATCATGGAGCCAAGGTAACAGAAGTGATCAACAATTTCTAGTGGTTGGCCATTAATGCTTACTTGAGGTGCAGTGTTTGTGTTTTGGACAAGTATCTTAGTCTTGCTTCGACTGATGTTTAAGCCGAACTTCTGGCAAGCAGCAGATAATTTGTCAACCAGGCACTGTAGCTGAATATCAGAATCAGCCACAATAGCTGCATCATCAGCATACAGGAGTTCCCTGACGAGTAGCTTCCTAACCTTGGTTTTTGATACATTAAATAGTTTTCCAGAGGATCTTGTATGGAGAAACACACCTTTGTTTATGTCATTGTACGCATAATGCAGTAGACAGGAGAAGAATATGCCAAACAGAGTAGGTGCGAGCACACCACTGCAAACCTCAAAAGGTGCTGATTGGGCTCCATTGAATTTGACAGTGCATTTAGTTTCCTCGTGAAAACACTCAATGAATTGCAGTAGTTTGGGAGGGAAACTTATTTTCCTCAGGAGTTTGAAAAGGCCACTTCTGCTGACCATGTCAAAAGCTTTAGTCAGATCAACAAAAAAGATGTAAAGGGGTCTGTCTCTCCTGCAGTTGTCGTTTTGAAGATATCATGTCTACAGTGGATCTACCACTCCTGAATCCACACTGAGACTCTGGGTAGACTCTAGAAGCTATCACTTGCAGCCTGGATAGTGCCACTCTAGCAAAGATCTTGCCCACTATACTGAGGAGAGAGATACCCCTGTAATTGTTGCAGTCACTCCGATCCCCTTTGTTCTTGTATATTGGGACTATAGTTGCGTGACGCATGTCCTGTGGGACATGACCTGTTTCCCAACAGCGGTAGAGAAGAATATAGAGTTCAGGGAGCAGGAGTAATTCGTTGACTTTCACTTCCACTGGGATACCATCACTCCCAGGAGATTTTCTATTTTTAATGCAGTTAATTGCTTTTTTAAGGTCACTGAGGCTCGGACGATCATCTAGGCATTCCAGTACTGGAAGATCTGGTAGAGAAGCCAGGGCGACATCGTCTTCTGTGTTCTGTGTGGCATAGATTTCGAGGTAGTGTTCTGTCCAACGTTCTAGCTGCTTGGTTTGATCTGTAATTTTTTTCTCCTGATTTGGATAGAAGGGGGGCAGGCTTAGACACTGTTGGACCCAGGGCCGCTTTAATGCCATCAAATAGAGCTTTGCTATTTCCTGAGTGGAGACTGTCTTGGATTCTGTTGCAGGTATCCCTCCAAAAGTTATAGCCACGTCATTGGAAATACCGATGGTGGCTTTAGCCTTGAGTTTATTTTAAAATTTTAATTAACCCCCAGGGCCTCCACTTGAGGGGCCCCAGATGAGTGTTCGAAAGTGTTTTTAACATTAACTATCACGCAAAATGCAGCGTCCCCTTTAAGATGACACCCCCCCCCCCGATCCCTCAAATGATGGCTAATTCCTCGCTACGCCATTGGAATAACCAGGCTGCCAAGTAACCTTCATGGGAACCGCAACCCCAAGTTGAGAATCGCTGTTCTGGTTAAATTAAAGAGCACAGCTAACCTCAACATAGACCTGATCAGTAATCGCTAAACTACACGCGTCAAGATACAGACAGATTCTAGTGCCTTCGTTCTTATGACTTTTATTTACTTAACCATTGAAAAGAGATACGCTCCAGGGGCATTACAGTGTACTGTAACACTGTGGGTTTTTTTTTTTTATCGTTTGTTTAGTCCTTCACAAAATACTATCGACAGCCTGATCTTTTGAAATGGCGCCGTTAGCATAACTCGCGTAGCAAGAATCAAGGACACAGCTGAAAGAAGATCACGAGTGAGAAGAAATTTCAAGGCGCAGCACCCACCAAAAAAACAGAGCCGGGTCTAAGGGGTGGGGGGTGGGGGTATCTGGGCGAGGATTAGGTAAATAGTCTTGCGTAGGGCTTTGCAACATTCTGAGTCTGGAGACTAAAGAAGTGACCTTCACCTTTTACACAGACGAACACGCACAGCATAATACCATAAATTATAAATATTTTAAATTAAAACGGAATTTTCGGTTTCTTACTCCTGCAGATTTGCATTTGCAATATTTTGATATTATTATTATCTGCACACATACAAACGATGCGTTTTGTATGCTTTCTCCTATCCACCTCAAAATCTCCTGACTTAGTCATCGTTTAGTCCTGTGTTCATTTTAAAATAAAGAGAACAACCGCGGTGCACTAGCGAATATGTGGACAGCAGAGCCCCTACGCTTTTTTGAAAGCGTTAAAAACATCCCATTTTAACACTCATTAACAACCATACTGATATCTAATATCAAGCCATATTTTAGAAGCAAGTAATAAAGTACTTGTAAATTCTATTTATTTTTCCTACTTTTAAAAAAAAGTTACACTTATTTAATATGCAATTTTAAGTTAGAAAATTATACTTTGTATGTTTTTAAGTTTGTGGAGATCAGAAACTGCATTTCTATATTATGAGCACGTGACATGGTGTCCGTCTGTCCGATCTTGCATGATTGACCACCTCGTTCTGTCCTTGGTGCAAGTAGTTTTCAGGTCATGCTTGCAGACATCTTGGAAATCTCTGGGGTGTGACTCCCCCCAGCAAGCTCAGCATTGAGGATGTCCTAAGGAATTCTTCCATCTGGCATTCGGGTGACATGTCCGAGCCGACGTAGCCTTGTCTGTGTCAAAAGAGCATAGATGATGTGTGTATGTCCAGTTTCAAAACGTTTTCTTAGAAACGAGATCCCATCAGGAGATACACATTATGAGCCACAAGCAGTGCAAAGGAAAACTGAAAAATGGGAACAAAATGCGGGGAAAAAAGAAAAAGTTGATACGCCGTCTAAATTTTGAGACTTTTAATATCACTTTTCTGGAGGCCCCAACCCCCTTTATTTTTTGAGGATATCCGGGACTGTAGCACCTACCTTAAATTTGTTTTGAAGAAAGCTGCTTACAACCATAATACGCTTAAGTTCAAAATCATGATATAAATTTTTAGACACCATGGGTTATTTTCAATAAAACAAAAAATATGCTTGTAATTTCATTAACGAAATCAAATATTAAAAAAAAAAAATACTGGCTACATTAGAGATTTTACAAGCATTTTTAAGACCATTAATATGAGACATCTTTTTTTAGGAAATTCAAAGAGACATAACTCTATACAAAGTACACATTGCTCTATTTTTTTTATGAACTCCCCAATTAAGAACCGTTTTAAACAAAAATTGTATAGTAATTGTTATCTTTTGTGAAACGTTTATTCAAATGTTCAAGACCAAGAACTAAACGCTAAGTGAAATATTCAAGATGCCAAAATTTGGTAATATATAAACCGGACACGGTTGGTGAGATTTCATTAATGAGTGCTGTGTAGCGTACACTGACATTCAACAAGTGATCCAGTAAAAAAATGAAAGTATTCATGCATTTCTAAAACATTCAACTTAACAAAGTTTGTTTCCTAGCAATGTTAACCTTTGTTTCACCTTAGTTTAGTGGCGTAGCTAGGAATCGGCCATAATGAAAAGGCCCGGGGGGCTTGACATCTTTTTTTTAAGGTGGTGGGCAGCCTGCATTTTGACATTCGACATCATGGCATGAGATAATGGCTATATATTTAATGTAAAAAAAATCGAATACTCATTTGGGGGGCCCTTTCAAGTGGAGGACGGGGGGATTTTCAAATTCTCCCCCACCCTAACTACGCCACTACCTTGGATACACAATTATTCCATGTAAGGCTACTTGTCTGTGTGCAACATTGTGCAGCTGTGCTTATGTGAGGGAACTAGCTAATGCCTAATCTATTATAGGATTAGTGTATGTGTGACAGGGAGAGAGAGAGAGGGGGTGCAACATAACATCTAAGCTAAGATTTTACAAAGGTGGACCTTGAATCCAATCCTTTCTTTCTGACTTATTTGTTGATGTAGCAGAGGAATCTAAAATATCATTTTTTTATTAGGCCTAAGTGTGTCTCTTTATATGCTTAATTTTCTATTAATTTCTTAGTCTCTTTTACTTTTGCAGTATCTTGCTATTTTCTCTTTGGGGCATAAAATAATTTTTAAAAAGTCCTGCAAATGGCCTACATTATACAACACAGTTTTTCGATCAACATGGATAGCATGTGGGTTAAGAACATAAAAGATTAAAAAATTCGTTTTAAAAAACAAAGCTTATATTGAGGTAAGGGGGAGTACTGCAAACCGCCTTTATATAGGGATTGCCTTGGGTGGTAAAGCAGTTCGTTGTTTAGGGGTTGGGTCGCTTTCGGGGGTGGGGTATGTGACAGGTTTCCATACTGTCTTTTCAATCAGATTCTTTTAAAGGTCTAAATTCTGGAGGTCTCGAGCTCCATGATTGAGAGCCTAACCCTAACCCCCAGGGCCTCCACTTGAGGGGCCCCAGATGAGTGTTCGAAAGTGTTTTTAACATTAACTATCACGCAAAATGCAGCGTCCCCTTTAAGATGACACCCCCCCCCGATCCCTCAAATGATGGCTAATTCCTCGCTACGCCATTGGAATAACCAGGCTGCCAAGTAACCTTCATGGGAACCGCAACCCCAAGTTGAGAATCGCTGTTCTGGTTAAATTAAAGAGCACAGCTAACCTCAACATAGACCTGATCAGTAATCGCTAAACTACACGCGTCAAGATACAGACAGATTCTAGTGCCTTCGTTCTTATGACTTTTATTTACTTAACCATTGAAAAGAGATACGCTCCAGGGGCATTACAGTGTACTGTAACACTGTGGGTTTTTTTTTTTATCGTTTGTTTAGTCCTTCACAAAATACTATCGACAGCCTGATCTTTTGAAATGGCGCCGTTAGCATAACTCGCGTAGCAAGAATCAAGGACACAGCTGAAAGAAGATCACGAGTGAGAAGAAATTTCAAGGCGCAGCACCCACCAAAAAAACAGAGCCGGGTCTAAGGGGTGGGGGGTGGGGGTATCTGGGCGAGGATTAGGTAAATAGTCTTGCGTAGGGCTTTGCAACATTCTGAGTCTGGAGACTAAAGAAGTGACCTTCACCTTTTACACAGACGAACACGCACAGCATAATACCATAAATTATAAATATTTTAAATTAAAACGGAATTTTCGGTTTCTTACTCCTGCAGATTTGCATTTGCAATATTTTGATATTATTATTATCTGCACACATACAAACGATGCGTTTTGTATGCTTTCTCCTATCCACCTCAAAATCTCCTGACTTAGTCATCGTTTAGTCCTGTGTTCATTTTAAAATAAAGAGAACAACCGCGGTGCACTAGCGAATATGTGGACAGCAGAGCCCCTACGCTTTTTTGAAAGCGTTAAAAACATCCCATTTTAACACTCATTAACAACCATACTGATATCTAATATCAAGCCATATTTTAGAAGCAAGTAATAAAGTACTTGTAAATTCTATTTATTTTTCCTACTTTTAAAAAAAAGTTACACTTATTTAATATGCAATTTTAAGTTAGAAAATTATACTTTGTATGTTTTTAAGTTTGTGGAGATCAGAAACTGCATTTCTATATTATGAGCACGTGACATGGTGTCCGTCTGTCCGATCTTGCATGATTGACCACCTCGTTCTGTCCTTGGTGCAAGTAGTTTTCAGGTCATGCTTGCAGACATCTTGGAAATCTCTGGGGTGTGACTCCCCCCAGCAAGCTCAGCATTGAGGATGTCCTAAGGAATTCTTCCATCTGGCATTCGGGTGACATGTCCGAGCCGACGTAGCCTTGTCTGTGTCAAAAGAGCATAGATGATGTGTGTATGTCCAGTTTCAAAACGTTTTCTTAGAAACGAGATCCCATCAGGAGATACACATTATGAGCCACAAGCAGTGCAAAGGAAAACTGAAAAATGGGAACAAAATGCGGGGAAAAAAGAAAAAGTTGATACGCCGTCTAAATTTTGAGACTTTTAATATCACTTTTCTGGAGGCCCCAACCCCCTTTATTTTTTGAGGATATCCGGGACTGTAGCACCTACCTTAAATTTGTTTTGAAGAAAGCTGCTTACAACCATAATACGCTTAAGTTCAAAATCATGATATAAATTTTTAGACACCATGGGTTATTTTCAATAAAACAAAAAATATGCTTGTAATTTCATTAACGAAATCAAATATTAAAAAAAAAAAATACTGGCTACATTAGAGATTTTACAAGCATTTTTAAGACCATTAATATGAGACATCTTTTTTTAGGAAATTCAAAGAGACATAACTCTATACAAAGTACACATTGCTCTATTTTTTTTATGAACTCCCCAATTAAGAACCGTTTTAAACAAAAATTGTATAGTAATTGTTATCTTTTGTGAAACGTTTATTCAAATGTTCAAGACCAAGAACTAAACGCTAAGTGAAATATTCAAGATGCCAAAATTTGGTAATATATAAACCGGACACGGTTGGTGAGATTTCATTAATGAGTGCTGTGTAGCGTACACTGACATTCAACAAGTGATCCAGTAAAAAAATGAAAGTATTCATGCATTTCTAAAACATTCAACTTAACAAAGTTTGTTTCCTAGCAATGTTAACCTTTGTTTCACCTTAGTTTAGTGGCGTAGCTAGGAATCGGCCATAATGAAAAGGCCCGGGGGGCTTGACATCTTTTTTTTAAGGTGGTGGGCAGCCTGCATTTTGACATTCGACATCATGGCATGAGATAATGGCTATATATTTAATGTAAAAAAAATCGAATACTCATTTGGGGGGCCCTTTCAAGTGGAGGACGGGGGGATTTTCAAATTCTCCCCCACCCTAACTACGCCACTACCTTGGATACACAATTATTCCATGTAAGGCTACTTGTCTGTGTGCAACATTGTGCAGCTGTGCTTATGTGAGGGAACTAGCTAATGCCTAATCTATTATAGGATTAGTGTATGTGTGACAGGGAGAGAGAGAGAGGGGGTGCAACATAACATCTAAGCTAAGATTTTACAAAGGTGGACCTTGAATCCAATCCTTTCTTTCTGACTTATTTGTTGATGTAGCAGAGGAATCTAAAATATCATTTTTTTATTAGGCCTAAGTGTGTCTCTTTATATGCTTAATTTTCTATTAATTTCTTAGTCTCTTTTACTTTTGCAGTATCTTGCTATTTTCTCTTTGGGGCATAAAATAATTTTTAAAAAGTCCTGCAAATGGCCTACATTATACAACACAGTTTTTCGATCAACATGGATAGCATGTGGGTTAAGAACATAAAAGATTAAAAAATTCGTTTTAAAAAACAAAGCTTATATTGAGGTAAGGGGGAGTACTGCAAACCGCCTTTATATAGGGATTGCCTTGGGTGGTAAAGCAGTTCGTTGTTTAGGGGTTGGGTCGCTTTCGGGGGTGGGGTATGTGACAGGTTTCCATACTGTCTTTTCAATCAGATTCTTTTAAAGGTCTAAATTCTGGAGGTCTCGAGCTCCATGATTGAGAGCCGACACACTAGCCACTGAGCTATACAAACATAGACGTTTTTATGGTCATCTTTTGTTTGTTTCAAATGTTTAGCCAACGAACCTATTCTAAACACAAGGCTCATCTCACCTTAGCTAGTATTCTCTCTCTATAAAACAAAAATTAATTCTCAACTTGATCCGAAAATGGGAACAAGACAGACTGAGTTTATAAAAGCTTTATCAAAGGTTATCACGCCTAGCAGTTGCAGTCTGCTAGATCTACTAACGCAACTGACATCTAACCGATTATAGAAAGCAGAATAAAATAATAAAAGAAATCAGTGAATATCAATATATATACCTAGCATTGAATATATATCTAGATCTAGTTAGTAACAATTATATTTTTCTTCTTACAAAGCCTATATGAACTCAGTCTGTCTGTCTGGTAAAAAGTCTGTACACGTTATTTGAAACGTCGCACGATTATTTATTTGCATAGACAAGACCTGAATGAATTCTTTAAAAAGTAACCAATTAGTCAATTAATTACTGATAATTATTTTTTGTACAAATAAGGGAAACTAACCCTTCAATATTCATATATATGGCTACATTTATTGGGTTTAGTTCCCTTAAGTAATTGTTTACGCTATTTCTCCCTCACACATTCTCCGATCAATTTGATACTTTAAACAAGTATTTATTGTACCTAACAAAACATGAATCCTTTTTTTAAAATACCGATTAGTCAATTAATTATTTGCAACTATTTTTTTTGTTTCATATCAAACAAAGGAAATAACTTGTACATTATTGATATAGTTTTAAGGGTAAAGCTCTTCCCCTTTAGGTGAGCATTTTTTTTTACGTTTTTTATTTTTATTTTGCTTGTTACGTGTTTCGGATGTTCCTTGAGAATTGAAGATTATTAGACTACATCCTTGTGCAAAAACTCCCTCAGGATGTCAGTAGACATGATTCGAACCAAGGATCAACGACACGACAGTGCAGACAGCTTACCACACGACCACCATGCAGCCATTTTTATACAACATAAAGAAATAGATTTCTATCAACATATCTTGACCTAGATCTAGAGTGCCTTGGACAAAATTTCACATAACATTATATTGGATTTGAAATTGCTGGGAATGAAAGAGTTTGGACCACATCGGTTTAAACATTTCGTTTGTTGCAAAAAATGTCGCTGAACTATATTTTATCACTGATATCGTTTCCCTGGAGGAGCAAAGAAAGATCACTCTTGAAACATTTGAACACTAATATGAAAAAATGGCCACCGCAGATTGGAATCCACTAGGAGAATTTTATTACAGGTTAGTTCTACATTCAACGCACACTATCAACTATGGTTACATAAGTATTTGAAAAGGATAAATGCATCAATATGTATGATTGTTAAAGAAGTATTTGATACTATGTTTTAGTAAATTGCTAGACATGATTACTTATTTATTATGCTTATTTTGGGTGACGCCCACCGTTGGCAGACCCGGTCACGGTGGCAGTCAAAAAAAACTAAGACTAAGGTAGTCTAGAATAGTCTAGATCTAGATATATATAGATCTAGAAGCTAGCTCATACTTTCTGAGACTTATAGTAACACTCAACTGGTGAAATAAAGGACATTTAAATTTAAATCTAAATCATCAATAAAAAACATAATCCATCCTTACAAAATAAAAAAAAAAAAGCATTTTTACATTTTTTAAAAGTGATATTAATATTATCACTGATAATTATTATCATAATATTATTGTAATTGTTACATCTATAAATATAAATTTAATTTAATGAGTTTAATGCTATGAATTTTCTATGAGAGGATATATCTATTTCAGGCCAAGCTTACAGTCACAGCTTGATTGTCACCATATTGTCCATATATATAATATATATTAGTTTTTTAGGCTTTTATGTATAGAAAAAAATAGGATTGAATCTTTCAGTTTCAGTAGGCCATATTTTAATTTATAAAATGCTGTTTCTCATCCTAATAAAAGGACATGATATGGCATTTAAAAAGAACTATCTAAACCTAAACATAAAAGATGTTTGCCACAATTAACTATTGTATATAATATCTAGACATTTTTCCTTCCACAGCAATTCTATGATCATGTTGAAACTTTGCACAATTAATCATTGGTGAAGACATTACATGAATCCATAAAAAAAAAATGAATTAGTCAATAAATTACTGATAATTAAATTTTTGTTTATACAGACAGGGGGAAATGGATTCTTCAGTATTCAGAAATATGGCTAAATATTTAGGATTTTGTCCCCTCAGATAACTGTGTGCATTATTTCTCTCACCCATTCGCAGTTCGCATTGAAACTTTAAATCTTTATTATACTGATCAAAAAATAAATCAATTAAAAAAATTAACCAATTAGTCAGTTGGTTATTGGTAATTAATTGTTGTTTTTTTATATGGAAAGGGAAATATTTTCTACATTATTGAGAGATATAGTTGTAAGTTCTTCCTCTAAGATACCTTTTTTTTTTTTAAAGTATTTTTTTGTTGTTTTTTTTTGTTAGAAAAGCTGAAGTCTACTCAATGGAATGGAGTGGATTAGTAGACATAGCGAAGCATACAGTAGCAGTCTCCACTTATGGTGGTCCTATAGGTTTGTCATTTTTGTTGTTATTCATCCACCTCTCAGAAAAAAAGATCTTAACATTATTGTAATAATGCCTTCAATCCTTAGTTGTTCTTTTAAAAATAAATATTGCGGTTTACAACAAAAAGTAAATGTTGTGGTAAATGAAATGTATTAATGAAGACACTTTTATTGAAATTATAGTCATATTTTCTAGAATCTAAGTTACATCTTTTTTTTTTTTTCTTTTTTCAAAACACTTTAAATTCGGTCAATGGTTTACATTTGTGGCATGATATTATCAATTGATTGTTGTGACTCAGATGCTAAGTTTATTGTTACAATGTATTTTTCTTGACATTAAACTCTATTTCTGGGATGTTTAAATTGAAGCAGATGAGGTAGGTAGTAATTGATAATAAGAATAATCCATCCATCCAAGTGGTGCTACAGCTCATAAATTAAAAAAAAAAAAGTAAAGTTCCCTTTTCAGACCTTGTGGTCTATAGGGCAGATGATGTTAAGGTTCGTCTGTTTCTTTGGCCAACAGTTTTAACGAGCAGGGTGCCATGTGACCAGCACAATGACCAACCACCTTTAATTTATCCAACTAAAGTCAGGTACCCATTAATTTTGGGTGGACTCAGGAGCACCCTAAAAATCCTGAAATTCAAAATCCTAGTCTTCACAGAGATTTGAACCCAGGACCCCCAGGTTCGGAAGCCAAGCGCTTAACTACTCAACCACCACACCCTCAGATACAGGACTAGTCAATAACTTATATCATGGCGCTTTTCTGTAGGCTTCTTATCCTGCCAGCAATATCCCTTGCCACATGAACTAGGATTTTTAGGACATATTTTTTTATATGTATATTTTCTCTTTCTTGTCATGATGCTCAAAAGACAAATTGGACAAAGGAACAATGGAATATTTGTGACTTGCTTTGACATTTAAATTTTTTCTACAAACTTATGTACAAATTCTGAAAAATAAGGCATGGCTTACATTTTTGGTGCAGCTTAGATTTGAGAAAAATTTCTGACAAAAACGCTTTTAAACAGATATTCCATGTAGAAAGTCAACTTTCTTTGGTTTTGCAGCATTGCTGAAGGATGAAAGTAAAACATCTAGAGTGGCGACTGTGGCCAAACCTGTGATTAGTGTATACAGTGCTGCTGGAAAACTACAGAATCAAATGCGGGTAGGCTTGAAAAGTCTCTTTTTAATGTGCCTGCAAGCCAATAAGAGCTATAGATTTGGAAACATCTCAAAATAGACAATTTTGTATCTTCTTCACTGGAGCATAGTTGTATCAAATGTTTATTGTTACCCTTGCCTTTATTGTCACTTAATTGGAGTAAACTTTTTTCTTTTGTAAGATCTTACACTTTTTACAAAGCTTATATCAACTCACTCTGTCTATGTGTCTGTCTGGCCAAAAGTTTCTACACATTATTTCTCCGACACCCAATCTCTGATCAAGCTGAAATTTTGCACAATTATTTTTTTTACCTGACAACAGAAGAATCTATTTTTTAAAAATTAACCAATTAGTTAATTAGTTATTGGTAATAAATTACTTTGTCTGGTATCTAATACAAGGAAAACAAAAATACTTGACTGAAGTGGTGGTATAAGCTGAATTAGTCCCCTTAATATAAGGCTGCTGTCTGAGGCTTAATGAACACAAACATAAAATAGAAAAAATAGATAACTATACCATCTTCCATGTTCATAGGCTCTTTGCTAACAGAGTGGTTACTCGTTTGGCTGAGAAGACTTTAACCCACAAGTTTACATTCAGGTTGTTCTCTTTTTAAAAAAAAAATACATTTAAAAAGCGATCACCCAGATACTCTGTTCTTTCTCCCCCTTTCCATCTGGTCCAGACACAAGTGATAGGATCAAAGTGTAGTGAGAAAGCTAAAAGCATAAAATTGCGCTAAATAAAAACATTTGGTAAAAAAATATTTCTAATCACACAGATTTATTATTGTTAGTCTAGATCTATTACAAATTTAATTACATGGCTGATCCAAACTAATTGATACACATTAATATAAGCTTTGTTTTTTAAAAAGTATTTTTTGTACTCTTCTATATTATAATTGTGGAAGGAGATCCAGCAGCAGATTATTAGGCTACCATGTTGAAGGTCTTGGGTTTAAACACTGGATTGTAGGACTTAATTGAGAACAGCCTACACTTACTAGATTAGTGATATCATACAACCTTTAGCATATTACAATCTGTCTTTTTCCATGTAACAGTGGAACAGTGGGAACATCATCACCATGGGATGGTCTGGAACCGAAGAATTGTTGTTTATTCAAGAAGATGGTGTGGTTCTAGTGTATGACATGTTCCTTACATTCAAACGTACATTTGGCATGGGGCAGGTAAGTACTTATCTTAAGCTCTGTTTATTACTCAATTTACTTATTTTAACATTTATTCTAATTCTAGGGATCACAATGTCCCATAAGTAGGTACGGTTGCTGTTAGCTTTGATACAGTATTGAATTCTCAGACTGTATTTGTCTTCACTAATAATTCATCACATTGCTTTATTTAAGCTTGGTACTTGGGTTATTTGATGCTGTATGTGCTAATATCAGGAGTGTTCTTGATTTGCAATATGTGGTCCATTAAGCTCCTCGAGTTTTGTCTGTAGTGCTGTTTGCTAGAGAGTAGTTTGACTGATTGACATTCTCAAAGTTAATCAGAATCTGAGCTAGTTTTTTTTATTTGATAACTTAAAACCTTTCTTAATATTAGGCACAAAGTAGCTGATAAATATGGAAAGAAAAAGGCTCCAAAGTCAGACTGATGCACTTCCTGGTCATGTCCACTTTCTTATAGGCTTGGGAGTCTTGGACATTGATTGCAAATCTAAAGAGGAGGATCCTAGCAAAAAGATAACAGGAAAAGACAGTCAGAGAACGCAATTGGAA
Organism: Biomphalaria pfeifferi; assembly: GCA_030265305.1. NCBI lineage: Eukaryota > Metazoa > Mollusca > Gastropoda > Planorbidae > Biomphalaria > Biomphalaria pfeifferi. The sequence continues at coordinate 1,557,324 of JASAOG010000141.1, forward strand.
GACAACATAAAATAGGCTCTACCCAAGGCAAAAGACAGAGAGGAATGGAGAAAGATGGTTGACAAATCTCGTGTATGCCCCAACGATCCATCAGACTAAGGGATAGGTGAAGGGAAAGAAACTGATGGTGCATCATAATAATTGGATACTTGTGAAATATTTTTTCATCTAAAACATTAAGTAATATTTCAAGTATAGCAGCTCATCAAAATACAACTTTAGAAATTTTCTTGAAAAGTAATTATTCTATGAAAAGACACCCACCTCTTTTTAATATCACCTTGACCTTCTACCTGACAACCTTCAACCCAGCCATGACTATATTATATTCTTGTCTGTAGGAAGCAAAAGACATCAAAATTCTGGAAGCAAAAATTTTCCCATCATATCAAGGCACTGGCATAGCTGTGATGACAACTAGCTTTAGAATATTCTTGACCAGTAACATAGATAGCCCAAGGATAGTCCGGCTGGCTGAAATCCCAGGTATAACATTATCATCTTTTATTGTGTAGCAAGTATAGTTTTAAAAAATTTTGACACATTTAAAATGATTATAAAAAAAAATTATTATTTTGATCTTTCTTCTCTTATAACTAGTTTGCTGTGTTTACGTTGTAGTCAAATACCCAATGACTTAAAAAGTTGTAAGAATTTCACTCAATGAACTTAAGTCTTAACCCCTTAAAAAAATATTTCACACAGGATATCATATTGCTTCAATCCTCTCCATCAGTTCTCTGCAATCACTACACAACATGACATAAACAGCTCAAGAACTTGACAACAAAGGCTTCAAATTAACGTGATACTTTAATAACCAATAAATCAACAGCCAATAATGTACAATTGGCAACTTGATACACTGACTACAAATGCTTCACTGTACATAACTGTCCTGACGTGCTAAACTCTACTGGTCTTTCTCTGTTTTACCCAGGACTCACTGCTTCATTTTGGACTAACAGTACCAGTCTGTCTTTCTGTGCTGAACTGTCCCAGACTGATATAACTCTGATACACTTGCTCTTTATATAGGGTCCATTAAGGCCTTCTCTTGCTAAATCACAGGAAATGTCTATCCTTTTTACGTGATTCCATGACCAGTCATGGGTAATATTCATGGGGAGTATTCATACTGGCACTCCATTTAGGTCCATCCCTTAACAAAGTTGGCCCTCTCAGCAAGCTGGCCCATGTCACATGTGTTGACTGATTGTACACACTCCAATCCCTACCAAGGTTATCATCATGGTTATAATAATTTTAATGAGTTAAAAAAACACAATATTTATTAAGAAAAAAATATTTTGTCTGAAAAAAGCATCAAGAAATGTTTAAGGAATATGTAATTAACAAAGGGCTGTATCAAGTCAGAAAATGTAATTTAAGTGCAGTCTATCATGTAGATGTAGCAGTGAAGTATTTCCTGTAGACATAGCTGTGAAGTATCACATGTTGGCATAGCTGTGAAGTATTTATGTAGACATAAAGCATTGACCTAGATATTTTTCCCATCCAACCCAGGCAATGTATTTTTACCAGACTTCTAAATCTTAAAAACTTAAACTGTAATAGTGAAGACTTCAGTTTACCTTGTAAGACATGTCAAGAAAGTCCTTTGCTGCTTTCTTGTAAACAACTCTACAGTGCTGCCTGAGCCTTTTGTTTGTCACCTTTGAACAACCTGATTGCTTCTTTTTTTTGTTCTGCTGGTAATTTTTTTTTTTGTTTGGTTTGTCCCATCTTCCTACCCAAATAGTTGAACACAATGTCACATTTAAACTTTATTGCTGAAACTCACTGCATTACATTCAATTCTTAACACCAACTTGAAGTGAAATCTTTCGTTGGAATAAGATTTCATTCCAGATGGCAGACGAGAGAGAGAAGTTAGGAGGGAAGGGGTGTAATGATGACTAAGCTTTGTTTGAAGTGATTTTTGAAAATATTATTTTGGATAGCTGTAAGGACATTCTGACCATCAATGTAACGGAGATCTTGTTATCAGTTACTCGGCGTTCCAGTACCACCTCATCGTGGTCGCCAGGTGAACACTCCACTATTGGAGTGGCCAAGGGTACTGGTTGCTTGCCGCTGATGAATGAGCAGCCGGCAAGTGTAAAAGGAAATCAAAGGGGTTATGTCCAGCCCCCTCCCCCTGTGGGGCCCCGGGGCAAGGGTTAGTAAGAGACTCACGGGTTCTCCGAAAAGCGGATAGCGCTGGACACCAACTCGAGGGTTGGTCGGGTTCTCCTGGGACTCGGCGGGTCTCTCTTTGGGCAAAGACTGGTCTGACTGGCGCGACCTTAGCGGGCTGCGTCGGGCGGACTGGTTGGCGTCCACGAGCTAGGCTCTAACTAGCCCGTCTCCTGTGAGGTAGTAGAAGAACGCGCTTCCCAATAAGCAGTTTCGATAATGGGGATATCGAGCAATCCTCACACAACCACTCCTCTCGTAAGCGAGCTCTTGCCATACGGATGTGGTGACCAGTGGTGCGGACTTCCCGCACCCTAAGATCCCGGACCCTCTTGCAGGCCCTGTGTACACTACTTTCTAATCGGCAATAACTAAGGCCGCCAACGGTCTTCGACTTCTATGCAAACATGAATAATACACATCAAACCAGAAAACCCGGGTACGAGCAGACCCAACTAGGCTCCGTCGCGCGGTTAGTGGGCGGCAGGCCCGACAACGAAAAATCCTCTACTACTCGCCTCGTGGTTCCGATCCGGCGGAACCTGTCGAACCACGATAAATTAGCGAAGGTTCCCCTTCTCAGGAAAAAGCCCTCTTCCCAGGCTACACTGCATTCGTTCTTCCCTCGGAAGAACGGTAGCCAAGGTGTGGCTAGCCAACCACACCAACCTGGTGATCATGTCCCGCACCAGGCCAAACCAACTATTACCACCCAAAAGGCCCAACCGACTATGACCAATGAAGCGAGGACCATCGGTCCTCCAAAACACCTACCATTACAACGGTTTGTCGCTTCCAGTCCTAAACCCTTAGGGAGCGATAAACTTAGCCAGATAAAAGTACTTCAGCTCAATATCTGTGGATTAACACCCAAGATATTAGAGCTTACAAAACTCCTCTACGAGAGGGCAATAGACATAGCGCTCTTGCAGGAGACTGGTAGGCAAGAAGCGAAGTAGCCACATCAGTGGCTACACGGCTTATAAATGTAAATGCGATGAGTGCCGTGGAATTATCACATATGTAAGAAACGGCATGACAGTTTCACAAAATCCTGGCCCTCAAAGCGGGCGTACCGACGCCATCTCGCTTGATATATTCAAAGCTGGTAGAAAACTTACGGTCATTAACTGCTATAACCCGCCAAAACGCGAACTTGCCATTAACCTCGGCAATAAGAACATCCTCACTAAAACTCTATTAGCTGGGGACCTAAATGCCAAGTCTCCTGCATGGGGCTATGACACAACCGACTACTCGGGCCAAAAAGTCCAAGAAATTCTCAACACTACGAATTTATTTTGCCTGCAAAATAAACATAGCCTGCCAACCCTCCTACACACTGGCAACGGGTCTCTGTCGAGACCTGATCTAACTCTAATCTCTGCAGATCTAGAGGGGAAAACCACAATTAATGTGCTTGAGGATGTTTGAAGTGATCATAGGCCCATTGAAATCACTATTGCTCTCTCAGAGGCCAGGGGTGTAGCCACTAAACGGCCCAAAAAATGGAGCTACACTAAGGCTAACTGGCCAGCATACGGGCGGCTGTCGACTCCGCCCTGCTGTGTATCGCGGTGGAGGAAGGGACAGTCGACACCAAATACGGCGAAATCACTGCAGCGATTTTGGGTGCAGCTAGGAAGTATATCCCGCGGACCTATCCCGGCATACGGCATAGACCCGCCTGGTCCCGAGAATTAGACCGAATAGTCAGGGCCAGGTAACGGGCAAGGCGCAGAGCACAAAGAAAGGGGACCCCTGAATGCCGCAGGGAGTTCAATGCATTATGCCGGAAGGCCAGCGAGGTGGCCCAACGTGTACGGCGGATCACTGGAGGGATGCCTGTGCCGGGCTACTTCGGTTACTTCCAAAGCCTGGCGTCTTCTTCGTAATCTTGAGGCCAAAGATTCGGCGCGTACAGCCACCCCATTATTGTCACCCAGTGGGGATCGAGTGGCAAAAGATCAAAAAATGGCCGACTTGCTTAACAAATATTTCGCTTCGATAAGCAAGTCCGAAAAGAAGACAGCCACGTCTATAGCTCTCAACAAGGAGCGTAAAAGACTCGAGAGGGAGCCGGATGGGTCTGAAGACCTGGACACGTGCAATGCGCCCTTCTGCCGTGCTGAGCTGGACAGAGCGATAGCTAAGTGCAAAAACAGAAAGGCTCCGGGGCCAGACAAGGTTACTCCTGAGATGGTAAAACACCTCGGGGGTATTGCGAAAGACAAGCTCCTTGAGTTTGCGAATCGGACCTGGGTAGAGTCCAGACTACCCAGGGCCTGGCGCTGTGCTACCATAGTTCCAATACTAAAAAAGGGCAAAGACGCGACTAACGTTGAGTCCTACAGACCCATATCCCTGACCTCCACTATCGGCAAGATAGTAGAACGGATGGTCAGCGAGCGACTCGTGTGGAGCTTTGAGAGTGCCGGTATCCTAGCGCCAGAGCAGGCTGGCTTTAGGGCAGGCTTGAGCCCGATCGACCAGGTCACAGTTTTCATGCAGGAGGTGGCCGATGGGTTCCAGAGGTCCGAGAGCACATATGCAGTATTTATAGACCTAAAACAGGCTTATGACCGGGTGTGGAAGCAAGGCCTCTATCTTAAGCTTAGAGCCATGGGCGTACACGGGCGGACCTACAACTGGATAAAACAGTTCCTGAGAGGAAAACACGAACACAGTTTCAGTACTTTCTAAGTGGGGAAAACAGCCCAATCAGAGGGTTACCCTAGGGATCCGCCCTCTCATGTATCCTTTTCATGGCCTATCTTAACGATTTGCCCAGCTCACTCCGATGTCGCAAACTGTTATATGCTGATGATATTGTCCTCTGGTCAACCGAGAAGAAAGCTTACCAACTACAGGCAGCATTACAAGCCGATCTCCATACCATCTCCTCGTATTGTTCAAAATGGCAGATACGAATTAACGTTGCCAAAACGACCTGGTGCCTGTTCAGCCTGTGAATCGACATTCTTGGGGCCCCATTCGAGCTCCAACTCGGTGGGCTGCGACTCCAACGTGAAAACACGCCAAAATATCTAGGAGTCACCCTAGATAGAAAGCTCTCAATGCACTTGCACATCCAGGATGTTGAACGAAAGGCCTCGGAGAAGTTAGGGTTACTCAGAAAGCTAGCCAGTACCAAGTGGGGCGCCCGAGCTGACATGCTCCGCACACTGTACACAGGGGCTGTCAGATCCCAAATCGAGTACAGCCTGCCCGTGCAGGTGTAAGCAAGCAAGACGGCCCTCGAATCACTCGATCGTGTACAGGTCCAGGCTCTCAGATTCATTTGCGGCACCTATAGAACGAGCCCAATTTCCGCTGCAGAAATCATGTCCAACGTGGCTCCTCTCAGCCTGAGGAGAGAGCGCGCCGTGCTAACGGCCCTGGAACGCTACAAAAGGGGCGAACCAGGGCTACCGGCCCATACATTAGTCACTCAGTGGAGAGTAAAAAACAGGATAAAACGGACATCATTTATGCACTGCGCAACAAATTTGAGTGCTCAAGCTGGCCTCTCCACTGACCGGGTCCCTATCCGACGGATAAGCACGAGCCCGCCCTGGAGGAGACAGCCCATTCCTTCCATAAATCTAACTATACACGGGTTGGAAGGGGCCACAAAACGACACACACACCCGGATTTACTAAGAAATATGGCAATGGACACATTAAAGACCTACCCGGCCAACGCCATTTACTGTTATACAGACGGGTCGGTCATGAAGGACCCCGTAAGAGCTGGGTATGGGGCCTATATCTGTTACCCAGACCACGAACCAGACAAGCTGTCAGGCACATGCGGCCTCGCTGCATGCAGCTTTGACGCAGAATTAACGGCGATAACTAACACACTCAATTACCTGCTCCAAAAATTGCGTGAAAAGATAACCGTTGCGACTACCGTTGTAATGGTTACCGATTCCCAATCCTGCCATGGCTGGCTTAGGGGGAAAGTCCAAAATGGTGGAAGAGGCATTAGGCGCCGCAAATAACATCCGCCTATTTATTGGAGCTGTCATCTTTATGCAGTGGGTGCCCTCGCACTGCGGCGTGAGGGGCAATGCCGTGGCTGACGCTCTAGCTCGAGAAGGAGCGCTGGCCATGCCCACTTTCGAGTCACCAAGTACGTTTCAACAGGCTACCACAGTTATACGAGAGTGGGTACATGAAAAGTGGTTAAAATCCTGGGATGACTCCAACACTGCCAGGGGAGTCTGGCAGCACATGCGTCGCCCAAATCGAGAGGACCCGTCGGAACAAACAACAATAGCGCAGTGGCGCACGGGACACTGCCCCATAGGTGCGTACTTCGCCCGGTTCCGACCAAATTTTGATGCCCGTTGCCGACACTGCGGGGAATCAGAAGAGACGGTGTGCGCACGTCTTGCAAGAGTGTCCGCAGCTCCGCGAGCTGCGGGAAGACGTATCCGGTGGTTCACTATGTTTGTATGGAAGCTATGAGGCACTACGCCAAACAGCAGAGTTCCTTACCAGGGCACTACGGGAGTTCTAGGTCTCCCTGCCTTGTCACCAATTGGAGTTCATCTCAGGTTATCAATTAATGTAACTGGATCATTAATACTAATGACGCAAATGTCTTGGATTCATTTGAGCTGTGTCTAGACTATGAACAAACAATAAAATAAGCTAGTAATCATTCTATGAAGTCCGGCGTATCAGACATGAAGATTTATTATAATAAAATAAGTAATGTCCACTTGCGTTCTTAGCACGCTACTGTACGTCAGTGAGTCCTGGACTACCTACACAAAGCAAGAGAGAAAACTAAACTCATTCCACTTGCGCTGCCTTCGAAGGATCTTAAAAATAACATGGAAAGAAAGAGTGTGTAATACTGAGATCCTTGCGAGAACGGGCCTTCCCAGCATCTTTACAATCCTCAGGCAATGCCGCCTGTGCTGGCTCGGACATAATCACTGGATTGAGGACAATCGTATCCCAAAAATCATTCTGTATGGGCAACTTGCATCTGGTTCAAGAAAAACTGGTCGCTTCCACCTCCATTATGTGGATGTGATAAAACAGGATTTAAAATCAGTGAACATTGTGTCACGTATTACGAATTGAATTCTAAATTTTAAATTGGCTTGCCTAGGGGAACGTGACAATAGAAAAAGCAATTGTGTCACTTATCTTAAGTCTGAATTTAATCAAAGACTTACAATGAATAACAAAAAAAAATGACACAAGAAATCGGAAGGTAAAATATCAACTTAATGTTTAATAAAATATAACTCGAATAGTACTTTTAACTGAATCACATAAAGCAAGAAAAAAAAACAACATTTACTCAATACAAAATGGAAGGGTTGACCAAAACCCTTTTACAAAAATGGCATGTAAAAATATTACAATACCAGAGTTTGAAAATATAATTACAAATACAAGCAAGGCCTTGAAAAAAAGAAAAATCTTAACTTACACGATCAATGGGTATACCACGCACGGGTCACGCAATGTCTCCGCTATTCTGTCTCACGGCTGTCTCCGTATGTCTGTCCGTCAACGTTACACGGGCGGTCTTTATATAATATACCGCGCGTCGATATCAAGACAAATCTAGTAATTTCTAGAACAGAATAAGTCATCAACACCCAGATCTAGAACGCTCTTCAAAGAGACAGAAGAAAAAAAAAACCACCCTCCTTTCAACCAGAGGTACACACATAGGTCAAGGACCGGTCACTGTCTGTGTGGCTTGACTCGCCGTGAAAAATAAAATAAAATAAAAAAAAACTTATTACACAAGGGGCAGACAACCTACAGGTCAAGAAAAAAAAATAGTATCTAGGTAACAATGCCTAGATACGTAACACCTCCCTCCTAAAAATAAAAAGTTTACATTTCCACGAAATGGAAATCTTTTTAGAATAATTACAAAAATGATATTTACATTACAGAATGTATTTATCATGATATATATATATAAAAAAAATATACATCAAAATACTTTTTACAATCTAGATAAGGCATCGGCGATAACATTTTCGCTGCCTTTTATGTGTTTCAGATCTAGGTTGTACTCTTGTAAAAATAAACTCCACCTGAGAAGTCGTTGATTCTAGCCAGACATTTTGTGGATAAATGTAAGGGGATTGTGGTCAGTAAATACAACCAGTGGCCATCTGGACCCACTGATATAAAAATCAAAGTGTTGTATAGAAAGAATCAACCCAAGACATTCTTTTTCCACAGTAGAATAATTTCTTTGATGTCTATTAAATTTCTTGGAAAAGAAACAAATAGGGTGCTCTACTTGGAAATTATCTTCTTGGTAAAGGACTGACCCAACACCTGTGTCACTGGCGTCAATAGCTAACCTAAAAGGTTTTCCGAAGTCAGGAGCCATCAAAATAGGGGAGCTAGATAATATCTGCTTAATTTGGTTAAAGGCTTTCTGACTTTCATCCGTCCAAGTAAATCGGACGTTCTTTCTCAGGAGGTTTGTTAAAGGACTGGCAATGACAGAAAAATTTTCGCAAAATTTTCTATAATATCCAGACATTCCCAAAAATCTTCGGAGTTGTTTCCGATCAGCAGGAATAGGGAAAGCTTGGATAGCTTCTACTTTGGCCATTACAGGTTTCACCTGGCCTTGTCCTACAATATGGCCTAAGTATTGGATGGAAGCCTGGCAAAAATCACTCTTACTCAGGTTTACAGTAATTTTTGCATGTAAAAGTTTAGTAAAAAGACAATGCAGTTGTTTACAATGGCTAGAAAAATCTTGGCTAAAAATTACTACATCGTCTATGTATGCGTGGCAATTCTCCATGTCAGCAAGCAGGGCATTTATCATTCTCTGGAAAGTGGCAGGAGCATTCTTCATGCCAAATGGCATCACTTTGTATTGGTACAGACCATCAGGGGTGACAAAGGCGGAGATTTCCTTTGCCCTATCAGTCAGGGGAACCTGCCAATAACCTGAAAGTAGGTCTATTTTGGTGATGTACTTAGCGTCACCAATACGATCTATGAGATCGTCTATCCTAGGGATAGGAAACGAATCGGTCTTTGTTACAGCATTTACCTTACGGTAGTCTGTACAAAAACGATAAGTCTTGTCCTGTTTAGGTATTAAGACACATGGGGAGCTCCAGCTACTGGAACTTGGTTCAATGAGGTCATTTTCAAGCATATACTTGATTTCTGACCTAAGTATGGCAAGTTTTTCAGGGTTGACCCTGTAAGGATGCTGCTTGACTGGAGTAGCCTCGCCAACATCTACATCATGCATTATAACATTAGTCTGTTTTGGTACATCAGAAAAAATGTCATTAAATTCATTAATGAGTTTCATGATAACTGGCCTTTCTGTCGAAGACAGATGAGACAGTTTTACATCCAAATTCTGTAATACAAAAGAATTAGGTATTTTGTATTGTCCAAATTTCTCCTTTACAATATCATCATCAATAGGAGAAACATGGCTATTTGAACAACTTTTGACTGTATTTAAAACACAATTACTCTTCTCTGAGTGATCTGGCCGAGATACATAAGGCTTCAGCATGTTTATATGACATAGCTGAGTCTTTTTCCTACGGTCAGGAGTTTTGATTGTATAATTGAGGTCACTAATTTTGGTCTCAATTTCATAGGGACCAAAATATCTGGCTTGCAAGGGTTGACCTGGTATGGGCAAAAATACAAGCACCTTATCCCCGGGAGAAAATTCTCTAACACGGGCCTTTCTATCATACCAGCGTTTCATGCTGGATTGGGTGTTTTGTAAATTATTTTTGGCCAGAACACAAGCATCATAAAGTCTAGTTTTAAACTTAATTACATATTCTAAAAGTCCTTCAGTGGCTGTTGGTGACAACAAAGTCTCTTTTATACATTTCAAGGGACCGCGCACCGAATGGCCAAAGACTAAGTCAAAAGGGCTGAATCCCAACGATTCCTGGACGGATTCACGGGTTGCAAACAGCAGCATGTGGATTCCTTCGTCCCAGTCTTTTTCGTGCTCAAAGCAATAGGTTCGGATCATGTTCTTGAGAGTCTGATGGAATCGCTCAAGAGCGCCTTGCGACTCGGCATGATACGCACTCGACATGCAGTGTTTGATGCCCAACTGAGTCATGACTTGCTTGAAAAGATTGGCCGTGAAATTCGTTCCTTGGTCCGATTGGATGGACTTTGGTAGACCAAATAGAGTAAAGAACTTGATTAAGGCCTTTACAATGTTTGATGCTTTTATGTTCCTTAGAGGAATAGCCTCAGGAAAACGAGTTGAAGCACACATAATGGTCAACAGGTATTGGTTGCCAGCTTTTGTCCTTGGGAGAGGACCAACACAGTCAATAAGTACTCTGCTGAAAGGTTCTTCAAAGGCTGGAATCGGCTTCAGAGGAGCAACAGGGATCTTTTGATTTGGCTTGCCAACCATCTGACAGGCATGACAGGATCGGCAGTACTGGATGACATCTTTCTTCAAACGTGGCCATAAGAAGTGTGACATAATCTTGTGGTATGTCTTGTGGATGCCGAGATGACCTGACATTGGTGTGTCATGAGCCAGATTCATGATGTACGCTCGGTATCTTTCTGGTACCACGATTTGATGGCATATTCTCCATTCTTCTTCGTTGGATGCGTCTGGAGGTTTCCATTTCCTGAAGAGCATATCATCTTGGATGTAGTAGCACGTTGATGCTAGCTCTGCCTCTTGTGATGTCATTGCGGTTTCTCGGAGTTTGGCGAGCTCTGGATCCTTCTTTTGGTCCTCAATCAACTGTTTTCGAGTTGATGCCGGCTTTTCAGAATTTGGCGTTGGTTCTTCTTCAAGAGAAGCAAAGAATGTGGTGCTCAAGTCCACATCATCGTGGTTACTGTTGGCTTTGATGACGTTCTCTTCTTGAGATGCTTTCAACCTCATTGCCCTTGTTACTGCACACGCTGGATATAACCCTAGGTCTTCCTCGGGTGTGGCAGATAAGTCGGGTTTTTGAGTGACGATGGGTTCGGTTATCACCTTTCCACCTGCTAAGTCATTGCCTAACAGCAACGAGATGCCTTCCAATGGTAATGTTGGTCGGACACCTACAACAACCGGTCCAGTAATGAGATTTGACTTTATGTCGATTAGATGTAGAGGCACATTTATACATCCAAGCTCTACGCCTCGTAACAGGATGCTCTTCCCAGTCGATGATGATTTTGACAAGGGCAAGATACCCTCTAAAAGTAGCGATTGTGAGGCACCTGTGTCTCTCAAAATGGTGATAGGTCGTAGACTTGTAGAATCACCGGGTAGTGATACGAATCCTTCCGAAATGAAAGGCTTAAAATCCTCTAATAAAACATCAATTTTGGTTGATGCAGACTGGACTTGGGTCGAACTCTCGCTGGAGTCATTGACATCTCTAGGAGACGCAGTGGAGAAACTCTTTCTTGAGTCAGTAGAACATCTTTTGGATGTATTTGGAGAACTCTTGATGGAGTCATTGGAACATCGGGGTGATGTCTTATGGGAACTCTTGATGGAGTCATGGGAACATCGGGGTGATGTATTATGGGAACTCTGGATAGAGTCATTGGAACATCGGTGTGATGTATTATGGGAACTCTGGATAGAGTCATTGGAACATCGGGGTGATGTATTATGGAAACTCTGGATAGAGTCATTGGAACATCGGTGTGATGTATTATGGGAACTCTGGTTAGAGTCATTGGAACATCGGTGTGATGTATTAGGTAAACTCTTGTTTGAGTCATTGGAACATCGGCTTGATGTATTTGAAAAACTCTTGTTTGAGTCATTGGAACATCGGCTTGATGTATTTGAAAAACTCTTGTTTGAGTCATTGGAACATCGTGGAGACATTTTCGGAGAGTCTTGTACAGTCAATACATTTGAAACAGGTGGTGTCGAGGTATTCTTGATATGACTTGATGATGAGGGAGTAAACCTCGACGACCACTGTACTGTGCAAGCGCTGACTTTTGAAGGAGCTTTTTCGTTTCTCTTCCTCAATTTCCAGCAATCGTCAATTTTATGGCCTTCTCGTTTGCAGTAGGAACAAGTAGCTTTACTTGTAGTAGGTTTTCTGTCATTTGTACTGCTGTTCTTGATGGAGTTGTTAGCAATGGACTCAGGCTGTTTGACTTGTTTTGGCTTGACATCCGTCGTATACTTGGCAAATTGATGTGATATTATATAATCGTCTGCCAACACTGCAGCCTTGTGCACATCTTCCTCGCCACGATCAGCTATATGCGTACGGACGTCCAGCCGCACACAACTCTTGAACTCTTCCATCAGCATTAGGTTCTTGAATTTTGCAAAGTCGGTGCCGATTTCCCTGGAAGTGAGCCATTTCTCAAAGCGTCGCTCCTTTTCCCGCAGGAATTCTACATGGGTTTGGCCATCCGATTTGCGACAATCCCTGAACTGCTTTCGGTAAGCTTCCGGAACAAGTTCATATGCCTTAAGAATTAAGGCCTTAACAACATTATAATCTTTTTGTTGTTCAATGGTCAAAGAACAAAATACCTCTGCAGCTCTACCAGTCAAAACTGTTTGCAGCAAAGTGGGCCACAAAGTTTCAGGTACATTAAAATTTTTCACAGCAAGTTCAAATTGTGGAAAATAATTGTCAATTGTGGCTTCATTAAAGCGTGGAATTATTTTCAAAAATTTTGTTGCTTCAACAGTATGACTGGCAGGGGAAAAATCTGGTCTTACATTAGCAGCTAACTCTAATTTTTTTAACTCTATTTGTAATTTCATTTCTATTTCTTTCTGCTCTCTCTGCTCTCTAGCCGCTGCAAGCTCTAATTCTTTTTGTTTAATTTCTTTCTGCTCTCTAGCCGCTGCAAGCTCTAATTCTTTTTGTTTAATTTCTTTCTGCTCTCTAGCCGCTGCAAGCTCTAATTCTTTTTGTTTAATTTCTTTCTGGGCTTCTATTTCCATCTGTTTTAATTTTATCTGAAGTTCTAAATCTGATTTACCCTCATCGGGTCTAAGGGTCTCTAAAAGGTCTTCAGAAAACACTTCCTCGTCTACATAATGGATTACAATGTTATCTCTGATTTCTTGTTTAAGGGCATTTGATTTTATTTTTAACCCTAACTGTTTAGAAATAAGGACCAGTTCCTTCCTAGTACAAGCATCAAGCTCTTCCACAGAGGGATTTGCAAGAAAAACCTGAATATCCATGGCTAACTAACAACTATTACAAGCAAAAAAAAATGTATACAATGTAAATATACAGTACAAAATCAGTACAACAAAAAAACCTTAAGAGAGTTTGGTCAATACTATTGATACTTTACTTCCGACTCTTTGACACAAAAAATTTTTTTGTTAAAGTCAACTTCGCCTTTACAAAATTACTCAAGTAAGACGAAAATAGGTTCAGAAAAATATCCGGGACGAAAGCCCTCAAACTTCTTTTGTCACGTATTACGAATTGAATTCTAAATTTTAAATTGGCTTGCCTAGGGGAACGTGACAATAGAAAAAGCAATTGTGTCACTTATCTTAAGTCTGAATTTAATCAAAGACTTACAATGAATAACAAAAAAAAATGACACAAGAAATCGGAAGGTAAAATATCAACTTAATGTTTAATAAAATATAACTCGAATAGTACTTTTAACTGAATCACATAAAGCAAGAAAAAAAAAAAAAACATTTACTCAATACAAAATGGAAGGGTTGACCAAAACCCTTTTACAAAAATGGCATGTAAAAATATTATAATACCAGAGTTTGAAAATATAATTACAAATACAAGCAAGGCCTTGAAAAAAAGAAAAATCTTAACTTACACGATCAATGGGTATACCACGCACGGGTCACGCAATGTCTCCGCTATTCTGTCTCACGGCTGTCTCCGTATGTCTGTCCGTCAACGTTACACGGGCGGTCTTTATATAATATACCGCGCGTCGATATCAAGACAAATCTAGTAATTTCTAGAACAGAATAAGTCATCAACACCCAGATCTAGAACGCTCTTCAAAGAGACAGAAGAAAAAAAAAACCACCCTCCTTTCAACCAGAGGTACACACATAGGTCAAGGACCGGTCACTGTCTGTGTGGCTTGACTCGCCGTGAAAAATAAAATAAAATTAAAAAAAAATTATTACACAAGGGGCAGACAACCTACAGGTCAAGAAAAAAAAATAGTATCTAGGTAACAATGCCTAGATACGTAACAATTGGTACTGACCATTGGGAAGACATAGCCTTAGACCGCACTAGTTGGAGAGAGACGGTGACCAAGAAAGCTATGAACAGCGAGAAAACATGGGCCTCAGCTCTTGAAGAAAAGCGTGCCACAGGTAAAATGGCCAGCTCCTCTACCACCAAAGCGAAAGCCACCTTGACCTGCTATATCTGTGGATGAGAGTGTCTCTCCGAAATAGGGATCCACAGTCATATGAAAAAGTGTTCGAGATGAACCATAACTGTTCTACGATTGAATGAGGCCAATATATAATGTCCACTAGTGTGCTTCATCAGTTTCATGTATGGGATACATAGAATACACATCCATCAGTGGTATAAAGAAATAATATAACGATCCACAGATTCAACAATTTCAATTAGGTATAAATAAGTCCACTAGAAATATATACCCTTCCTCTTCTGAGGACAAATCTGCAACTAACTCAAATTGAGTTTAGTATTTCTCAGTTCCTCTTTTCTACTTAGAGGTTTTCTCATGTTATCACCTTTTTGACCCAAGGTGAACAAATAACACTCAATGAGGCTATGACAGTTGCTACATATCAGATTTTATTGGACAACAACTTGGTACGAAGCCCAATACATCTGCTTCACACACACACAAACAAGGGATCAACGAGGGGCAAGCTGTTCTGTAGAAAACTGCAGTAGGAAAATATTTTGTGTTGACTAATGGTGATATCTCCTACATCCCAGGTCTGAATGAAGCTCCAGCATGTTGGACTGTTGTATTATTAGACAGACAACCCAGAGCTCTGGTGGCCAAAGGGGAAGAGCTTTTCTTAGTGGACCAAGGGGGTCAGTATCAAAATCAGGTACTTAAAGTTTTATCAAAATACAGATTATTTAGACTTGAGATGTTCAGTTCACTATATAAACTTTTCAAGCAAGAAAATAAAATAGATTAACTACTTAATTGGGTGAACTTAACTTCTACTGCCTTGTCAATATATATATATATATGTACTAATTCATCTCAATTTGTTGTTGTTAGCGACCTGATTTGAGTGAGAATTCAGGGGCAATAATTGCAATGGCAGTGTCTTTCAACAGCAAGTTCCTGGCCTTGTTTACCCAGCAAGGTTTGATTTGGATAGGAACCTCAGATATACAGGTAAATAAACTGCTGAGCATAAGTACATTTTATTAGACACATTCTTCCCCTACTGTGCAATGAAGTTTTTTTTTGTACTGTTGCAGAACAAATACTGCGAATTCAACACCAAGTCCTTTCAGCCTCCCCAGCAGTTAGTTTGGTAAGTACTATAGAGATTGGAGTTGGAGGGGAATTCTTTTTCTTTGAAAAATGGGACTGGTACATAGAAAACATGTTCCAAGGTTTGTTACACGGCTAAAGTAAGAGGTCTGATGTCAGTAGTTGGTTTATAGAGTTAAAGCAAGACACTCAATCGTTCATAGAAAGCCTAAACACAGAGCTACAACGTCAAAACCTTGAGCTGTGAAGACTAATGGCTTATTGTCACGTCAGTGGTCTGTACCACGTGGCAATGTGAAGGACTATCATAGTTGTTTATAGGACTATCATATTTATTTGTATAGTTACACATCTCTAAGATCTTTGTACATATCATTCACTGCCTAACTAAGGTAGATTTCAATTCTCAGCTAGAAATTTCAAACAGATTAACACATGGGTACTAGTGGGATGGAACATCTGTTATTTATATGATAAGATTTACCAGAGTTTAAGCCTGTAATTAACATCCACCAATAGATTAGTACATTGTCAATAGCATACAAATTTTATTTCCTAAATATTGTTAGATTTGATAATCTATTATTGCACTCATTGCTGTTGGGGCTCATACAATATCTGTGGCCATCTTTCTCCATTCCTCTTTGTTTTTTGCCTTGGATAGAATCTCTTTCAAGATCTTGATGTTTACACCTATTATATAATAATAGTTTTAGGTTACTTCTCTGGCTTGTGGATTATTAACAAAAATATGAACAACAAAAGAACATTGAAGAAACAACTAAAAAATATTTTATTAAATTTCATCAATTCTTCACAAGTATGTTCAAATTGTACTTAATCCTACTTTTTGGTCTACACGTTCCAGTATATTCAAGGAATGGCTTCATAGTCATGTGCTTTGGACTGTTGTCCAGATGTTCCTAGCTTTTAACCATGCTTCCAGCCTTCCTCTGTCGTCCTGCTAGACGTAATAATCTTTAAATCAGAAGGAACATCCAAAACATGTAAAAAAAAAATCAGTATTAATTTAAAAAGAGTCCTTGTCTAACTTATTGTATTCACCAAGAATAAATAATAATTGAAATAGTGAATGAATGCACCATTTCGAATGCAGTTTCACGGTTATGATTTCTCATAAATGACAATTCATAATACTCTGATACTCAACATTTATTTTTTTCTATTATATTAGTTAATTTACAATTAAAAATATCTTCAGGTGTTAGTTAATTTACAATTAAAAATATCTTCAGGTGCGGAAATGGTGCAGTAGTTGGACTGTGGGACAAATTAATTGTTGTTGTGGGACCTGACAAAGACTGGATCAGGTAACGTTTGATCTTCTTTCCGTATTTACTTTAATTGTCTTGACTTTTACTTACATATCTAATAAACCCAGACTGTATAAAAATCAAGCATAGGTCCCAGTTATTAGATTTAGTATCTGCATGTGAATGATTCTCTCACTAGCCTAGAGCAAACAAGTTTCTAGTATGCTGTAGTTTTTTATGTCTGTAATCTTCAGTTTATTTTGGGACACAGATGTGTGCTATGACATTCATGTAACCCAATTGCTCCCTTTTTCCAGGTCAGCAGCTGTTTTTAGTAGGATATCAAGAGAGAAGCAAGTCCATTCTTTTACATTGTCCAGCCAACTTTTCTTCTTCCCTTTCTTCATGCTATCTAGGTTGAAGGATGACTTGAGACAGTCTTTGTTAATTTAAAATTTATTTTTTTTTTGTCTTTTAGAAAATAAAAAAAATAATAATTTGATGCTTATTATTAGAGCTCTGCTAGCCCTTATTTTATTAAAATTATTTCATTATCAGAAATTTAATGAGATAAATTTTGTTAACAAATAATGTCTCTACAGATACAACATGGATTCACCTGTTTATTTAGTTCAAGAAGAAGATGGGCTGAGAATTATTGGAAATGACAGTCATGAATTCTTGCACAAAATCCCAGGTAAACTAACTGATAGTAAGCTCATGAGATACATCAATCAATCAACCATTGTAACTATACCTAGTTTTTTATACTAGTATCCTTCTTTTGGGTCAAAATCAAATACTAAGATGAGTGACAACAATTGTTTGTTTGAAAAACTAAATATCTTTAATTGAATTTACTTATGGCTTACTGGGTTATTTTGTGTGTTTTTTTTTGTGTTTTTTTAAAATATAGAACTCTTTTTTTTTTTTTTTTAAAACTTTTAGTGCACTAGATAACACTGCCCCTGTGTTTGCCTAGTGCAAACATGTTGAATTTAGTGCTTTAAAGAAGAATAAATGCAGAATCTTAAAAGCTATTAATATATATGTACTGTAGGATATCATAGTATTTCTTATTTAATCAGCTGTGGTGATGTTTATGGGGGCTAACTTTTGAAGAGTTGATAGGTAACTTCAGTTAAGTTTTTTTCTCTCATTTTTGTTTGGTATTTTTTTTTTAGAACTTGTATGTTGTTTTCTTTCAGCTGTGACTGAGCAAATCTTTAAGATAGGATCAATGGAGCCAGGAGCTGTACTTTATGAAGCTAGCAAAGAGTTCCAGGTAATTTCACCGTTTATACTTGGCTTATTTCAACATGGGCAGTTTCTCTCAGTGGAGACTTGCAAAGTAGAATGATTAACAGCAGCATAATATGAGCATCGAACCGAAGCAGGACGTTTTGGCGCGAAATACATTGTGTACGTTTATTGTATTATTTCTTTTAAAAGAATTATTCATATCTATGTTTTGCATGAGTGTTTGTGTTAAGACATATTTTTCACGTACTAAATGTAAATGTGTGTTTGTTTTTCTCATCATTTTCTTTAATAAACATTTTGGCTTGTGTATGTGGTGTGTTTATTAAGAGGCACACTTTTATTTTCAAAAAAGTTTTTAAAGATATTACTTTAAAATTAAAAACAAAATGAAGCGATGATAAACTAAAAATTGATGCAATTATTTGTTTACATTAACATTGGTTTATTTAATGACTGTATGGTATCTCCAGCTATACATACCAAACACTTGCTAATAATAAGTAAAAATATAATACATGTACCATGTTTCTCAAAATACTTTAAGTTAAATAGACACCATGGTTATTTGCCTAAGTCGCTGGAATTCAAGGGTTAATTTAAAAAAAGCTACGTGCTTATTAAATTATCATCAAATGATATCTCGCGCCAAAACATCCCGGCGCCAAAACGTCACGTACCGGTATCAAACTTTGTTTTGAGTTCTACTGACATGGTTGTAGATGCACGCCATGACTAGTCGTTTATTAGTGTATGACAACAGTCACTACTTGTGAAACATAATTGAGCAATTTGGTAATGATGATGATAATCATTTTGTTTAGCTTGTCTGTCCATACTATCACCAAATTTTTTTAAGCATGCTCAATGCAATGAGTTCTAAACTGCAGTTAATGATGTTATGAGAATTTTACTACTTAGCTTAATCACATAAAAAATTGTAACCTTAATAGGGATTGCCAGACTCTTGGATTAGTCACCAATTTATTTTTGCCACTCCAATACTCTGTCCACCCTGGGTCAAGTGGCAATAAAAAAAAGTCAAGTGGTTGAAAAAACTAGTCTATTGATGATACCATTCTCTATGGAGTCTTAGACATTAATTTTTTATTCAGTGTTTTTTTAAACATCGATTTTTAAATTCCATCAAGAAACCCTGTTATTCAACATGCTGAATTTAGTTAAAATTCTTGTCTAAAGACAGTCTTCACTATTGAAAAAAAAAAAAAAATTTTAATATTATAAAACAAAATTTCTCAAAATAGATGTATTTAATTTGTTTTTGAATTCAGGGACTTTTGAAACATTTTGAGAATCTAATCCAGTTATACATTGGATGGGGGCTATTTGTACTTCTAGTAAACTTTGATGGCTCGTCAATGCTTTTCTTATTTCACATTTGATTGACCCTGAATCTTTCTAGAAACAAAATCAGAAAGCTGATGAATACATTCGAATGATCAAAGATAAACTGGATGTTGCTGTGAACCAGTGCATACAGGCAGCTGGACATGAGCCGGAACCTACCATACAGAGAATGTTGTTGAGGGTAAGTTCTTCCTTTTTGTTTACGTGACTTTAACCAACATAAACAAAACTAACAAATCCACCCTAACCCTAACAAATCCACCCAAACCCTAACAAATCCACTAGGAAAAGTAGTCCACAATATGAAACTTTTTGGGAAAATCTAATATAAGAAACCTTCTATGAAAATTCTGCTATAATAAACTCATAATGGGAAACCCTCTATCATAACCCCACTATGAGTAGCCCCTTTATAAGAAACAACTATGAAAGTCCACTTTGATAAGTCAGAGTTGTTCCTGTGTTGATATAAGTTGATTTGAGTTGATAATGTCTAAGATGATGCTAGAACAATGGGAAGGTTTATAGTATTTGTTCACTTTAAAGGTCTAACTTTAATTGTTTTCATTAAATACCTTTTGTGTTAAAAGAAACTGAGGCGATATCTTTTGTACAGCTTTTATGTGTACTGCAGCATCATCTTGCAGAAAGAGAAAAAGGCATTAAAGAGATACAAATTATATATTTTTTTATAAATGTATAAATACTTTCAGGCAGCATCATTTGGCAAGTGTTTCTTGACAGACTACAGACCAGAAGCCTTTGTAAACATGTGCATGATGTTGAGAGTTTTGAATCAAGTACGACATCACTCTGTGGGCATACCTCTCACCTTTACACAGTATCCTTCACATGTTAGTCTTGCACGAGAACACATTATTTCCTTCATTAAAAAAATGAATTGGAGCACCCTAGATCTAGTTTGAATAATTCTAAATGTTTTAGTATTCCAATTCGCTCCTTTAAGTGGTAGCCTACATGTTGTTTATTTATTATTATAAAATAAAGGGGGTTAGTCATTTTATTGGTATTACAATAAGCTTGTCTGTGATGGATGTGGCAAAATATGCAGGTTGCAGCTGTGGGTACTTAGCCATTTTAAACATTGCACTCATTGATCTTTGATATGATATGCTAGAAAAATGTTGGAAGGGAATGCTTTGAATCATTGGCACACTTGTGAGAACCACTGCTATATTTTTCTGACTACAGTCTTGCCAAAATGTTTTATCATATATAGTGAGAAAACAGAAAAGATAATTCTGATGGTTATAGTCAATTATTTACCCAACTCTTACATGCAGTATTTTCATCCAGGTGTAATAATAGAAAATACTCCCCCAATACCAAACAATGAAAAATACATTTTTTGGCATGCAAGCAAAAAGAAAGAGTTATTACTTAGATAATACTAAGTGCTAAAACATTTGTTTTTTCACTTGGCACTGCATGCTATGTCACAGGTCTGTGTTCAGGCCTACTATAACGATTGGTTTCTGTTGCTGCTTGGTAGAGTTGTCAAATAGGAGGGTCCACAATTTGTGCCCTGTTCAGGACTTTAACCGTATTACACTATATTTGATGGACCATTTTCTCTGATTAAAAATTGTGTCCGTTGTGCTGCCTTTATAAATGTAGTATGTATGCAAGAAAGATTATTGTAATGATATCTTGATAACCTATTTATTCCTTATTTCTCTCCCCTTCTGTCTCAATCAGTTAGACAAGAAGATTTTGTTGATTTGTTTAGTTCTTTCCTTAACTTGATCAAGACTGGAACATTTATCTATGCCAGTGCTGATTGACAGGCTAGTGTTGCGTAAGATGTTTGGTCTAGCTGTGAAGATCTGCCAATACTTGAAAATTCCTGACAGTGAAGGTAGAAGCAGAATCCTGGACCATTGGGCATGTTTTAAGGTAAGAATCTACACATTAAGGATGTAATAAGTAGTGGTGTAGTAACCATAGCATGAAAGGGTTCATTGCTCCCAGACCCCTAACTAATAGGGACCCACAGAGACTATTGAAATGTAGCTGGTTATTACTTTTTAGAAGAACTACAAGTATTGAGTATAAGGACACTATTACGTGAAACAGCTGGTTCATACATTGGAATTTTTTTTAAAAATGTAGTTATACATACAGGATGATACAATTTGTACAATACAATATGTATACCATGGTACACTACTGATGATGATTATACTAAATTCACACCTATAAATGTGTGATACTTTTCTTAAAACTTTAAATATAATGAAAGCGGTTACTAATTATTTATTATTTTGTAATAATGTTGTTGTTTTTCTTAATGAGTTATCATAGGTTAAGTCACTTGATTGGCTTCTAAACTAGTTGAATGTAGGTCACCCGTGTCATTTTACAATTTTGTTTGAAGGTTCAACAAAAGAGTGAGGATGAAGAAAAACTGGCCAGGACCATTTCTCAAAAACTTGTAGATGTGCCAGGAGTGTCTTTCTCAGAGATAGCAAGCCAGGCTCTAGAACTGGGGAGAAAACAGCTGGCTATCAAGGTCAATTCTCTTAGCAGTTTTTTTTTCCTCTAACTTTACTGTGGGAAATATAAAACAAAAGCAGTAGAAAACTGTGAACAAAAAACTGGCAGATAAGGTGAAAGACAACTCTGATTTTAATTGTGAATATAAATGAGATTGTATCGAACAGTGATGCCTAACCTCTTCCTGTCTGGGGTCCATATACATGTGTCATGGGCTGCATCACTGCAAGAGATTGCCCAGTTCTATTTAATTGATCCACCGTGGCTTCGTTTCATTATACACTGTTAATGGCAGTTTTGAGGGGCATGATATATTATAACTCAGCCTCACTGATCTAAATGATGATCTGGGCTTATTTAGCTTATGTAATGAGAAGCAATATTTTTTGACTTTAGAATAACCTATAAATCAAAAAGCAAGTTTGTTGCAACCATAAATTCATTTCTGTATATACTGGAATAAAAATGACATAAGAAAAAAAAAAAACAAGTGAAATCGTCAATATGAACTTTTGTGTATTGTTCAATATTTTTGTTGTATCCCAGTGAAATAGTCATGGCTCCTCATGACAGCACAAACATTGGATAAAAAATACTACTTTTTCAGTTATGTTAATTTTTAATTCTAATTGGCTGATTTATTGAAAACTTTAAATTAAAAAAAAAAGATATCGTGAAATGTATTAATGAACAGAATAACATTTTGTTGTTGCATTGAATTGTGCAGTTGCTGAGCGGTAAAGCACTTTGCTTCTGAACTGGGGGTCCCAGGTTTGAATCCTGGTGAAGACTGGGATTTTTAATTTTGGGAACTTTGGGAGCCTCTGAGTCAACCCAGCTCTAATGGGTACCTCACATTATTTGGGGAAAAGTAAAAGCAGTTGGTCGTTGTGCTGTCCACATGACACCCTCGTTAACCGTGGGCCACAGAAACAGGTATCTTTATATCATCTGTCCTATAAACCTCGAGGTCTGAAAGAGGAACTTTACTTTACTTTTACAATCATCGTACATTATTGACTCTATTATAACCTTTAGAAATAAACAATTTCTTTCACCAGTTGCTTGACTATGAGCCCAGGGCATCGGAACAAGTTCCTTTGTTATTGAAGATGGGCCAAGACCAGGCAGCCTTGACCAAAGCTATAGACAGCGGTGATACAGATTTGGGTACACTCAAAATTTATTTAACCTCTTTTACTAGATCTCTGTTATTTTTATTTGTAACAAATTTACTTGGCCTTGCATTTTATTTTTAATAATGACTTTGACATAGTAAAAATCTATTTTTAAAAATAAAACTCATCATCATCATCAAGCTCCATTCAAGTGAGGGCTTGAGAGGCTCAAATCTTCTCTTGCAAAAGCCCTGGACAGAAACCCAGCTGTTTTGCGAATTACATACCTGTACCTATACAAGTCGAGAATGTTTGGTATCAGATGTGTGACTATTTAGCTGACAGTCAGAGTACAAATACAACACAGTGACAATATAATTATAGTGAATAATATATTGAGAAGTAAATTTGACTTAAGACGTAGATTGTTGTTGGCTTTATTTCTAATTGTTTTACACATTTATATGACATAGTTTACACTGTACTACTGCGTCTGAGAGATAAGTCCAGTCAAGACTTTTTCATGATGATTAGAGGAATGCCCATAGCTTGTTCTCTTTTTATACAGGTTAGCAAACTACTTGGTCATTTCAATTATCTTCTTATATCAGGGAGGTGTATGAGATAATTCAACCTTTGGTCAGTGGGGGGATTTCATTATGGGTCAATTGTCTTGTTGTTTAAGATTTAATTTTTTTGATGTTGCTTTCTTTACCAACTAAATTTACCTTTTCTTTATTTTGCCTTGCTTACAAGACTGAATACTTGGTGTAGCCCTCCAATGACCTTTGACCATGTACTCTGTCCTCTCCAACTTGGGGTTTCAGGTTCGGATCCTGGTGAAGACTGGGATGTTTAATTTCAGAATCATTGGGCCCCTCTGAGTCCACCAAGCTCTAATGGGTACCTGACATTAGTTGGGGAAAAGTAAAGGCGGTTTTTCATTGTGCTGGCCACATGACACCCTCATTAACTGTAGACCACAAACAGATGACCTATACATGATCAGCCCTATAAACCACAAGGTCTGAAAGGGGAACTTTACTACTTTTTTTGTAAAACAATTTCCAGTCATTTTGCTGGCTCACAAATAATCCAAACATTTCTGATTGATTAAACTAAAATTATGTAAAATGAATATGTCAAGATGCAAACAGGCTGATTGGTTGTAAAAAAAAAAAGTCTTATTTGGTGTTCTAGAAATGTAAAGAATCTAAACCTTTAAGTGCTTAAGAGATATTAGTCAGTTCTGTGCAGTGTTACCAACCCTTCATTCAGTTTTCTATAGCAAATTGTGTCACTATTTACTGTTTGTTTTTCAATTGGATTAATCAGTTTAATAAAATAAGGAACCAAATTTACTATATTCTATTTTTGTCTATCATTTGTAACATATCTTGTGGAATATACATTGGATTATATTCATTGCCCACTATCATCCCCTGAAGTTCTGCAGAAGGTTAGAGCTATTTTGTAATAATGTTCATTTCTCAAAACGTAAAAGCAAACAAACAAAAATGTTAAGGATGACAGATCTAGAATTCACATATAGCACATTTGCTAGTCCAGCTCTACATTCTCCATGTCAACAACAGACCTTATTGGGACAGCTCTACATTCTCCATGTCAACAACAGATCTTATTGGGACAGCTCTACATTCTCCATGTCAACAACAGACCTTATTGGGACAGCTCTACATTCTCCATGTCAACAACAGACCTTATTGGGACAGCTCTACATTCTCCATGTCAACAACAGACCTTATTGGGACAGCACTACATTCTCCATGTCAACAACAGACCTTATTGGGACAGCACTGCATTCTCCATGTCAACAACAGACCTTATTGGGACAGCACTACATTCTCCATGTCAAGAACAGACCTTATTGGGACAGCTCTACATTCTCCATGTCAACAACAGACCTTATTGGGACAGCACTACATTCTCCATGTCAACAACAGACCTTATTGGGACAGCTCTACATTCTCCATGTCAACAACAGAGCTTATTAGGACAGCTCTACATTCTCCATGTCAAAAACAGACCTTATTGGGACAGCACTACATTCTCCATGTCAACAACAGAGCTTATTGGGACAGCTCTACATTCTCCATGTCAACAACAGACCTTATTGGGACAGCTCTACATTCTCCATGTCAACAACAGACCTTATTGGGACAGCACTACATTCTCCATGTCAACAACAGACCTTATTGGGACAGCACTACATTCTCCATGTCAACAACAGAGCTTATTGGGACAGCTCTACATTCTCCATGTCAACAACAGAGCTTAATGGGACAGCTCTACATTCTCCATGTCAACAACAGACTTTATTGGGACAGCAGCTTCACAAGGATAACATCTTAGTAACTGAACTAAAGGGAATGAACTTTGTTTCATAGATTTGTGAGACACTTTAATGTCATAAAGTTTGTCTTTTTATTTCAGTATTGCAGACAGCAGAACATTAAACTAGTAGAGGACTTATACTATCAGGAGGATAACTCTTGGGAGGAAGGAAACTGTAAAATCATAAGGAGTTACTCTCTAGATGTAAGTATGGGAGAATTAAGAAACTACCTTAAACATTTTCTATATTTCTAGTCATGATCTCATATTACTAAACCAAGAGTGTAAGTTTCAACACTGAAGGATTATAGGATCTATATTTAGTATTTTATGATGTCATTAGAGCAATGGCTGCAAGTTGACTAGTTATGAAGGTCAATTTGACTCCTGTGTTAACTAAAAATCTCTTGGCACATTCGAGTGCTTACCTACCAAATTTTAGTTCATGGGCTTGAGTCCACAAAGTAACTGTTTGATCTATATAGTTTAAGAGGAGTCCACCTAGGTCTAGGATTGTGTTTATGCATGGTATCTCTGCCCTTGTTTATTAATACTCAGCTGTAATGGGTACCTGATATTAGTTGTGGAAAAGTAAAGGCGGTTGGTCGTTGTGCTGGCCACATGACACCCTAGTTAACATGGGGCCACTGAAATATCTGAAAGGGAAACTTAACTTTAGCCATAGAACTGTTGTTTGTTTGTCTCCAGGATGTGGAAGAAAGAGCCAAATTGTTGGAGGATGCCATGAACTGTTTTCTCAGATGTAAAAATGATTTTTTAGCAAAAGTAAGTTTTTTAAAAAGTTTATTTTAGAACTTTATAAGTTTAGGGGGGCACTGTGGCTGACAGGCTAATTGCTTGGCTACCTGGGGTCCTGGATTTAAATCTTGGTGAAGACTAAGATTTTGAATTTCGGGACTTTTAGAGCACCCCTGAGTCCACCCAGCTTTAATGGCCACCTGACTTTAGTTGGGAGAAAGTAAATGCTGTTGGTCATTGTGCTGGCCACATAACACCCTTGTTAACCATTGGCCAAAGAAACAGATAACCTTAATAATAATATCTGTCCTATAGATCGCAAGCTTTGAAAGGGGAACTTGACTTTTTTTTTTTTTTTTTTTAATTAGTTTAGTAAAATGTTTCATGATTAACTGTGCTTGGTGGCAAGAAAATGTGTCAGGCCAGGTCAAGTCAGGAAAATTCATGAATTTATATTTTGTAAACCAATGCAAAATAAATTATTGGCTCAGAAGAAAACAACTTTCCAAACATTACAAAGAAAGTTGTCAGGAAGATTCCAGGGTGAGGAAATCACCTAAAAAGTTTTATTCAGAAATTTTAAAAAGAAAAGAGTTAGGTTAGTCATTTGTTCAGTAGTTATTGCCTACTAGTTATCCCTCATTGTTCATTGTTGACTTTTTTGTTTAATATTGATAGTGTTTGTGTTAGTCCAACCACTTGAGTGACTTGTACAAATGATTTATCTTGATGTTACTGTTGTGTTCATCACTGGAGTATTTATTTGATTTGAAGCTATTAAAATTTAATGGTTTTCAGTGCTGAATTTCTTCAGTGTATTACAATGTATTTTTCTCCAGACCTTAGGTGCTACATAATGTCATTAAGATACAAAATTATAATTAATAGTGTAAACAACACAACTCTCAAATAAATTCATGTCATTGAGGAATGGGACATTAAAAATTTCGTTATCTTAACATTTGCAGTTGTTAAATGTTGTTTAAGAATTAGATCTTGATCTGTTGCTTTAAAACAAAACTAGTTTCATTCTATTATTGCTTTATAGCAAACAGAAGAACAGATCAAGTTGATACGCTATCAGAGAAAGCTAGAGACAGACACTGGCCGATCGTATGCTGACCAGTCATTGCAGGGAACATTATATCAGCTGACTGTTGAAGGGAATCACAACATGGCAGAGAAGTTAAAAAAAGAGTTCAAGGTTCCTGACAGAAGGTGAGAGATTTGTGTGAAAACTTCATTCAAGAATCTCATCTGTTCCTTGACTTTCATCGCAGGGGAGCTGTGACAGTTTACGTTATCAAATTCCTCCGCTTTTGCCGGTCAAGTATGTCAAAAGAGAGATGCCAGCCCATTCTTTTATGCTAACCAGCCAGCTTTTCTTTGGATGACTCTTTCTCGTGCTTTCTCCACTGTACCTTGAAGAATGACTTTTGATAGTGAGTCATGTCTTACCATATGACCAAACCAGCTCACCTTTCGTCCCTTCACAGTATTGAGGAACATTCTTTGTCCCTCACAAGCCACACCCACCCAGATCAGATAGTCTATACCTGATGTAACATATATCATGTGCTATTCACTTTCACCAAAAACTGAAATCAATGGATGGTTCAAGCATTGGTGAAGGCCACAGGTTGGCTGGAGGAAATTTAAAATTCTCTATATTTTACATGTGGTATGGGCTCTGGACTGTCATTTGAGTGACATCTTTTTATCCTGAGCACTTTGCCTGCTGTCATCATTCAGGAGGTTTGGCCAATCTTCTATTCTGAAGGAACAACCCAAACAAGTCAAGCAAATAAAACCTACAGACTTCTAATTGGGCAATAAAGAAAAAAAAAAAACAATTATAGGATGAAATCAGCTTTAATTAAACACAACTTGATTTTTTTTTTCAGGATTTTATTATCTCCTCTGTAGTTTTTGATAAAGTTTCTAAGTCTAGTATTTTAGACTATGGTTTATAAACTAAAATGCTAGCATTTAAAGTGATGTCAACTAAAAGTGATGTCAACTAAAAGTGATGCCAACATTTCTTTCAGGTTTTGGATTATGAAAGTCTATGCCCTGGCTGAGTCAGGTGATTGGATTGAGCTGGACAAGCTATCCCGGACTAAGAAGGCTCCTGTGGGTATTGAGGTAATAGAGAGGGAGATAACTGTGGGAGAATGGGAGTGTAATTTGTTTGTTTCCCTTCTGCTAAGTAACATTTAAATGATTGAAAATGACCATCAGTTTAAATGATTGAAAATGACCATCAGTAAGCTACTCAAGAAATGCTATTCACATTTACATTTTGATAGTTTGTTAACATTATATTCATATATTACTTCGATTTCAACATATTTTTAATGTCTTTTAGACCACCTTAAAAATATGGCTATTATCTATTCCTCAGACCTTCATTGATGCCTGCATGAAAAATAAAAATTCACTAGAGGCCAAGAAATATTTAAGTAGGGTACCACCAGAGTTGAAGGTCAAATGTCTAGTCCGTGTTGGGTAAGTTCTTCTTGATCAGATTGTAGTGTATAGCAACTAAACCTCGAACATAAAGTTCACAGGTGCCTGTAGAAAGTTGAATAAATAACTTCTTTTTACAGGGGTACCCACATTTTTCATGTAGTCCAAGACTCTCGTTGTCTATTAAGTATCACTTCTAAATATTATTTTGGTACAGCAGGGCTGGGCAGGCACTTTCTGAAAGTGCAAATCAACCTGTCCAGTGAAACTAAATGCTAATACTTGCATGAATTGGCTGACATGTGTCTGATCTATCAAGTCAACAGGCTCGTCAGAAACAGAGTTCAACTTATAATCATGTAGCTTTTGAAAGCTATATTTCCACCTATCCTGCCAAATGCCTTGTCTCCATAGTAAGAGAGTTTATTAATGGTACATGCATATTTATATATATAGTTAAGTAAAGTTCCTCTTTCAGACCTTGTGATCTATAGGGCAGATTATGTAAAGCTCATCTATTTCCATGGCCCATGGTTAACGAGGGTGTCATGTGGCCAGCACAATAACAAACCACCTTTACTTTTCCCTAACCAATGTCAGGTAACCATTAGAGCTGGGTGGACTCAGAGGCACCCTAAAGATCCCAAAAGTAAAAATCCCAGGATTCAAACCCCAGACCCCAAGTTTGGAAGTTAAGTGCTTTACCGCTCAGCCACCGAGCCTCCCATATATATATATATATATATAAGCATGCTATTTTCTCCTTCACCTTTGTCAGTGCCCATACAGAAGGACTACAAATATTTAGGCTCCTGGTAGTATAAGCAAGTTATCTCCCATATTGACTTTTCTGTTTTAGTATATTTGTTTGTATCTTTATAAAGTAGATTACCTCCCATGTAGAATACATGTTACAATTTCAATGACTTGTAGCCTGCACTTATGTCCAGTCCAATGTCTGCAATTCTATTATCTCCCCTTGCAGTTTGTTCCGAGAGGCTGCTGAAGCTGCCATTGAAAGTAAAAGTGAAGAGGACTTTGATTACATCTTGTCAAGGCTCGGCTCTGCAGAGAGACAAGTGGCAGATCAAGTCAGAGCTCTCAGGCCACAGCTTGCTATCAGGAAATAAACACAAACTCTGAAACTCACTCCCTGCTGGGAATTACTTTCACTTTGACCTTTTTTTTTTAGTTTTTGTTTTCAGTGCTTGGGAAATAAACAATGAAGAAAAAAAAAAGGCATCACACATCATTCTGAAAATACGAGCTCCTTGTTAGGGAGTGGCTTGGGCTATAAATAGCATGACCCTTGAAGTGATGTCAAGGACACCTACTTGAACTTAAATGTTTCCAACTAAAGATAAAAAGTGAGAGAACAAAAAAATGCCCACAAATTGTCCTAGACTTGTCAACACGTCCTTTCTTCTCTACACCGTCCTTTCTTCTGTACACCGGATACACCAAAAAGTTGCTATTTTTAGATGAACTTCTCTAATGAAAAAAAACAACAAATATAGTGTATTTAATGTAGAGAGCTAATATTTGATTGGAAGATATTGCTCTCATTTGTTCATATAATTATACACTCCATTTTTTTATCATTATTGTGACATATGCTTTTGTTCATGTCTTTTGTGATATAATAAACATTTTGTTGATACTGTAATTTTTTCTTTTTGTTGTTGATTTTCATTTATAAGCACTTGAACTGAGCTCAATTGAAGAAATCTATTTGTCTGTTTGGGTTTATTTATATTTAAATATTCACCCTCTTCTTCTCAACTGCTAAAGTTTTTAACTTTGTTATATGAAAAAAAAAAAAAAAAAAGCAAACCCCTACCAACCAGTTACTTTATACTTCAAACCACTGCATCAAATTAACTTTTTACAAAGCTTAAAACAACTCACTGTTTGTCTGTCTGGTAAAAGGTTTGTACTTTTTTTCGGGATCAAGATGAAATTTTGCACAATTATTTCTTTTACCTGACAAAACAAGAATCAATTAAAAATATGACCAAATAGTTTATCAACTATTGGTAAAATTATTATTGTTTGGTATTTTGAACAAAGGAAATAAGTTACTTGATTGATAAGGTGTTATAAGTTGAGTTAGCCCCCTTTATAATTTGTAAAGAGAAAAGTTTAAAACTAACAATGGATAACTATAAAATCATATATTTTAATTGCACAGAAAGAAGATAATTGCGTTAACCTACGCATTTCATGTGTCAATCTAGTCTTGCATGTTAATCAAGTGACTTGGATCCTGCTAAGTCGTTGGGTTTCCTGGCTGATTCAGGCAGCCCATTCCTTTCTCTAGTGGCACTAGAAAAGAAGGAGCACTTGTAGGAATTAGTCCTAGTGTATGGAATAAGAAATGTATCTCTATCCGTATGTCCTTCTGAGTATTTTATTTTGTTTATTTTTATTTGTACATAATGGTTCTGTGTTTTCTGCATTATAGCTACTTTACTTTTTAGTCTTCAGTCCTGAAGTGTCTATTGATTTTACCAATGGTGTTACTCTTATCAACTGTAAATATTCCCTTGCATTGGACTGTATTGTGATGTTCACGAGTATGTACGCTGCTTGCTGTCATCTTATGAAGAAACATTTGAAACACAAGTCCTCTTTTACAGAATCATCTGCACTCAAGTTTAAACTGTAATAACCAAGTCCTATACTTTAGGACTTAATAGAAGAAAAAAGTTCCCTATCAGGATCATGTAAACAGAACAGACTAGAGAAACGAAACAAGTTTTTGAATTACATTCAATTCGTTTAATGTTTCATAAAAAATCAAGTGAGAATCGATGGAATGCACACTATACAAGTGGGCACAACAGACAATGAAGTATTTAGATGTATTTATATTATATACAGATATATTATTATAGACATGTTCCATAATAACGAGAGTTAGGAGTGATGTTGTTTACATTAGTAACCAACTAATCTTAACTTGACTCTGTGGACTTTGTAGATTGACTAGGACCATGTGAGCTCTCAATGATGTGGACTAAATAAGTAGACTAAGAGTGTGTAGACTATACGAATGTCAAATGGCAAGAAAAAAATACCAGATACTGAAGTCCTTCGAAGAGCAGGCCTGCATAGCGACACCATCCTGATGCAGGCCACATCTGCAGAATGGAAGACCACCGCATCCCTAAACGACTCCAGTATTGCCAATTAAGGAAAGCGCTCACAAGGTGGACAAAGATAATGTCTCAGTGACACCATCAAAACTTCTCTGAAAGCCTTCAGCATTGACCCAGCCACCTGGGAGACAGAGGCACATGACAGAGCATCATGGCGTCGCGATGTGAAAACTGGCGCTCAGGTTGCTGAGTAAAAGAGAACAGCGCTAGCAGAAGAAAAGCGTCAGAGAAATAAAGTAAGGCCAATGACACTAGCCCCAGCTGGAATAACCTGTCCAGTCGTCATCATACATATATATATATAGAGAGAGAGAGACTATACGAGTGGACTAGGAATGTGTGGATTTAATGAAAGGTTGTGGGGAATGTGTGGTTGAGTTTGAACCCCGACTCAAATTGAGTTGTGTTTACTGAGCGTCTAAAGACGCATGAAACCATCTTTCAGAGTCATCTTCCCCAAAAAAGGCTACAAAAGTAATTACCATAGCGCCAGTGCCGGTCTTACGAATTGCGGAGCTCAATTCAATGGTTGCGAGGACCTTCTTGTAATTTTGTTTTTACAATAATGACTATTACTATTAATTAGACCATTCTATCAACATTTATTATATTATATGCATAGAAAGCAATTCAAACGCAACAGACGCCAGTTGGTTAAGTTAGTCAATCGTACCATACACTAAATATGTCAACCCTTTTAAGTACTACATCTTCAAAAGCCTCTGACAAGAGCCAAGACTGATAGTTATGCTTAATGCAGGCCTTAGATTGCGGGGCCTCTTACATTTGCAAAGCCCAATTTGAGCAATCGGCCTAAGGCCGGCCCTGCATAGCGCACTGAGTATATTATAACACGAAAGACCCGCTATACAAAAGAAATTTAAAACTAGCTCTATGTATGTGTAGGTTATAGAAGTAAATGGACCACATTAGCGACGTGTCACTTTTGAAAATAATTGCTTTTGATAGATTAATGAGATCGAGTTGAAATGGTCGATAGTTACTGATAAATGGTGGCCTATGAAGTAGTAACCGTGAGGGAGCTGATGTTAATGTCTCCTCATATCATCTTAGAGTACATTTGAAAAGTTACAGACTTTTATCGATGTAGGGAACATTTTTTTAACCAACACTAACAAGTAAACTTACAGGGCCGACCTTAGGACACTGCAACCTATGCGGCCGAAGTGGGCCTCGCACTTTCATAGACCCCGCACTAATTCTAGGTGTAAACTATTAAATTAAACCATTCTATATATATAACAGGGTTCCCATGGCCTTCTGATTTTCCAGAGCCTGATGGAAATCTTCTGTAATTGCAAATTATACGAAAAAGTCATGGAAATCTGAAGTTATACCAATAACCTTAAAAATATACAAAATTGTCTCTTGGAGGTTGCCATTCAATATGGTAAACGTCAATCCTACGCAAGATAAAAAAAAACGGAATTGTCAGATTTCATTTAATACAAATTTAATACAAAGACGAATTTATTTTTTAATACAAAATCTTAATTTTCAATTATTATCCTTATCCCTACCCAGAATGGGCCCTGCGCAATCCATTTCGCATAGAGCCCCGCAATTGTTAGGGCCGGCCCTGCATACTTCAGTCTGTACTTGGCGGTACACTTAACTCTATGACAAACTGAATGCACATGAGAACTAAATGTGAATATCCATGAACCCACAACACTCGAGCTCAAACTAAAGAGTCCAAAGTCTTGTAAAATAAGTAGACTAAAATTGAACTAAAAAAAATCTGATCCATCCCATGTGAGATGTTTGTATGAAGAACATAGCCCATAAATCCTGTCTTTCTGAATATGTCATTAAACAATGTAACGACAAGGAAGAATTAAATACTTTGTCCCATGGGCTGAGAGTAGCCACCAAGGTTTACATAATGTAGCTATAAAAACATACTCCATACAGAGTCCATACCTGTGTATAACTTAAAACAGAATATAGATAGAATTTGATAATTAGACTTTGGGATCTTTAGCATTGAAACCTTTTTTTTTTTTTTACTAATAATGTACCATGCACTGTAAGAAATCTGAAGGGACTTTCGTAGGACGTAATCATCTAGTGTTTTTGTTGTTTTTTAATGTAACGTCTGTATTTTATAAGTGTCACATGTTTATTTGCAAAGTAAGTGACACCTACTGTCAGTGCTGGTTGGTTTGACCCTCCTCTTTATTCCATCCATCCATCCATCCCAGTGGCGCTACAGCCTATGGAGGGCTCTGGCCTGCTTCAACACATCTTTCCATTCAGATCTCTCCTGGGCCTTTCGTCTCAATGCTGTAACCCCAAGCTGTTGCAGATCTGCTTCAATATCTTCCTTTTGAGAAATGCATTGGATTGTTTAGTAGCTATGGCCCTTGTAACGTTGCCATGACGACGATATGGACACATTTCTCTCATCAGTTGTGCTGCTTGTATTGGAATCAGTAATAAGATAATTGTTGCTCCAGCCAATTCACTTGGGGGGGGGGGGGGGCTATTGATCTTGTTTTTTTTTAAGGCCAATAATCAAAGCAAAAACAATTTGAAATACAATCCAATGTTTTATGTTGCATTTACTTCGATCATGTTCAAGTGTTTCTTGAGGCGATTAATTTGTTTGTTTCTGACGTTCTGTAAGGTAAACACGCTTGGTGTACCATGTAACTGCACTACTAGGCGTACTAGATATAGCTACTGACTCATCCAGTCGGAATCTTTGTGGAACATAGGGCCGAGGGCACATCTCTTTTGGTGGGATGAGTTCTTCATCCATATTATTAACACAGGTTGTTGATTTAACTGTTATCAACAAACCTGTACCAGCCATAGAGGTTTGCTAAAAGTGCCAGTAAAATGCATCACTTCTCTTAAGCTGCCAAAGATTCAAGATTACGTTCTGAGACTTCTTTCGTGTGTTTGTAATTTCACTGACCTACATTAATGTGAGGAACATGAAGTCCAGAAAGCCTGTAGCTTGGTGTCTAGGCCATGAGCGAAGAAGCGAATGGGCTGAACATACTTCCATGTGAGAATGACTGGCATTCTTCATCACTGGATTGAATGTGATTGAATCCAGTACATCTTGTCTGTGTCAGTATACACAGCCCTCCATGTAAGGACCAGCCCCGTACATCCTCTGAAACTCTTGCACATACTGGAGACGGTGCTGTTCCGCCGTGACTGACGGAGCGCCGTGTGCCACGTGCGGGCGGGGCTGTGTGGGGCCTGACACATTGAACACGCCGCCCCGCATGGCGGGAGGCGGCGCTGGGTGCTGTCCTGTTGGGGGAGACGACGCAAGGCTGTCCGCCGTCTGAGCTGGCGGCTTGAAGACGTCTTCCTTGCCAAGGGCGTCTCCTTTGAGCATGGGCCTGTGGTTGTCTGGGAAGGCCATGGTAAACAAAGCCTCCGGGTCGCAGACGAACTTGTAGACGTATCTCTCTCCTGCAACTTTCTGCATGATTCCCTTTTCGTAGTAATACCTGAGGGACCGGCTCAGCTTGTCATAGTTCATTGCTGGACGGTTCTTCTGCATGCCCCATCGTCTAGCTACCTGGGGAAAAGAAGTAAATCACAACTTAACAAATCTGTATTCTCTTGATTTGGCTTTTATAAAACTAAAAATTACTGGTTTAATTCTTCACAGAGTCTGGTATTTTCACGTGTAATCACGCATGAAACGCACTAACACATGGGATCTCACATGAATCACATCAGGTTGTGTCACGTAGGGTCACAAAGAAATCACACTGTCACGTTGAGGTTATGTCACAACAACAAAAAAACGTACGATCGCTTACAACGAAGAACATAAATAGACAGTTACCTCCTCTGGCTCTATAAGTTTAAACTCCAGGCCCCGACCAGTCCAAGCGATAAAGGAAGCATTTGACGGGTCGTCCAGTAGGGCCACCAGAAACTGCCAGAGTTGGAGTGACCCTCGCCTCTGATAGGAAGCTTGACCATCTCTGTGATATCTCTCCAGGTAAAAGTCTCTGTAAAAGTCTGGCTTCATCTCAAGTCCTGGGAAAGTCAAACGTTTTCTTGTTAAAAAATGGTTTTACTAGAACATGCTCCCTTGAAGAGTTTAAAGTAGAATCCCAGCAGTCAATTGTTTACTAGGGTGCTAAGTAGTAAACCTAAAGATAAGCTTCTTTAGCTTTTTTATAACAGATCATTGGTAGTCACTGAAACTGGGCGAACATTGAAAAGAATGTGAATCCATCGAACTCGGGTGGTCAAGAGCTTGGTTACTACTGTCACCAATTCTCCTGAAATTTACTATGTAATACTAATAATAACAGGTCGCGCGGTGGCTGAGCGGTAAAGCGCTTGCCTTCCAAACCGGAGTCCGGGGATTCGAATCCTGGTGAAGACTGGGATTTTCATTTTCGGGATCTTCGGGCGCCTCTGAGTCCATCCAGCTCTAAAGGATACCTAACATAAGTTGAGGAAAAGTAAAGGCGGTTGGTCGTTCTATTGACCAGATGCACCCTCGTTAGCCGTAGGGCACAGAAACGGATGACCTTTAGACCACAAGGTCTGAAAGGGGAACTTTACATTTTTTATTTTTTTTACTAATAAAAACATGAGATCCTAATGTCAAGAAACACATGACAGAGGAATATATGACTGAAGAATGCATACCAAATCTAATACCAAGGCATAAATGATAGAGAAATATATTTGAGCGTAATAAATGATGGGGAAATACATGCCAGAGTTACAGAGAGACACCTGTCTTCCACTCCTCATTTTCCTACTGGTCCAGGTAAGTGATCGGATCATGGCACATTGAGAAAGCTAAAAGCATGATATAGTGCTAAACAAAATCAATTAGTAAAAAAATTATAATCGCATAGATTTATTATTGTTAGTCTTGATCTATTAAAGGACTTTAGATGGCAAAACATTCCGATTTTGACACAAAGTCGTTATACTTTATATATTAAGAGTATCATACTTTTAAATGTGGTTTTGAGAGTTTGAAAAATACCATTTATGTATCGTTATAACAAAATAATAACAAAGTTTTACATTTATTAGCAGAGCTATTTTTGAAATTCAATAGTTGTCATAAAATAAAACAGAGTATTTTGCAAAAATCTAAGGGAATGTCATTAGAACTAGAGACAGAAAACGAAAAAGTAGGTAAAAGGATAGACTCCCTTGAAACAACACAAAAAAAAAATGTGTTAATGAAGTCCCACCTCTGGCCCCTGCGTAATGCACAAGATCCTGTCTCTCCCACCACTCATCAAATTACGTCCCCTTGCCCAACTCTCTTATTATCCGCCATTACGACTTATAAATCAATGAGAGAAAGAGAAGAACAAAACTTGGAAATAATTTCTGATCAAATGACGAGAAGCGCCTACAGCAGGGCGAGTTCGGTATCGCGCATTAAGAATAAAGGGGGAAGTAAGGGCTCCCTGACAAGATACCGCCACGCTGAAAGGGCGAACGTGAGAGCAGCGAACTTCACAAATAATTGTACAAATATCTCTTGAGTCCAACTCTGGAGGAAGGGGTGAGATTTAGAGCTTAACCAGAAATAAATAAAAAAAGAAAAAAAAAAATCTGATGTCTACATAGATAAGTTTAGTTTAGCCCAAGGCTTTTTAGGAAATATCACACACTTATATTCCACGCACAATCAAACATATTCAAACATACACACACATCGTATGAGCTCTCCACGTGTTTAGTTGACGTCTCATTTTGTTTTCACTTCTACGAGACCAACCTATCCCCCCCCTTACTTTCACCACCCTTTTTACAAATAATTTGCATAATTATAGTTAAGTTGGTGGTGGGGGAAAAAAGTGGGGGGGGGGGGGAGGGGGGAGACGGCTGTATCATCGCGGACGTCTCGGCCTCAGTAATAAAGCCAAGATTTTACCCCCCAGACCGCCCGGGCAAATTATGAGACATGTAATTACCAAGTTCCTACATGATAAATTTCCCCCCATTGCCCATCAGCGCCACGTTGCAGGCCGGGTAATGTTACCCATTCGCCCCGGTCAGTAACCATAGCAACACAAGCGTCTTCCGCGTAATAGGGTGTCATTTACTTCGCGACATTCGCACGAGGACTCACCGCCTAGTGCCGCCACTGGGACTCCATGAGCAGAGAGAGGCAAAAGGAGGGGGGAGGGGGGCTGTAAAAAAAATTGTTGACAGGTCCAGCACGAGTTCTTTGCCCTGAGGTTTCGTTTTTCGTACAATTCTACGTTCCTTCTCCAACTTTTTAAGATCCTAATAAAAATCTCCTTCTCGATTTATCGCCTCGATCATCCTCGGCTTTTATGATTTGATCCCAAACCTGGGAGGACAATAAATAGGGGGAACACGAAACGAAACAAAAAAAGAAGAAAATTAAGGTGTCGGGGATAGAGGGAGAAAGAGAAACAGAGTGAGGGGAAAATAGAAGTGTGTGAGGAAGTGTGGGGCAAAGCAAAAGAACGAGAGAGAGAGAAGTCTAAAACAGAAATTTAGAGAGAGAGAAGGTGAAAAAGATGGTGAAGATGAAAGTGCGGGAGAAAGTTTGTGAGAGTATGAAAGAGAAAGTGTGTGAGGGTGAGGAAGTTCGCGAGAGAGTGTGGGAGAGAGAAAGAGTGTGTGAAATTTGTGATAGCAATTGAGGAAGAGTGTGAGTGAGAAAGTAAGGAAAACTATAAGAGAGTGTGTGAGGGAGAGTCTCTATGTGTAATATGTGTGTAATCTAGAATATTGATGCCCTAAAATAGTCAAATAGGATTAAATTGACGATTTAAAAATGGTTGTCGACTTATAGACTAATTATACAATTCAGGTTTCGTTAATCTCGTTAATACGCTTTAGTGCATACGTGAAAAAAGTAAAAAATCTAGAAGTGAAGTCTGGGAAGTGGAGTCACGTGGTATAGAGGACGCTTGCATGACGTCGAAAACAAACTAAGACAAGAACTCAGTAGCTGGGGAGAGCATACAGATAGATTAAAGCTGTAAGTACATTGGAACTGTGTTAGACAAGAAATTAAATTTTTATTACAAACACATGTTACAGTCTATAAGCTTTATTTCATAGGTTATGCAAAATCAAAATAAGCAAAATGTCAATGTTTTACCATGCTCAAGTCTGCAGTATTTTAAGTTTCAACATTACTGCGTGTTATGTCAATCTGAACATAAACAAGAACAACATATAAACAAAAATAATTAAAATAAACAAAGCTTATATTAAGTGTAAATGTATCAAATAATTGGATAAGTCAAGTTATTATACTTCTGATTGAACTCTGACATACTAAATCTGTGCTATTAGAAATATTTTTACGAGTTGTTTTTGTTTAGATTTTAGCTTTCTCAGGGCGCTATGATCCTATCACTTGTCTGGACCCGTTGTGAAAGGGGGAGGGAAGAAGGGGGTATAACTTTTTGAATGTTTACATACTCGTTTTCTCAATGCATAAAAAAAAGTTCACTAAGGGTTCAAGAGTCCTCTAGGGGAATAATTCAACTTAAACCACATGTCTAGTATGATTTCTTTCCATAGTTCAAGATACCAAACAAAATAATTAATTATCAATAGCTAATTAACTAATTGGCTATTTTTATATTTTATTTGCGGATTTTGTGTTGTCAGGTAAAAAAAATTATTCGTGCAAAATTTCAGCTTAATCCGAGATCGGGTGTTTGAAAAATAATGTGTACATACTTTTTGCCAGACAGACAGAGTAAGTTGATATAAGCTTTGTAAAATTAAATAAACTTTATAAAATTCTAAACACTGCTAGTAAGTTCATAGGCAACAATCAAACCGCACTTGGACACCTGTTTAAGAAAAACATTGCTAAGAAAGCTATACAGATTTTGAATCATAAAAAAATCCCCCTCTTCTTCATGATTTTAACATTGGACCATCACAAACAAAATATAAGGCACTGATCACAAGTATAAATAGACACAAGAACTTTATTGTTCCTTTGATAATTAAATCGTTTAACAAAATATAACTTCTTGTTGTAAATTTCGCATGTAATGTTCAAGAGAAACTGGGGTAGGAATGTATATCTCCGAAAATATCTCGTGTACTATTGTACAAATTGTTTACTCTAATCATGTATTTTTTAAATATTTTTTTTATAATGCACAATTTTAAAACAAATTTCCTTTGTATTTGTAAAGATTATCATTTGTGCTATTATTCATTTCATATCAAAAGAATAAGTTGAAAAATTGGTGTGTTTTTTTCTGGTACTGAAATGTGTAAACATTATTTCTTGTCATTCTATTCTCATTGGTTCTTCTTCATCATTTTCATCATCAGCATCATCACTGAGTTGTGACGTGAGCTGGGCAGCCAGCTACTTTCGGTCAGATGGGATTGCATTAGTGCATGTGAGTAGGAATAGTTTGATACTGTCTGGTGACAACTGAGATATCTTATGCGTGGTTTCTTCTGTAGGTCAGTAACACATGTTTATCTTATCTTATATGATACTGACGTTACTTCAAAAAAAAGAAGATGATTACGTCCTACGCGTCATGCATTTAGTCATGCATAATAACCAAAGACTTAAATTCTGCCAAGTCACTGGTTTTCCTTGCTGGCTCAGGCAACCCATTACATGCTCCAAAAGCACTAAAGAAGAAGGAGCATTTGTACTAATTTGTGCTAGCATATGGAACGAGGAATGTGCCTTTATCTTTGAGTCGATAGGTTCATGTACTGTACATATGTTTGATTCTATAAGGTCATGTCTTGTATACATGTTTGAGTCTTTAAGGTCATGTCCTATACACATGTTTAAGTTTATAAGGTCATGTCCTATACACATGTTTGAGTCTACATGGTCATGTCTTGTACACATGTTTGAGTCTATAAGGTCGTGTCCTATACAAATGTTTGAGTCTATAAGGTCGTGTCCTATACAAATGTTTGAGTCTATAAGGTCGTGTCCTA
Organism: Biomphalaria pfeifferi; assembly: GCA_030265305.1. Lineage (NCBI taxonomy): Eukaryota > Metazoa > Mollusca > Gastropoda > Planorbidae > Biomphalaria > Biomphalaria pfeifferi. The sequence goes on from JASAOG010000141.1 coordinate 1,598,217, forward strand.
TACAAATGTTTGAGTCTATAAGGCCGTGTCCTATACAAATGTTTGAGTCTATAAGGTCATGTCTTGTACACATGTTTGAGTCTATAAGGTCGTGCCCTATACAAATGTTTGAGACAGTAAGGCCGTGTCCTATACAAATGTTTGAGTCTATAAGGTCGTGTCCTATAAAAATGTTTGAGGCTATAAGGTCGTGTCCTATACAAATGTTTGAGTCTATAAGGCCGTGTCCTATACAAATGTTTCAGTCTACAAGGTCATGTCCTATACAAATGTTTGAGTCTATAAGGTCGTGTCCAGCTGTTGACAAGAAAGTTTGTCTCTCGGCTGGGCACAATTCTAGTCAAATTAACAATATTCATCGTCCCTTGTGACTCCCGCGCTCTCTCTTCTCTCCAAACACAAGAGAGCTACAGAAATGGCGGCACGGCCAAGATGACTGGCATATGGTTCAATCTTGGCCAGGGTACACAATTATCGGAGAATGAGAGAGAGAGAGGGGAGGGGGGGTGAATCGGGATAAATGCGGACGGAATTCGCGAAGGAATAAAATGCTATTCTCTCTCTCTCTCTCTCTCTCTTTCTATTTCTTCTGTTGTTTTTTTCTCTCATTCTGTGCTGATTGATAGAGTTAGCGTCTCCCAGAGCCTGATTTGATTGAGCTTCTCACTTGTGCGTCCTCTGAGGTAAAAAAAAGGGGTGGGTGGGTAGGGAGGAGGATAAATCAGCCTTACCAAACTAAAAGGAATACCGCTGACCGAGATAACTCTAGGGCTGACCGAATAAAAAGGGGGGATAAGTCGCGGCCAGTGAGATAACTTGACCTCACTGACAAAGGATAACGAGGCCAAGAAGACGGGCAAGGGAGAAAACCCACTTGAACACTCTCATCCGCAAACAATCTCAGTTTTAAGCCAATCACAAATTAGTTTTTTTTTTCTTCTACTTTTTATTAATTTTCGCACTGAAGAGTTAATGGGAACAACGGAACAATCTCATAGCAACACAATCTTAAAAGCAACACAATCTTAATAGAACACAATCACATAGCAACACAATCTTAATAGCAACACAATCTTAATAGCAACACAATCTTAATAGCACTTGCATTGTTTATAAAGACAAATTGAAGATATTGGAGACTTCAATGGCTGGCAGTCAGCAGGGCCGACCTTACGAATTTCGGATGGATGGATGCTTGCAAGGCCTCCTCTTCTAATTTGTTTAACAATAATAACAATTACTATTAATTAGATCATTATACCAACATTTGTTATACAACATCCACAGGAAGCAACTCAAAGGCAATGGGTTAATTAAAATTACGACAATCGTACGATAGACCTACAGTAATTATGTTAACCCTTTAAGTCATACATCTTTAGAAGCCTGCGACAATAGCAATGACTGATAGTGATAAGCCATAGGTAAATGGGGGGCTCCTACCAGGAGCGGGGCCCAATAGGAGCATTCAGTCAAATTGTCCTAAGGCCGTTCCCGATAATCACCCAGAGTTCCTCAACAATTACTCTTCCAGTTTAATTTATATCAGTACGTACAATGACTGAACTGAGGAATAAAATGGGACGGCAGAGTGGTCGTGCGGTATGCGCACTGGACTGTCGTTCGGTCGTCTCGATGGTCCCGGGTTCAAACCTTGCCCGCTGTCATCCCCCGTCGTCCCGCGGAAGCAGATTATCCAAAGGAATATCCTTAACAAGTAAAACAGTTTTTTAAAGAACATAAACAACAACAACACCACCACACATTGCATGATTTGTTCAAAACTAAACCCAAGCTACTTTGAACCAGATACAGCCCTCAATAAAAGGAAATAAAGCAAGAGCTTTGAATAATTGCTCTAAGAGTTACAAAAGTCGTCATTCGAATAATAAACAGGGGGGGGGGGGGCAACTAATGGCACAGGTTTTTTTTTTGTCTTTCGTTTTCACGGCATTACCCTCCCCCTATCTCTCTACATCTCCTTCAATCGTTATCTCTCACCTCTCTCTCTCTCTCTTCCTCCTTCTCTATCTAGATATGTCAATAATTTTCTACATGACTACCCCTAACAAGAGAGCTTGAGAAGAACCATTACAATAGATTGATACATATATTGCCACGATTGATAGATCGATAGATAGTCAGAATATATGTGGTTTTAAATCATTCCTATTCCTTCCTTTCCACACTGCACCTTCCGAAGTCCAAGTACTGGTTAGTTCCTCGGACATCAAAAAGTCATGTAAACAACTAAATTTGGCCAAACTAATTGCACTAATTGAAGTTCAAATTTCCAATGCAAAAAGTCTCTGCGAAACATCTGGTTCCTCTGACAAGTAAGAGAGATCACTGAATGCATGCAATTGTCTGCCCCTGGCGACATGACCATTGTCTGCCCCTTCCCTTTAGACTGACTTCATTACGGGATTTCTTGCTTGCAATCAGAGACCGTCTTGGTGACAAGGGCTAACTCTGTTTAGTTCATTTTCACTTTGCTCACACTGTTTGTGTTGTCTTAAAAAAAAACCTTTTACAGGTTTTAATAATGTCTGCATGATGTCATTTTTTTGCATGATGAAATGTCTGTAGGGGTAAATATGTGAATGATGTTTTGTCTGCATGATTTGATGCCTGCATGGTGAAATATGTGAATGATGTTCTGTCTGCATGATGTAATTTTGTGCATGATGATATATGTAAAGGATGTTATGTCTGCATGATGAAATGTGTCAATGGTGTTATACCATCATGATGTAATTTTGTGCATAATAAAATATCTGCATAATGAAATGTGGGAATGATGTTATGTCTACATGATGAAATGTGTGAATGATGTTATGTATACATGATGAAATGTGTGAATGGTGTTATGTCAGCAAGCGTGAATGATGAAATGTCTGCATGAAGCAATGTCTGCTTGATGTTATGTGTGAGCCCGTACATGTGTGAAAGAATAGAAGCGTGAGTCAACTTTAAAAAAAAGAAGATAGGGTGAGCTCAAAGATGTGACGATAGATGTGCGTACAATCTGACATTCTTAAACATTGTCTGGTGTGTACCCTTTAAGCAGACTTTTATCTTCAATGCATAGAAGTTAACTAATTTGTATTTTTCATTGACGCGATTTCGCTTAATTTAGTGTATTCATGCGTCAGAGGAGTATCCCAAATTATGAGTCAATATGCTCTCTCTTTTCTCTCTTTATCTCTAATTTCTCTCTCTCTCTCTCTCTCTATTTCTCGCACTTTCTCGATCTATTTCTATCTATTTGTTTCTATCTATATCTTACTTTCTCTATAACTCTACCTCTTTCTATAAATATCAATCTATCTGTTATCTGTATCTCTTTTTCTGTCTCTCTTTCTGTCTCTGGGTCTTAGCCTGTCTCTGTCTCAGTATGTCTGCTCGTCTTTCCAGAGTCTTTCTAACTGAATCTCTAAGTCTTAAAGGCGCTGCCTCTCTCTCTCTTTTTCGTTCACACACAAACTGTCTTCTCATTGTTGGGTATTGACCTAAAGATTGCTCCCCAACAGGACAACAGGCCGCTGTCCACTCCAAAGTGACCACCTAATGACGACAGCGTGTTTCGGGAACACCTAAAATAGCCCCATTGTCCCGGTAAAGGTTTCCACGGGAAAGGAAGTGACCTTTCAACTGAAAGGTCAACAAGGCTCCAATTCCTGCAATGCTCATTAAGGTTTCATGTACGGAGCGGGCAGGTAACAAGGAAGACGTGCGCCGGAGTCATCAGGTGAGCGCTCGCCCTCTCAGGTAGCCGACCTTTTGGACAAGATGCCGCCCTATGAAGAGCCTTATCCCGGTACTAAATTTACCTGACTCTCAGGTCAATACAGTATCAATACATTTTAAGCAATTCAAACACATCTAATAAATAACTGTCACACTCAGTCATTATTCGTTACTACAATAAAAACTCATTACGACGAACTGCAATGATAATATGTGGCCAGCATGATTTATCTGCGCGGTGGCTGAGTGGTTAAGCACTTGGCTTGTGAACCTGGAGTCCTGGGTTCGAATCTGTGTGAGAATCTTGGATTTTAAGGGCACCCCTGAGTTCACCCAACTCTAATGGGTAACTGACTTGGTCGTTGTGCTGGCCACATGACAACTTAACCGTTGGCCACAGGAACAGATGACTTGAATCTGCCCTATGATCGCAAGGTCTAAAAGGGGAACTTTAACTTTTTTATGATTTATATATCGTTCCAATCAAACCAACAAACGTACTTGTAGATTTAGATCTTCATTGAGAGAAACAGCAAGATGTGAGAGACCTACAGAACTTCCAACACACCACTCTTGTTTCTAATTCTTTAACTAATGCATTCAGCAAGGAAAATCACACACAAGTCCAAATCAAAATACTGAGATTACACAAATCTATATCGTAATTCGATCAAGCCAAACTAGTACTATACATTGAACCTAAAAAGCAACTGGACTGCTCTAATGTTTGTCAAATGTTTGACATGTTTCGGATGTTCCTTCAGAGTTGAAGATAATTTACTTCCTAGTCCAAACCTTCCGCAGGACGACGAGGTATGGGAGCGGGCAGGGTTTGAACCTGGGACCATCGATTAGTCCAAACGACAGTTTAGCGCGCAAACCGCACGACCAGCCAGCACTATGTGGCCCAGTCTTTATAATGTTTACACGCAAAAAGTCTAGTTGCTTACTATTGGTAAATGTCAAAAGTATCATATATATTTTTTTCCCTTACTAATAGTGAATGAAGTCACATCTTAGTCTATTGTGTAAACAAAGTTCAAGGCTAGGTTCCCTGCTCAGTACCTACCTACTCACAGAAATATAGAAAATCAAAACCTGTCATTTATTTCCTAGGCTTTAGTGTCAAGCGCTTCTAGACATTTAGCTAATCTTATCTTATAAATTACAGACGTACCTTGAAAAATAAACAAGCCAATTACTTTCTACGCGTATCCGTGTGTTACTCTAGTATTTTAATAACAGACTTAAACTTTACTAAGTCATTGGTTTTCCTGGCTGATTCGGGCAAACTGTTTCATGTTTTAATGGTACTGGGGAAGAAAATGTACAAGTACGAATTTGTCCAAGCATATGGAATAAGAAATGTGTGTTAAACTATCTACATATTTACGACAAGCAAGTAGGAGGTGGGTAGTTTAATTCACGATATTTACTTCACTGTATTCTTTCCTAAGTTATTATATTTCTAGCGCTGCGTTACATGTTCATGCTGTTAAATCAAAGGCATTAGTGTAACAAAACAGGGCCGGATTCACTAACTTACAAGACTGTGTAGCCGAACAAAGCCTCACCCATAAACGTACCTGCATAATTCAGAAATTGGAAATTTCAAACAAAATATGCATATTAATGATAAGAAATGAAAAGAAATCCTATCAAAAGTACAATTATTTCTATTGCTCTTATTGCTCTATTTCTTTCTTCACTAATAGGACACACTTCTGGAGTTATTGATAATATTACGTGCTTGAAGAGGGTAGAGCCTCAAAAAAGGTCAGAAGGCATCAACTTAATAATATCCGGCACTGAATATGAAATTTATTTATAATGATATCGTGGGTTAGACTCGTGAAATGGATCATTCTTCTCATTTTATTAATAATTTTATGTGAAGGGGCGACACCTTGCCTTTTGATCTGCCTTATGTCTTTATGATTCGTTAAATAATGTTTAATTGGTATTGATACGATCAGTGGCGTAAAAGCACTCTATGACTCAACGAAGCTTATTAAAAGTTAAAAATGAACGACACCAAATTAGAAGCCCATATTTGGCCTGTTAACAGCATTGTCGACTACCCGTATGATGGACTCGTGGTGCCATGGTCACTTGACCCCCATCTTGTTGACCTATCAAAGATATCCCGGGAACGTCCTCGTTGTGCTGACCAGTCAAATCTGAATAGCTTCCTATTCGGGCGAGGGTGATCAATTCGCTGGTCAAGCGAGTGGTCAAGCCTCTCCAGACACGCTGCCCATCAGCTGGACATGACCACGTCGTTACCAAAGCGTGATGGAACCACTTCACCGTCGATGTGAGAGGAGATGGGGGAGGGGGGGGGACACACACTACAGCAGCTCATTAATGCAGATGTAATGTCATTAAAATTCAAAACTTCTGGAGCCCCCCCATGCGGTTTGTTGAGAGACGTAGAGGTTTTATTGGGGATCGTTCAAGAAGTACTACCAAGTACTATCAAGGCCACACACTTCGTTATTTCGAATATCAGTTAAACAACACTGTTTCATTTCAAGCATGTTTACACCCGAGCGCCATTATCTCATATCTGCTGGAATAGGTCTTAAAAGTGAATCATAAAAAAATAAGTGAATGTTCACCTCTCGTTAACAATGTTTTCCTATGCTGTCTTAATGTTTACTAATCAACATTGGTTAACAATGTTTTCCTATGCTGTCGTAATGTTTATAAATCAGCATTGGTTAACAATGTTTTTCTTATGCTACCGTAACATTAACACTGGTTTACAATGCCTAGTCGTCAAAAGTTTCTTGCCAACGTCAGTGGCAACCAATGCACAAAAAAGTTTTAGTCTTAATGCATTGTCACTTCTTTAACCTGGTCCTTGTGTTTTCATTGGTGAAATAAAATAACTTCATGGGAGAGTTTCGTATTTTCTTTTCGTTGGGCAGAATGGTGGACAGTCCAGACAGAATCCCCCCCTCCCGCTCTCTATTTCTCTCTCTCTCTCTCTCTCTAGCTAAGTTAATGATAAAGATAGCGTAGCTAATTACGTAACTATTGGTATCTATTGTTAAGAAAAGCTGCAGTTGTTATAAAGCCATACATAATACTAATAATACTAAGTAGATTTATATTTCACACACAAATATTCAGACGCTAAAAAGTCCCTAGCTGCTTACAATGTAGAAACAATGAAGAAACCCCCCCCCCCCCCCCAAAAAAAAAAACAACTCGATATTTTGTCTATGTTAAGGGACAGCAGAAACCTCTATCTAGCATTCGAGGTCCAAAAAACACAACAACGGCTTGAATTGGCTACATGTTAAACTCTGTATCCAGTGGGATAACTACATGTTTAAGCGCTACGCAGCCAATTATTGCTACTTATAAAAGCTCTACATAACCAGTGATTGCTACCTATAAAAGATCTTCTCAGCCAGTTATTGATACCTATAAAAGCTCTACAGAGCCAGTGATTGCTACCTGTAAAAGCTCTACAAAGCCAGTGATTGCTACCTATAAAAGCTCTACAGAACCAGTGATTGCTACCTATAAAAGCTCTACAGAACCAGTGATTGCTACCTATAAAAGCTCTACAGAACCAGTGATTGCTACCGATAAAAGCTCTTCACAGCCAGTTATTGCTACCTGTAAAAGCTCTACAGAGCCAGTGCTACATGTTAAAAAAAAATTCTCACTTCAGCCTCCTACAAAACGATTATCCAGTAATTATGACGGCGGTCCCAAACACGAGATGGATGTCCAAATACCGTGCCACGGCGAAGTGATAACTCTACCGAGAAGTGATCAGTCTCATTAAAAGTATGTGATTGTATCGGCAGAGGTGTGGCGTTACGTAGGGCGTATTCATGACAAACGACATGGCATGCGGGTGGTAAATGGGGCTATAAAGGGACAGGTGTGCAGCTTCGTGGACAGAGTGATAACATCAGAGGCGGCGCTCAATGTATAGAGAGGAGGGGGGGGGGGAGGAACGGAGCAAGACCTGTTTTACTTTTTCAGTAACTACTTCCAGGACTAGACTAGGACATAGGACTAAGGACAATACTTTGTCTGTAGCCTACGATTACATTTTATTTCCATTGAACAGTTACATGTCCAAAGAGTTTCTCTACTTTAGGAAAACTGAATACTCATTTCTAGTTGTAATCTAAATACGCTCAAAGAACACAGGAGCAAGAACATATTCATTCTAGGGTGAAATTCAGTAATTGACTCGTGATCAACTCCATGGCGACCCGAAGAAGATGCGTAGAAATTTGCTGCGGAGACCTGCAGAAGAAACCTGCAGTGAGGACCTGGAGAAGAAACCTGCAGTGAGGACCTGGAGAAGAAGCCTGCAGTGAGGACCTGGAGAAGAAGCCTGCAGTGAGGACCTGGAGAAGAAACCTGCAGTGAGAAACTGGAGAAGAAACCTGCAGTGAGGAACTGGAGAAGAAACCTGCAGTGAGGACCTGGAGAAGAAACCTGCAGTGAGAACCTGGAGAAGAAACCTGCAGTGAGAACCTGGAGAAGAAACCTGCAGTGAGGACCTGAAGAAGAAATCTGCAGTGAGGACCTGCAGAAGAAACCTGCTCAAACTGAGGACGAGCAGGCAAATGCTAACTCTTCTCAGCCAAAACAGAGAGGAATGGAGAAAGACGTTCAACAGATCTTGTGTGGTGTCCCAACAGTTCAACAGACTGAGGGATAGGTGAAGGTGAAATGCTTACTTGGGTGTAAAAGTCGCACAACTTCGGAACTAGCTTGTCGCCCATTTAGACAAACGAACAATAAAAATAAGTCACAATTCAAATAACCAGGTCCGGTTTTAAGTTAGTAGAGCCCGCACCCTCATTTGTAGACTTAAATGACAATGCCCTAAATTCGAGGGTAAAGACAAATAAGTGTGCGTGTTATTTATGTATCTATTTTTCTCCATTTAGAAAAACAATATTTGGTTTGCATATTTTAAAGTTTTATTATTTCTTAACTCTTGTCAGAGACCCAATACACCATGGTCCGTTGACTTATTATAATGTCCATCAAACTTAAGTAGCCAGGTCATAGAGTGGAGTCAGAGAAAGGGAGACATTTCTTTTTTTTTTTTTTTTTTAAATTGCTCGCATTTCTGTCTTGGAGTTTGTAACATGAATTATTGATAATTGTAGCCAAAGCAGACAATCAGTGGGCCCTGGGACCCCCCTCGCGGCTCAATGACAGACAAATTACAGGAGCCCTCCTCCTTTACGCACCCCCATCGGTCCTTCTCATCAAGGACATAAACATCGCCCGTGTGATGAGGGGGAGGAGTGGGAAACAGTTGATGACAGTGACAACTACAAACCTCGGGGAGGGAATGGGAAGTGTAATGGGGGTTAGGGAGGGGGGTGACAATGGCAATAATTAGCGAGGTGATCAGTTTAAGGACAGGACTTCGTACCGTTAGAATGATCATTGTGCACATATAGAGCGTATCTCTCTCTCTATCTATCTATCTCTCTATCTATCTATCTCTCTATCTATCTATCTCTCTATCTATCTATGTTATTTAATATTTTACAACATATGTGTTGTTTTTTTACGCAAAAAAGAAAGAAATGTAATCTAGCTGATTGTCAGCATTATCATCAAGAGAAGAAAACTGCGCAATTTTTTAAATCTCTTCTATTTAAAAAAAAAATACAAAATCAAAATTCAGCAGATGACGTCATCAACGCTGAACCGGAAGTGTCGCGTCTGTGCTGACCTAAGGGAGACTATACGATGTCTATTGCGAGTAACGTACCTTTATGTTTGTCCCGGAAGTGCGACAAGTATGAGCTGTCGTCAGGGTAGAAATATCGCATCGCGGCGTCATAGGAATACGGCATCACTGAAAGATCATTGGATAAGACAGAAATCGTGAGTTTGTAAATAACATTTTTTTTTTGCTTGTTCAAATGACTAAACTAATATTAGGTATATCTTTGTAAATTAAACTACTAATGTACTAATTGGTATCACTACGGGCCACGGTAGAAAATGTACCAAAAAATCACGTGATTTTTGTTTTAAAGTTTCAGACGTTCACAAATGAAGACTGTTGCATTCATGTCCAGCTGGAAGTCAGGGGATGCTAACGCGTAGGGTTTCAACTGGGGACCTGACAACAGTCCAAAGCAAAGCCCCATGTCCAGGCAGCCATACTTTATTCAATTCAAAATGCAAGAAGCTATGCAAGGTGTTTTTTTTTAACTAGAAGCCACCAGATTCAAAACAATCCACTAGATTCTAAGCCCATCCACTAGATTTAAACCAATCCACCAGATACTAAAACATTCCCAAAATTTTCAAAGGAATTTCTCCACAGTTCCTATAACAAGCCAACTCACCTTCTTGTGGACTTGGTTGCCCGGAAAGATCTTGTCTTGGAAACACGGAACATGTCCTGGTTTCTGAAAGCGATCGAGAGACACTCATAAGTTTACCTTCAATACGTAAGGTTCAAAGTTCAAAGGGTATTCTATGTAACCAGTGTCAGTGAACATCGATTTACGAGGGTCGATTAAGACTCGTGTTATATAGTAATAATATAGTACCAAGAAGAGTCATGTATCAGTTACAGTAGGAGGCCCATAGTAACTAACTTTTTACCATCCCAGCCTAGAGTTAAGTTTAAACTCGACAGTCGACACCTTTAGTTAAACAGCCATGTGATCAATGTCTCGTCCATTTCCAGAACAATAATTTCTCATCAAAAAGTTTTAATATTTAGAGAAAGGTTTGATAGAGGATATTATTGTGTATACAAAAATATGAATATGACTCAAGATGTAAAATATAAAAAAAATACTTTAAATAAAAACAACAAAAACAAAACCAAGCTTAGATTTTTTAAATTGCATCAATTATTTTGAATTAATCATGTAATTATTAGATAATTTTGAATAGATCTAGAGTCTAGACTAACACTGATACATATGAGCGACTGGAAATATTTATATTAATTGTTTTAGTTCAGCGTCACTTTCATGCTTAGAACATGCTCTGTGCGCTACGGTCCAGTGACTTTTGAGGACCAATGGGTAGGAGGGGGGTATCTGGGAGAAGGTTTCCGTGCTGCCTTTTTAAAAGCTATTTTTTAAAAAAGTTGCTCGGGTCTGAATTCAAACTCGAGGTCTCGAGCCGTCACGATGTAAACCATGTGCCAACATTTGAGCTACTCAATATGAAATAAACAATAGATAAGTATAAAACCTTCTATTTCTATAAGTACTTATTTCATATTTTTAGCAAACTACCTAATTCTCTACACAAGGGTTATCTACCCTTGGCTTAAGACATTTCTATATGAAACATAATTAATTAATTAGTTCAATGTTGTTGTTGTTGTTTTATTAACTCGTGTACTGTCATCGACAATGAATAATTGTGCAAAGTTTCCAACTGTATGCTATAGTGGGAAATAGGAGAAAAAAACGTATACAAGATTCCACCAGGACAGACAGACAGACAGGCGATCTGCTTGGTACATGCAAAGAAATTAGTCATAAGATTTTAAAAAGTCTAAGCCGACTGTAGTCACTTATGTAAAGGGGGAGGGGAGAGAGAGAGAGAGAGAGAGAGTTGACTATTCAAACCTACATTTTTTATTATTTATAGTGACAAACAGAGTTAGACATTCAGTCATAGGTCAAACCTATATTATTCACATATACACATTAACTATATTTTATTAAGTATTTTAAAAATCTAAGTTATTCTCCTTGTATTCAATGCTCTATTGCTGTATCATTTAAAAAATCCTTGGCATTGTTTTTATTGGTCCATCTTTAGATAGTAACACTACAGACAATCTCTATCAGTCATCCAGCTCTTCAGTCTGACCCCCTCCTCCTTATTCAGTCACCATGCCTCCTGCTGGTTCATCTTCTCCAGAAGTCATCTCAGGACTTCATCCCGGGTGAGATCAACCGTACCCCCCCCCCCCCCTTTTTTTTTTTCGTCCGTTGTTTGCCGTCGGCATTACACTAATCCAGGAGCTCCGCAATGCTCACGGTGACAAGATAATTTGATTAGGTCGTCTGCTTCAGCGCCTTAGACCCTGGGAGCGTGTGCGTGTGTGAGGGAAAGTGTTGCTTTTCCCGCACTTTTTTTTTTCTTATTTGACTGACATCCATCACTGCGGGTGGTTAGCTGCCATCTAGCGGTGTCTTCTGCTATCAAATCACACTGGGGCAAACTTATACACTAGATCAAAAAGATAAAAGAATACCTAGAGATGTACTTGCATATCATTAATATTGTTCTACATCTAGGGGGGGGGGGGGACTCAACGAAAGGGTTTCAAGGCGGGAGTACGGTAATTGTCTACAACGAATCATGACATGATAATCAGAAACAGTAGTGCATAGTAGTCTGCCTTTGCTAAATATGGCGGAAAAAATATATAAATAGCTAGCTTTTTGGTGTATCCGGTGTACATAATAAAGGAAGTGTTATTTTTTTTTATAGCTATAAGATATTTTTTTGCAGCATCTAGTTTATTGGCTCTTCCGTTTCATGCTCAAGTTTTTTTGTTTTTTTTAATTTGGTTGGCAACATTGAAGTTTAATTTTTCGTTTTCATTTTTCGTTTTCATTTTTCGTCCATGACATTGTTTACTTTAACGTGGAAATCTCCAGTCGCACACTCTAAAGTAGGTTCCCCCCCCCCCCCCCTTTCAGATATTGTGGTTTACAAAGCTGATGGTGTAAAGGTTAATCTGTTTCTGTGGACAACGGTTAACGAGGGTGTCATGTGGCCAGCACAACGATCAACCGCCTTTACTTTTTCCCAACTAATGCCAGGTACCTATTAAAGCCTGGTGGACTCAGAGGCTGCCAAAGATCCCGAAATTAAAAAAAAAAAACAGTCTTCACCAGGATTCGAACCCGGGACCAGGCCAAGCGCTTTACCGCTCAGCCATCGCGCCTCCAGTAGCATACTCTGCCTTCTCAGTTTGGGCGGAAATCACTGGGTGTGCTTCAGACCTCTAAAGAAAAGTGTACATGGTAACGTCCGCCTTCTGTACTTTTTGTTGGCGGTATGCAGGGCGGACTCGTTACACCATCTATGGTGGAGGGGAGCGTGGCCCCAATTTGAACACCCCCCAATTTGAGGGGAGGCAAATGAGTATCCGAAATTTGTTTTTACATTAAATATAACGCCATTATCTCATGTCATTATGTCGAATGTCAAAATGCAGGGCCCCTTAAGAGGTTAAGCCCCCCCCCCCCGGGGCCGAAAATCCCTAGCTACGCCACTGGGTGTAACTGCTCAAGGAAAATGTCCAGAAAGTTTGGACTCTGGATAGAGTTGCAAACCCTCTCAGAAACCGCCGCTAAGATTCATATATTTCATTCACCTATGAAAAACCTTTACAAGTTCACGTACTCAGAGCAAGTGTAATGTATTGTTGTAACTAACACTTCAGGGGGAGGGCAGAGGCAGACGGTGGCTAGCTATAACTTTGTACACTCGATTAGTTATCTTATAATAATTTCGTTTAATTAGGAATGTAACTTATCCATCTAATTATCTTGAGTCTCCCCCCCCCCCCTTTTTTTTTTCCATTATCGGACATGCCATAAGTGAATCACTCCTAAGACTTTATTAAATAAGCCTCATGTGCGTATCGATAGTAACAGAACAAACCCAAACCCTAACTTCAAAAACAAAAAGTTCTCAGCCAACAAAAGGATCTTGAAGCCTTAGCATCTGGTGGAGGACGTGGACCGCGAGATTGTGTGGTCAATACAAGTTTGTGACAGAGAGTTAACTGGCTGGGTATAGGAAGAGAGCAGACCAATTGATAGCCATCTCCTATTGGAGACTGGAAGATGAGAGAGGGCGTGTCTATCTATTGATTTCTTCCGCTCCCCCATTCCCCCCCCCCCCCCCCACAGTCTGGCCACCCCTCCTCCCAGGAATGTGCCAGGCCAGTCTGAATAAAGTAAGCTCGTTTGTTTTTCAACTATTTTGCTGACCTACATTTCAAGCAGATACAAATATATATATTCTAGATGAGATTGGGACAAAGTGGGAAATATGTAACTCACACAAAAAAAAATCTTAAATTATGTGATTATATATACACCGTTAAATAGAGATTTACAGAAGTAAAGATGTTTACAGTAACTTTATAAATGTATTGTGGTTATATAATATAGATCTATATCTATTATAGAGATTCCTTTCCAAGAGCATGCCTGGGTCTTGTACGAATAGGTCTTGGTTCTCCCATAATGCTTGATTTAATATTTGATACATATATATATATATATATATATATATATAAATTAACAAGACAATAACGGGATTTTTCTAAAAAAAAAAAAAAAAACTTGCACTCATAGGTGGAGTTTAAGTGGGTCATTGCGTTACAAACTCACATCTAAGTCGCATTAACCGTTGCGGATAATTGAGATCCAATACAGAGATTGCATAAGACGGAAACTTTCTTTTAAATCTTCATTTAAAAAAATCATATAGGCCTACACCTGAGTTCGAAGCACATTTTAACGCAGTGGTCGTATTGTCGTAAAAATGTTTTAGCCAAATGCGTCAATGTTTTTCTTGTCTAGGTTTGTCCTGTTCAATCAAACAAAAGTAACATAAAAAAAAAAGTTCACAAAAAAAAAAAAAAAGACAAAACCTCCCACGTACAGCTGGCCAAGTTTTTCGAGAGTAATTCTTTTACTCTTAATAACTAATAAATGATAGACATTCAAAATAATGATACTTGTTCTACACCCCCCCCCCCCCTGCTCTTCGAAAAAAAAAAAAAAAAAACCTTGTTAAGCAAATGTATAAATCTATTTAGAGTATTTACATTACTAATGCTAGGCCTATAGATCTAAACTTTCTAGACGTAGCAAGCAATGCTTCTGAACCTCCAGTTTTGTTTTTTTAACGCTTTAATGAAGACATGCTGGAATACCCGCTAGCGCATGTACGTTCAAGATTTAAAGATAGCCTAGACCTCCAAACCAAATTTAATTATTACCCTTCAAAAAATTATAAAGGTCAAACAAAAGTTTTCCCTGTGTGGCCAATTTGCTTATAATTCTGTTCTCAAAGATATACATAAACTGTACCATTTCTAGGAAAATCGTTCGAGCCGTCTTCGATTACCGGTTTTTGGTTTCTCTTCCCACGAAGAATTTGCAAGCTGAATAGAAGAACTGTAACCATCAACAAACTGGATATGTGAATTTTTCCCGAGCTCGGTCTCGATTTTTTTTTTATTAATGTGATTCGCAGTTATCTGCACTTTGTTTACATTTGATTTTTGCAATGCCTCTATTCCAATCAGAACTTCATGGAACTTGGAGGGTGGTACCTCGACACGATTCTCAAAAACGGTTCTAACGAAAATTTTCCTAGAAATTTAACAGTTGATGTATATTGTTGAGAAAAGAGATATTAGCTCGTTGGCCACACGTACTAATTTTTCAAAGTAAAAAAAATACTAATTTAAATTTGACTATTAAAAAAGTCGTAGTCAGCCGAAGTGTACCGATAACTGAATTGTTTATTACATTTAAACTTGCTTTCAGTTTATTGATAGTTAATTGAAACTTTGATTATATTTTACGCAAATCTAATATAGATTACACCTAGGTTATAGATCTGCAAGTAGATTTATATACCTATTAGATCTACATCAATATCTAATAGTAGATTTAGACAGGGTCGACCTTCGGCATAGACAAACTAGCAGCTGCATAGGTCCTTCAACTGGTAGGGGCCTCAAAGAAATTTTTGTAGAGAAAAAATTGCGAATCATGGATCGAATCTCAAAACCTATGCGGCCGCAGTGGACCCCGCACTTTCATAGGCCCCGCGATAATTCTAGGTGTAAATTATTAAATACCACTATTATATATATATATATATATATATATATATATATATAACAGGGTTCCCATGGCCTCCTGATTTTCCAGAGCCTCATGGAAATCTTCTGTAATTGCAAATTATACGAAAAAGTCATGGAAATCTGAAGTTATACAAATAACCTTAAAAATATACAAACTTGTCACTTGGAGGTTGCCATTCAATATGGTAAACGTCAATCCTACGCAAGATAAAAAAAAACGGAATTGTCAGATTTCATTTAATACAAATTTAATACAAAGACGAATTTATTTTTTAATACAAAATCTTAATTTTCAATTATTATCCTTATCCCTACCCAGAATGGGCCCCGCGCAATTCATTTCGCATAGGGCGGCCCTGCTCAAAACATAGCAGAACTCTGTGGCTCTATGTTTACTAGCAAAGCTCTAAGTCTCTATAACTCAAGGGCTATTCGCGAATGTTTAGATCTACTAGTTAGACTACATTTGTTAGAAGACCATTTGTTTCTTTCTTTTATTGAAATGTCGAAACGTGATTTTTAGTCTAGTGATCATGAGTCGTCTACGAAGCACATTAGTGCTATCGGCGCTAAATGAATTTGACTTAGGTGTTTAGATATGTAGATACAGAAAGGACTTTAATTCATTGCGAATTTTATTTTTCGGTCTTAATTTTTTTTCTATTTTATTTGGGCCACTCTATTCATTTTGCCAAGGGCCTCATAGCACCTAATGCCGGCCTAGATCTTACATGTTCTAAATCAGCACTCAAGGTAGATCTAGATCTAGTTCTAGATGCCTAAATAATAATATTACCAATATATAATTATACAATGGCACAAGTGCGTGCCTTTGGCTGAAATGGCAACGTCAATGGTACATGGAAATGACGGTGCCCAAGTATGAATGCAATACACGCTATCGGGTTCAAATCCTGGTGAAGACTGGGATCTTAAATTTTGGGATCTTTGGGCTCCTCTGAGTCCACCCAGCTCTAAGGGATACCTGACATTATCTGTGGAAAAGTTAAGACAATGGGTCGTTGTGCTGGCCACATGACATCCTCGTTAACCGTGGGCCACAGAAACAGATGACCTTTACATCATTTGCCCTATAAATGGTAAGGTCTAAAAGGGAAACTTTACTTTACTTCTACTATACTCTGCAGTGGTTAAAACAAAAAGCACGAAAAAAATCTCTTGTACCTTTTAAAATACATTGATTAACAACTCTCCTATATCCTGTACATCGGATACACCAAAAACAACACTTTTTTTTTAGGTTTCCAACCTAGATGAAACTCTCCAAACGCACGAGAGCACACGAAATCACACCATTGTCTTTTCTTCTCGTAAACTTTTTGTATTTGGCAATTCAATTTTACAAATAATTAGAAAGTCCATTGTTCTTAACAGTTTGAAATAGGTATTGAAAAAAAATAATAAAAAAATTGTTCAAAAAGACAATATACCTCCTTTCTATAACATGTAGAGCGATTATTTTTCTCATAATAACCAAATAAATGTTCGATTTTTTTAAAAAAAATTTTGTTATCCCGCCCCATTTGAAAAATGATAACGGTCAAGCTAGGGTTTTCCCCGTGTGGCCAACAAGCTGGTCATTCAACTGTCGATTTCTAGAAAAATGGTTAGGGCCTTTTTTTGAGATCCGTGTCCGAGTTCCGCCTAGAAAAGTTCCATGAAGGTACAAGTTGAATAGAGGAATTGTAAAAACAAACAAAGACGCGCTAATGTTTTAAAAACTTAAACTCATCACACGAGTTATATCTCACCTACATTATTCTTGTAGGGGCTACACTTTTTATCGAGGCAAATATTTTAGAATTGTGACAATTGTGAAAACTAATTTTCAACAAGTGAAGCATTTACTAAATACTAATAAACGTACTGTTAGACGCCACCATTACTATTCAATTAACTAGTGAAATCGGCCCTTGTGGAATGTCACCAGAGATTGCCAGAGAATGCTGACAATATCCTTCAAAACTGCATTCTTTATCAAGAGACCCGAACAAGACACTGGCCCTAAAACACCCCTATTGAAAGAAAACTATATGTAGATCTAGGAACCATTACGCAGTTCATCTCGTATATTGGTCTAGTCATCAGAACACTCCAAACATAAAAATGGGAACGAGGAAGAGAGGAAGAAGATATTTCTTGTTTTGTTGTTTTTCGGTTTTCAATTTAATGTGTTCAAAAATTATTTTTTTTCTGGATTATGATTATAAATTCCCTTTCCTTGTAGCTCATCTCTCGTTTGATTCTCCCGACTGTGTTGTATTTGATTCTTCTCTTCCCATTGGTCCTGGCTTCATTTTGCCAGGCTCACAATTCCATTTAAAACCGTCACTTTTTTTTTACCCTCTAAAAAATCAAAACCAAATGACTAGCCCATCAAATCGACTGTCATTTAAAAAAAAAAAAGGTCCAACTCACGAGTGAGTTTAGTGGAGGACTTCAGCAAGGCATGGCGTGAGTACATTGTGGACAGTTCTAGTGAAGCCTGAGACGTGAGGGGTCAACTGGAGGACTGATGATCAAATCCGCTAGGTTTAGTCCTGACAGACTGGGTTGGGGACACACACGTTGGGAATTTCTAAAAGGCTTTCATCTTTATGAGCGTATCTTAGCTTATTTTTTGATTACTCGTATATATGTAATATTTCACTTTATTATTGAGTCCTTCATCACAAGTAAAGTACACTTTCCCTTTCAGACCTTGCGAGTTATGGGGCAGATGATGTTAAGGTCATCTGTTTCTTTGGCCAACTGTTAACGGGTGTCATGTGGCTAGCACAACTACCAACCGCCTTTACTTTCCCCAACTAAAGTCAGGTACCCATTAGGGTTGGGTGGACTCAGGAGCGCTCTAAAAATCCAAAAATTCAAAATCCCAGTGTTATCCGAGATTTGAACACGGGACCCCAGGTTCGGAAACCAAGCGCTTACTCACTCAGCCACCGCTCCCCCTTCATCACAAGACCCAGTGAATGTTCACACTGTGCTCAGCAACTTGTTGTTAAAACAATGGCAATTGACGTTGGGTATTTGGTAGTACTGCTAGCCTGCTTTGGCTACCCGATCATTGGGTCACTAACTCAAATGCAATGAAGTTTGAGACTTTTCCTTGTGATTTGACTCACATTATAGGCAGAATTCTCAGGCGTCTCAATGTAAAAATGCTAACTATAGGGATTTTTCTAAAGAGGTTAATCACAGTAATCAGCTCATTGTTTGCTTACTTTTTTTAAAGCAGAAAATACATTAAGAGAATAAAAAAAGAAGCAAAAGCTATATAAGAAACGTGGGGGCGATGTAATGTAATGATGTAATGGCTGCCTGGTCGTGCGGTTTGCGCGCTGGACTATCGTTCAGACTTATCGATGGTCCTGGGTTCAAACCCTGCCCGCTCCCATCCCCCGTCGTCCTGTGGGAGGCTTGGACTAGGAAGTAAGTTATCTTCAACACTGAAGGAAAATCCGAAACATGGAAAATATTTGACAAACCATTAGAAAAACTTAAGACAATGAAAATACGAGCGATTGGAAGCGATTTGGAAATAATGAAAATAGACGTGGAAAGAATGCGATGTTGAAAGATCACTACTGTTATTATTATTAGTAGTAAAAATTACTTAGTACTACAAGTGAAAGAGTCAAGACATTTGATTCCGCAGAGCTGAATTGTGAACACAAAAATCATTATACGATTTATTAAATACTTCGCTTTCGTATTCTGTACACCGAATGCACCAAAACTACTTTCTATTTATAGGGGGGATTTATGTAAATTCTCAAAATACTTCGTAAACTATTTAATGTGCGAATTAAATAGAAAAAGGCGAATAGCGGACTGACCAAGATTAAATAAGATGGGGCATGTTGGCCTTGACCTTGTCAACTCCCTCCCTCTCATAGACATACCCACACACACACACAATTTAACCAAAGACAGCACTAACAATGCTAATAGTACAACTTACCGCAGTAAAAATTAGCCTCGTTGGTGTGGTCACGTGGTTCCTGCTTTACGCTAACGTCTGCCATTGGTCCATGCGGGTAGCCATGGTGATGCCTTGCCGCCGTGACAGTCAGGCTGAAGTTCCGGTCCTGCAGTTCCTGGTGCTTCAACAACGGGGGCATGATGTTGTAGCTGTGATGTAGGTGGTTTGTGGGCTGTGTGTGGGCGTGAGGGGGCACTTGGATCTCGTGGTGGGGAAAGTGGGGAGTGGGGCTCAGGTATCCATGACTGGGCTGTGAATGAGGTCTGGAAAATCTGGCGGGAAAAAAAAACCAATATCAATAATAATGATACACGCCAGCACAAAGTATAAGACAATTAATTGTTAAATAGATGTTGCTGTGTGTAAAGCCTTTTTATTACGCAGGAACAAATGTCGTCGCAAGAGAAAGACTAATTATGGGATATGTATTTGTTTCTTCACCAAAGAGAAGGTAACTATTGAACACCTATTGATTTCCTCTAAATGATACTTGTCCTATCAAGAACATCTTTGGATATCAAATATTGTGCTCTTTAAACAAAAAATAGCCGTGTTCCTTGAAATTGCATGAAGTGCGCTTTGCAGCAATAAATATGGGAGGTCGCTGTTTATGGGAAAAAAACGCAACAGGAAACAACCGTTTCCATGACAACATTGAGCCACAGGTAGCTCATTCCTGTGAATTAGAACTACACCAGAACATAATTATTGAACCAAATCAGTTTTTAAAAACGCTTTGATTCAGACTACATTGTATTTTGATTTATTTCAGAAATAATTTTTTTAAAAGTCATGGACCAAACAACTAATATCAGACATTAACATGGTTACGCTGACCTAGTCTTCTTTCATCACCTTTTGTTTTTTAAATTTTATTTCATTTTTTTTTTTCTACTGTCAATGTGACTTCAATCAGTTTACGTAGTGAGTACAAAACGGAAATTTCCACAAACAAAAATAGAACATTCTAGAACAGGGGTGGGCGAATTACGACCCGCGTGCCACATGCGGCCCGCCGGAGTGTTTTATGCGGCCCGCCGACACATACAGAAATCAGGTGTGCCCACAGTATATACAAATAAAAATGCATTTATATTAAAAATATATCTATATAAATTATTGAAACTGTCTCATTATAAAAAGTTTCAAATAAACGAAGATTATGCTTATTGGCTATACATCAATATACTCAATTCAAGAGACTATCTCCAGCTCATATAGAACTAGAAGGAAATGAGAAGGCTGACACACTCGCCAAGAGTGGGAGAACTAACTCACTAATAAACTCTGCACTCTATCCAGAAGAATTGAAGAAATTAATCGTAAATAAAATAAATGAGAAATGGACGAGCTCTCATCCAAATCACAAGAAACATGACGCTTACTATAAGCTTTCCGGACACAACAGAATGCGACAACACATGTACCGGAAGCTCAAAATTGGAACCAGTGAAATCTGCCCATGTGGAGAATCACCAGAGAATGCTGACCACGTCCTCCAAAACTGCTCTCTATACCAAGAGGCCCGTATAAGACATTGGCCCCAAATCACCCCAATAGAAAGGAAACTATATGGAGAGTTCCCTGATTTTGGAAACCACTGCGCAGTTCATCTAATGTATTGGTCTAGTCATCTGAACACTTCAACATAACAATGAGAAAGAAGAAGAAGAAGAAAGAGACTATCTCTGATCAGTATTTATTCAATGCTATAAAGAACTGTGTTGAGTGTTGGGTAGGCTTGGAACAAGATGGCAAGTGCAACAACTGATTTAATTCGATCTTTGACTAAGAAATTTTTTTTTAATATCCCAATCATAAACTATAAACAGGAACGTTTGCACAAAGCTGCATAAAATTACAATGTATTATTTCCAGAACTATACAGTAGTAGAACTTTTAAGAGCTAGGGCTGTTAACTACAGGTAGCTCGATTATATATATATATATATATATATATATATATGGCTCCTTCTGTCTCGTAAGACAATGGATGCGCCCAGATGAGTCACTGGCTTTGGTTACATCTTGAGACGGGGCAGAATCTGGAGTGGCTAATCAAGCCAATTCTGGATCGGCAGAGTTTGCCACAGTTTGAGCATTAGCTCGATTAAGTAACACAACAACCCAATGAATTCGCTAGCTTAGCATGAACTTTGTGACTTTGTTACCAATATTTCTAATGAAAAGTGTAAGACAGATTTGGTGATTTTGTTATAAGTGCTATTGCAATATGAAATGTAAATGCTTGTTAAATCTTTTCAAACAAGGCTTTCCCATTTCTACAAGCAAGCAAAAGAAAACAGGTTTTGTCATTTTCCTTTGCTGAAAGGTGAAACTATTTTTAGTGAAATGATGAAAAGTACAACACTTATTTAGATTCCTTAATTTTATAAACTGCCGCAGTTTATAAAAGCAAATTTTAAGACGTCAACAATGATTTTGCAATACCATCAGCTCACTAGAAGCTGATTCAGCTCCAGAGGACATAACATAGAAGTTCCAGTCAGTACTTCCACGTGAGTCTTATGGATGCATGAAGCTGTATTTCCACACTTAAAAAAAGCTTTGCTGCTGTTCCCACTATTTGTGTACACATACATCTGTTCTTCTTCTTCTTCCTCCTCATTTTACATGTTGGAGAATTCAGAACAGTAATCCTATATCTGAGATGACAGTTCTTCGATATAACTCTGTTTTATAGGATGGTTTTGAGTCTTGTTCGGGTCTCTTGATTTAGTATGCACCATTGGTCAGCATTCTCCAATGATGCTCCACAAGGGCAGTTTTCGCTCGCCCCGACTGTCAACTTCCGGAACATATATTGTCTCATTCAGTGAACAAGCGTTTTTTTTTTTGTTTTTTTTTTTGTGGAAACTAAAAAGTATAATTACTGACTGTAATTTGACAGCAGTCACATGGGTAACAACTAGTAAGCTAGTCCCACAGTTCCGGAACATTATGCACGAGTGTGTAAAGTAAAATACTGCACATTAAGTACAACTCTATATTTTTGAGAATAATATAATATTAAAAGACAAGTCATTTTTTTTTGAAATAGTAAAATTGGTTTCAAAAGTTGCAAGCTGTTGTTGTCACTGCTCAACGTGGAGTGTGGGGAAAAAAAAGAAACGTGAATGAAATACAGTGTAAATATGAATTAAAGGACATTCTACACAGCATACATATATCTGCGGCCCGCCATTCCCAATTTTTTTTTTGTAATGCGGCCCTCGATACAAAAAAGGTTGCCCACCCCTGCTCTAGAATATATAAATCTGTTTTCGTAGTTTCCGGCAGCAAAGAGTTAATTAAGTGTGTGAAGGTTGAACAAAAAGAGGTTTAGAGTTTGATTGGCTGTCTAGTCGTGCGGTATGCGCGCTGGACTGTTGTACGATCGTCTCAATGGTCCCGGGTTCATACCCTGCCCGCTGCCTTCCCCGTCGTGCTGGAGGTTTGATCTCAACTCTGAAGGAATATCCGACAAATGTAAAACATTTTAAAAACAAACATGATTATTTGAGGATCTAGTTACTGATGAATATTTGTTTTTTCAGTGAATATACTTTTAGTACACTGAATGGGCTATTGTGCCTACATTAGACATTGTGTTCAAATTAACTAAAGCTTTCAGTTATTATTTCAGGAACGAGTTATAGCGGATTCTTTTATCTAAGCCGCATCGCGTCCACGCAGGAACAAATAAGACGCTCGGTGCTCGCTTTGAAGCAACAGAGAACAGTGCCATACAAGACGGAGGTGGGGGGTGGAGAGAGGAAGAGAGATGGTTAAATCTGACTTCACATCCACTCTACATTCAATGTACCGATGGTTAAATAAAAGTTATGCTTTTGGTACTTTTGAATTATACATGACTGGAATAAATTTATTTGTTAAATTCATAATGTCTTTGGGTCTATCGTGAAAAAAAATAATAACATTTAACTAAACAATATGCTATTTCAGATATTGATATTGTAGGCCACATAAACTCATGAAAATAGAAAGCTATATATTTTAAACTGGACAGAGGCAACAAAACGTGTCAAGGTGGGCAAAAACTACTTGTTCTGGATTGTCTTTTCTTGGTAGTTTATTTTTAGCTCCTTTGGACATTTTTTGATATGTGTAGTTCTCTTCTCACATAAGAGTTACGGATTTCTCTATAAATGTGCAGCAAAACAACTTATAGCTTTTGGCGACCTTGACACGTTATAACTGTATATAGTGATACCTTAATACTAAATATCTCAGTTTATGTATCATATCTCAGACATCGTGATGAATTATCTAAATCTAGAGCTAGGATTCAATCTTCAATCTAGACATAGGACTCAAATCTTAAATCTAGACCTAGGACTCACTCTTCAATCTACACCTAGGACTCAATCCTAGTATCTCAATCTAGACCTGGACTCAATCCTAGTATCTCAATCTAGACCTACCTGACATCCTGATGAAACAAACATTCTAAGTTCCCGCTTGTATGCTGCTGTTGGTTCGGATGTGTCTGATGTTGGCTGTGGTGAAGCTGGTGCTGATGGACATGTTGTTGTTCTCTCTGCTGCTGGTGCTGCGACTGTTGCTGACCTTGCTGTTGTAAAGGCATCTGTTGTGGCTGATGCTGAGCGTCGTGAGTGTTGTGGAGATTAGGCTGGAGGGGCGGCTGGTGCAAGTGGAATCCCATAGTGTCTTTGAACGTGGCAGCGCTGGAAGACATGGGCGCCATTCTGTTCGACGATATAGGCGTCAGCGCACCAGCGGGCATGAGGTCCTTTTCCGATGAAGCAGAGGAGGCAACGGAAGAAGACGGGGAAGGTGAGTCGCTGTGATCGAAACAAGCCTGGGCGAACGGCGCCCCATCGTGGTAGCCGTATTTACCGTGTAATATTGTGTTGTTATTGTTACTAATACCGTTGGCGTTGTTTAGGTGCAGGGCGTTCCCCATGGCCCCATGACCTAGTTTTACCCCGACTTGATTTGAAGAGTTGGTGCTTTTAGCAAAGGAGGAGCATAGAGGTTGAAGGTCAGAGTTCACGTTCGCCTCAATTTTTTCCGATGACGTCATCTTTGCACTCTCAGCTGCAAACAAACAAAACAAAACAATTGTTACAGGGATTTCATTGAGATTTACAATTAAATGTTTCTAGTACCCCGTCAGTCCAACAGAATAAAGGATAGGTAAAGGTAGTGAATGTAAGAACGATAGATCATCATTAGCAACATAGAACTCAATGTAAGCGAGGGTTTTAGCGTCTCAAATCGAGACCAATCGGTTTAGAAGGCCTCAACACTGACCTGCGAAAACAACATATGGTTGACGTTACGACTTGTGACGTAGCAAAACGAGCTGGTTTACACTGCCAACAGATTGCGACGTCGCAAATCAGTGTTCAGTTATACTCTGTGGCGTAGCTAGGAATTTGTCATCATTTGGGAGGCTTGACCTCTTTGGGGCCGCTGCATTTTGCGTAATATTTAATATTTACTGTAAAAAAAAACCCACTCATTTGGGGGCTCCCCTTAAGTAGGGACCCGAGGGATTTTCAAATTCTCCCCCCCCCCCCACCCTAGCTACGCCTCTGATTGTTCTATAACAATTGGTATCGTTCATAGCGTCTCTTCCATAAGCCCTGGCTACAAATGTTGTGGGTGTTCTTACAACGAGTATGTTTACATTCAAGAGAAGTGTCTTCACACCAGACCATTCGTTATAGAGGGCCTCAACACTGACCTGCAACGTCTCCAATTAAAGGCGGTTAAGACCAATAGCTTTTTGCCACGCCGTGCAGACTATTGTTCTAAACCGCCCACAGGTTGTGACGTTTAACTTTCCAGATCCTTAGGGCGCCTCTGAGTCTAACCCGGCTCTATAGGGTATTAGTTGGGGAAAAGTAAAGGCGGCGGTCGTTGTGTTGCTCACATGACACCCTCGTTAATCGTGGGGCATAAAAACAAATAAGCTTTGCATCATCTGACCCATACTTATTGGAACACACATTATAAGCACAGATTCATAAAAGTAGACAATATGTAGTAGGAAGTTTTTTTGCTTAATCATTTATGTCCTCCTGTGTATTATCTGCCTCTTGTATAGATATACCCTTACTAAAAAAATAAATTAAACAGTAAACTAAGGTGTACCTCAAGGAACAGTCTTGGGTCCACTACTATTTTTAATCTACATAAATGATTTACCAAATTGCATTACTTCAGGAACAAAAGTCAGATTATTTCCAGACGATTGCATAATATATAGAACAATAAAAACAACACAAGACACAGATATTTTACAAAGAGAATTAGATGAATTACAGAAATGGGAATCAAATTGGAGCATGTCTTTCCACCCAGAAAAATGTCAGTTGTTAAGAGTAACAAAAAAACTAAAACAAATTAATTTTACTTATCTTATTCATGGCAAACCAGTAACACAGACTAAAAACGCAAAATACCTAAGTGTTATAATAAATGAAAAACTCATGGAATCCCCCATATTGATGAAACTATAAAAAAATCCAACAAAGCATTAGGATTTATTAAAAGAAATTTCTATATATCAAATAAGAACATAAAACTAAAATGTTATTTAACCTTGGTTAGGCCAATAATAGAATATGCATCCTCCGTTTGGGACCCCTCAACTCAAGAAAACATTAAGAAACTGGAACAGACAGAAAATAGAGCAGTGAGATTCATAACAAATGAATATTCACATTTGACTAGAGTAACACCTATAGTAAATTCACTAAATTTAGAAAGCCTTAAGGACAGAAGACTCAAAAGTAAAGTAGCAATTATACATAAAACACTGAACCATAATCTTCAAATACAAAAACAAAATTTAATAAAATACTCTGAAAGACACAAAAATAAAGGCACATTCCTCGTCCCTTATGCTAGGACAAATTTGTACAAATACTCCTTCTTCCCTAGTGCTATTAGAGCATGGAATGGGTTGCCAGAGCTAGCCAGAAAAACCAGTGACTTGGCAGAATTTAAGTCATTGGTTAATATGCATGACTAAATGCATGACGCGTAGGACGTAATCATCTTCTTTTTTGAAGTAACGTCTGTAGTATATAAGATAAGATAAGAAGATAACCCACCTTTTATCCATGAAACAGGAAGTGTGGGCTTTTAATAAATATGACAAAACTAATACATTTCATGAGATTGTACACTTGTATTTATTCTAATGAACTACTGCGAAAAAGTACTACAATAAAATTATTGAGGCGGTAGGTGGTCAATGTATAGCATAAATAGTATAAAAATGTATCGTGTAGCGCTTGACTTCCTAATCAATGTCCCGGGTTCGAATCTTGGTGAAGAATGGGATTTTTAATTTCGCGATATTTTGGCGCCTCTGAGTCCAACCAGCTCTAATGGGTACCTGACATCAGTTGGAAAAAAGTAAAGGCGGTTGGTCGTTGTGCTGGCCACATGACACCCTGGTTAACCTTGGATCACAGAAACAGATGACCTTTTCATCATCTGCCCTATAGATCGCAAGGTCTGAAAGGGAAACTATTATAAAAAGATTTGTGTTTTTTAAACTAATGTCAGAAACTCTCGCGCCAAAACGGCTGCGCCAAGTGACAATCGCGTCACAAATAGCTGCGCCAAAACGTTGCGTAATGTTGTAGCTATTGTTTTCTTATGTTCTAAAAGTCTATGATAACTTTTGTACACTTTTTAGGCACCTCAAAACCGGATTTTCCAAGCTCATTCGTTTGTAGCCTACCACTAAATAACTTCGCAAATAAAGGAAATAATAAACTTTCGCATTTTGACAGCGGCGTCACTTACAGTATATCTAGAAACATAATGTCAACTAAGTAGTGGTACTAAAGCTGAGTGGACACGAAAATCAACTTCTTCAATGCTATGCAGAAAAGAATACAGTTCTAATTATAGATTAGGGCATTCATTAAAAAGGAAAAAAACACTTAAAATTATAGTTGACGACAGTGTAGTTCCATTCCTACACATAAGTCATGTACTTACATAATACTGTTTGGTTTATCGTAAAAAAAAAACCCACAATAGATTAATACTTATTTGTGTGATTCAAAAAAGTAAAAAAAAAAAAACAACAACTGGCACAGTGGTCATATAACGGTCGCTCCCCCTCCCCCGTCTCTTCACCACTACAGCTAAATGCCTGCGTCGGACAGATATCAACATTTGTTAGCCAGTTGACGCCCATGTCCTCTAGAAACCGCCGCCCCTAATTAGTCCTCGGGGGGGAGACCAGATGACGTCACGGGCCCCATGTGCGGACGGTGCCCCCCACCTCCTTACCCCAATCGGTATCCGACATGGCAGTTTTAATATGGACCCGAGGGTGATGGGAGACCTCGGAGTGACAGCCCGTACAGACGGTCAGGCGCACGAGCCCGCACAAACACACACAACCCCCTGTCCCATACACACACACACACACAGTCATCAGATCGGAGAGGAACTGTCGCGTCATGGAGAGTGCTGATACACTGAACGCTCTCAATAATGCCCATGTATTTTTAGATGTACAGATGTAGCTTGCCAGGGAAGAGGGTCAAAGGGTGTAGATCCCTTGGAACTCTGTGACTGTTAGCTCTCCAAGAAAGAGGGTCAAAGGGTGTGGATCCATTGGAACTCTGTGACTGTTAGCTTGCCAGGGAAGAGGGTCAAAGGGTGTGGATCCCTTGGAACTCTGTGACTGTTAGCTCTCCAAGGAAGAGGGTCAAAGGGTGTGGATCCCTTGGAACTCTGTGACTGTTAGCTCTCCAAGGAAGAGGTTCAAAGGGTGTGGATCCCTTGGAACTCTGTGACTGTTAGCTCTCCAAGGAAGAGGGTCAAAGGGTGTGGATCCCTTGGAACTCTGTGACTGTTAGCTCTCTAAGGAAGAGGGTCAAAGGGTGTGGATCCCTTGGAACTCTGTGACTGTATTTCAAAGACTCTCAAATTTCAAATGATATTTTAGATGGAATTCATTTAGGGCACGTTATAAACAACAACAAGGAAAGATCAACAATAATTAATTCAACCCCCAGCGCCATTCGAATTAGCAATTCTTGCCTTAGAAACGTATATTTAAAATCCATGGCCACATCACAAGGTCCTCAGGGCTCACAAAGACCTTTCTTCAGGGAACAGTACCAGGAAGAAGAGGAAGACAGAGGAAGCGATGGGAAGACAACATCAAAGAATGGACAGACCTGTCATTGAATGAAATTCTATCCAAGGCAATTGACAGAGAGGAATGGAGAAAGTTGGTTGGCAAATTTAGTGAGTTTGGGGTTAGGGGTTGTTTGCACGCTCAAAGTTGTCAAGCATGGATTTTTGGGGCTTTGCAGTCAGTTAGTTTCAGCTGCAGATCCGTCGATCAACTTAGCACGAGACGCCATTATCATTGGGAATGTTTAGAAGGCTATTTTCTACACTGCACGCCGACGTTTCGACGGACCAGATAACACAGCTTCGCGAGCCGGATTAAAACAATGATGGATGTGCGAAACATAAACTTTGAAACATACTCAACAAAGCACAAACACATTTACGCAAGACGAATGCAGCCTTTTGACGGAAGTCCTATCAAAATGTTAGGAGCATGCTGATTAATACTGACCTAATTTTATCAGAATTGAAGAGCTCTGGAAGCGGCACAATTTTGAGAGGAGTTGAATATGAGAATATGAAGACGCTCAGGTCTCAGCTCATCCGAAGAAACACAGCATTGTTGATCCAACAATATTTAAAAAATAGCAATGTCTTCGATTCCAAAGATTAAGGGTGAGGCGGTGTTTCACCTGGGCTACGCAAACCCATTTGCAACCAGCATATTTTTCCACATCTGGTACAGTTTCAGCCGTTGTCCGCTAGGGGTCTATTTATGTTATTCTTTAAGTCTTCTGCTCCTGTCCTCTACTAGTGCTAGGGTTTTTCTCTGGGCCTCAAATGTGTGTCCCGCGGACCTCGTGAGAGCTCTTCTACTGTCATTTTCATCTACTGCCAGCTGCTTTCTTCTATGCCAGTGTGGGCTAAATGGCGCCAGTTGATCTTTAGAGCGCTTCCGCGAAGCACCTCTGTTACACCATCCCCGTTTAAGCTAGTCAAAAAAAAAAAAAAAATAGATTTTGGCTATACGATCGTCCTGCATGCGGGAAGTGTATGACCCATGCAGCTGTCGAAAGGTAAGCAGAGTGTTTCTAGAAATAAACAGATAAAGATGAAAGACGACTGGAAGACCACAGAAGAGCGGTTACAAAACTACGGCTCGAGATTATTGTTTAAAGCTGGGGGACTAAACTACAAATAATGAGCTTCCAGTGGGGCACCCGAAATATAGATTGCAAACCTACGGAACCAAGATAATTGGCTACGAGAAAGTAGACCAACGTTTACAGCCGACTCTCTAATGCGTTAAATACTATGCTAAAAAGTGTACAATTAAATATTGTGTATGTTTTTTTTTATTCTGATCACCGGGTACACCTTCTGCAATTTTGTCAATATTCGCACTGAGAATGTTCTAGATTTTCAACATGGCTGACAATTGCGGCACAAATGTATTCTCATAATTGACATCAGGCTAAATAATTATGATTTTAATATGACAACACAACCTTTTTCTGGAACATACACAGCCTTTATGTCTTCCTTTTTTTTTTTTTTTATTCTAGTCTTAGGCGTAACAAAAGAGAATCTGAATGCAAGGGTTCACGAGTCCACGGACCTGACTTATTGATCCGACTCTGAATCCATTATATTAATTGGCGGTTGTATTCGCGGCTCCTTTCTCTAGTCTCGCTCCCCCTTCCCCCCCCCCCCCAACTCATCAAAAAAGGTTTCCCAGGTGAGAAGTCTGGGGAGGGAAGGTGTGAATATGTTCCTAAGGCTAGCGGGGTGAAATTTTAAACAAAAAAAGAAGAAGGGTGAGCTGACTGTGCAATGCAGAGATCTAAAGACGAGATTCCAGTGACTGAATCCGCCCGTCTCCATGGGGTGTCCTTAGTTAGACTGATTCCTCTTTTATTAACTCTAATTAAATCAATCAATTTGTCTCTTGAGTTAGCGCCTTTGTAACAAAAAATTTAAATAAAACAATCCCCAACTTTAAGCTGTCCATCGCTTTTATTCTTTTTCTCTGTACAGTTCAATGCTCTGTTGTTTTTTTTATTCTAGTGCCTGGAAGCTACATAGACTCTAGACATGTGTTCTATTCAAGGGACAAAATTTTATTTGCTCTTGGCATTTCTCTCTTGTTGGTAAGCTTTTGTACGACCCGTGAATTGTACAAATCGTATCTCCGAGAAAGTCTTTGATGTTCGGCAACTTGATCTAATCCATCGCTTTATCTTCCGTTCCATCTGTGAATAAGATTTACGTTCAGAGTCAACAAGAAGCAAGTAACTACCAGTAGCGTCATGGCTGAAATCAATACTTAAGTATATCTTGAACGAATGCATCTTTGCGCATCATAACAATTCAAATAAACAAAATATTTTCTCTTGTCTCTTTGTCATCATCTAAGTGGACATCTACACGTCATAAGACAACATCTACACGTCATAGACACTAAGACTACATCTCCACGTAATAAGACTACATCTACACGTCATAGACACTAAGACTACATCTACGCGTTATTGACACTAATACTACATCTACACGTAAAAGACAATAAGACTGCATTTACACGTCATAGACACTAAGACTACATCTACACGTCATAAGACTACATCTACACGTCATAGACAATAAGACTACATCTACACGTCATAAGACTACATCTACACGTCATAGACACTAAGACTACATCTACACGTCATAAGATTGCATCTACACTTCATAAGACTAAATCTACACGTCATAGACAAGACTACATCTACACGTCATAGACAATAACACTACATCGACACGTCAAAATTCACTTTTGATCTATCATTGAACATTATATTTTTTTTTATTTGCTCAGAAATACATTCTTGTATGTTGTTAGGTGCACAGAAATACATTGCTGTATGTTGTTAGTTGCCTCCGCGCTGTTTCTTATGCAGATAGGTCCAAACTGGAGCTAATATTCCAATAACAAAAGAACCCCAACACTACAAAGGTACTTGACGCGGGTGGAACGACGTCGGACAAGAAGCTTAATACATGATGAGTCGAAGGTCGAATTCTCAAAATATCTACTTCAGAAAGGTCGTATTCTCAAAATATCTACTTCAGGAATGTCGTATTCTCAAAATATCTACTTCAGAAATGTCGTATTCTCTAAATATCTACTTCAGAAATGTCGTATTCTCTAGATATCTACTTCAGAAATGTCGTATTCTCTAAATATCTACTTCAGAAATGTCGTATTCTCTAAATATCTACTTCAGAAATGTCGTATTCTCTAAATATCTACTTCAGAAATGTCGTATTCTCTAAATATCTACTTCAGAAATGAAAGCCGACCACCCTTTAAAGCTGCCAAAGTGCTGTATGTTTTCCTTTGCTTCACTTATACCAGTCTTGTTTGTGTGTTATCACGTGACTTTTTCTACGCAAAACGTTGCCTGTTATGAAACAAATAATGTCTCGCGCTTGTCCCACTGTAAAGATTGTTAAGAGATGTAAAACCCAAGGGACGTCCCATCTTCTAAGTTCCTATTGCAAACAGGACAGTCATCGATGAAAGCAGGCGGAAAGAAGTTGTCAGACGAATCAGAACAGTATGGAGACAGACTGTATAACTACTACTTCAAGCATGACGACTGCAAAGTGCTAAATAGTTTTTAAAAAACTTTGAGGAAGAAAAGCTGCCCTTTCAGAAGGTCAAATAGTTACGTTTAGGATCTGTGGCGACATTCTAGAAACATGCATATTCAGTGGACGTGTAAAGAAGTCAGGAGCATCTATTATCTCTAGAGGCAAAAGGCGCCCTTTTACCATCAGTAGATGAGTTGCTTATATTAGAATTTGCAGTAGTTAGTATACAAGGAGTTTAATACAAGCATCTGTTCAATTTAACAGTAGAAAAGTAAATTTGTATCTTCTAGATTTGAGAACTGCGTTCACAGATTATGCCTTTGTTAGTTGCTTAGGCAGGGGACAGCACAAACGGTGGAACAAAATGATTAACAATGACTAAGAAAAATAACCAGACGCAGCCTAATACAAGCATTAATCTGAGAACATATCAGGGAATAGCTATCAGTGGAATGGGCAGGCTATCGCTTTGACTATTGGACGCGTGAACAAGGGGGGAAAACAGAAAGAAAGAAGCAGTGATGAATGTCCATCTTTGAACTATTCTAATGGATTAC
Organism: Biomphalaria pfeifferi; assembly: GCA_030265305.1. NCBI lineage: Eukaryota > Metazoa > Mollusca > Gastropoda > Planorbidae > Biomphalaria > Biomphalaria pfeifferi. The sequence goes on from JASAOG010000141.1 coordinate 1,631,164, forward strand.
GTCGGTCCGGAGAAAGGCTACCATTTCAAACTCCCCACTCCCCAGTTATTCCCCCCTGATTACCACCTCACCAATATGTCAACGTAGCCATTTTGTTAGAGATAGGAAAGGTGTGGGGTGGGGGAGAGTCCCTGGAGAATCAATCAGCTCAGGGCCGGCGCGTGGCGGAGCTCACCTGGGCTGAAACAATAGCCTTTGTGACAGAGGGGGGTCCAGTCGGGTCTGGGCTATCTCTCGTCTAAACAGTGAGGCTAATGCAGTTGTGAGCGCTTCAGTATCTGGACCCAGTGTATTTTGCCCCAGACCCTAACCCGCCCCTTACGCTATTCGGCCCCGATGCCGAGTAGACGCATCTTCTTTAGAGGCTAAATGAACTAACGGTCTAGAGTATTCAGCGTAGGCTAGATTACTTTGGACCTTCAATCACATGAAGCTGTGTAGATTGAATGTACAAAGTAATTGAGATGAGAGGCTCAAGTTGACTTTCAGTTACACGTGACTGTCTATAGACTTTTTTGTGGTTTGCGTTTCGGACTGGAGTCACGGTGGTTCCGCGTTCGATCCTTGTCCGTTTTCGTCCCGCGTCGTTCCGTCGGGACGTCTGGGCTTGTACGTTATGAACTTCACAATTTGAAGGAACGTTTGAAACTTGTAAACGGAACACGGGACAGAAACTAGGCCCAGAAGTTGGTCATAGAGCCGGGCCTATGGTGGCGAGTCTTTGGTTTGATGAAGCTAAATTATCTCTGATTGGCGGTTATTTTTAACGTTAGTTGATTGTCCAATAATTTGTTTGTGATGCTGTGGGCTGAAATTGGGGCCAGATGTCATTCTCTAACCCCCAGTCCGAGAGAACATAAAAGGTTAAGAAAAACTTCTAAGAATGACATAAAACAACGGCTTACAAATAAAATACACGCAGCGATGTGGGAGAATGAGAGTGGGTGGGAGGGGGGAGTGTAAAGGTGCATTGATCGAATCCCAAGAACTGATCAACACCCTGCAGCCGATCATGAGCTGTCAATGCGGACACGTGACCACCTTTTATCTCCATGTGTCTCCTTGCCTCCCTAATGACACAGTCAACAATTATTTAAATGCTCCCTCCCCCCCCCCCCCCCGCAAACCTCGCTCCTCCACACCCTCCCCCAGAATCTTTGGCTCCTGCAATATCATCAGACTGCTCAATCTTTCTTTCTGGACTGCGAAGGTTTTGAATGACATGCCAGAGATAGTAGAGTGTCCCCTACTTTGTACACAGGCACTGCGATATGATTAGAGAGAAAACTATTTCTGTAAAAAAGAGAAACCCTGCCCTCCCCAGCACAGCGCTGGCACAAAACCGCATGATTATAAGTAGCGCATAAAAACAATGTAAAAAAGTTATGTTTAAAATGGAATAAAATCATTAATACAATAGCTAGCACAATGATTGACATAGTGTATGAAAAAAACAAAACAATCCAACATATATAAAACAACAACATATATAAAACAACAACATATATACATATATAAAACAACAACATATATAAAACAACAACATATATAAAACAACAACATATATAAAACAATCCAACATATATAAAACAATCCAACATATATAAAACAACAACATATATAAAACAACAACATATATAAAAAACAACATATATAAAAGACATTGTTTTTTAAATAAATTCACTTTTTTATCGGCCGCGAAAGGAGAAAAGCCGCAATTACTTTTGTGCAGTCTGCCCGTCTGTCATGTTTAGAGTTGAGAAACTAGAGAAGATATAGAAAAACGTATTTTGAAGCTTTAAAGTTCTGATGCAACAGTTTTATATTTTATCTTTTTAAAGTGAACCTTTTTTTTTAAAAGTCGTTTTCATAATAATACTCTATTTTAAGTAAAACAGAAGAGGAAATGTAAGGCGATTGTTTTTTGTTTTTTTTTATTGTTATAACTTTTACATTGACAGTTGTATTATTTACCAAAAGAAAGTTATACAGAAAATAATATATAACGTACTTAACGTAGTTGTGTTTTTCCGTTGCACAGCCTTTACACAATTTCCAAAGACAGTAGTTGTTGTTTTGCTTTTTTTTTTTTTTTTAAAGCAAGAAGACAAGGCTCTATGTGTAAACTAGTAAAGATATTTGTAAAACTTATAGGATGGCCGATTCTTTAGCTACAATAACAATTACAAAATGTACAATATTCGTCCAGATCATGACAATGTTGAGTCTGCCTCCAATCCTGTTGTGATGGAACCGAAAGGACTCTTGTCTGCCAGTGCTTACAATGGTAACTCGAAGCTTGATTACTGTAATCCAGGCAAGATCGAGCAGTGCTTCACGAAGGAACTCAGCGGCGATGTCTGGACCTGGCTCACATTTGTACATCTGCCATCAACTGTGAGAGTGGCACAAACAAATGTGAATCAGTTCCAGAACTGGCTGCAGTGGCTAGTGAACATTAGAGCCTGGAACGTTGTGAAGATGCCTTACAGACAATTCTTCCTGAGACGGCTGAGGACGACAATAGTGTGTGTGTGTGTGTGTATTAAAGTCTGACTTCATGTGGATCACCAACTCTTTCACGAGTCATCCTTAAAAAGGATCTGCTGAAGCGACGTTTTGGATCAATTAACAACAACAAGAGCTGTCACTACCGCTCTAGGTGTCAGGTGGATGATGCCAGCGACAACCATCAGGATAAAGAGACAACGATCGCGACATCGTCTAGATAGAAAAGTGGCCAACTGGAGGAGAAAGCGGCACCTGCAGAGAGCAGAGTGATGGGCTATGTGGGGAACACCCTCCAAGCTGATCGACCTCCAGCTGCACTGGCCAACCTCTATTACCCTGTGGTGAATATGTTTCTTTTCGGGACAAAAAGTGCTAAGAAGAGGACAGTGTTATAACGCTGTCATGCACACCGCCATCCAAGCTAGTGCAGTAGGTGCGCACTATTAGGGACTAGAAAGAGAAAGAATATTGGCATTGAAGAAGAGAACGAAGTCTAGAGCCGATGAAGACGCTAAGCTCAAGGCAGGCATGGTTGTTATGTGTTTGTGACGTCCCGTGAATAAACGTCTGTATACGATGAGTTGCCTTCCTGAGAATTTATTACAATATTAACAATTTAATACGGGTAACAATATCACCTGCTCAATTAGCACCATAGCGCAGGCACCATTTTGGTGGAGGGTACGAGTGAGGCTTTTATAGTTTATACTACATAGAGCGGACCCTTAGGGGACCACATTTGAGTTTGTATTTTTACACAAACACTCTTTGTAATCTTAATATGTTGAGATTTCGTTCAAATTCATAAGAGAGTGAAAAAAATGTAACAGAGAAGACTCACCCTGATGACGCAGCTCTTCCCTACTTCTGAACTGCTCCTGATCAGTTGTACAGTGAGCTAGGGAGCAAACAATAAACAATAAAACGTTAACATTTTATACACTACACATACTTTGAATCTCTAAAAAAATGTAACAAATAGAAGTCAAATTTAGTGTAACAAAAAATGACTTCATGTGCATTAAAAGAAATGTTAAGTAGTTCTGTACGATTTCCTATACATGGAATGCTATTTTAAACCAATGATGCAACTGTTGGCCAATGATGTAACTGTAAGTCAATGATGAAATAAAAAAAAAGTAAAGTTCCACTTTCAGACCTTGTGATCTACGGGGCAGATGATGTTAAGTTCATGTGTTTCTTTGGCCAACAGTTAACTAGCAGGGTTTGTAAATAGCTAGGCATGTGTTAACTAGATAGGCAAGTGTAAGATAGGTAGATAGATGTAATATGCATTCAGCATTTCGTAATGTATGCTCAAATATTCTAATTATTTTTTTTTTAACTAAAATCATCAGGCAACCAACCATTGAGCAAAAACTGTTCTAAAAGTAGTCCAATGATTGAATCTTGAACTCATTCATCATTTCTCACCTTATGTTCAGTTTTTCTTTTCTTTTCCTAAACTCATGAGAAAATACAGCTGAGAGAGATGGAGTGAGAGGAGAGAAAGAGAGAGAATGAGAGAGAAAGAAAGCAAGAAAGAGAGAAAAAGAAAGGAAGAGATATAAAGAGGGAGAAGAAGAAAGGAGGGGGAGAAAATAGAGAAAGAAAGAGAGATAAAGAGAGATAGAAAGAAAAAGACAGAAAAAAAGTAGAGGCAAATTCGCAGATGACCGGAAAGAGACATATAGGGAGAAATATCAAGAGGTAAGAGGATTAAGAAAATTAAGGCGAGGGGGGGCTATAGAATAAAGTGCAAAGGAAAGGGAGAAACGGTGATTGTAATTGAGAGTAGGAAGAGAGAAAGAGAGAGAGAAAGAAAGAAAGAGAGAGAGAGACACACACAAAAAGGAAATACAAACAGAAGGAAAGAGAGAATGGAGTAAGAGGGCGACAAAACAACAACTTTGTCCTCCTGGACGTGAAGACAGTAAAAGGACGTCTCGTTCTGCCGACATATTTGTTCAACTATCTTATCATAGGCTGACCCTTAGTGATCACCTCTCTCTTGGATCAATACATCACATCCCTCCCCCTCCTTCTGAACACACACACACACACACACTGTCTAAATTGGGATGTCTTTGATTAGGTGGGAAGGGGGTTATGAATGGGGAAACTCTTGAAGCGAAACATTCAGAAAGCGTGTACACCACGTGACTAAGATGGCAACGTTTTCCTTCATTGAATGAAACAATGATATCAAGGTAACACAGGGAGTTCATGGTAAACAAGAACTCTTAGGCGTACCCTGTGGGTCCGTCGTGCTTACACATTCTTTGCACACAAAATGAAAAAAAAAATCGCATTCATAATTGTCACATTGAAGAAGGCAACATGAAATCATCATTATCAACAGTAGACGTTGTGGGATAGACTAAATAAAGTTGCAACAATGTTTTAGAAACTGAACCTTAACTTACAAATTTAAAAAAAAGTACTCGTAGAGACACATATTCCTTATTCTAAGACACATTTGTATGGGTTGGTTTGAATGGGTTACTTGTATCCGCCAGGAAAAACCAATGACTTAGCAGAGTCTATCTGATTAACACGAATAGGTTAACGCAAGTATGCACATAAAAAGTAAGGTGAAGTTCCCCTTTCAGACGCTCAGAGTTACAAAACGATCAATGCACATAAGAATGAACCTCTTTTTCTCTTCTTTAAGAGTGAGTCCGGCATCTTGGGATTGCTCGCTTGACATTTTTTTTTTCTTCTGAATCACAGTTCTTTTTAGAAGAGCCTTTTTTAAAATAACACTTTGCGCTTAAAAATTATGCTTTTGTTAAAGAAAAAATGTAATAAGTCAGCATTTTGTCAATAGTTTAAAGGTAGGCCTTCACTTGTGTCTCTTTGGTCTTCTAGTACATCCCCCTTCCCCCCTTTTTTTTAAAAAAAAAATAAAGATAGGTAAAATAAAAGATCTTAATCTGCGCCTCTAGTGGCTGTAATTTCTAGACATTTAAAGATATTAAGTTGAACTCATCATAATTTCTCCCTAAAATCTTATAACTTCTGAATCTTATCAGTGTGTGCTATGTCAGATGTGCTATGTCAGGTGTGCTATGTCAGGTGTGTTGTCAAACAAAATACAAAAGTGCCTACTGTCTTTCTGACTCTAATTGAAATTAAATTAAATTACACATTTCTATTTCATTTCTATACAATGAGTTGAAAATAGTTGACCACAAATGAATACAGGGTTTTTTTTTTGCTATTAAGAGACTGAATCGTCCCAATTAAGAAGCACAAGAATCATTCTTTTAACTACTGGCGTACTTTTTCTTTTGCGCTGGATAATTTCTTTTGTAAGTCATGTAAATTGGCACACGCCATGAAGAAAATTATCATAAAATATTCAAGTATATAATTCCACTGACACCTATAACATTTCCTTCATCTTGGCTAGAGCTTCTTTTAAAGAAAAATGAATATCATCTTCAGAAATCTCAATGGTCACTTTTTTACTTTCCAATTCTACAAAATTTACATTAATTCCATGTGAGGTTTCAATAATATTTTATTCCTGAAGAATGTCGTCAATTGTTTAACAGTGATTATTGGTTGGCATCCTGATATTAAGATGCTAGCTACAAATTTAATAGATTTAATAAAAACATTGTTTTTAAAAAATCAAAACAATGTTCATATATATACATGCAGCTTGTATGCATCTGAAAGTAACGTTGCACGGTTTTCTTGTGATATGAAGTATGATATAACTTTTTAAACATTTTGACCGAAGTGTATGTATTGTTCGTATGGAAATTTGTCTTACAATTTGTGCACTACACCAAACGAAAAACTAGTGACTAGTTTATAATAAAATAAAACATCTATCATTTAACACCTTAATTCCCACTTCGCATCAGATCCCAAATTTAGGATATAGGATATACACCTGGAGGTCAATTACAAAGGCCGCCGGATACACACTTGAGACCAAATGAAATCCGCTGCAGAGGACAGACGCAGGTGGCGAAAAGAAAATCTAAATCGACCACCGGCGGACAATGGTTATGCCTGCGCTTGGTGTGGCAAATATGTAGGTCAGAGCTGGGGCTGTGTAGCCACAGGAAATAATGCATTCCTCATTGATCTTCGGACTCGAAGACAAGCCTTATTATTATTATGTGCGGGCTGAGTGAACTTCGACTTGTGTTATAACCAATTATCTTTATCCTCTGTTGTCTTCAGCGCCAAGTCACGTGAGGTCATCTAACTCAATACATGGAATTAAATCCAATTTGCGGTGAAGTTTGTAACAGTGCAAAAACGTACTGACATAATATTGTTCAAGTTGTTTTTGAAGGTTTTTTTCTTCTTCCATGGAATCAAGTTTCAGGACAAAGACTAATAGGAAATTTTTTGCCACTACGAATGAAGATTCTTTTATCCGAAAATGATTAAGAGAGCTTGCGGTTGTGTGTGGAGCTGTGTGTGTGAGAGAGAGAGAGAGAGAGAGAGAGAGTATTATGCAGTCTATATGCAATACCCTCATAACAATTTTAAGTGTCCCCACATAGAAGTTAACACACACAATTGAAGATACTCAAAATCTCAGTTCAACAGAAAGACATTCTGGGTCTTGAGTAGAAAGGGGTGATGTACGCGCGCTGTGTGTTTGGGTAGCCTAGAGAATAGACTAGCTAAGACTGCACAATGACAGACTAGAGTCCCCCCCCTCCCCTCCCCCAAAATTTATGCGTCAGAGTGCACGTCTCCAGACTAGGCGTGCGATCGAAGTCGCGCCGCTTTCTACAGTGCAGACAAAAGCTCCCGGGCGATGCTGTCCATTGACGTGGAATGCTGGCCTCACGGAGATGAGGGCGCGGGCTGCCCCTACAGGTGGGGGAGATTACACGGAAGTGAATAAGGTTTTTGTTTGGGGAGATTTTTGTTTTCTTTTAAATATCTGCGGGGGTTAGAGAATTTCAGGTTGTTTTTTATTCTTTACTCTTTTGAATCACAAATTGATTCCGTGACTTTTTTTTTTGTCGGATTCTGAACATTTGAACAACTTTCTGTTAACACTATTATACAAGATGAAGTTTGAGTTACATAAAAACTGAAGAAATCTTGTTTTTGTTTTGTTTGTTTTAGAAAATTATAAAAAGATAGAAATACACATATAATTGATCACCCTTCGAAAAACACAAAATGTTTCATGTACCCAAAGTAGGAGAAAACATTTTTTATTGTATCAGAGACCATAAAGGCGCTATAGTCTAAAATATTATTGTCAACTAAATGATACTAAATAGTTCATACAGTAACCATAGACATATATAAATATAGACTGGCCGAAAGAAGTAGCTTCATGTAACTTGAAAACATGTATATTTATTGCATTATGAAAAATTGCATGATCTTCATTCCTAGAAATTAAACTAAACTACACTGCCTCCTTATTTATAATATATATATATAGGTGTGTGGCTGAAATAGATATGAATACATAACTTTTATACTGCTCATAAATGCTGTATAATAAAGTACACAAAATTGCAAGTTACAAATTTTCGTTTCATAAAACTCTTTAATCGGCCAGTCTATATTTATTTATGTCGATGACTGTAACCTACAGAGCTCAGAAAATAGATTTTTTTTTTTTACAGTGCAAAAAAGTGCACATAATATACTGTATACCCTTTAATTAGCATATCTGATCACCAAAAAAAACAAAAGCTGGATAATTACAGTTATCCACCAAAGATGAAGATTACCCATAGAGAATAAATTCATTGTAAATTCAATATCAGTTGACAAATAATCAGGTGTAAAAAAAGTACAATTGGTATTATTGGATATTACACTTTTAGATAGAGTTATATCGAAATTCGAAATAGACTTTGTGTAGTTAGAGAAACATGACTTCCCAAAGCTATGAGTAATGTCATAAGTAATGTCATAAGTAATGTCATGTTTATTTTGTTTTAACATGTTTTGGATGTCCCTTCAGAATTGAAGATTTAGTAACTTAGTTGATTTTCCTTTCTCATACCTTGCAATCTATAGGGCAGATGATGTTTTTTTGGCCCACGGTTAACGAGGGTGTCATTTGGCCATCACAACGATCAACCTCTTTTACTTTTCCCAAACTATTGTCAGGTACCCAATAGAGATGGGTGGATTTAAAGCCACCCTAAAGATCCCGAAATTAAAGATCCCAGTCTTCACCATGATTTGAACTTGGGACCCCTCGGTTCGGAAGTCAAGCGCTTTACCACTCAGCCACTGCTTCTACATAATTCAAGATTACTACATCCTAAACCAAACCTCCAGTAGGACGGTGGGGGTGGTGCGGGCAGGGTTCGAACCCGGGACCATCGAGTGCATCCAACACGACGCGACATCCATCATGTACATTGCAATTATCCAGGCAAGAAAATATTAAGAATGTGATATGGCCAATCAGATCTTCAGCACGCAAGACACAATTTAATGATCTCCCCGGTCACACAAGACACAATGTTAATGATCCCCCAGGACACACAAGCACAAAAATGCACGCACTGAGGCCGATAAATATTTCCTCCCTCCTCAGACACTCACTTGTTAATCGCCCACCTTACAACTCCTAAAGCTTCCAAAGCCCCACTCTCGCGCAAACACACACACACAACGCAGCCATGATGTTTCTCTCAAGCAAACACACACACACACACACCTCGGCAACGGTGTTTCTCTCTTTAAAACATCAGATTACTGTTTCTTTGGGTTCAGCTCCGAGCAAGGTGTTGACACGATCCCAGGGTCAACATCCGAGACCAAACAATCACCTGGATTCTTCCATGCGACTTTGCTCTTGGCGTGTGTACCATTTGTTCCCAGCTCTGTTTGACTACTCTCGGCAGTGACCACTGTCCACCCCTTTCATTTGTTTGGAATGGTGGCTAAATCGGGATTAAAGCCACCGGCAAACAATGTGACAAGGGATGTCACATTTCGAGCAATTTTTGAGACACGCTCTGGAGTCAAAACATCTTTTATGACACGTGACGAGGGGGTCAAATTCATACCAAGTCTCTTGCTATCAAACAAACAATTTGAAACAAACGCGAGAAGGGCAAACCATCAACATTCTGGAAGTATTGACTGCAGAAAGAGATATTCAAGCAAGGTACTTGGTAACTCCTTTGAGAAGACACTTGGAAGGGCAGTTTACTAAGTTAGTGTATCCTGTCTTAATAGCAGAACCCGGGCTAATATTGTAACGTAGCTAATTAATTGAAAAAAATTTTTTTTTTAGTGCAATTGATTAATAAAAACTAAATGCAAAAAAACAAAAAAATACATTAATTTTTCTATCAATCAGTTTGGATTAGCCATGAATTTATATTTGTAATATATCTTGATAAATGTGTGCGATTAGAAATATTTTAATGTAGTCTGATACTAGCTCTAGGTATTTGTTGTCTATACAAAGAGGAAGTAATAAGTATACACTTCTTTAGAAGAAGAAATGAGACTTGCAAAAATATTTTTAACAAATTCAAACATTAAAACTAGCGATTCCTTAGACTTTCCGAACGGAACTCTAAAACAGAGAATCGCGTGGAAACAGATGTGCGCCCTAACCCAATCAAGTCAATACAAACTTAGACCAGAAACAAATCGTATATGAACACGTGTACAATCACTAACCTAGACATAAATAAATACTACTAGCCAAATAAGAAAGTTTTATGAAACGAAAATTTTGTGACTTGCAATTTTGTGTAATTTATTTGCGTTTATGAGTTTTGTTTGATCTCTAAGAGTAAAGATCATGCGATTTTTCAATTTTTCAGAATTCGGAAATCCGAATACAATAGATATACATGTTTTCAAGTTACATGAAGTTATTTCCTTTTTCCAGTCTATATTTATTTATGTCTATGATCACTAAATTTAGAAAGCGTTCAGGGGAGAAGACTCAAAAGTAAAGTAGCAATTATACATAAAACACTGAATCATAATCTTCAAATACAAAATTTAATAAAATACTCAGCAAGACATAAAGATAGAGACAATGTACTCTTTCCATATGCTAGGACAAATGTGTACAAATGCTCCTTCTTCCCTAATACTATTAGAGCATGAAATGGGTTGCCTGAGCTAGCCAGGACAACTAGTGACTTAGCATAATTTAGGTCATTGTTTAATATGCATGACTAAATGCATGACATGTAGGACGTTATCATCTTCTTTTTTGAAGTAACTTCTATCAAACCATTCGTAAAAACTTAGACAAGAAACTAATCGTAAATTATCACATGTATAACCCCTCAGGCCAACATCTATCGCACATATTTCAAAAGCGTAGACAAGAAATTATTCGTATATAACCACATGTATAACTCAACAAAATGCTGATACAATCAGTCAATACTAATAGAAGTAGTTTCGCGCCAATCTTCAGTCCAGCACTTTGTCAGACTTAAGAAACCGTCTGCATATGTAAGTAGGTCTAAACAGTTCTATGATGACCCGAATGTCATGTCCAGATAAAATCTTTTTGTGACATCCGGGGAACGAGAGCTCATTGCGCTTTTTTCCCCCTCTAGATGGAAGAGTTATGGTCTTGCCCAGTTCTGTCAGAGCAGACGATCTGGACGGTATGAAATGTAATAAGAAATGTCACGGACAGGACAACATGGCGGCGGCATTAACAAAAGGGTTGGGGGGGATGTATGGGGAAGCGCCTACCTATATGTAAATTGAAAACTACTTTGGACTTACTAATTATTTTTTCAGTCATGTCAAACAAATAAATAAGAAAAAATACTTTAAAAAAACAACAAAGCTTAGTATTTTTACCAATTGTATTTTTTTAGCGCAATTTCATGCTTTTAGCTTATTCAGTAGTATATAATCCTATCACTTATCTAGACCATTTGGGAAAGGGGTGGGGGAGAAATATGAGAGTATCTATGTAAATATTACCTTGATAGCTTTTTAAATGCACTTATAACAAAAATGTTATACGACATTGGATCAAAAAACGAGAGAGCTCTAGCCTCTTCAAGTCAACACACTAACCACTGTACCAAAGTAATTCTTATGAAAATAGAAGGTTTAATAGTTATCTATTGTTAGTTTCAAACTTTAAAGCAAAGTAAAAAGGGGACTAATACAACTTATACAATTTTTTTCCCTTGTTCGAGATAGTAAGCAAAAAAATCAATAACCAATAGTTAATTAACTAACTGGTAATTTTTTTTTTATTGATTCTTGTGTTGTCAGGTAGAAGAAATAATTGTGCACAATTTCAGCTTGATCCAAGAATGGGTGTCACCGTGTCGGAGAAATAAAGTGTACAAAGTTTTTACCAGACAGACAGACAGAGTGAGTTGATATAAGCATTGTAAAAAAATACCTTCAGCTAGCCACGTTTCCTGCATTTGACTTAAGTCTTTGAATAATTCTGTGGAAAGAGAAAGTAAGAGACTTATTTAGTCATAATATTCTTAAAATTAGCACGCATACATTTTTTTCCGAAATGTGTTTGGTGACCCATGTCAATGACACAATTAAACCTTTTTAAAGTTATCTCAGCAAATGTAAGGCCTGGCTTGAAATAAAATTAGAGTCTCGCCACAAGGCCTGCGGTATATTCAAGTATAATTATTGTTGTTTATGTTTATTGCAAGAATGTGAATTTATATGTACTATGTACACACATTGAACCGAGACATGACTAAAAGACTTGACATTAGAGTTACGCCAGAGAATGATGGAAACTTGTCAGTTGTCAGCGCTTTTCTGGCCTCTGTTTTATTTTAAAATAGATTTTTATTATTTTCTTAATTAACAAGGCACTTCAAGTCCATTAATTTAGGGTTAAAAATAGAGTGTGGTATTAATTTTTTTTTTTACTGAGAGTACACATGTATAATAGATCCAGGGCCGGATTTGGAGACCTGGAGGCCCTGAGGCAATGAAGTAGCCTAATTATTTTCCGATTACAAGAAGCATTTCTAAATATCAAACCTTTCAAAAATTTAATGCTAATAAAATTATTCCAAAAAAAGTATGAGGTTCAAGTCATTGTTAAAGTCAAACATAGTTTAGTAAAAGTTTAACTGACACACTAACGAATGAAACTTTGCAAGCTTCTGTCGACAAATTGTTTTTGATAATTTCGCTGATAGGGCTGGGAGGGGGGAGGCTTCTCTCGTGAAGACCTCGGGCCAGACCGCCCTCCACTGAATCCGACCCTGAATATATCATCTTAGGCATGCATCAAATATAGTCTATAGATTTAATTTTATAATATTACTTTTAAAAGACTTAATTTTTTTTTAAATGTCTCTATAAATCGGAAAATATTAGGCATTGACTCAGGGCCTCCAGATTCTCAACTCCGGCCCTTATGCATGTATCAGATGTAGTCTGTAGATCTAAGTTATAATTTTATATTTAATAGTGTGTCGTAAATGACCGGTGTATGCAGGACCCAGTTTTGATTGAGTTATTAGAAGTTGAGTTATGCAGTAACTAAAGAACGATATAGAGATTTCAATATATAAGTTCATTGACTACTCAACGTGACAGTACTCTTAGAATGGCAATTAAAGATTGTATCTGAATAACTATAGTAGTTTAAACAAACAAACAAACAGGGGTTAGTAATATTAGACATGGTGCATGGAACGTTTTGAAGGGGAGCGATGGAGAGAGAAACAGAGAGAGAAGTCAATGAGAAGAGAAAGAGAAGAAAAGAGAAAAAAGAGAAATAGAAGAAGAAAGAGAAATGAATTGTTTGTCAACAAATAAGTAGAGCAAAAGAACATTCTAACAGTTTCAAGTCTATGTATCAGAAGTATCAGTCTTCACAGTTCTCTCCATTTTCCCATTTATAGGCAATAACAAACAAAACCAAAGTAATACAAGCTAAACAGCTTTCACCGACCCCACCCCACCCCTTTTTCCCTCTCCTCCCCACCCCGACCTCTACTTTCCTTTCACTGAAAGCTACAAACGCGAGTAGTTTGTCTCATACTGGGAACTATACAAAATTGATAACACGAAAATTGCGAATAATCCACGCGACCGCGGAGAGGCCAGGGTCGAGGACGCGAACACTGCACGTGCAAGATCTGGAGGGGGGAGGCGGCCAGTCGCGCGGTCCTAACGCTAAATTAGCTCGGGAGCAATGATTATTGTGTTTTCTTGTTGGGTTCGTCATCAGATTGGCAGTGATGTTCCATTTGTGAGAGGGTGACAAGTGGAAATGTGAAGGGAACCGCGAAAACAACATTTCTGTGTTCCCGTGCTATGTGCTACATTGTCCTTGTCTTGGGGAGTACATCAATTGTAGATAGAGATGTACACGTTTGTTTTTTTATACGTATTTCAGATGTTAGTATTCTCACAGCGCATGTGTCCATCCAGGCCTAATGGGTACCTGACGTTAGTTGGGAAAAAAGTAAAGGCGGTTGGTCGTTGTGCTGGCCACACCGTTGGCCATAGAAACAGATGACCTTGACACCAGCTGTCCTATAGATCGCAAAGTCTGAAAGAGGAACTTTACTTATATGTACACATAAATTGGTCACCTTTAACACATACTAATTTGTAAGAGTATTTCTTACTGGATCTGGCTAAAAACTCTAAAAAAAAAAATCAACTTTAAAATCTTGTTTTGTTTCGTTTTAATTTTGTTCAACTGATTTGCATCTCCCCCCCCCCTCCCTCAAGGAACAACAACAACAACAAAATAGATCAAGTATAAAGCCATTGTTTATTCTATGGTACACTATTTGAAATACTTCATAACAAAGGAAAGAACATTTTTCCTAGGGCAGAGGCTATAAAGGTCACCTGTCTCTATGGATGTCTCTAAGGGTTCATCTGGCTAACCGTCTTTACTTTCCCCGGCTGATTCAGTAGTCCATTAGAATTTGATGGAGCGTCGTATAAATTCAGAAAATCAAAATCACATTTAATAAGATTCGAACCCTCGGTAAGGAAGCCAAGTGCTATACTACCCAGCCAACACACCCTTTAAGGAAACAAAACACTTTTATATCTTTATAAACTTTATTAGTTGCCCTGAGTTACAAACTACAAAACATCTTCATTTGCAAACTAATAGAAACAAATTCTGTGTTTGCATTAAAAAATATTTTACTTTTTTTCAATGTCTCCAATTAGATTTTTTAAAATACCTGTTGGTCTATTATGTAACCATTGTAACTGTACATGTGGCTCTAGAATTGGTTTCATTCACCTCAGCCGCAATGAAGTTCCACTTTCAGACCTTACCATCTATAGGGCAGATGATGTTAAGGTCATCGTTTATTTTTTGGCCAACAGATAACGAGCAGAATGTCATGTGGCCAGCACAACGACCAACCGCCTTTACTTTTCCCCAACTAATGTCAGGTACCCATCAAAGTTGGGTGAACTCAGGGGCGCCCTAAAAATCACGAAATTCAAAATCCCAATGTTCACCGAGATTCGAACCCATGACCCCAGGTTCGGAAACCAAGCGCTTAACCCCTCAGCCACAGCTCCCCCTCAGCCACAATAGATATTAGAAGAAGAAAATTGACGTGGATGTAAAATGCCAACACAAAGTAGATAAGTTGTGTGTCTTCTTTAAGTTTAGAACAAGTGTCTCCAGAAGATGATAACATCCTGGCACACCCCTAAAGACGGACAGCAGGGGAGATGGAAGAGACCAGAGTTCGAACTCGGAAACATCAGGAAGACAGTCCGAAGCACATACCACGAGACAAGCAACCATCACTCCAAAATATTTTTAATGTAACATAAAACCAGCCTCAGTAATTATAGTCTCTTAACGTTTAGGATATAGATTTCTTCATTTATAGGGTTAAAATGATATGGCATAATGGTGTATCAGTTTAGAACGACAGTGTCTTTTGATACTGTTAATTGGAAAATTAGTTGCTCCATGTTTGGTAGTAAATAATTTTTAAAAATACAAGAAAAAGATTAAAAAAAATACTTCTTAAAAAAAAAGTGTAATTGTATCAACTAGTCTGGATCAGTCATGTTGTTAAATTTGTAATTGCCTCTGTGGCATTAGTCAGTGTCATAGATTTATTTTTATCAATTGTTTTTTTTGTTGTTGTTGTTGTTTAGCTTTTAGCTTTCTGAATGCGCTCTGATCGTATCACTTGTCTGGACCTGTTGGGAAAGGGGGAGGGAAGAAGAGGGTATCTTGGTTAATGTTTACATCATTGTTTTTTTAAACGCTTAAAAAAATGTTTACTCATGTCTCAAGACTTTGAAGGGGACTAATTCAGCTTATATCACAACATCTTTTAAGTACGATTTCTTTCCCTTATTCAAGATACCAAACACAATAATTAACTACCAATAGTTAATTAACTAACTGTTTAATTTTTTTTATTGGTTCTTGTATTGTCAGGTAAAAGAAATGATTGTGCAAAATTTCAGCTTAATCCGAGATTGGGTGTGGCAGGAATAGAGTGTACAAACTTTTGACCAGACAGACAGATAGAGTGAGTTAATAAAAGCTAAATATACTGACCAGAGACTGGATCAGACAGCGAATCTGAATCATAAAACAAATCGGGTATCATTGTCATTGGCTACTAATAGAACCAATCAACGAACAGGACAAATAATTTCAAAATAGAATACGTATGAATGCCACTCAGCTCATCTTAACACATTACTAACAAAGTTGTTGTTTTTTTTTTCAAATGGAAACTTTAGAATCGGAATGACTTTTATATCACTGTACATGTCTTTTCAAAAAGTCAGCCTGAGTTCTTACGATGACTGCTGCACATTTCTCCGACCCAATTTACCGAGGCGATCAGATAAGATTCGGAAAGGTCAATATACAAAACAGACCGATGCCAACATTAATCAAGGGAAGAGGTAACATAAATGTATAGCAAATATTTTAAGAGGAAACATCTAGAAACATAAAGTAAGGTCCAAACTCTAGCTTGTGATAGTACCAAGTCTTAGCGAAGTAGCATACGCGTATATAATGACCATATTAAGCGTTGACTAGCTGCAACACAGATTTCATGATTTATTTTTGGAGTAAAATATCTCACGGAATTAGATTCAAAATAGCAACAACATAAAAATTATATCAAATGTACACATGCATTACTAAGGTCATGGGTTCGTGCAATCACTATGGCGTCACAGCTGTCCAAGTTAAAAATTAAATTGTGTTATTTCGAAGAAAAACGAAATGAAAAAAAAAAATTAAAAAATTAAAAAACATTTTTGTGTTAAGCAAGACGTCTTGTAACTGGAATATAAAAATCGTCAAGCAAACGACGTCGAACGATTTTACAACGCTTGGTGAAAAATGAGACCGTTTTGACGTGAGATAGGCGTATGGAATCGCGTTACCAAAGGCTCATTTTTAGCGGCCCCCTACATAATTTAAAACAAAAATTAATAAGTAGTTTTTCTTATTATAGCGTGATACCCATAGAACACTTGACAAAAATAAAATAAGGATTTTTTGAAAAAAATTTTTACAGAAATTTTTTTTTTGAGGCTTTGAATAAAAGATTGACCGTTTTGGTCATCAGTTAGGCCAGGTTAACATCTAACTTCACCTTCATTTTCACCTATCCCTTGGTCTGCTGGACCATTGGGTCACCACACTAGATCTGTCAACCTTCTTTCTCCATTCTTCTCTGTCATTTGCATTGGATAGATTCCATTCTGATATTCTTTCTGAAAATATTGAAACCTACCTTTTTACCTGCCTGGGAGGACCACTTCGGGGACCGATTTTGAGTTGGTGTTTCCACACAAACTGTCTTGGTAACCTTGTTTAAAAGAACGACCGTAATGCAGACCGCGTCTTGCGAATCTGTTATGAATCTCCTTACTAAAGTGATAGAATGACGTCTCCTTGTTCACTCTTTAAAACATTCGCAATATTGTTTTTACTTGATCAATATTTTAATAAGGATTTATAATAGAAATTAAAATATTTTTTTTTCTGCCTTGAAAAAAAAAATGTGACTGTCTTTACCCCACAGTTTGTGAAACCCTGGTTTAAAGACAAATATACGTTTGTTAAGCATATATTTTTATTAAAATTATTCGCAAGCAACTTTTCAATCTTTCAGACGATTAAATACTTTTGGATTATTTGATTACTTGATGTTTAAGAGTATAGAATCTCTAGCTGTATAATTGCTCTTAAGAAAAAATTAAAGTGTGTAAATTTAGCTAAACAACATTTAATTAACTAACAGGTATATAGAATTAAATCGATCGATTCAATAGAAATTGT
The DNA here is from genome assembly GCA_030265305.1 of Biomphalaria pfeifferi. Lineage (NCBI taxonomy): Eukaryota > Metazoa > Mollusca > Gastropoda > Planorbidae > Biomphalaria > Biomphalaria pfeifferi. The sequence goes on from JASAOG010000141.1 coordinate 1,648,940, forward strand.
AAAATAATTGGATTATTTATATTTTTTAGGATTTTAGTATAGGCTGTAACTGTAAAGGGGGGGGGGGGGCGCTTCCTCAGGTCTGCTATACGATCCCCGCATTTTAAGGGAGTTTTGGGTCATTATGAATATTGGTGGATTCCATTGGAAGTTATCAAAACATGAGCATCCCTAAAGAGTGTTTATGGATCAAATATATTCCACGCCAAATCCAAGCGGGGATCGGGTGGAATGGAATAAATGGCCACTGATGCCAATAGCGTTGTTATAGGAACACAGACTTTGTAAGCATGTCACATATTGGAGAAAATAATTTACATATTAGTCGAGTATTAAGCTGAGAAATAATTATTTAGTACCACTATTAAAACAAACAAATCTATATTATATCAGATCACCAACAACCTTGTTTATTATTCTCTTGTAGCGTTATGAATTCCAATGATAATAAGTGGTCCAGACATTACTGTGCTTGAGACTGCTCTGAACATCTCAATCAAATGAAAAATGCTTAAAGAGTTAAATAAATAAAAGAACTCCTGCCAATAAGTACACACGCTGTATGTTTTCTTTACTATTTAAAGAAGAGATTAAGATAATCAAATATTTAATACCATATTTAGAACACAGACATCCTTATTTTCTCCGAACAGCTTTTAATTTCCTCTAGTAGGGCGAAAGAATCAAAAACATAGAACTACCCAAAAACGAATATGAAATTCCAAATTTAGTACCCTCCCTATCAGTCATACTAGATGTACGATGATGACAGTCAGACAGACACTGAACGCCAAATTCTCCATTAAAGTATTCTTAGGAACAAGAGACATCAGCGAAAGTCTGGCTAGAGGACCCTCCAGAGACGCCTCCCTTAAATCTCGATCGGGCATGACCCACGTTACCACCTGTTGCCCTTACCTTCTGAGTCCTGCAACAGTGAGTGGGGAAGGTCCGGACCTGATCTCATCTCCTCATTATTTCCATCTAAGTGAGCAGTGAAGCTTGAAACATGGTGTGTCTAGGGTGTGTCACAGCAGCACACTGCAATACGAGATAAGAAGACATCCAGTGTTAATGATTGGGCAACCGAAATGGTAGTATTGATCTCCTTATCACCTGATAGCACTCTAACAGAAAAAAAATAATAAAAAGCGCCATATAAAAGCCTAGTATTGATGTAAATTAATGTACTCCCTTTCAGGCCCTGTGGCTTATTGGGCAGATGAGGAAAAGGTCAAATGCAAGATGCAAAACTCACATTCTTATCTGCTTGCGAATCCTGGAGGCTGACTGCAGAACTACAGAGGAGGATCCTATCAATGGAATTGAGATGATGCAGAAACATCTTAGAGATCACATACAAAGACGCATCACAAACGAAGAGATTAGAGACAGGATTAGTACAGTGACTGCCCCCCCCCCCGAGTTGACCTGCTAACTACCGTAAAAAAAAAAAAACGCAAACTAAATCTCCATGGCCATATCACAAGGTCCTCGGGGCTCGCAAAGACCTTCCTTCAGGGAACAGTACTATGAAAAAGAAAGAGAGGCAGATATAAAAGAATGGATAGGCCTGCCAGAGAAAGAGATTAAATCCAATGCAAAAGACAGGAAGCAATGACTGTAGACTGTAGCAAAGTTGTAACAAAGCTTATATCCACTCACTCTGTCTAATAAAAAGTTAGTACAAGCTATTTCTCTACATCCAATCTCGGATCAAGCTGAAATTTTGCACACTTATTTCTTTTACCTGACAAAATAAGAATCAATAAAAAAAAACAACAATTAGTTAATTAACTATAGGTAATAAATTATTTTGTTTGGTATTTCGAGCATGTGGAAAGATTTTGCTTGACTGAAGGGATGATATAAGCTGAATTGGTTCCCTTTATAAGTTTCCGCTTTAAAGTAAGGTTGAAACAAACAATAGATAATTTTTTAATCTTCTATTTTCATAAGCACCGAATCAGAAAGTCCATTGGTAGCGAACCATGCTGACAATTACTCCCTTAGAGCATGTGAGAAGAAGCGAGCAGTGAGTCTTAAGGTCGTCTTGTCCCCGTACAAGGACAGCCCTAATGTCGGACATGTCCCCGTTTTCTCTCTATCAAATCCTTGTCCCGATCGTGCAGAACTCGACATTCATAAAAATTGTGTTCTATAGTCTCGTCGTCCTCCATGCAGTGGCGGCACCGTGTGTCGTAATTTTCCCTCCACCGTCCGAAGTAAACGCCAATTGGACAGTGTCCGACTATAATTATTTTTTTTTTTTTGCATAGTATAAATATCTTTGCTATAATAGAATTGTACTTTTCTGTTGCCGAACTTTTATTAGTGATGCTTTCAACAGCGTGACAGTTCTTGTTACATGTGTATCTTTAATAGAAAGGTCAACATATTTTTAAAAATGTTCATTAATAGTGCATTCTTTTCATGTAGGACTATAACATTTCATGTCGCTATGACCTTAAGTATGGGAAAACTTTAGCGTACGGTATTGAAATTTCAAGACTTTATATGTGACCGTTTCCAGCCTTCCTTTCATTGGGTCGTATACTCTGGGAATCGGGAATTCACGCGTGAGTAGAATGCACCATATTGTTAAATTTTTACAAAAGACATTTTTCTCGGGTTTAAAATAACACATTTGGAGTGGTCAGATTTTGACCTTTGATTTGAACCTGTTTATGAAATAGTTGTACGTTGTACTAGATCGTCTGCTCTTGCAGCCGGTTGTAAGAAACCCATTGGTTCAAGAATTCATCCGTTGGTATTTAAATTAGGCGAGGTCGAGCTACAATAAGGTTAAGTCCATGGGGGGGGGGGGGGTGAAAATAAAAAAATGTGGGGGGGGGGGGATGTGTGACGAAATGGAGACAAGATGCTAGGTTATGCTCTTTTTTTTCTTTCTTTCTTCTTTTCTTTTTGTTTGTAAGACACTCTCAGTGTCTTCCTTCTTTTCCATACTTTTTTTTTCTTCTTTTTTTTCTCTTATTTACATCTAACTCTCTACCCCCCATTCTCTCTTTCTCTCTTCAGCATTTAACATTTCCGTCCCCCTTTCTTACATATCTTTCTTATTCTCTCTCTCTCTCTCTCTCTTTCTCTCTCTCTCTCTCTCTCTCTCTTCGCTTCTCTATGTTTTGTTTTGTTTAGGTCGAGTGTCCCTCTCTACAATTCCGACATTTTCACACCCCCTTGCCCGCCCCACCCATTCACCCTGGGCATTCTTTTCTCCTAGTTAATGAAGGCTCAGAGATCAATAGAGCGGAATTCGACTCTGGAATTTAGAATTAATTTCATTCCAGACCAGGTCTCTGATCTGTGGGTACCATCTGGACACTTGCACAATATAGACAGCAGACAGAAGCAGGAGTAGTGGACAACTCTGTGAATAGACAATATGCCCACTGCCTCTTACCCTATGGAAGTAATTAGTTATGTAAACGTCGAACTTAAAATTGCGTAGGCTTATTATGGTGAGGCTTCAACATGAGTATGCGGCCTACTAAGGTAGGCTTTATTATGGTGAGGCTTCAACATGAGTATGCGGCTTTATTATGGTGATGCTTCAACATGAGTATGCGGCCTACTAAGGTAGGCTTTATTATGGTGAGGCTTCAACATGAGTATGCGGCTTTATTATGGTGATGCTTCAACATGAGTATGCGGCCTACTAAGGTAGGCTTTATTATGGTGAGGCTTCAACATGAGTATGCGGCCTACTAAAGTAGGCTTTATTATGGTGAGGCTTCAACATGAGTATGCGGCCTACTAAGGTAGGCTTTATTATGGTTTGGCTTCAACATGAGTATGCGGCCTACTAAGATAGGTTTCAGCAAGCCTTTATAATATAAACAAACAATGTTTTTTTTGTGTGTGTTAGTTTTGTTTTAAAAAGCTGTTCACCAGTTATTGAACTATGTTTGCGATGACACCCAGTCAAAATATTAAGGGAAAAAAACGTTACAACCTACATATACATATTTAAAAAATCCTATATTTTATTGGGGCAGTAAGTTATAGAAATCAACACAGTTGATACAATTTTGGTATGGACATTCCCTAGCCAGTAGTGGGGCCGAAGGAAAAGTTTCAAACTCCCCGCCACCACTCGGGTAGAAGGCGGGAGGGGGGAGACTTAATATTTTTTAAAAATATTTCTGTTAGTTAAGTATTAATATTTATTATTTCTGTTAGTTATATATTAATATTAATTATTTCTGTTAGTTATGTATTAATATTAATTATTTCTGTTAGTTAAGTATTAATATTAATTATTTCTGTTTGTTATGTATTAATATAAACGTATCTTCATCTTCTAAAAAAACAAGGTTACAAAGACAGTTTGTGTGGAGACACAAACTCAAAATCAGCCCCCGAAGTGGTCCACTCAGGCAGGTAAAAGGGCAGGTTTCAATATTTTCAGAAAAAATATCAGAATGGAATCTATCCAATGCAAATGACAGAGAAGAATGGAGAAAGAAGGTTGACAGATCTAGTGTGGTGACCCAATGGTCCAGCAGACCAAGGGATAGGTGAAAATGAAGGTGAAGTTAGATGTTAACCTGGCCTAACTGATGACTATCATTCTATCATAGACAAATGACTGAGAAAAATGGAGAAAGAAGGTTGACAGATCTTATATAAACAAACAGCGGTCCAGCAGACCAAGGGATGGGTGAAAGTAAATGTGAGGTTAGATGTGAGCCTACATCTACGACTGAATTAGACAACGGCTACAGTTCACGCGATAATATGAAAAACTACTTATTAATTGTTTTTACTAAATAGATTTTTTCTCTTAAAAAAGAAAAGTTAACATTTTGTTTGTAAATGTGTGTAGTTAGTATAACAGAACTTACTTAACTTAGCAATACAAATGTAAAAAAAAATTATTTTAATAAAAAAATCTAAAACTGTTAGAAATATGTTAATTGCTCCATATGTCACACAAGAGAGCCTCCACCGTGTGTTACTATTAATAGTAAATATGAATAGTTGTAAAAGTGGTGTATTTTTTATGAAAAAACTGCTTGCATAAGTGATTTAACAAATTAAATTTTTCGCTGTCAGAAAAGAAAAAAGTAGCCGTTGCATCAGAACTTTGAACGGTCTAAAATATTATGATGTCGGATTTTCACCATCTTTTCTAATTAACGGGACAGATGGACGGACAGACGGACAAACTTTCCACACAAAACTAATAGCGTCTTTTCCCCTTTCGGGGTCCGCTAAAAAAGGACAACGAAATTAGAAAAAAAAATACTTAGGCTATGAGTTATTCATAATTGTGTTTTTATACGTTCAGTTCCAAAAGGAATATTCTAACTTTCTATTTGGTTGTCAAAAATAAATAACAATTCCTAGAAATAGAGAATAAAAAAAAAGTGATCAAAAATTTCTCGTTAAATAATCAAAACAAATATATCAAATTAGCGAACCTTAATATTATTTTTTTAACTTCAAATAACGTAGAGCGCTACAATGATGTGTCTAGATCTAGCTCTAACTATATCAAGGAGGAATTAAATAAATACTTTTAAGCAACTTTCTATAAAAACTAGAATCTGTTTTACAAAAACAAAATCAACATACAAGCTCTTGTTTTAAAAATATCAGTTTTAAAGGTTTGTATTTAGCGTTGTTGTTGTTTGAAGACGATCCAATAATTTCTATATCAGTAATTGACGATTTGACTTCAACATGTCTAAAATCTAGAATGATCTCTAAGCCCAATCTTAAGAATGTTGGTTTATCTTATCTAAATCTTGAGTTATCTCTATCAAACCTTCGCTTATCTAGGCCAAATGTTGATTGGGTTAAAGCCATAATCTTGGTTTATCTAAGCCCAAATCTTGGTTTATTTTGATCTCTCTTTCCAGTTTTCATGTGCGTGTTAGTCCTGGGCATTTCTTTCTACCCCCTCCGTCCAGGACTCACTCTCCTCCATTCAGTGACCTTCGTCCACTCCTGTCTGGACATCATGGGCATCCGTCCGTATGCAGTTGGCACTAACAGACACGGACACACGCACGGACCACTGGTCACTGAAGGGTGAGTCTGACCTAGGCACGTGGACCGACACCTACTCTCCCAGGGGGGTATAGCGGCAGTGCCAAATTGCTGCCATGTAAAATGCGGGGGAGAGGGGGGTCAGTGTGACTTTAAGACTGCAATTAGTGTGTTCATTCTGAGAACAATAATTACAAAAATTACAAAAGATGTCATTATAAAAAAAAACAAAAAAAACATACATACTGGCGATGTTCAGACTTCTCGTCGTTCACAGTAATGTGCCGCTTAGTTTTATTTTTATTTTTAATTTGATTCTACAGTGGGAAAGGAAAGTGGGCTAAACATGCTAAACAAAAATGTATGGTTTCAAAAATGTAAAGTTAATTAACTCTTTCTCTCCTATCTAACGATACCGGTGTCAGTGTAGTCCCATTAAATTAAAATGTTTTATGTTTTTATAAACTTTAATCATTGTTATATAAAAAGTGAATGCATTTTTCTACAATTATATTCGTAAAAGAACATTTTCTGATGACACACACAAAGTGTTGGAAGTTTAATCCTAACAGTGGATAGTGTAAAACTGATGAGCAAAATGACTAATTTCATCGGAAAGTAGAAAATAATTACGGAGAGAAAGAGTTAATACTTTCATATTTTGTATACCGGATACGCGAAAGAAGCTTGATATTCGTGGATTAGTCTCCTTTTGTGAAAATTTCCTTTAAGTTTTTCAGCCTTTCTCTTTTACATTTTTCATCCTTTTCAGTCATTTATATATTATGCCTTATCAAGATTTGTGATAGGCGCGTTGGCTGAGTGGCTGGGGGGTCCCGGGTAAGAATTCTGGTGAAGACTTTCTGGAACTTTAGGGCGCCTCTGAGTCCACCCAGCTCTAATGGGTACCTGGCATTAGTTGGGAAAAGTGTTTGTAAAATGTTTTACATGTTTTGGATGTTCCTTCAGAGTTGAAGATAATTAACTTCCTAGTCCAAACCTCTTGCAGGACAACGGGGGATGGGAGCGAGCAGGGTTTGAACCCGGGACCATCGATAAATCCAAATGACAGTTCAGCTCGCAAACCGCACGGCCAGGCAGCCATCCTAAAAGTAAAGGCAGTTGGTCGTTGTGCTGGCCACATGATACACTCGATAACCTTTACATCATCTGGTAGTAAAGGGGAATCTCTATTGTACTTACAAAGCTTACTTTACTCTGGATCCTTATGATACTTATAAAACATATATTTATGACACATTGGCTACACAGGATACACAGGATACCGATATCTAGGGTGCTTGGGATACATATGATACTTATAATGCATATGATAGTTCTGGTACTAAGTCTACATGTTGATCGGTTGATCTAAGGAATTTTTCGCGTATAATGTGGATGGAAAAATGTTTTCCTTTTTTTTCTTCTTCTCATCCAATGATTGTGATTGAGAACAAAATAAACCAACACGCACAAACACATATACAAACACAAACATGTACTCAAGCAAAAGAAACACATAGCTTTATTTTTGTATTCCCCCTAAAAACCCTCGGGTCTTAGCCACTTCAAACTCTGACAAACACAAGAGGTGTTTTTTTGTGTTAGTTCTCAGTCAGAGAAAGAAAAATGGAGGATAAGGAGAATCAGAGAGAGAGAGAGAGAGAGACAGAGAGAGACAGGGAGAGACAGGGAGAGAGACAGGGAGAGACAGGGAGAGAGACAGAGAGAGACAGGGAGAGAGACAGAGAGAGACAGAGAGAGAGACAGAGACAGAAACAGAGACAGAAAGAGAGACGAGACAGAGAGACAGAGAGAGACAGAGAGAGACAGAGAGAGAGACAGAGAGAGAGACAGAGAGAGACAGGGAGAGACGAGACAGAGAGACAGGAAGAGAGACAGGGAGAGAGACAGAGAGAGACAGGGAGAGAGACAGAGAGAGACAGAGAGAGAGACAGAGAGAGAGACAGAGAGAGACAGGGAGAGACGAGACAGAGAGACAGGGAGAGAGACAGGGAGAGAGACAGGGAGAGAGACAGAGAGAGACAGGGAAAGAGACAGGGAGAGAGACAGAGAGGGAGACAGAGAGAGAGAGACAGAAACAGAAAGAGAGACGAGACAGAGAGACAGAGAGAGACAGAGAGAGACAGAGAGAGACAGAGAGAGAGAGACAGAGAGAGACAGAGAGAGACAGGGAGAGACAGGGAGAGACAGAGAGAGACAGGGAGAGAGACAGAGAGAGACAGAGAGAGACAGAGAGAGACAGAAAGAGAGACGAGACAGAGAGACAGAGAGACAGAGAGAGACAGAGAGAGAGACAGAGAGAGAGACAGAGAGAGAGATAGAGAGAGACAGAGAGAGACAGAGAGAGGCAGAGAGAGACAGAGAAAGACAGAGAGAGAGACAGAGAGAGACAGAAAGAGAGACGAGACAGAGAGACAGAGAGAGACAGAGAGAGACAGAGAGAGACAGAGAGAGAGACAGAGAGAGAGATAGAGAGACAGAGAGAGACAGAGAGAGATAGAGAGAGACAGTGAGAGAGACAGAGAGAGACAGAGAGAGACAGAGAGAGACAGAGAGAGACAGAGAGAGACAGAGAGAGACAGAGAGAGAGACAGAGAGAGGCAGAGAGAGACAGAGAAAGATAGAGAGAGACAGAGAGAGACAGAAAGAGAGACGAGACAGAGAGACAGAGAGACAGAGAGAGACAGAGAGAGAGAGACAGAGAGAGGCAGAGAGAGAGACAGAGAGAAACAGAGAGGGACAGAGAGAGACAGAGAGAGAGACAGAGAGAGACAGAAAGAGAGACGAGACAGAGAGACAGAGAGACAGAGAGAGACAGAGAGAGAGAGACAGAGAGAGGCAGAGAGAGAGACAGAGAGAAACAGAGAGGGACAGAGAGAGACAGAGAGAGAGACAGAGAGAGACAGAGAGAGACAGAGAGAGATAGAGAGACAGTGAGAGACAGAGAAAGAGACAGAGAGAGACAGAGAGAGACAGAGAGAGAGACAGAGAGAGACAGAGAGAGACAGAGAGAGACAGAGAGAGACAGAGAGAGACAGAGAGAGACAGAGAGAGACAGAGAGAGACAGAGAGAGAGACAAAGAGAGACAGAGAGAGACAGAGAGAGAGAGACAGAGAGAGAGACAGAGAGAGACAGAGAGAGACAGAGAGAGACAGTGAGAGACAGAGAGAGAGAGAGAAAACAAAAGTCTGAAGAATAGATATAGAGCATTCCTCTGTAGTCGTAGGGAGGATGGTCCTTATCCCATTCCAAAATTAAATAAATGAATACAGAAATATCAAGACTAAAGAAATCTCATTCAAAAGCGTTGTAGTTGTAACTTGTAAGATATATCAAATAGGAATTCTCAAAGCCAACATTGGTGGGGGGTGGGGGGTTGCCAAATTTGAAAACAAAGCAGAAGGTTGAATCGCAAATCTATTTTTAGTCTATAAACACACTGAACCTTTAATTAGGAATAGAGAAAAGAAATCGAATTAAATACTCAACAACACATAACAATAAAAAGCATAAATTCTTGCTCCGTATGCTGGGACATACACATTCGAGTTCAATACAAGAACTCTTATTTACCAAGGAGGAAAGAGATATTTAAATTAGACAATGAATAAACAAAACATTATCCAAGCTGGTGTACAAATGTGTTGTTAAACTCATATTTCTTTCTTATATAAGATACGACCAAGGATTCCGAGCCATCACCTGTAGGGCGTAAATGGAAACCAGTTCTGGCGGTACCTCCTAAACAAAACAAAGAAATTCAAATGCGGCCTTTTATAATTGCAAAGGGAAAAGATCCTCTCTCGAGACTTAAAAATGCCACAGATTAAAATGTGGAAGACAATATGGCTGTCAATTTTTTTTTAGTTGTGTATGTCTTTATTCGGCCTTACATCTTATATAAAGGAACAGTGAAACAGAATTAATATATAGGTATCAATGAACAATGAAATGAAGAGAAAAATTGGCCTTGCACTGAATCTTGTCAATATTTTGGCCCATATTTCTGATGGAATATTTTAAGCAAGGAAAAAAAAACAATCTAGATTTTTAAAAGTAGGTTGTGTTTTCTGAGTTGGTAGGCATTTAGCTTTAAATGCACGTTCTTTCTCTCTATCTCTCTCTCTCTTTCTCTCTATCTCTCTCTCTCTCTTATGTTTCTATAAATAACTGTGAAAATTGGCGCACAGATTGCTGAGGACAAGAGACCAGAGCTGGCAGAAGACAAACGTCAGAGAAGAAAAGCGAGGACAATGACACAAGCTCCAGCTGGAATAAACTGCCCAGTGTGCAGCCGAACATTCCGGGCTCACATAGGTCTCACCAGCCACATGATGAGGCACAAACCCACAGTGCAAAGCCCTCAGCCCCCTGGATGACAAAAGTGGTTATCATCAGACCACAATGGACAAACTATATTTATATAATTTTAATATTATTTTTTTAGTTGTCTTCTGGGTTTATCTTTTCAGCATTATTTCATAGTGTACCAACTCTTTCTTCGTCTATTGGTTTTGTTTGGCTACTAATCCATTTTCTGTTAGGCTATTCCTTACTATTAGTCTACTATCTTGTAGTTCATTGTCATTTAGAATATTATATTTTAGTTTACTGTACTTTAGTATATTGTATTTTAGTTTTCTGTACTTTAGTATATTGTATTTTAGTTTACTGTACTTCAGTATATTGTATTTTAGTTTACTGTACTTTAGTATATTGTATTTTAGTTTACTGTACTTTAGTATATTGTATTTTAATTTACTGTACTTTAGTATATTGTATTTTAATTTACTGTAATTTAGTATATTGTATTTTAGTTTACTGTCTTTTAGTACACTGTCTTTAGTCCATTACCAAAAGAAAATCCGCTGCCGAGGACAGACGCAGACGGCGACAAGAAAATCTTAATCGACCACGGCGGACAATGGTGTTGCCTACCCTGGATGTGGCAAAATATGTAGGTCACAGCTCGGCTGCGTGGCCTCGGGAAATACTGCATTCCTCATTTATCTTCGGACTAGAAGACAAGCTTTATTATTTTAGTCCATTGCCTTTTAATTCAATTCGTTGTCTACGAGATTATTGTATAATAATAACGGCAATGTCTTCTATTCCGAAGATAAAGGATGAGTGACACATAGCCACTCAAACCCATTTGCGACCTGCTTATTTTTCGACAATTCATGAAGACAAAGCCGTTGTCCGCCAGGTGTCTATTTAAGTTTTCTTTACGTTTTCTGCGCCTGACTTCAACAAATGTTTTCTCTCTCAGGGTCACAAATGTGTGTACCTTCGTAAGAGCTCTCCAATTGGAGAGTTTATTTATATTTATATATATTTATGTATATTAAGTGTTGTTGTTTTTTGTTTTTAAATACCCCACACCCCCATGTCCAGGTTGCAAGTATGATACAGAACCTCTTAGTCTCACGCCTCTCGTATCATGCCCCTGTTTCCCTATCTTTACGCAAAGCTAGAGTGGCCGAGTGTCTGCCCCAGTCAGAGATTTGAACTCTTCTTCTTTCTAATCTTTCTAATGATTCTCTCGTGGGTTACTTGACTGGTTACTTGATTGCTTACTTAACACTAACTTGACTGGTTACTTGATTGCTTACTTTAACACTAACTTGACTGGTTACTTGACCGGTTAAGTCACTGGTTATTTGCCACTTATTTCGCTATTTACCTAATCCGTTATTTTACCGATCACTTGACGTCTGCTTGTAAAACTGAATCCCTATTTTCAGTATTTATCTCAGTACATCAATGATCATACCAAGTGCCTGTACACTCTGTGGCTGTACGCTCTGTGCCTGTACACTCTATGTCTGTACACTCACTGTTCATCTGTTCCATAAAACTGAAAAGGTTTCTCAAATGTAAGCCTTTCTTATTTTGTGAATACTCCAATTTTTATCCAATGGACATACGCGTAGAAAGCTGCTGGTCCAAAGTAAGAAGTCTAAAAACCAAAAACTATTGGGCCACGAGCTTCATCAAACGAAACAAAATAATAAAGAATTAACACAACAATTACAAGTTTTTTTTATAAATCTATCTGTTCAATATTGTTATTGGCTATCAAGGTAGAAGAACAAAAATTGATTTCGTTGGTATAAAATGCGCGGGAACTCGGAAAGATGCGGTCGACCTTAAAATGTGTGAGGAAAAATAATTTTTTTTTGTTGTTTTTTTCAGTACTTTTGTCATGCTTAGTCCATAACTCCCACAGTCTTTATAAGATCGACCTGGGAATAGAAGAATCGATACATTAATAGCATATTAAAAAAAAACCAATACCACACAAGTCGATTACACTCGTGTAAGTTACACTCGTAACCATGTTCAAACAGATCAATTTGACTTTGACAAGCATACAATTGTTCAATTGCTTCAACTGTAACGTTTTCAAAAATGAACATTTCCAAGGCCATTTTTTTACAGATTCAATCTTCAGATATTATCTTTTTTTTTTTTCATGCAGCCCGTTTCGTGATCAGACCTGGCCAACTGGGTCGGAAAACGTTTGGAAATAGTGAGAAGAACTTAAAAAAAAAAAAGGGAGATAAGAGATCTCCAGCTTATAGACTCTGTTGCTTCTCTGGCTCTAGCGACTTCATGACCAGGCCGTGGGAACATGCTAGCCTGCGTCTGATCATGAAGACAGACACCAAATCACGCGACACAAACAAAAACATTGCCTTACTATTTAAGTGCAGAGTTCATCCAGGTCAATGCAGCAGAAGTGAAATGAAACCAAAATAGACATTTAAATGTTACATTGTCCAATTTCATTATGACAATTAACAAATGGCTGATTGGCTTGCGTGTGATATGAGTTCTAATTTGACTCACGCATAGATGATACCGAGTTGGTAGCCAAGTCAACGCGATCCAGGAAGTTTGAGCTGTCTGGTCGTATGGTTATGCGCTCTAGACGGTCGTCTCGAAGGTATCGGGTTCAAACCCTGCCCACCGCCACATAACTCCCGATCCGTCCTGCGGGGATTAGGTCTAGGATTATTGTAATAATCTTCAATTTTGAGAGAATAATCAAAAACTTGTATAATAAAATCTTCATTTTCAGAGAAATAATTGAATAATTAAAACTTTAAAAAATATATTTAAAAACAATCAGCTAAATATAGAAAATAATCTATCTGCATTGCATAATTGTATCAGCAGTGAATATTATTCATTCTTACTCTACCAGTTGCTTAACAATTTCATTTAAAATTGAGTAAATTTATATTTTTAGAATTTAGGTAGATACAACATTTCATTCGACTGATCGTGTGATATGCGCTTGGGACAGTCGTCTTAATAGTCCTGAGTTCAAGCCTCACCCGCCGTCGTCCACTTCCGTTTTGCAGGAGGTTTAGGCTCGGACATACAAGTCTTCATCTATGAAGGAAGGTCGGAAACTTTAAATATATATAAAGTCCTAGACAGTCTGTGTAATGATGAAATATCGGTTATTTCGTATACTCTCACAGGGCTGTTAGAGATTCTGTCAAAGAAAAGGAAGCGGACTCGTATACTAGACGTAGAGACAGTACAGAACTCCAGCTTTTGTTGGTCCTTTATTTCTTTTTTCACGATCACTCCTAGTAGTCTCTTAAAACAAAAGTAAAGTTCCCCTTTCAGACCTTCTGATCTACAGGGCAGATGATGTAAAGGTCATCTGTTTCAGTGGCCTACGGTTAACGAGGTTGTCATGTGGCCAGCTCAGTGACCAACCACCTTTACTTTTCTCTTACTAACGTGTACAATGTGGATGTGGCTACAAGGAACTGTTGGAACCTGGACACGGATTTCCAAAAAAGCTCTAAGAATTTTCCGAGAAATTTGAAAGTTTATGTATTTTTTTTTGGGGGGGGGGGGGGGGGGGGGGAATACAACATCATTGGCCACATAGTGAAAAATCAATTTTGTATATTTTGAACAAGCTTGAAGGAAATTCCCGCACTCATATTAAATGTTTCTTTGTATTCAGTATGAAGTTGAAGACTTAATAATTAGACGCATATGAACGTTTTGCGAACCGTCTTGTCTAGAAATACGCTGGAGTGAACTAGAAGAACTAGAGTGTTCAAAACTCACTGGAAAGAATCCTTGTTGAACGGAATTAGTACAAGAAGTAGATAGAATGAGACCACACCACCAGCTGCATGATGACCTACTTTAGTCTAACGGAACAAAAACAATGTTAAAAAAGACAAGTTCCTATTTAGATAAGATAAGATAAGATAATTTTTATTGGTCCTATAAAATGGAAATTTAGTTTGTCTACAATTAACTACCTCAGTGTAACTACTGTAACAAAAACAATATAGATGCAAACACGAGCAACATTCACACACGAGACACATACACACGTACAAACATCGCTTTATGAATTAGACTTCTATGTACTTCTCGATGACCTCTCACTGTTTACAAGCTTTTTCGATTAGATTGCCTTTTAAACTTTGTATTCTGTCTGTCTGCATGATTTCCATATTTATAATATAATTATAATATAGTCACACAGGAAGTTGCAAAGGGAAAAGATCGTCTCTCGAGATGTAAAATGCCACAGAATATAAGGGAGAAAACAGTTTAACATATAGACAATTTTAATGGTATTTAAAATGTGGTCATGTGTTATAAAAAAAACATGCTTGGAGTTGATCAAAATATCATGTGTTTACGTTGTATGTAATAGATAAATAGATAGACAGATAGATAGATAGATAGATAGATAGATAGATAGATAGATAGATAGATAGATAGATAGATAGATCATAGATATGCATATATAGGCTAAGCTTTCAAAATAGATTTTAAAATACGATTACATGTCATCTTCATGTACACAATGCCTCCTAGTGGACATAAAACAGAGATCTGGCGGAAGTTATAAAAAAAATCAGTGTTCAACATAAACAAATGATCCGGGCAGACGATGTCATGGTGATGAAGGCATGCAGATAAAAATCGGATGACCAAATGATCTTATATAACAGAAACATATCAAAGGTCAGAAATTGGGTCAGAAATGAGGGTTAGGACATATTTAGGTCTCGTCGTGCCAATTTCTGTTGTAGTGTCTCCTTTACAAGCGTCGGTTTTGTTTGTTTTACTTTCGAGCGTTGATAGCATTCAAGGCAGGGTCAATGAAGGAACAAGGATAGGGGGGAACAAGGGAACCAGGGTAAGACGATCTCTCATTGAAGTAAACACAAAATATTGTGTTCATTAATACATAAAAAAATAATTATTAAACCTACAGTTACAGTTCCTAAATTCCAAGAGCGTAGCCGCTGGGTGGGGGGCAATTTAACCCTCCCCCCAAATAAAAGATTTCATACACTGGCATTCCTACCAGTCGCTGGGCACCATCAATAAAGTGCCGTGAATAGCAGATTTGATATTTGCCCAGCACTTTTTGTTTAAGAATAGCGTGATCTTGTGCTGTAGACACCTCAAGAAATGCATTTTCGAACTTCCGAGTACAAGACAATAAAACGCATATTGCTGTCTGGCCGCCACATTTCCTATTCTCAAGGTGAGGTCAGACCAAGGACGAAATAAATGTCATTTAAAAACTCCCCACAAAAAAAATGTCATAAAATTAAATTACTTGATTGTTTCAAAGTAAGTATTTTTACTTGAAGTATTGATTATATTACAGTATTTACATGGTGGAATTTCATAAATGATTGCTTTGAATGTGATTGAATCCTAACACTTTCTCTATGTCACGAATCACCACATGTCATCTTATGCCATTTTCAATTAGTTCTTTATAATTTTCAGTAATGATAACTTGGTTTAGTATTTGTCCAATAAATGCAATATTTTTTTTAACTCAATATGCGTTTCTCTGTGTTATCAGGCTACCAGCAGTTTTGTCTGAAAGCGTGCACTTTTGTTCAAAACTAGGTATGTCTATTATATGGACATGAGTATTGGACATCCTTTAAAACAAAGATTTAAAAGTCACTATGTGTTATCCGCAATAGTTTCACATAGTTACTCAGATGTGTGTGTGTATGTTACCTAATGTACGACTAACCAGCATGGACCACTAAGTTATTTGTAACCAAAAAAAAAAAAACGGAATTTCTCTAATTATTTTGTTAATACACAGTTTCTATGCATTTGGTCCGGGAAAACCAAAAATGTACTTCAAGACCTCAGTATGTTTAATAATATTGATAAAAATAAATAGTTAAAGATTATATATAGCCTCTCTCTCTCTCTCTCTCTCTCTCACACACACATATATATAAAAACGCTTCTATAAAGTACACTAAAAAGTAGAAACTATGTGTTTTGCGTGGGTTACAGTGAAATTTATGCCAAACACTTTTTTTCTAGTGGGTTTTATTATAACCGTTGCTTAATTATTTTTTATACCATTTATTATTTTAGCCTTTTTATTCTTAAACATTTACACTCATTTGCGGACACTGGTGTATGCAAAGTTCCCCTCTCAGACCTCTGTGGTCTATAGGGCAGATGGTGTAAAGGTCATTTGTTTCTGTGGCCCACGGTTAACGAGGCTGTTATGTGGGCCAGCACAACGCCCAATCGCCTTTACTTTCCCCAACTAATGTCAGGTACCCATTAGAGCTGGGTGGACTCAGTGCGAAATAAAAAATCCCAGTCTTCACCAGGATGGAAACCCGGGACCCCCGGTTTGGATGCCAACGTTTTCCAGCTCAGCCACCGTGCACTGCTGTAAGTGACTATATTTTTGTAGAAGGTTTTGTAGTCTATTTTTTATTTTTACAATTTTTGCGAACGACCTAACTCTCTACACAATGTTTATCTCCCTTCTTTAAGTACATTTTTAATACTATAGATATAAAAGCAAAATTAATTAATTACGACTAATTGCTTTTGTTTATTTATTGATTCATTTGTTGACAACGATCATGAGTTTCTATGCAAAATTTGATGACAATGGGATGAGTAGAATTGGGGGAAAAATCGATGGCAAAAAAAAACTGAAAATAATAAACATTCAAGAAAGATACAGCGCTAGATAATAGAAGCGTTGTAAAAATAAAATACTTTAGATTGCAAAGGATCTATATGTGTCGTTTTGTTTCTGGCTCCACTGAGGCGATATTTTTACTCATTTGTTGGTTCTTAAAGTCAATGAAGCGTTGTAATTATGTTTTTCCTTGTTAATGTTGGCCTACTTTTCCAGTCATTCAGTAAACAGTAAAGACACATATTGATCTATTGATCTACACTGTGTGTATATTATATATACGGCTAGTGCTGTGACAGTTCGAATAACCAAATCCATCCATGTTTCTCCGTCAGCTGCTGACCTTAGCAGGATATCAAGAAAGACGTGGGTCCATTCTTTTACATTGTCCAGCCAGATTTTCTTTGGACGGCCCTTTCTTCGTGCTCCCCCCACTGTACCTTGAAGAATGAGTTTAGACAGTGAGTCATGTCTTACAATATGTCCAAACCAGCTCAACTTTTGTCTCTTCACAGTATCGAGGTGTTCTTCCTTCTTGCCAGCCAGAGTGTTGACTTGTAAAAGTAAAAAATTCATTTGTCTTCTGTTCCTGGTATCTGATACCCAGCATTTTATCGATACCATTTACTCTCAAAAGCTTGAATTCTTCTTTCAGACTCAGCGTTCAGAGTCCACCTTTTGCAACCACAGAGACCACTAGCGTAGAATACTCTTCCAGATTGTCCACAGTTTGCTCATGGCAGCGGTTGCCAAGCTTAAGTGGGTTTGTATCTCTTTTATTGATCCCCCATCTTTGGCTATGTTAGATGTTTTAAATCTTTAAATGAGCCAACTTCTTCTAATAATTGACCATTCAAATGTATACAAAATCTCGTACTATCTCCACACAAACTAGTATTTGGCTCTTTTTTTTTGTTTTTTTGCACTAATTTCCATGCCAACTGATTTAGAAGGGATGCCCAAACTACGGTACGCGGGCTATAGCCGGCCAGTTAAGCGGTTTTATCCTGCCACTCGAAACTTTTGTCTAAAATGCATTATAAATTCACATAGGTGATAGGTTCCATATGGCGAGTGTTGGCCCACTGATAGAGACTTAAATGAGTAGACGTTATTGCTTAGAATTGAAATTGGTGGACGCCTGGTCGTGTGGTATGCGCTTTGGACTGTCGTCTCGATTGTCCAGGGCTAGAACTCTTGCCCTATCCCATAATTCCATACTCTAGGGAGGTTTGGACTAGGATGTAAACATCTTCATTTCTGAAGGAACATCTAAACTTGTACAATAGACCCGACCCTAACTTGTTTTTTGTTTTTAGGTATGTATTCTATTATTATTATTATTATTATTTTATTATTATTATTGTTAATATTATTATTATTATTATATTTAATAACTAAATAAGAGAGTTACACTAAACAAAACAAGACTATTAAAGATATTATATATATATATATATTAATTTACAAACTAATTATAAGATAATAATAACAGTTTTGATAATAAATGTTTCATTTTTATAGCGCTGTCAACAAGCATAATAATAGCTCAATGCACCTTTGAGCATATAAGAAACAAATAGGTACACGAGAGTCGAAATGAAATAATAATGGAAATAATCTAGATAATAAAAAGAATTTCAATGGCGGTATAGGCTCCTGAGGGGTTTGTCTTGCGCACAACGTTAAATGGTGTTTATAGACAGTTGCGAAAGAAATAGAAACTCCCGTACAAATCTTTTTTTTTTTAAATGCCTGTATGTCTTTCCATGAATAGTTCATTTTAAACAACACTTTTTGGATTATCATAAGCAGCTAAAATTAAATTTTTAAAATTATTTTTTTGATGGTTAGCCTCCGTAAACTATTTTTTTATTCATTGCCAGCAACACATAAGACAAAAAGGCAAGTTCCCGGTTGACACCACTAACATTATCATAAGCAGTTAATTTTTTTTTTTAAAGTGAATTCCTGCAAATCTAATGTCAAATTAGGAAATGATTGAGCTAACCAAAACACTTTCAGTAAATGATCTGTAAAAATCCAAGATCTAAAAGCAAAGGGTAAAAATGTAAAAGCTGCTTCCAGCTCAGACTGTTCAAGTCAACATATGGAAATGTTAAATGTGACATTAATTTTGTACAAATAGCAGCAGACAAAGTAAAGAAATGTCACGACTGCACCAAGCATAGCCCAAACTTTCAATAACATGTAATCACAAGAAGCAGCTTTCACTCAATCCATTCATCACTTGGCCGTGCTGCAAATTTTAACACCACCAGATGGAGCAGTTGTTTTGAGCTCTTTTGTTCACATTATGTGCAGAGATGACAGTGGAAGAAAACAATGAAGATGAATGCAACTAACACCATTCATATCATTACTTGGATGTCATCATTGATACGAATTCTTCCTAATTTACTTGTCCATCACCATCAGCCTCCTTGATCATTTCATTTACTTCCTCATCTGTTAATTTTTCCCCCAAATTTGTCATGACATGCCTGAATTCAGCAGCTTTAAAAAAGCCATTGCCCTCTTTATCAAAGACACGGAATGCTTCTCTAATTTCTACTTCACTATCTGTATCTTTCATTTTTCTAGCCGTGGTGATTAAAAACTTTATTGTTCCATTACCATCAGCATCTACTTCATTAATCATATCCTGTAATTCTGCTTCTGTTGGATTCTGACCTAAAGGGCGCATGACTGTGCCCAATTCTTTAGTGGTTATTGTGCCGTCACCATCTTTATCAAAAAGACTAAAGACTTCTTTGAATTCGGCTATTTGTTCTTCTGTCAATTGGTCAGCCATTTTAAACTGAAATGGTGCTCAAAAGCAAATATAATCCTGATTACATCTAAAATTTATGGAATTTAGATATCTTGATGTACGTACTAAATAATTTATATAATCTGATTTTAAAAATGGTGCACATATCTGTGTTTATTTATACAACGAAACAAAAAGGGCTCGCTTTCAGAAGAATAAAAGCAGTAATGCATCTATGTCAAGAATAGAATTTATAACATCGAAAGCACAAAAAACATATAGAAAGCAAAACAAAACAAAAAAGAAAAAAAAAGGACACCCCCCCCTTTTTTTTTCCCTTCACTGGTGCCATATGAAGACAAATTTATAAAGCAAGAAAGTACAAAATAGTTTGGCCACATTGTTTGAACGCCAGCCTTGCACATCCAAACAAAAGAGTATATATGAGATATTTAATATACAGCGGAAGAGGGAAGCCAAGAACAACATGGATTAGTGGAATGAAAGCAACACTATGAAATCTTTTTACTCATGTAAAACCTGAAGGTATAGACTTATGTCTATTTCGGCAGACTTTTTGTTTTTAAATCCAATACAACAATTGGTATTTATTTAATATTTCCCAAATAATTCTGAAATTCTGTCAAATGTTATTATTTAGAACTAGTTACAGGTGTTCCCGTCTGAGCGCAATGGTTCTCAATACTCTAGTTCTCAATACTCTGTTTAGTTCTATAGTATAGAGATGATATATAAACGAGACAAGGGTAGAGTTTTAAAAATAAGTGAGAGACAGTTTGAGAAAGAGAAAGAGAGCGATAAACATAGAGAAAGAGAGAGAAAGAGACCAAGATTCGATCTCATGATCGTCATTTCATAAACCAAACTGTGTACTTCTCTGCCACCATAACAAGAAGTAATCACGATTGAATCACACAGTTTTACTCACCAGGTCCACTTGCCGAGCTTACATCTTAAATAGACCCTAATGCTAGATACTTTTAAACCCTTCATACAATATCGTCTGATCTGCGAGGAAATACTCTGTGTTACAATCATAAGACAATGTGTGTAAACAGTCCCACTGACTTATATTTAAGCTGTCTAAATATTAGCTAAAGTACTAGAGGGGTGGGTAGTTGAAATAAATAAATCAACCAATGACCCTTCCAAATCTTTAGCACCAGAGAAAAAAAAATTCAAAACATCTCATCCAATTATTTTTTTTAGCAGCAGAACTGGACTTATGCCTAACGTGGAGGGAGCAGTCAGGGATGCCGCAAAATTAGGTCTACATTAATGATAACTAATACATTAATTAATACCCCACACATCCGACGACATTAAATTCCCCGCGCAGCATTTATATATACCAGCCTGCACTAAATTAACCTTTCCAAAGCTATAATCTAACTCTTAATTCCAGTAGGTTTCCTTTGAAACTTGTAAATTTTTAAAATTCCACATCCCCTATGAGGCCCACGTCAGTATTTGTTTCACCTAGTTTGGATTTCTTTTATTAAAAAAAGGAGGGGGGGGGGGTAATATGTGTAAGCTCTAAGTTTCAGCGTTGAAAGAAAGTTGCATACTCTATTTAATTATACTCTAGGGAAAAAATCGTTTCCTTCTGTGTCGCTATTACCTATAAATTTACATTGTTACGACATTGAACCATCTGATCAGTGGCGGACTGGGTGTCGAAATCGGCCCGGCATTATCATACGATTCAGTCCACAACTTGATTGCATATATGCATAAGACTGAACGCATGTGTGCAAACGTGGCTTTGCATGACGTAATGTATTTCTACATGTAAATAAACTTTTGGTTTGACAGAAATATTAAATTGCAATTGGAATCTTTTTAGCTTGTTACATTATTTTGATATAACCAAAAGAGTAAAGCATAACATGTGATGGCTACCTATTTGAGTGTTATGCGCTCTGGATACTAGGCTACTGTTTCGTGATCGCATTTTGAAAAACTAAATTATTGAAAGATGAAGCTGAAGGCGCTGCACGTGTATATCCAGGAAGTCAGCCTCTTTGTGGATAAGAGTTCGTGTTTCTACATCGTCTGCAGGAGTAAATGAAGCTGTGAATGAGTTCTCATCAGATTCCGTCATGTTTCTGAATTGTTTGTGCCAAACTGGCAAATCAGTCATTTGTATCTCTTAACAGAGGATTTCAGTAATTCTTTTACTTTCTATTTTTCTTTTTGTTTCCTTTCAATTTCTATTTAGCTACATGTTGAAGGCCTTAGATAATAATTGTGATTTGTCAATGATTTCGCAGCTGAGAAATCCTGTGAACTTGCCATCAACAGAATTATATAATGCACTTTAGAAAAGACAATTCACCTATGAGTCAATTTGGTAATAGTGGATCTACGGACTGCTGTAACCATGACTACATCATAACATCAATAATTATGATTTTTAAGTTTTGGATCCCTTTTTAGAATCATACGAGAATGTTCACAGTCACACACTAGTTCGACTTCTATAGGACTATAACGAAATGTAGGTTTCGTGTTATTTGTTCATTTCTTAGTGTGAAAAGAGAATTGAAACTCACATAAGTATGGCTTACGGATATAGGCGAATCCGTTGTTTTGGATTATGCGGCTTGTTTTACACAGTAGGGTCTGTAAGGCGAATTGCGTTTTCGGAACATTTAATGAGTCTTTATTCGGCAGCACCACCGGTCCGTTTGTCGCGCTTATAATATTACCGCATGTGTAGGGTTAATAGATCTAGATCTATTTTATGTTAATTCATGATTAAATCTTACCTTGAAGTCGTGTGAATATTTTTAGTTTGAAAAAAAAGCAATAAGAACTGTCCACTTCTTGATTTAATAAGTCATGAACTCAGAACAACACACGTTAGAAGTTGACTATTTCAGTCAGAACATTTCATTGAATTTCTCAAAGCATAATCGTTTAATTTATTAGATCTATTTTACAATTTTGAGATGCGAAATGAATTGCTCCATCGTTTTTAATCTTCAATCATTGCAATTACAATGACATTAATTATTACACTATGTCCCTCACATTATAAAATTATTTTTCTGATATCACAACCTCTCTAAACACAATATTATTTTGACTTTTCTTTTGTTCGAATCTATTTAAATTTGTGAGTTACAATAAACTTCAAAAGGAATAAGGAAGTCGTCACTTCTGTTGAAAAAGACGACTTAGAATAGCAAACGACAGTAGCCTCCCTTGCTTCCGGTCAGCATCCCCACATTTCCCGAGACAAGGGAAATGATTGGTCGATTACTTTCTCGTGCGGCGTGGCTTTGAATTGATTGAAGGCAACGAGTGGAATGGGAGGCTCCCGTTAGTTGACAGATGATGAAGGGGGGGGGGGGAGGCTGATGCTGAAGTAGAAACCGCTTCATTCACTAAATAATTTTTGATGATAAAGGACATCAGTAGGACTTTGTTTTGTGATCGGTCCAGAGTCCTAGACCTCCAAGAGTTAGCGAAAGTCTATCAACTCTAACTTTATATGTCCTGGTCTTGGACTTTAGGTAAACATAAGAGTATTTGATTCGAAGATAGAAAAAAAAATGGTTTGTGTGTGTGTGTGCATGTTTAGCGTTGAATGTAACAAATTCTGTTATTATCTAACACCTATGGAGAGTCCTTTCAGAAGGTATTTTATTGTCAAACTGTTATGTCATGTGGGTAGCGGCCCATCTCTCATGAAGGGCGGATCTAATACTTTGAATTGAGAAGGAGGTGGGAGATTAATTTATGGAGGCTCATAAATTGTGGCCATTGATTTATGTGTAGCCACTACTCCTACCCCCCGACTCCCCCCTCCTTGTTAACACAATAGAACAGTGTTTGGAATACATTTGAATTGAGCTTCCTACTCTGTCTTTCCGTCCAAGGGCAAAGTTCGTAGATGACCGCAATAACATTTTATAACATTTATACATTTTTATTGTCTGTTGTTGTTTTTTTAAAGTGTACTTCATTAAAACCCAAATATTTGTAACATCCCGTAATAACTCTGCTCTTGCGCCGACGGTTCTGGTGCGCAAGACGCACTGTTCGAGACCGGTGAGAGACGACATGTTGGTACGAGCAGGGCCGGTCTTAGGCCACTGCAACATGTGCGGTCGCAGTGGGCCCCGCGCTTTCATAGGTCCCGCGCTAATTCTATGTTAATTATTAAATTGCAAAATATATACGAAAAATACCTGGAAATGTCCTGCATTTATTAAAATCTCCTGAAAAATAGACAAAATTGTCAGTTGTTGGTGTCTTTTATTACGGAAAACACCAATCCTACGTGCGATAAAAAAAAAAGGCCTTGTCAGTTTTCATGTAATAAAATGTAATGATCGGACGAATTTTCACCTAAACCGAAAGTTCCAATACCTTAGTTACTTTTATACAAATATGCCATAGGTTGCAAGGTTCGTAAAGTAAAGCTAATTTGATCGCAATTTTGTACTTAGTAAAAAATGAATAAAATGCAATTTTTTTTCTAATACATAATCTTAATTTTTACTTATTATCCTTATTCCCACCCAGACTAGGCCCCGCGCAATCAGTTTCGCATAGGGCCCCGCAATTGTTAGGACCGGCCCTGGGTACGAGCAAGGAGAGACAGTTGATTCTAGTTAAGTGAATGGAGAAACAGAACTATATATAGATGTTTAGAGCTTGGTTCGGTCCGACTAGTGTTAAAGCAGGGATCGTGGCCAGTGGGCAGGCCAGTAGGTGAGAAGCAGCATAGGTTCTCAGTGTGGGGTGTCTGGTCAACAAGGTGTCTGGGAAGCTGTGGAAGGGTCGTACCTGCGATTGGAAAAATTCCTGTTAAATTATGAAGGCATTCTTGAGACAACCAGAAGATACGAACTGCGACCCTGTGTTAGTGGCGTTCCACGTAGGAACGTATAGACAGGGCAGGGAAAGGGGAACCACAATTTATATTTAGCATTTTACTATCAGTCATAGGTATTATCACAGGCTTTTAAGATTCTAGGACTAAAAGGGTTAACATATTTATTGACTCATATGATTTAGGTAACTTCCATTAACTAACGCCATACAAATATTTCTGACGTATACGCTTGGAAAGAAATTCACGAGCGCCATAATTTTAATCTTGTTCTTGGAGATGTAACGCGATCTTGCAGTGACCTAATTTAGCTTAAAGAGTATGTTAGTTTGTAAATAAATATATTGTGCATTGTGTTGAGTGACAGTAGAAAGTAGTGACGTAGCAAGACAGAAAGATGACGCTGCAGAGTAAGGGTAGACACGAGGAGAATATGGCTTGGGCTTGAAGCAAGTAGCATGGTGAAGGAACTGCTAGCTAAAACCAACGGATTTACAGACATGAAGATCATTCCCATTTGTTAATTAACATCACTTGAATTCTTTATAGCTGTTATCTAGTATATCATTGTTTCAAGTGTATTCGTTCTTATTCGTGTGTCCAGTTAAATGTGTATCAAGTCATCGAAGGAAGTAGTTCTATGAGATGAAATCAAGAACAGTGAACACACTCAGGTACCCAGGACACACTCAGGTACCCAGGACACACTCAGGTACCCAGGACACACTCAGGTACCCAGGACACTCTCAGGTACCCAGGACACTCTCAGGTACCCAGGACACTCTCAGGTACCCAGTACACTCTATCTAAAACGTGTTCAGAGGCAAAGATATTGGTTGGAACCCTGCAACGTTTCTACACACTTTTTGTTTCATTGACGACGAAATGGACTGTTTAAAAAAGCACGTGAAAAGTCTGTCTGTTAAACCATTATCAGAAACACGATGGGTCTGTAGAATGAAAAGTGGTAGAGCTTTAAGATTCCAAGCTGCAGAAGTGTGTGAGTCTTTAGAAGAACTAGTAGGAAGCACAGATGATGCTCAAGGAAAAAAATTGAGGCTGGATCCTTAGTGAGCCCAATAAGAAACTAGGGGACTTTGGTTGCACTATCTTTCTGACACTTTGAACTGTTTCAAGTAAATTTTACAAGCAAGGAAATTCAAAGTAACACTATGGATAATTGCTGACATCATTTGAAAAATTGTCAGATTGGTTTAAGACATTTTTGAGAGACAGAATTTAGAGTGAACTTTTTCAACCAAGTTGTTGACAAGGCATTGCAATCTCTTCAATCAGGGTTTATGCATCTGAAGGAACATCGCATACTCTTTGGATTTTTGTACAATTTTCAAAATACGACAAAAGACAATATCAGTAAATGTTCAGCCGAGCTTGACAGACATCTCAAAAGACATAGATGGATTATGGGGTGACGCGACAAAATAACGCTGACAAAAAGTTCCGACAAAATAGCGCGGACTAAATAGCGCGACATTTCCCGACAAAATAGCGCAAGACAAAATAGCGCGGACTAAATAGCGCCGACAAAATAGCGCGACATTTCCCGACAAAATAGCGCAAGACAAAATAGCGCGGACTTATATAGATCTATGATTTGTATATAAGTACTGGATTTCAGTAAGGTAAGGTCCTGAGCAGAATTTTTCGTTGATGCCTCTATCTTATATCAATAGATCTAAAACTATGCAATATTTGCAGAAAAAAAGAGTACTTTAAAATTTTAGCTCATTTTCCTCTTTCATCAATGTTTAAATTGCATAGCAATTATTTTGAAATGTAGTGACCCCATTCAAGGTTTAGGTATATGATTATGTGTGTGTTACACGTATATTCAGAAATTCTGATTATCTGGGGCATCTCTCCCTTGATCAAACCAGGTGTGTCATGATTAGTTGAGCTGGTGATTACTATTCTTATCTGTAAATACTGCCTTCGAAGAAATAATGATGCTCTGACAGATGTTTAAGGGAATTTGTATGACTATTGGGAGGACAACTATATTTGTCACCAGAGACGAAACCGCAGAGTGACTCCAAGATTTCCGATAGCATAATGGAATGTTAGAGATCGTGTACAGGACAATCTACCACGAACAAACAATTCAGTGGAGGGATGGCACCATACATTTTCAGCTGTCTATTGACGGTCATCACACCAATGTCTACAAGTTAATCTCTCACTTCCTCAGAGAACACTGAGAACAAGATTCTGATGTACAATGCTGGAGAACGAAGTAAAGCTGAAAGTTCAATAGAGTACCTCCAACTTCACAGACGTCTTGCAGATATATTGCCAATGTATGGAAACATGTATGGAGTTTCTATGTGGCATTGCATACAATTTAACTTTGTGAAAGTGTGCATGTGTATGCGTGTGTGAAGGGCCTAAATCTGACAAGTATGGAAGTATATTATCGTGATTTTGAAGTGAATTTTTGGGAATAAAAATAAATGCTATATTTATAAATTATACATTTTACCTTGTTATAATTTTATAATTTTTTATGTTGCATATTTATATTTTAAGATATCTCAAGTTTTTCCTGCAAAATTGCTGAGCAATAATTATAACAATAAAATATTTAAAAATATTGTCTCTATTAATATTTAACGATATCTAAAGTAGTTTTTGCAAATGAATGAAAAAAATATTTTTCCGCGCTATTTTGTCGGCGCTATCCCTTTCTCCACTCTCTCTGTTGTCTTATTCGTTAAATACTTTCACTCGCAGACGTTACTTCAAAAAAGAAGATGATTACGTCCTACGCGTCATGCATTTAGTCATGCATATTAACCAATGACTTAAATTCTGCCAAGTCACTGGTTTTTCTGGCTAGCTCAGGCAACCCATTCCATGCTCTAACAGCACTAGGGAAGAAGGAGTATTTGTACAAATTTGTCCTAGCATAAGGGACGAGGAATGTGCTTTTATTTTTGTGTCTTTCAGAGTATTTTATTAAGTTTTGTTTTTGTATTTGAAGATTATGGTTCAGTGTTTTATGTATAATTGCTACTTTACTTTTGAGTCTTCTGTCCTGAAGGCTTTCTAAATTTAGTGATTTTACTAATGGTGTTACTCTAGTCAAATGTGAATATTCGTTTGTTATGAATCTCACTGCTCTATTTTGTGTTTGTTTTTTTGTTACTCTTAACAACTGTCATTTTTCTGGGTGGAAAGACATGCTCCAATTTGATTCCCATTTCTGTAATTCATCTAATTCTCTTTGTAAAATATCTGTGTCTTGTGTTGTTTTTATTGTTCTATATATTATGCATTCATCTGCAAATAATCTGACTTTTGTTCCTGAACTAATGCAATTTGGTAAATCATTTATGTAAATTAAAAATAGTAGCGGACCCAAGACTGTTCCTTGAGGTACACCTGAGTTTACTGTTATTGGTGTTGATTTAGAGCCATTTGTTATTACTGTTTGTATCTATCTATCTGTCTGTCAGTCTGTCTGTCTGTCTGTCTACCTATCTATCTATCAGTGGCGTAGCAAGGTACCCGAGGTCCCGGATTCAAGAATATTTTGATAGGGCCCCTCCCAAAAAAGCTAAATGTAAAGTGAGACAAAACAATTGAATAATTTATAAGTATCGATACGTTTATCAAAAGACGTTCCATTGCAAGCGATGTATCTTTTTATATCTGTAATTAGTAACAGTATCAACACGTTTGATTCAGTTAGGATTCAGGCAAGTAATAGTGCCTTAAAAGTCAATGTTGTACAAGTTCTTAACAGAATTAAATGACTTAAAGATGTTTCAAGTGAATTAAGAAATGTTTTATGAGTTGTACATTCTACACATTTACATTCCTAAAACACTTCTAGGAGAAAAGTTTTCAATATTGATACAAACTAAAATTTAATTCTACTTCCTTCATTTAACTATAAATAGATCGAACATTTTTCTGGCTTCTAAGTAGCAAAGTCAATAACCAGTGCATCTATTTCTAAAATTTTGGCTGTTTCTCGCTCAATGGAAAAAACACAATGTGAAGCCAACCTGCTCTGTATTGGTCAGAGTATGAAAATATTAAATGATCAATGTAGACATCTCTCTATCTTCTAGATCTTTGTTATAAACCTGCTCTTCAATTCGGTTTCGCCATTCATTAGAATACCACAAGTACGAAAATTATGTAACATACTTTGATGTTTCTTTTGTTTGCTTAATATTTAATGATCCTTTTAATTATTCTTTTGTAAACATTTTGTACACAATACAGAGGACTAAAAAAAAATGTGATGAAGACTTATTATTATTATTATAGCTTTTATATAGCGCTACTTTCATGCTTATAGCATGCTCAGAGCGCTTTGGTCCAATCTCATTTGTGATTGATTATGATTATAGAATTCTATTAGGTGAAGACAATTTTGGTGGGGAGGGGGTATCTAGGAGTTGGTTTTCCGTGCTGCCTATAGGCGCTCAGTAAACGCAACTCTGCCCGAGTCGGGTGTCGAACCTCGAGCCCCCTTCTAGTTAGCCGAGACAAGCCAAGTTCAAGCTCACTTAGCCTCTCGACCACGATTCCCACTTACACTATTACACATTACAATAGACTATACATATACAGGACTGCCAACTGTGCGCACCACGCCTATATTATTCAATTAAATAAGTCCCGTACACCGAGGCGTCCTTGGTTGCAGTGTAGTGTTAGAAGAATGACTTCCGGTTAATTAGTTTACTACATAAAGAAACCATCACTAAAGATAAACATTACGTTCAAAATATTTCTTATTTTGGTAACAGTGCGATAGACATAGCCAGATTTTTATAGCAACAAAATCTAATTTACCAACTTAAAAAAAGAGCATTTACATAGATAGTGTTCTAACTAGTTATATATATATATATATATATATATATATATATATATATATATATATATATATATATAACTAAAAACCCATTAAGCCATTTTTTCCAAAAACAAATAATAGTAGTGAGTATGGTCGTACATGTAGATATAGTTTATAGCCATAGGTCACTAAGTCTGGGTCAAAGTTTACATGTTTACTACGTGTACAATTAATTTTTATTGAAGTAGGAACAATGATTATAGAATTCTATTAGGTGAAGACAATTTTGGAACAATCAATTTTTTTTTATGGCTTTTAGAATAATTTGATGTTATTTAGGATTTAATTAGTTTAAAAAATTAATAACTTGCAGAGCTGAAAGTTTTATGCATATTTTTCAATTAGTCATAAATACACTATTGCTTGTAATTTTTAATGGCTTCATTCTCCATTAATATATATATATATATATATAATGCATACTGCATGCTATCTTTAAAAAAAACTACAAATAAATTTAAAAAAAAATAGGTATAGAATCTAGATGTAAATAAAAGTTGGTAAAGATGTCAGTGTGTAGGCTCAGGGACTCAATATGGTTATTTTTTTTTTAGACTGACTCACTCACAGACTTAACTTCTATCACCCATTATAGGCCTATAGGCTACCTAAGTAATAAATGACACTCTCAAAACTGTATTGACTCTTTCACTAATCGCTTATTTAACTCATATTAATAGTATACAATGTAACAGAAATTGTAAAATGTGATGAAAAGAAAAATGTATTATCCAAGCTGGCATTATCATTCAAACATCGTGAATGTCATAAAATAAGTTTATACCGGAAGTATCACATCTCACATTTTTGGAGTTGAACGAAACTTATGCTTAGTTACCCTTAGTGTTGGCAGTCCTGTATATATATAGTCTATGACATTACCTACTTTGTCAGATCGGATAAAGTTTTAATATATTTATTTAGTTTAAAAAAAAAAAAAAAAAAAAAAAACTTTTTTAGTCTTAACCAAATTTAGAAAGTAATCCAATGATAAATACTTTACATTTCTTGGAGTATACTCTAGTCGCATACATTCTAGAAACACAAAACATCTTAGCAGGGCACTCACTACCACTAGCGGATCCAGAACTTTGGAGTGGGGGGGGGGGGGGGGCAATTTTTTTCCAAACCCTAACCCTAACGCCAAGTGCGAAGCCCCGACGTCAAAAGCGTTTTCTTGCATTCTTCACTGCAGAAACGCATTCTCCTGACCTAAAGCTCATTATTCCTACTATTAAGAAAGGACCTTTTCAATAATGTTGTACTTGAAAAATATTCTAATATGAATTTATAGGTCCTAAATACATTGCAAATAAAACCGATTTGTTCCTTGAAAAGATAAGATACCCCACATATTTAGATTTTAGCTTTGAGGATCGCCGCCGACAAAAAAATTATTCAATAAATAGTATTCAAGAAAATGTAGGTATAAATTGTGAGTTATAGTCCCAAATTTATTTAACTAGAAAAATATCAGATTGAGTAAAGGTTGGGAAAAGGCGACTAAGAAGATATTGAGTTTAGAACTCATCTCAATCATGAATCTTTTACTGAAAAATTTCGTTTGAATTCTAACTTTTCCAATGCAAAGTCTTTCTTAAAATAATTATGATAAATTCATGTGAAAATACAAAAACTTTGTCTGGAAATGGGAGGGGCGGTAGAGTGAAAACGATTAATCCTCGCTCCTTTAATAATTTCTGCTAAGATTGCATTTAGCATTAAAGAACAGGGGTGAAGCGACTCGATATAAGAATTTAATTTATACATAAATGATATTAGTGACAGGTTTTTTAAATTTTGTAATTTCTTAACTACAATACAAAAAGAAAAAGTATTGATTTGTCCGATGGGGGTAATGCGATTGCATGTATCGCCCCTCCCACCTGGTACAACCCTTTTTCATTTAAAATTAACTAATGATACCATTTGAGATTAGAGTGTGGTACGACATAATATACAATGGGTCACATATCAATACGTAGTTTATATTATATAGATATTTAAGTAACTTTGTTCACAAACTATGATTCTCCACAAAAATAGTACCGCCCCCCCCCCCCAGAGGCCTAGAGTGGGTAGAGCAGTAGATGCAATTGCCCTCCCCCCTACCCCACCGAATCGGCCAAAATACCAGAAAGGGAGCGACATAATATAAAATGTATATATTAATTCAACTAATTTTGTTAACAAACTATGATTTCTCCATAAAAACGGACCGCCCCCCCCCCCCCACTCAAAAGGTTTAGGTGGGAAGGGTAGTAGAGGTATTCGCCCCCCACCCCCTATCAATCTGCATACAGGGAAAGACATAATATAAAGATCGGTTAAAATATCAATAACAATTTTAATCATAAAAATATTTAATTGATTCTGTTAGCAAGCTGTGATTTCTAAAGAAATTTACACTTTTCGGAGAAGCTAGTGGTTCAAAAATAAATATAAATAAATCCTCTGTAATGGGACTAGGGAAATGGAAATTCAATTGCGCTTTCAAAATTGTAGATCAAATCAAGATTTGTGGTATTGTCTATACCTGTAATCCTTTATTCTATTGTAAAGACCAGTGGGAGAATATTTTTGTCAAAGCCTCAAACTTGATAAAACTTTATAAGCACACAGGTTCTACAATATTTGGTAGAGCTGTTTTGATAAATAGTTTGGTCATTCCAAAGATTGTCTATTTAACATTACAGAGCCACCTCCTAAATTCATAAACAAGCTGAACAAGTTAATTAGAAGCTTTATATTTAAAAACACTATTAGGAGCATTAAGCACACTACACTCATTCAAAACAAGGAGGATGGGGGGATAAATTTACAAGATGTCAAAACAAAAATACATTCGCTAAGGCTAAAATTTGTAGGTCAAGTAGTTAGAAACCCAACAAACTTTCCCTTGACAATTTACTATTATGGTTTAAGATTAAGTAGTCTTCTTCCAATACACAATGATACTCCTCACTATTTTGGTACAGTCACTCATCCGTTTTACAGATCTATTTCAAGAATTTTACCTGGTAATGAACATTTAATACACAACAAAACCAAAGAATCATACACAACACTTAAAAAGCTGTTACATGAATGTCTAGTGAATAGGATTAAGTGGGGGAGAGTTCTTGGGGTGACAGAATTCAAGGACACATTCGTAAACCTACACAGCAAACATATCCCACCAAAAGCTAGAGAGATAAGTTATAGACTTATCTTTGGGATGACCCCTATGGTTAGAAGAAGAGCAAATGACCGTGCATGTATATTATGCCATCTTGAAAATGCTGACAATGAGAAACATATGTATTTAGAATGTCCATTATTCCTTCAAGTTAGAAGTACTGTAAGGGACTTATTAGAAGCAAACTGTGGCAGCTATGTAAATGTTAACTTGTCAATTGTATTAAACAAGCTGCCAAAACTAAAAAATAAAATGATACATAACTTTAACTTAATTATTGTTTCCGAATACAGGAACCTTGTTTGGGCTAGCTGGCTCAAAGCTCTACATAATAATAAGGTTTTTCATCCTAATCAATTAGAATTGACATTTAGAAAAATAATGGATTTTAGGGTAGAGAATTATCTAGTTTGATTTTCATATACTTGTACAATGCTCTGGTAGTTTTCCAGAAATGGGGTGATGGGGGTCAGGGATATTTGATATTGTATTGATTGTTCTGGGGTAGAGGATACTTGTATCATTGTTCTGTCTTTTATGGATTCAATGGCTAGGATGGTTAGGTAGTATGTCTTTGATATTAAATAATGTTTCTGTTACTATTGTTGTATTTTTAGGTTAATCAATTTTCAATTGTTTATGATTTAATACTTGTGAATTATGAGAACTTACAAATAAAAACATATTGGAAAAAAAAAAAGCCCACAAAAGAGGCAAGATGGCCCATACAAGAGGCACATTAAGCCCAAAAAAGAGGCAAAGAAAAGAAAAGAGGCCTAAGGCCCAAGGATTCCTATGATGATAAAGCTAAAATTAAATAGCGCAAATTCTGAGGTTTCCTTTAAAAAAAAAAGTAAAAAAAAAAAAAAAATTCAATTTAGTTTTGGGAAGTGTCATTGCTACATAAACGTGTACATTTGTAAAGAACAAAGTTCTGACTCGAGAAATGAATCCGAATTTTATTAACATGTATGTATTTGTTTAGTTAGTCAATATCTTCATCTTTGTATAGAATGCAAGTTTAAATAGATAACATAAAAAACTTTAATTTAAACAATTTAAATACAAAAAATAAAAGAAACATATTAGGTTTTAAAAGAATTGAATAATTATAAGATGTTTTGAAATATTAATCGTGACCATCAGGACTATCCCTATAGACATTTATATAGTGTAAACCAAACTCTCCCCCCCCCCCCTCCCCATTTATTCCCCGTTAATACTAGTACTATCAAATGGTCTTTGAAGAGACATGGGAAAAAAAAAAAGACAATTAGGTCTAGCCGACATTACAGTAAACCTGATGGAAAGCAGTTCCTTACATTACAGCAATCCAAGCATTACAGCAATCCAAGTGGTACATCCGCTCTAGCTTAAAACCCGGGTTAATGTTTTAAATTTAATATAAAGTTTCGTGCAACGTTTAGGATATTTTAAGGGAGCTTTTCAGATTTTATATCACACTTTACTAAAGTGCATTTTTTTCCTTTAGTGTTATCCCTAAAGTGGGTCCCAACTGATCAAGATCAACTGAACCCAAGTGCAATCAACTCCTTTGCGCGATTGTTTGAACGCCACAGACTGTGGGCCCCTAATAGTCTTGGGCCCGGGTTCATTGAACCCCTTCGCACCATTGGATGCTACGCCACTGCTATCTATATGTCTGTCTGTCTGTCTACCCTGGCCTATATATGTCTGTCTAACTATCTATCTAGATATTGGCTACAAGAGTGAAAACAAATATTCGGCTATTACACTATTTATTGTCATTGCTTTTTATCTATTAATCGAGTTTAATCTTTTATATCTTCTGGTTTTAAACACAAGAAACTCTCATTGAAAGGTTACAAGGTTTTGACAACGTTCTTTATGGACAGCTTATCTTGAAGACTTTGAATTAGTCTAAAGCGTCTATAGCCCTGAGGTTCTCCAAGGAGAAATGGCGCCAAGTTATACGAGGAGTTTCTTGTTTGAATTTTCGAGACAAACTGAAACTATGTAGATCTATAATAAAAGAATTTGAATTTTCCTTGTATCGGCTGCATTGGAACTGGCGATTCATTCTGTCGAAGGACATGTCCTGCAAAGCTCATGCAACCTTATAGTGTTTAATAAGTAGATTTTTTTCCTTTGCCTGTGATACTTTCTCCTCCTCTGGGCAGCTGTTTAATAAGTAGATTTTTTTCCTTTGCCTGTGATACTTTCTCCTCCTCTGGGCAGCTGTTTACCCTTTTATTATAGATCTACATAGTTTCAGTTTGTCTCGAGGTCTTATGCGATCAATGCTTCTGGTTCCGACTCTGCCCATGATATATAGGCCTAACCCATTTTTTAAAATAATCATTCTTTCATTGCATTTTTTTTCAAAATCCAGATATAAGTTTTTGTTGCTATAAGTTTCCATAAAGACAAAAACAGTTATTTTAATCTATTTTTTTTTACGAATTCTCAGGCTATTTACAAACTGCCAATTTCTTACT
This sequence comes from Biomphalaria pfeifferi, assembly GCA_030265305.1. Lineage (NCBI taxonomy): Eukaryota > Metazoa > Mollusca > Gastropoda > Planorbidae > Biomphalaria > Biomphalaria pfeifferi. The sequence continues at coordinate 1,684,159 of JASAOG010000141.1, forward strand.
AATTGATAGAGTTCTCGATACTGCGAACTAGACATCCTATTTACCTCTCAACAAGTTTAGAATCGGAAGTGTCGGGTTATTGCAGCTTTAACTGCTGTCGAGGCTTTGATTCCGATTCCATGGATAGATTACAAACTACCTCCCTAATATAACAAAACAAACAACGTCTAATCTTTAGACTAAGGACCGGACACAACAGAATGTGACAACATATGTACTGGAAGCTCAAAATTGGAACCAGTGAAGTCTGCCTTTGTGGAGTGTTACCATAGAAAACTGTTCTCTTTACCAAGAGGCCCGTACAAGACACTGGCCCCAAAACACCCCAATAGAAAAAAAACTCTATGGAGAGCTCCCTGATTGGGAAAATTGGGAAACCACAGCGCAGTACATCTCATATATTGGTCTAGTCATCTGAACGCTCCCAACAAACAAAAAATGTTGGAAGAATAAAAAACGTGCTCAGGAATGATACAATGATCACAATATTAATATATATATACATCATGAAACTCTTGACATCCAAATACTCTACAACAGTTTATTTACTCCTGGATGTGAGAGTTATTCATTAGGGACGTCTACAGTTCTAGCACTGTCCTGGTTTTTAACATTGTCATCTCACTAAACAGACACACTGATACTAGTCTTTAATAGTCCTCGCTTTCCAGTCTTTAGCATGCTGCACATCATGGTAGTTGATACACGGCAAAGGTGCTAAATAATGTGGTTGCCAATAGTCGTAGGAGGTGCTAAGTTTTTTTTTTAAATTTGCATTTACATTGTAAAAACAATGTTCCCTAAAAAAATTAGGAGTTTTACCATTTCTGTGTATATTTACAAATGAATTTAGTAGTTGTAGAGCAAAGAAATGGAAAAGTCAATGGTACGTTTTAAAGTGGCAGCAACATTTAAAGGTAAAACAAAGTGAGATTTTCTTAACAGGTGCCCCCCTCGCCTCCACTTTTGGCCCGTACACGAGAAAACATGTTTCTTCATAAACCGTAGAGGAGATAGGGTTAAAATAACGAGTAGCCTGTACAATTTAGATTATTTCACAAACGTTCGCTCCTCCTATTGTAGATTTAGTTTGGTACCAATTTATCACCAAGTTGTCTAGCAAGAAAAATTCAAACTGCTTGAAAATCGTTTGCTGGTTTAATATTTGCATCAAAACCAAAGATTGTTCAGCAAGAAGGCCTGACCAGAACAGACCATGGTATTCCCGCTTTCGTGGCTTCAAAGTAGCAACGACCTGGTGATTTAGTCCTAGTAGTAGAGCTAATTAATGCTCTGGATGGGGTCATTTCTAGAAGGCTTTGGGAACAATTGCTTATCTACAGAACATATTAAAAAAAAAAACAAAAAAAAAACGGGCAAAGAAAACTTTCTGGTCAACAAATTTAATAGCTAACAAAAAACAAATGTATATTAGTAGAAAATGAACGGGTTAGAATCACAGAGGCTCAGGCTGTATAAACACTGTCCTAGGAGGTAGACTATAGCATCTCAACTTGCTGTGTCAGCTCTCATCTTTGTATTTCTCACTATGCATTCAACAAGAAACAAAAATGTAAACAAAATGTCTGCCAAAATAAAAAAAGGTGGCATGGAAGAAATTGTATAAAGAAAAACTTGAGAATCACACTGGAATGTAGGGCATCAGACAAGTGGTCAACATAGGCATTCATATATTCTCAGTTTCAGCTTAGGGCAGCTTAAGTGGAAATGTTTTGGACCCTATTGAATCAACTGGATTTGGTTTACAATCCACATAGTTCTTGAACACAAAACTATCAAATAATATCAATATTTATAAAGAGCGCCAAATATATAGGGGTCGCAGCTGGGTCTACAAAGCCACATATTTGTAATATCTTTTCATAACAATTTTCTTTCAATAAAAGTCAATTACAAAGCATCAATGTTAAACAAATACATAATAGAAAAAGTTTTAAACACTCCAATCTAATCAATATCATCAAAGTGTCAACTTTGTGCAAAGAAAATATTTCAAGCAGGTATATCACATTAAGACCTGAACATCTGCACAACCTCCTCTATCCAAAAGTTTTCAAATTTCACACATTTCTTGAAATAAATGGAAAAAAAACAACAAAAAAAAAACGGATGAGAAATAGAAACAAAAGACTACACCTGGTAGTTTGAACAATCAAAGAATAGAAACAAGTTACAGGTGAAACCCTGAGAGAGAAAATACAAAAACAAACTTGGTTTTAAAAAAATGTCACAAAAATTACATTAACTTTAAAGTCAAAATAGTAATAGATAAATTCCATGACAATGTTATTTTCGCATGAATTAAAAAAAACAACATTGTGCCATTATTTAAAAAAAAAAAAAAATTCCAGCTTTGTCAATGAACAAGTCTAAAGTTTATCAACCATAAGGCTATAAAAGGTTTGGGAAAAGGTGGTATTCAGAATACAATAAATAAAAAAATTATGTTAGTAATATCTAAAGCTGAGTTTTTGTACTATTTTTTTTCTTTCTTAATTGTTCTTGAGCTAAAAATTATTTCAGATTTAGTTAATTTGTTACAGAACATGCACATATAAAAATTTGCTTGAACTTGTGGTCTTTCACCTTAGAAGTTCTGTCCCAGCATTTACCACTAGAGAGATGAACTAAAAATCAGGTGCCTAATTATAAAAGAGCGTTTCTTTAAAAGAAATGAACAACTGTCTAACTTAATGCCAGGAAATAAAATGTTTTCAGCAATCAAAACCAAAATCCAAGTGCTTTAAAAATGGCTGCAGTTTGATTAAAATTACAAAACTGTTTGAAAGTGATGTCTTAAGAAAGGTCAAATGTTGGAATGTTTAAGTTAACCACTTGATAAGCAAAAAAGATTCTTTTTTTTTTAAGCTATGTTCAAGTTGTCCCTCAGCATTAAAAATGATATTTCCATAAGCTTAGATGGAAGTAAAACTTGTTTGCCAGTGCATTGTCTAAAAATTAAATCTGCACGACATCAAGTAAAATGTCTAACATAGGAAGTAAATAAAATTTGATATAGTTCTGTTTTCTAAAAATGAACAGTTTGCTAATATGGTTGGAAATGTAAATTGCTCTTTTTCAAAAAGTATGAACACTACAGTGTGTGAGACTCAACTAGAGGATGCTAAAAATTGGTCTAGTAAAAATGATTCAAGATTTTTCAAAAAAAAAAAAAATATTCTTTAGCTTTGGAAGTCTTCAAAAAAAAAAAATTAAAACAATTTTTTTAAAATGTGTATTAAGCCTACTCTAACAAATTAGGAAATAAAAATATTTTGTAAAAAAATAAAATTAATAAAAATTAGACAAAAAAATTAAGGATTTAAAAAGCTTCATTTCATAGATCTATTAAGATACTGCTACGATTTTGTGCTTCTTAGTTGAAAAACGAGACAATAACTTTTCAAAGAAGTTTTAAAAAAAATTGCAATAACATAACAAAACAGCTTTCACATTGTGTGTCAGTTACACAAATCTGATAAAAGTTTTTCAAGATACATACTTATACATTTACTTCATGTATTAATTTCATACACTAAATATTTGTCAGCTTTGTTTAGTGAAAAAAAAAAAGTCCTATGCTTAACCCAATGCTTGGGTACAAAAAGTATTTATAGGGCAACTGTACTCTTGGTGTTCCTAGTCAAAGGTCTGTGATGACGTAAATTGTCCGGGGCATGTTGCCAGTACCAGCATGACCTACACAGATACTTAAAACAGTACAAGTCGCGGCAGAAGTAGTTTCCTTGTTGTGCGTTGCATAAGCTGCATATAGCATCCCCCAAGTAAGGATCAACCTGAAGCTAAAAAATTGTATAAAGCATTATCAATATCAAGCTGATAGAAGATAAAAACTGAACAGGTTAAATGTTTGGGATGTAGGGGATAAACTGCTTGGCTACCTCTCAAGGAATGCTGGGGTTAATCCCAATGAAAGCTGATAAAGCCAGCTAAAAAAAAAAACAGATACCATAACATCACAAAAGAGAATGGACCATAGAACACTAATGCGTTAAGCAAAAATAAATTAAAAAAAAAAAAAATAATGGACATGTAAAAAAAAATAAATATGTTTTCATCATGTAAAAAAAAAAATGTATGACAATTTTATTGTTTCTCCACAACCCGCTAATGCTTTAGGAAGTTTGTTTCTTCGTTCATTAGAACAACTTTTAAAAAAAGAATTACAAAGTTCTTACAAAGTCCCTTGTTACTCAAAACAAGTTATCTTTAAACACCATTTCCATTTATCTTTCCTTTACCCATTCCAGTCACCAAAAGTTATGCATAATATAAGAGCTGAATTTTTTTTTTACCTTCTTAGTAAATTTAGGTGTTTTAATCTCCACAAAAGCTGCCTGTACAGCCTTCATGTAACTTTTGCGACTGTTAAAAGATACTCTGCCTGAACCTGCATAAGATAAATATACATATTTCAGTTTTAAACAAGAAAAATAACATGAGTGACCCATCATATGCTTCAAGCTCTTGTGTTTAAATTCTGTCAATTTCCACTCAATATTGAAACCAGCTCACACCTGGTTACATCACATCAAGAAAAAGTCATCACTACTATGATAATAGATCCTAGAAATTGTATGTCATCATATGTACAATACATTACCACACTTTGCATTTTAAAATCTGTAAAAATAAGTTATTTACCTATAGGATACTTATGTTTATCAGTATCAATCCCAGCATAGATAACATTGCCAAACAGGTCACACATAATATTCCCTAATGCTTCAGCAGTAATCATTCCATGGAGGGCTCCGACAAAGACAGTCTTATTAGACTCCAGTCTTTGAGAGGGTTGAAAGACATGATTACTGTCAGCCAATACCCAGGGAATCACTTGAACCTGAAAAAGACATTTCATTTCAACTGGCATTTGTAAAAAAGAAAATTAAAAAGAAATGGTTTTAATTAATCTAATTTTTTTTATGTATTAAAAAATTGAAAATTTAATATACTTAAACTGACTACTAATTTTTACATGTGCATAGTAAATAGATAGTAATGCAGGCTGATTTAAAAGCTTTAACTCTTTCTCTCCTAACTGACGATACCATAGTTGATTTCACCAGAATGTGGTAAATAATTACGGAAAGAAAGAGTTAATGTTTAAAATGACTTTTTAAAAGGTTATAAGTGGACACCTTGAGTTTAAACTGACTTAAAACTGAACCAAGTTATTTTAAAAAATATATAGTTTATTTAAATGAAACTCTGATGCAAACCTCTTTTGAACGCATTCTTCTAGAAGAAATCTTATAAAAGTAGTCCCCATTACTGAAATCATGTGTACAGGCCTGAAGCAGGGATCTTACAGATTTTTCACCATCAAATAGCAAATAAACATATCCTAGAATATTAGAAATTTTTTTTTTGTTATTAAGAGTGAGACACGTTAAAAATTAAAACTTGAAGTGGTAAAAATGAAAAGGCTTACCATCCTTTCCTGGCCATTCCACCTTCATGTGTCCATACTTGTTAAATGCTGCTTGAAGACCAGCTGTTAATAGAAGTCAAGCTCAACATTAACAAATGAAAAGACAATCTAGAAGTACAACTATGCAAGTAAAATATTTTAAAATCCTTTTAAAAAAAAATCCACACTTACATGTCAATAATGTAGAATTAATTTCCTTTTCAATATCAAAATAATTATTACAAATTAGTCAATTTTTTTGATTTGATTCATGTTTTGTTAGGTACAATAAATACTTGTTTAAATTAAAGTGTCAGCAAGGGGACAAAACCTGAGATAGATGAATAGTGAAAGATTAATTTTCCTTGCGTCAAACAAAATAACCAGTAATTAATAGACTAATTGGTTAGGTTTTTTTTTAATTCATATATCGTTTACACCAATGAACAATGTGCAAAGTAACTTGATCCAAAACTGAGTCATACTTTTACCAGAGTTATAAGATTTGTAAAAAGTGAAACATACATTCTGTTATGTCCCAAGGGACACCACCCAAGAAAACTTTGCAAGAGTAAACTGGATTTTTATGATTTCTAGGTGGTAGGTGTCCACTCCAAGTACAGCTGGCTTCACTCACAGCTGTAATATACAATTTAAAATGTGGTTAGCAGTTTATAATGCCTAGGATGTAATGTTATATTTTTATAACTTATTTTTATAACTGATAGAATGCTAGTGAAATAAACCATTACATGATGTGTCAACTAGAAAACTGACAATTATATAAGCTTTTTGATTTATTCTTTTTATGAAATCTCACCAGCAGCATTCCTATGGAGACGAGCAGCTCTTTCTATTGCATAGGGATCCAAGTTTGACAAGTACGAGACGTTAGCTCCACTTGCAAGATTCCCAGAAACTGGTTGCCATCCCACTCTTTCACTTAATGATCTAGTACTTCTTGCAGGATGTGGGGTCATTCTGTCAAAGGCACAAGATACCATATTAAAGAATAATTGTAGTGTTCTTTCCGTCAGTGCATATGATTTTTAGGTCATATAATCAAGACCTTAATGCAAAACATGTGCAAAGCAGTTTGTTGTTAGATATGAGCCTTTGAAAACTGGCCTAGAGCAGAAATCATGCTAACAAGTACAGGAGTTCACTTACATGTTTTTTTTCACATAAATGTTTTAGATATGGGCTAAAAATCATAAGAATTGGGGTTTGTTTTGATATTTCTTTAAAAAAGCTTTTATCAAGACTTTCATAATAAATTGAAAAGTATTTTGCCATATTTTTAAAACAAAAAAAATTAACATACACTAACAAAACTGATTATTTAGAAATTATGAAAACAAGAAATGCTATTAAAAAGATATTCATGTTTCTTCATTAATGTTTCAACTAAAATAGTCAATACAATAAAAGCCTTAAGACTAAGTTCTTCGAGTAAATTTGCAAGTGGAGAACCTGACCTAAACATCCTACAGTTCAAGTTTTTGAAATTCCCTTACCTGCGCATATTCTGGGCATCTAAACTTGATTTTGCATATGAATCAAGATAGTTTTGCTGATTCACTGTCAAGTTGTTCTAAAAAACAAAAAATCTTTAGTGATTTAGATATTAACAACTATTTTTATATCGCCATTTTTATCCTCAAAATATATTGGAATGTCTCAAGTTTTTATGATAGAGTGATTGGTCAATTCCTTGTAAAAATAATCTACCTAGTGAGCTGTTGGTAAACAGTATAAAATAAATTATGAAATTTTTTTAAATTTATTTAACCATTGGCTGTGTGTCAACTAACCATCATTTCCAAGAGAGCTGAGTCATCAGTGAGTTGACCATTTCCACTGTAGGACTCCTGTGGAGACCTTGGTGGTGTTGGAGGTGCTTGAATAGCTCTAAGATTTTGTGTATGCTTAGTTAACAAGTTAGAGTACAGCTTCTTCTCAATGGGTGATAATGAGGAATCACTTAAAGGACTCATCAGTCCAGTGCTTTCCCTGAAGAAGAAAAGTTAAAAGTAATCTGCCTACATTAAATTACACTGCTAAACTATGAACAAGACTTGTGACTTAAAAGCAGATGTAGAGTACAATAGTATTGAGAGGTAAAGTAAACATTAAAAAGTAAGCTCAGACAAGGATTTAAACCACAGACCAACTCAGCAGGTGGTGTAATCTAGTGAACCTGTGTAGTGAATGCAGATCCTGATAACTCCTGCAAAGTCTTTTTGGGTAGCCTAAACGGTTAAGTCAGTTGTTATCTTGGTAACTGTCACTTTATGGTGATGTAAAATCACTTCAATAATTATTTGCTACTCTATGCTACATGCCAATATTAATTCATCTATTGTTCGAGCGCTGAAGTTTCAAACTTCCCTTAAATTATACAGCTACTCCTAATTACTTACGTTTGTTGATGTTTAGCCAACAAATTCTGATACAAAATTTTTTCTGTTGGAGAGAGTGAAGCGTCACTTAAAGGACTATAAGGTGAAAGATAATCACTGAAACAAAACAATTCTATTTAGACAAATACTAAAAATTTAAAATCATGCCATTTACATTTTATGCTCACTAACTCAATTACTTGTTAATTACTAGAGCTATTATGAAATTAAACAAATAATTGGGTACATAAACACTAGCAATAATGACACCATTATCATTAAAAGAGTACAAGCTACATTCTAAAATACTTTACCTGGACATTGTGCGACTTTGTTTCTGAGGAGTAACATTTAAAGTGGCATCATTTTGTGAAGGAAACGCTGAGGAGTTAAATGCATTCTCACCAAACAGTTGGAAATTTCCTGAAAGAAAAAAATATTTTAAACCTAAATTTTTTTAAAAATATTAAAAATAAAACTTTGGAGAATGACATGAAGGTATGCATGAATACAAAACTACAAAATAATAATTAAAGCAAATCTTATTTAAAGTGTTAGAAATTTTTTAAAAACAAGTTAAACAATGTTGCACGTTTTTTAATTCAAATGTTAAGCTCTATTATATCAACAGACAATACAATGTGATCAAAAGTTGAAACTGAATAACATATCTTACCATATAAAGCCTGATTTGTTCCAACTGTTGATGTGGCTGGTGATGGATTGGGTGTAGGACCAACACTATAGGCCGAGTTGTTACAGCAAGTGTAAGCAGCAGACTGAGACAGTGGTACGTTGGCATAGCTCAAAACTGACTGGAGCTCTGGTGTTGGGTGTGGACAGTAGGTGTGACATCCAGGATCTATGAAAGACAGTATTGGTACACAAATTACCTAGGCAACAAAAGATGTTCTAGCGCTGCTTATTTGAAAATAAATGCACACATTACAATACAATAAATAAGCTGATTTGTTTTCAATTCTATACATAATTGAATAGAAAGGCTTAAGTTCTTAACTTTATGATGAAGATATAATTGAAGGACTAAACACCAGAGCAATTACCTAGTAGAACAAAGCATGGCATATAATAGTATAACAATTAAAAAACATTCAAGAAATAATGAAATGTTACTTTTGTTCTTGATCATATTTTTAGTGTTTCAATATCTAAAAATGTTGACCTAGCAAATTTTATTTCATTTTTGAAGTTCCTTGGAAAATATTGTACCCAATGTAGGATATGATATATTATCTTATAACATTTTGTAATTAGTTAAATCTTTATTTTATTGCTAATAAAAAATATTTTAAGAAACCTTGCAATTGTTGTAATTGTTGAATTTGCTGCTGCTGAATCTGCTGTTGCTGTTGAATTTGCTGTTGGATTTGCTGTTGTTGACTTTGCTGCTGAGTCTGTTGAGATTGTGATGTTGGGATACTCAAATTATTCACCTCTAGGGAATTATCAAGAAGTGCATTGATGCGTCTGAAAATTTCCAAATTACTCGGCAAAACTGACTGACCCTGATCATTTTCATAAGTTTCATTCTTTACAGCGGTACTTTGGTCAACATTCTGTAAAAATAAAGATTACTAATTGTAGCCTTTTTAGAAAGCAACACTAAAAAGTTCAGAATCATGTTTCTCTATTCTACTGTACATTTCAGTTGATTTTTTGAAATGTTAAGATTTAGGTTTATAGTTTCATTTGTAGGATTTATAATTTGTTATCGTTATAAGATGCTTAAAACTAAATTGTGGTCAAAGCAAAAGAATTATACAAATACATACTATATTTATAAATTAAAATTTATAAAAAAATTATAACTAAATATTACACTTTAACTTTAGAAAGAGTTGAGTAATCAACTTAAGATCTTTATTTTTAAAAAATTACATTTTAGTCATGATTTAAATTAAGGAATTTGTTAATATTTAGATTACATTAGATAGCATAGAATCTAGATCTAAATCAAGTCTAGAGTAGAAGTAGAAGTTGAAAGTTTCAATGAAAGGGAGGCAAACCAAAGAAATTTAGAATCTAGATTAATTCATGGTAGTTGAAATCAAGTTATCTATCTTTAACTTTGGATCTACTCTGGAGATCACTTAGTACTTACTGCAGAAGCCATGCAGAGAAATACGGTAACAATCGCAGAAAATATTATATCCTTTGATAACAGAAGATTCCACACCGCAGTATATCAATTTAATAGGCCTAGATCTAGACACTAATCTAGTCGAGATTTTTTAAATTACAGTTGTCGACACATGAACGGTAAACTCCAGTACACTAGTGACTGAGTAACAATGAATGTACAGCACGATACTCCGAACCTTAACTGCTTTGCCTTTAGATCATACTTTTGTTAAATGTAAAATCAAAGCTATCGAAAATACTGAAAAGTGTTCACCGACTATTGCACATAAGAAATAAATAATGTTAAGGAATGAGTATTTATAGGTCATCGTTAGCAAACTCACGTGAATTTGTCAAAAGGTTTTACCAGCCATCGTTCGTCTTGCAGAAGTTAACTTGAATTATCTCCCATCCAACAGTATTGTCCAATCAAATAACTGGTCACTTTTTTGAGTTGGGGAAACGTGCGTGCTAAAAGCGTGCATAATTGTGTGTGTGTGTGTGTTTTTTTTTTTATTAACTAAGAAACAGTCTAGGTCTTGACAGTTTGTCTACTAATTATATTGGAGTAAATTTCTTATTCCATGTTGTTAACACAATGATGACCGGATGTCCTGCACTTCCACACACATACACACATATAGCCTACACACTTTTGATTGATACATTGTCAGTTTTTTATTTAATGTACCTGAAGCCAGCAAAGGAATGGGGTATTAATGTTGATGTTGATAAGTTCTTTGACCATTGCAACTGGAGCTCGTTTGCCTTCACAAAGATGAACTATAACAACCTCCTTACATAATGATGAACAGTGATGTTGTAGTCTTCTTTTGTATAGCCTATTTTAGTCGGTTCATGTGAAACTTAGTACTCCAAATTCCTCAAGATATATGGATTTTTCTTTTGGAAAAAAGGTGTATTTGATGTTCATCTCCCAAACGCTGAAAAGCCGACAAAGGTATGTTTGTAATGTTGGCCTCCTCCAGTCGTTGGGCGACTATGGCTCATCTCGAACACTTTTTCATGTGACTGTGGAGCCCTATTTTGGAAAAACACTTTCGTGCACATATATCGCAGGTTAAGGTTGCTTTTGCTTAGGTGGTAGAGGAGCCAGCCATTTTTCGTATGGTAGGCTTTTCTCCCAGAGCTGAGGCCCATTTTTTTTCACTGTCCATAGCTTTCTTGGTCACCATCTCGCTATACATAGTGCGGTCTAGGGCTATGTGTTCCTAATAGTCAGTATCAATGTTCACTGTTTTGAAGTCCCGTTTAATTACATCCAAGTAACGGAGAGGGGGGGGGGGAGCGACCAGTTTTTCTTGAGCCAGACGCGAGTTGCCCGTCAAGAATGACTTTCGGGGTGCGATTTTCCTCCATCCGGCGAACAATTTTCTACTAAATGTACTTATTGACTCAGACGCGTCATTTTCGCAAAGAGTTTGTAGCTTTGTCTGAGTAGTAGTATACATGTTCTTCACAGTTAAATGTTGTAGGCCTAAGCCGTACGGGGCATCAAACTTTCGTAGTATGTATAAATTTCATTCTCCCCCCCCCCCCCCGAAAAAAATCCAGGGCGTAGTCTTCTACTAGATCTGAAGCAGACGGATTGTTAGTTGCTTTTAATTTTTTTCACTTACCCAGGGTTTTGGGTGCTTGTATTAACTGAAATTAACGACGCGCAAGTCTACCTTTAAAAAACAAACAAGGATTGCTTATTCGAGACAGCGTACTCAAACTGAAAACAGTGGAAGACGTTATACACTGCTAAAATGGAGGACATCGCTGAAGCATATGTTGAGATCTGAGGATTAATGCAAATCTTAGAATAAAGAATAAGGCTTGTCTTCTCGGTCCGAAGATTAAAGAGGAATGCAGTATTTCCTGTGGCTACGCAGCCCTAGACACATAAAAAAGATGCCAAGCGAAAAATAAGTGAATATTCTGTATTAACAAATAAGAAAAAGCTGCTTAGTGAAATTTATTCTTAAACGGTTTGTCGCAGTTTCTCCAGAAATCTCCAAACTTCCAAAACAATTGTTGAGCACTTGAGTTTTAAAATAAATATCGGCTAGAAGAGTTCCGAATACCATCATCTGTATTCGAATATTTCTGACAATTTCTGTAAGTGCGGAAGAATTTAAAAAAAAAAAATGTTGATTAAAAATTTTATTGCAATTTCGCAATCAAATTGACAAATTTACTATGCAATAATTTGGCAATGTTGTTCATTGAACAAGAACTGGTGGGAAAAAAAACTGATTTCGATAAAATTATTGACTGCAAAAAGGCGCCTAAAACATTCATTCGTAGTTTCTTTCTTTTTCTTTTTGTTTATTTTTGATACACTAACTACGCCGTGGACGTGACACATATGACCTATCCCTTACTCTTCCTTAATCTTCCAAATGGAAGGCATACCTTGTAGGTTTAATATTTTGTAGTGACACCCTAATCATAATAACAATAATAACCCCTCTGAACCTAAACAATGCTGATGTTAATGTCGGTTTGGGCGACGTAGGGCATGAAATTCGCGAATGGGAAGAAACAACACTCCAAGGCTAATTCCCACTTTATTAGATGGGGACAACATTGACAAGACTACCCTGAAACAAGACTTTGCTACAGCAATACATGACAGAGAAATTAGGACAAAAAATTACGAGAAGCATATTCTTAAATCTCAATATTATTGACAAATGCCGAAAATGTGGGTGAGTCAATTTAACACCAATTGGAAGGATGTTCAGTCCTATCAGAATCTGCCTACCTAGGTCGCCATAACCAAGTTGCAAAGTTAATACACCAACACTTGGCTTTGACACATAATGAATGTTTAATGGGGGGGGGGGGGGGGTTGACGTATGCTGCCATCGGCCATCCCCACCCCACTAATTCGGCCAACATACTAGAGGGGGGGGGGGCGAAATAATCTAAAATTAGGTTAAAATATAAATAATTAGTATATATTTTTAACATAAGGATCAAAAGTTCTGTAATACATTCTAAGGTTTTTAATATTAAAATAAGAAACAGATTGAGCAACATGTTTTCTTATTAGAGTAAAATAAAACTACCACTTGTGAGATCCACATTCTACTGCTAGATTGTGTAGCCAAACACTTTGATCATTGATGGCCCCCCAAGTAACACATTAACATATTCTATCTTACTCTAAGCTGTCCTCCCTATTAGCATTTCTCTCTCATGACACGTGCCTTCAAGTGTGTCCTCGCTATTAGCATTTTTCTCTCATGACATGTGTCTTCAAGTGTGTCCTCGCTATTAGCATTTCTCTCTCGTGACACGTGCCTTCAGGTGTGTCCTCCCTATTAGCATTTTTCTCTCATGACATGTGTCTTCAAGTGTGTCCTCGCTATTAGCATTTCTCTCCCACGACACGTGCCTTCAAGTGTGTCCTCGCTATTAGCATTTCTCTCTCATGACACGTGCCTTCAAGTGTGTCCTCGCTATTAGCATGAACTAGTAGAGCCACTGCAGGACATGGTTGTTACACTATCATAGTTTTGTTCATTCATACTATTTTGACCCACAAAAATGACTTAATCAAGTGGGCCTATAATTAGCATATATTTTATGATACGCTTTCTTGGAGGTTGGGCGATGTCAGTAACCAAGAGTTGAGACACTAGTTCTGTGGTGGGTGGAATGAAGAAAGTAAGATGGCCGAGAAGTAATTACAGTATTTCAAGAGGAAAAGTCCTCTCTCTAGATATGTTTTTTCCATCATCTCTTCCAAAAATATATGCTTAAACTAGATCTATATATTTGTAAATTTTCTGTTATTGAAATGGTGCTTATGATTATGATTAAAAAGCAGCCCGCGTGTCTTAATTCGCGTATCACTGTCGATATAGTCATTGAAATAATTAAACGAAATAATAATGCTTTAAGTAAAGCGAATGCGGAATGCTTAAATGTAAATATAGTATGAATAGAGCTATCAAAATATCGAATCGCCTTTAATCCTTTTTTTAAAATAAGATTTTTGCTTGTAGCATGGGCGTAGCGATGGGTTGGGGTGGGGTATAGGTGTACACCCCCCCCCCACCCGAAAAGAAATAGTTCAAATAATTTAATAAAACTCCTTTCAATAACCCATTTCTTAAATATTATTTCTTTCTTAATAACCGCAACAGCGGCGTCACTGGGTCGGTGTCACAAGGTAGGCTCTCGTTTCTTTGTTGTCTTATTATGTGATGAGACTCTTTAGCGATACACCAACAGCATAAACGACAAAATCATAGTTAATACATAATTTAATCTTAATCTTAAACTAAAATACAAAAAGAAAAAAGTATATGTTTGCCCGATGAACAGAGGGCGATTGCATGTATCGCCCCACCCACCTGGTGCAACCCTTTTTCACTTTATATTTACTAATGATAAAATTTAAGATTAGAGTGTGGTGCGACATAATATACAAATGGGTTCAAATAATAATATGTGTCTTCCGATCATCCGCTGTACTGGGACAGCCCTATTTTGACCGACAAAGCGGTAGATTTTAATCGCCCTGATTTGCTGCTCATCGATAAAAAGGAAAAAGCCGCTACCATGATTGACATTGTCGTACCACTATCTCAAATTTAAGAATAACGGAGCTGGAAAAGCAACGAAAATATGAGAACCAAGGCTTGGAGATTAAGCGTTTATGGAAGTTATCCAAAATAACAATATACCCCATTGTTATATCAACCGAGGGGATCATAACAATTGACCTTACAGATACCTACAAGGCCCTTAACATTCCTAGGAACATCCTCGTTGCCTATCAGAGGGCGGTACTTCTGCAGACCTGCCACATCACCAGAAAATTCCTCGGTGGAAACTGATAAAGGGATTACGGTGAATTTTGTTTCCCTTTAACGAAACTCGACCCTGGCTTCGCCAGAGAATGAATACTCGTTCTTTTATAATAATAATAATAATAATAATAAACATAGTCCGAAGGTAAGTGATGGTCTTGAAAATGACAGAAAACGAAAAACTCGATCCATATACTCGGTACTACGTAAGCCCCCACAAGGATGATCACTTTCTTTATTAGTCTATACATCTATACATTTCTCTTTAAATGGACGATTCCACTTACACTAAAGTACCAACGCTGAGGCGTAAAAAAAACATACTCTGGTATATGTCCAGACCTTGTGGTTTATAGGGCGGATGATGTAAAGGCCATCTGTTTCTGCGGCCTATGGTTAACGAGGGTGTCATGTGGCCAACACAACAACCAACCGCCTTTACTTTCCCCCAACTAATGTCAGGTACTCATTAGAGCTGGGTGGACTCAGAGGCGCACAAAGATCCCGAAATTAAAAATCACAGTCTTCACCAGGATTCGAAACCGGGACCCCTGTAATCAGTTGTATTGCTGTTTTAATCAAATGGTTCTTCTGACACCTCCTCTACCCCTCCCAACTTTTTAAAATGCGTTGTTGCACTTACGCATAATATAACATTTCAATGTTAGGTTGTTTATAAGTAATAAATAATTCAAACTAATAGATGCAAGGCTATTTAATTCATTCACAGGCAATAATTTCATTCAAGTACTGCCCCAAATTTTTGCCTCTTTAAAGTGAATTGTTTGCCACTTGTGTTATCAGGCTGTATCAGCCTGTATTATCAGTCTTTGTATTTCTGTTCAAAATATCATGTTTTGGTAAATCATTAAATTACAGTTCACCCCCTTAACCGTTGGGGCACCATACAAGATCTGTTGACCGTCTTTCTCAATTTCCTCTCTGTTTTGTGCCTTGGATAGAATTTCTTTCAATGACAGGCCCGTCCATTCTTTATGTTGTCTTCCCATCGCTTTCTCAGTCTGCCTCTTCTTCTTCCGTTACTGTTCCTTGAAAGAGTGTCTTTGTCTTTGCGAGATCTGAGGACCTTGTGATATGGTCAAACATCCTTTTTCCTTTTTATCGATGAGCAGCAAATCAGGGCGATTAAAATCTACCGCTTTGTCGGTCAAAATAGGGCTGTCCCAGTACAGCGGATGATCGGAAGACACATATTATTATTTGAACCCATTTGTATATTATGTCGCACCACACTCTAATCTTAAATTTTATCATTAGTAAATATAAAGTGAAAAAGGGTTGCACCAGGTGGGTGGGGCGATACATGCAATCGCCCTCTGTTCATCGGGCAAACATATACTTTTTTCTTTTTGTATTTTAGTTTAAGATTAAGATTAAATTATGTATTAACTATGATTTTGTCGTTTATGCTGTTGGTGTATCGCTAAAGAGTCTCATCACATAATAAGACAACAAAGAAACGAGAGCCTACCTTGTGACACCGACCCAGTGACGCCGCTGTTGCGGTTATTAAGAAAGAAATAATATTTAAGAAATGGGTTATTGAAAGGAGTTTTATTAAATTATTTGAACTATTTCTTTTCGGGTGGGGGGGGGGTGTACACCTATACCCCACCCCAACCCATCGCTACGCCCATGCTACAAGCAAAAATCTTATTTTAAAAAAAGGATTAAAGGCGATTCGATATTTTGATAGCTCTATTCATACTATATTTACATTTAAGCATTCCGCATTCGCTTTACTTAAAGCATTATTATTTCGTTTAATTATTTCAATGACTATATCGACAGTGATACGCGAATTAAGACACGCGGGCTGCTTTTTAATCATAATCATAAGCACCATTTCAATAACAGAAAATTTACAAATATATAGATCTAGTTTAAGCATATATTTTTGGAAGAGATGATGGAAAAAACATATCTAGAGAGAGGACTTTTCCTCTTGAAATACTGTAATTACTTCTCGGCCATCTTACTTTCTTCATTCCACCCACCACAGAACTAGTGTCTCAACTCTTGGTTACTGACATCGCCCAACCTCCAAGAAAGCGTATCATAAAATATATGCTAATTATAGGCCCACTTGATTAAGTCATTTTTGTGGGTCAAAATAGTATGAATGAACAAAACTATGATAGTGTAACAACCATGTCCTGCAGTGGCTCTACTAGTTCATGCTAATAGCGAGGACACACTTGAAGGCACGTGTCATGAGAGAGAAATGCTAATAGCGAGGACACACTTGAAGGCACGTGTCGTGGGAGAGAAATGCTAATAGCGAGGACACACTTGAAGACACATGTCATGAGAGAAAAATGCTAATAGGGAGGACACACCTGAAGGCACGTGTCACGAGAGAGAAATGCTAATAGCGAGGACACACTTGAAGACACATGTCATGAGAGAAAAATGCTAATAGCGAGGACACACTTGAAGACACATGTCATGAGAGAAAAATGCTAATAGGGAGGACACACCTGAAGGCACGTGTCACGAGAGAGAAATGCTAATAGCGAGGACACACTTGAAGACACATGTCATGAGAGAAAAATGCTAATAGCGAGGACACACTTGAAGGCACGTGTCATGAGAGAGAAATGCTAATAGGGAGGACAGCTTAGAGTAAGATAGAATATGTTAATGTGTTACTTGGGGGGCCATCAATGATCAAAGTGTTTGGCTACACAATCTAGCAGTAGAATGTGGATCTCACAAGTGGTAGTTTTATTTTACTCTAATAAGAAAACATGTTGCTCAATCTGTTTCTTATTTTAATATTAAAAACCTTAGAATGTATTACAGAACTTTTGATCCTTATGTTAAAAATATATACTAATTATTTATATTTTAACCTAATTTTAGATTATTTCGCCCCCCCCCCCCCCTCTAGTATGTTGGCCGAATTAGTGGGGTGGGGATGGCCGATGGCAGCATACGTCAACCCCCCCCCCCCATTAAACATTCATTATGTGTCAAAGCCAAGTGTTGGTGTATTAACTTTGCAACTTGGTTATGGCGACCTAGGTAGGCAGATTCTGATAGGACTGAACATCCTTCCAATTGGTGTTAAATTGACTCACCCACATTTTCGGCATTTGTCAATAATATTGAGATTTAAGAATATGCTTCTCGTAATTTTTTGTCCTAATTTCTCTGTCATGTATTGCTGTAGCAAAGTCTTGTTTCAGGGTAGTCTTGTCAATGTTGTCCCCATCTAATAAAGTGGGAATTAGCCTTGGAGTGTTGTTTCTTCCCATTCGCGAATTTCATGCCCTACGTCGCCCAAACCGACATTAACATCAGCATTGTTTAGGTTCAGAGGGGTTATTATTGTTATTATGATTAGGGTGTCACTACAAAATATTAAACCTACAAGGTATGCCTTCCATTTGGAAGATTAAGGAAGAGTAAGGGATAGGTCATATGTGTCACGTCCACGGCGTAGTTAGTGTATCAAAAATAAATAAAAAGAAAAAGAAAGAAACTACGAATGAATGTTTTAGGCGCCTTTTTGCAGTCAATAATTTTATCGAAATCAGTTTTTTTTCCCACCAGTTCTTGTTCAATGAACAACATTGCCAAATTATTGCATAGTAAATTTGTCAATTTGATTGCGAAATTGCAATAAAATTTTTAATCAACATTTTTTTTTTTTAAATTCTTCCGCACTTACAGAAATTATCAGAAATATTCGAATACAGATGATGGTATTCGGAACTCTTCTAGCCGATATTTATTTACAATTGTTTTGGAAGTTTGGAGATTTCTGGAGAAACTGCGACAAACCCGTTTAAGAATAAATTCTCACTAAGCAGCTTTTTCTTATTTGTTAATACAGAATATTCACTTATTTTTCGCTTGGCATCTTTTTTTATGTGTCTAGGGCTGCGTAGCCACAGGAAATACTGCATTCCTCTTTAATCTTCGGACCGAGAAGACAAGCCTTATTCTTTATTCTAAGATTTGCATTAATCCCCAGATCTCAACATATGCTTCAGCGATGTCCTCCATTTTAGCAGTGTATAACGTCTTCCACTGTTTTCAGTTTGAGTACGCTGTCTCGAATAAGCAATCCTTGTTTGTTTTTTAAAGGTAGACTTGCGCGTCGTTAATTTCAGTTAATACAAGCACCCAAAACCCTGGGTAAGTGAAAAAAATTTAAAAGCAACTAACAATCCGTCTGCTTCAGATCTAGTAGAAGACTACGCCCTGGATTTTTTTCGGGGGGGGGGGGGAGAATGAAATTTATACATACTACGAAAGTTTGATGCCCCGTACGGCTTAGGCCTACAACATTTAACTGTGAAGAACATGTATACTACTACTCAGACCAAAGCTACAAACTCTTTGCGAAAATGACGCGTCTGAGGTCAATAAGTACATTTAGTAGAAAATTGTTCGCGCGATGGAGGAAAATCGCACCCCGAAAGTCATTCTTGACGGGTACTCCAAATTCCTCAAGATATATGGATTTTTCTTTTGGAAAAAAGGTGTATTTGATGTTCATCTCCCAAACGCTGAAAAGCCGACAAAGGTATGTTTGTAATGTTGGCCTCCTCCAGTCGTTGGGCGACTATGGCTCATCTCGAACACTTTTTCATGTGACTGTGGAGCCCTATTTTGGAAAAACACTTTCGTGCACATATATCGCAGGTTAAGGTTGCTTTTGCTTAGGTGGTAGAGGAGCCAGCCATTTTTCGTATGGTAGGCTTTTCTCCCAGAGCTGAGGCCCCATTTTTTTTCACTGTCCATAGCTTTCTTGGTCACCATCTCGCTATACATAGTGCGGTCTAGGGCTATGTGTTCCTAATAGTCAGTATCAATGTTCACTGTTTTGAAGTCCCGTTTAATTACATCCAAGTAACGGAGAGGGGGGGGGGGAGCTACCAGTTTTTCTTGAGCCAGACGCGAGTTGCCGTCAAGAATGACTTTCGGGGTGCGATTTTTCCTCCATCCGGCGAACAATTTTCTACTAAATGTACTTATTGACTCAGACTCAGACCAGGACGTAATCATTTTCTTTTTGAAGTAACGTCTGTATTATACAAGATAAGGAATATGCCTTTATCTTTGTGTTATTCTAACTATTTTTATTAGGTTTTGTTTTTTGTATTTGAAGAATATGGTTCAGTGTCGTAGGCCGTATATATACATTTTTATTTTTTGCTACAAATAATTTCTCGTTGAAATTGGATCAAAATGTCCAAAACATTATACCATTCTTCATGTCACCAGCAACAAATACTGTGCCTTACTTTCAAGTATGTGCCAAAGGCAAGCCTTTGAACTATTATGAACACTCTTTAATGCCGCTGAAGCTACTGAAATGCTGGCTAGCCCAAATCACATTGTGCGATTGTATTGATGCTTGGTGTCAGCTTTTCCCAATTTCTTTATTAGTTGTTATTATTTTACCTGTGTTTTAAAGATCCATTGATAGAGTTACAATAAAAGGGTGATTATAGATGTCGAGAAGAGGATCCTAGCAATGGGACCAACATACCACAGAAAGATCACTTACAAAGACAGCATCACAAATGAAGAGATTAGAAACATGATGAACACAGACAGCAATGGGAACCCACACGATGACACTGTCAAAAACAACAAGAACACCGAAACTTAAACTCTTTGACCATATCACAAGGTCCTCAGATCTCGCAAAGACAAAGACACTCTTTCAAGGAACAGTAACGGAAGAAGAAGAGGGCAGACTGAGAAAGCGATGGGAAGACAACATAAAGAATGGACGGGCCTGGTCATTGAAAGAAATTCTATCCAAGGCACAAACAGAGAGGAAATTGAGAAAGACGGTCAACAGATCTTGTATGGTGCCCCAACGGTTAAGGGGGTGAACTGTAATTAATGATTTACCAAAACATGATATTTTGAACAGAAATACAAAGACTGATAATACAGGCTGATACAGCCTGATAACACAAGTGGCAAACAATTCACTTTAAAGAGGCAAAAATTTGGGGCTAGTACTTGAATGAAATTATTGCCTGTGAATGAATTAAATAGCCTTGCATCTATTAGTTTGAATTATTTATTACTTATAAACAACCTAACATTGAAATGTTATATTATGCGTAAGTGCAACAACGCATTTTAAAAGTTGGGAGGGGTAGAGGAGGGTGTCAGAAGAACCATTTGATTAAAACAGCAATACAACTGATTACAGGGGTCCCGGTTTCCGGAATCCTGGTGAAGACTGTGATTTTTAATTTCGGGATCTTTGTGCGCCTCTGAGTCCACCCAGCTCTAATGAGTACCTGACATAGTTGGGGGAAAGTAAAGGGCGGTTGGTTTGTTGTGTTGGCCACATGACACCCTCGTTAACCATAGGCCGCAGAAACAGATGGCCTTTACATCATCCGCCCTATAAACCACAAGGTCAGGACATATACCAGAGTATGTTTTTTTTACGCCTCAGCGTTGGTACTTTAGTGTAAGTGGAATCGTCCATTTAAAGAGAAATGTATAGATGTATAGACTAATAAAGAAAGTGATCATCCTTGTGGGGGCTTACGTAGTACCGAGTATATGGATCGAGTTTTTCGTTTTCTGTTCATTTTCAAGACCATCACTTACCTTCGGACTATGTTTATTATTATTATTTTATTGATTATTATAAAGAACGAGTATTCATTCTCTGGCGAAGCCAGGGTCGAGTTTCGTTAAAGGGAAACAAAATTCACCGTAATCCCTTTATCAGTTTCCACCGAGGAATTTTCTGGTGATGTGGCAGGTCTGCAGAAGTACCGCCCTCTGATAGGCAACGAGGATGTTCCTAGGAATGTTAAGGGCCCTTGTAGGTATCTGTAAGGTCAATTGTTATGATCCCCTCGGTTGATATACAATGGGGTAATATTGTTATTTTGGATAACTTCCATAAACGCTTAATCTCCAAGCCTTGTTGTTTCTCATATTTTCGTTGCTTTTCCAGCTCCGTTATTCTTAAATTTGAGATAGTGGTACGACGATGTCAATCATGGTAGCGGCTTTTTCCTTTTTATCGATGAGCAGCAAATCAAGGGCGATTAAAATCTACCGCTTTGTCGGTCAAAATAGGGCTGTCCCAGTACAGCGGATGATCGGAAGACACATATTATTATTTGAACCCATTTGTATATTATGTCGCACCACACTCTAATCTTAAATTTTATCATTAGTAAATATAAAGTGAAAAAGGGTTGCACCAGGTGGGTGGGGCGATACATGCAATCGCCCTCTGTTCATCGGGCAAACATATACTTTTTTCTTTTTGTATTTTAGTTTAAGATTAAGATTAAATTATGTATTAACTATGATTTTGTCGTTTATGCTGTTGGTGTATCGCTAAAGAGTCTCATCACATAATAAGACAACAAAGAAACGAGAGCCTACCTTGTGACACCGACCCAGTGACGCCGCTGTTGCGGTTATTAAGAAAGAAATAATATTTAAGAAATGGGTTATTGAAAGGAGTTTTATTAAATTATTTGAACTATTTCTTTTCGGGTGGGGGGGGGGGGTGTACACCTATACCCCACCCCAACCCATCGCTACGCCCATGCTACAAGCAAAAATCTTATTTTAAAAAAAGGATTAAAGGCGATTCGATATTTTGATAGCTCTATTCATACTATATTTACATTTAAGCATTCCGCATTCGCTTTACTTAAAGCATTATTATTTCGTTTAATTATTTCAATGACTATATCGACAGTGATACGCGAATTAAGACACGCGGGCTGCTTTTTAATCATAATCATAAGCACCATTTCAATAACAGAAAATTTACAAATATATAGATCTAGTTTAGGCATATATTTTTGGAAGAGATGATGGAAAAAACATATCTAGAGAGAGGACTTTTCCTCTTGAAATACTGTAATTACTTCTCGGCCATCTTACTTTCTTCATTCCACCCACCACAGAACTAGTGTCTCAACTCTTGGTTACTGACATCGCCCAACCTCCAAGAAAGCGTATCATAAAATATATGCTAATTATAGGCCCACTTGATTAAGTCATTTTTGTGGGTCAAAATAGTATGAATGAACAAAACTATGATAGTGTAACAACCATGTCCTGCAGTGGCTCTACTAGTTCATGCTAATAGCGAGGACTCACTTGAAGGCACGTGTCATGAGAGAGAAATGCTAATAGCGAGGACACACTTGAAGGCACGTGTAACTGGTCACTTTTTTGAGTTGGGGAAACGTGCGTGCTAAAAGCGTGCATAATTGTGTGTGTGTGTGTGTGTGTGTTTTTTTTTATTAACTAAGAAACAGTCTAGGTCTTGACAGTTTGTCTACTAATTATATTGGAGTAAATTTCTTATTTCATGTTGTTAACACAATGATGACCGGATGTCCTGCACTTCCACACACATACACACATATAGCCTACACACTTTTGATTGATACATTGTCAGTTTTTTATTTAATGTACCTGAAGCCAGCAAAGGAATGGGGTATTAATGTTGATGTTGATAAGTTCTTTGACCATTGCAACTGGAGCTCGTTTGCCTTCACAAAGATGAACTATAACAACCTCCTTACATAATGATGAACAGTGATGTTGTAGTCTTCTTTTGTATAGCCTATTTTAGTCGGTTCATGTGAAACTTAGTACTCCAAATTCCTCAAACGGATTGTTAGTTGCTTTTAATTTTTTTCACTTACCCAGGGTTTTGGGTGCTTGTATTAACTGAAATTAACGACGCGCAAGTCTACCTTTAAAAAACAAACAAGGATTGCTTATTCGAGACAGCGTACTCAAACTGAAAACAGTGGAAGACGTTATACACTGCTAAAATGGAGGACATCGCTGAAGCATATGTTGAGATCTGGGGATTAATGCAAATCTTAGAATAAAGAATAAGGCTTGTCTTCTCGGTCCGAAGATTAAAGAGGAATGCAGTATTTCCTGTGGCTACGCAGCCCTAGACACATAAAAAAAGATGCCAAGCGAAAAATAAGTGAATATTCTGTATTAACAAATAAGAAAAAGCTGCTTAGTGAAATTTATTCTTAAACGGTTTGTCGCAGTTTCTCCAGAAATCTCCAAACTTCCAAAACAATTGTTGAGCACTTGAGTTTTAAAATAAATATCGGCTAGAAGAGTTCCGAATACCATCATCTGTATTCGAATATTTCTGATAATTTCTGTAAGTGCGGAAGAATTTAAAAAAAAAAAATGTTGATTAAAAATTTTATTGCAATTTCGCAATCAAATTGACAAATTTACTATGCAATAATTTGGCAATGTTGTTCATTGAACAAGAACTGGTGGGAAAAAAAACTGATTTCGATAAAATTATTGACTGCAAAAAGGCGCCTAAAACATTCATTCGTAGTTTCTTTCTTTTTCTTTTTGTTTATTTTTGATACACTAACTACGCCGTGGACGTGACACATATGACCTATCCCTTACTCTTCCTTAATCTTCCAAATGGAAGGCATACCTTGTAGGTTTAATATTTTGTAGTGACACCCTAATCATAATAACAATAATAACCCCTCTGAACCTAAACAATGCTGATGTTAATGTCGGTTTGGGCGACGTAGGGCATGAAATTCGCGAATGGGAAGAAACAACACTCCAAGGCTAATTCCCACTTTATTAGATGGGGACAACATTGACAAGACTACCCTGAAACAAGACTTTGCTACAGCAATACATGACAGAGAAATTAGGACAAAAAATTACGAGAAGCATATTCTTAAATCTCAATATTATTGACAAATGCCGAAAATGTGGGTGAGTCAATTTAACACCAATTGGAAGGATGTTCAGTCCTATCAGAATCTGCCTACCTAGGTCGCCATAACCAAGTTGCAAAGTTAATACACCAACACTTGGCTTTGACACATAATGAATGTTTAATGGGGGGGGGGGGGTTGACGTATGCTGCCATCGGCCATCCCCACCCCACTAATTCGGCCAACATACTAGAGGGGGGGGGGGCGAAATAATCTAAAATTAGGTTAAAATATAAATAATTAGTATATATTTTTAACATAAGGATCAAAAGTTCTGTAATACATTCTAAGGTTTTTAATATTAAAATAAGAAACAGATTGAGCAACATGTTTTCTTATTAGAGTAAAATAAAACTACCACTTGTGAGATCCACATTCTACTGCTAGATTGTGTAGCCAAACACTTTGATCATTGATGGCCCCCCAAGTAACACATTAACATATTCTATCTTACTCTAAGCTGTCCTCCCTATTAGCATTTCTCTCTCATGACACGTGCCTTCAAGTGTGTCCTCGCTATTAGCATTTTTCTCTCATGACATGTGTCTTCAAGTGTGTCCTCGCTATTAGCATTTCTCTCTCGTGACACGTGCCTTCAGGTGTGTCCTCCCTATTAGCATTTTTCTCTCATGACATGTGTCTTCAAGTGTGTCCTCGCTATTAGCATTTCTCTCCCACGACACGTGCCTTCAAGTGTGTCCTCGCTATTAGCATTTCTCTCTCATGACACGTGCCTTCAAGTGTGTCCTCGCTATTAGCATGAACTAGTAGAGCCACTGCAGGACATGGTTGTTACACTATCATAGTTTTGTTCATTCATACTATTTTGACCCACAAAAATGACTTAATCAAGTGGGCCTATAATTAGCATATATTTTATGATACGCTTTCTTGGAGGTTGGGCGATGTCAGTAACCAAGAGTTGAGACACTAGTTCTGTGGTGGGTGGAATGAAGAAAGTAAGATGGCCGAGAAGTAATTACAGTATTTCAAGAGGAAAAGTCCTCTCTCTAGATATGTTTTTTCCATCATCTCTTCCAAAAATATATGCTTAAACTAGATCTATATATTTGTAAATTTTCTGTTATTGAAATGGTGCTTATGATTATGATTAAAAAGCAGCCCGCGTGTCTTAATTCGCGTATCACTGTCGATATAGTCATTGAAATAATTAAACGAAATAATAATGCTTTAAGTAAAGCGAATGCGGAATGCTTAAATGTAAATATAGTATGAATAGAGCTATCAAAATATCGAATCGCCTTTAATCCTTTTTTTAAAATAAGATTTTTGCTTGTAGCATGGGCGTAGCGATGGGTTGGGGTGGGGTATAGGTGTACACCCCCCCCCCACCCGAAAAGAAATAGTTCAAATAATTTAATAAAACTCCTTTCAATAACCCATTTCTTAAATATTATTTCTTTCTTAATAACCGCAACAGCGGCGTCACTGGGTCGGTGTCACAAGGTAGGCTCTCGTTTCTTTGTTGTCTTATTATGTGATGAGACTCTTTAGCGATACACCAACAGCATAAACGACAAAATCATAGTTAATACATAATTTAATCTTAATCTTAAACTAAAATACAAAAAGAAAAAAGTATATGTTTGCCCGATGAACAGAGGGCGATTGCATGTATCGCCCCACCCACCTGGTGCAACCCTTTTTCACTTTATATTTACTAATGATAAAATTTAAGATTAGAGTGTGGTGCGACATAATATACAAATGGGTTCAAATAATAATATGTGTCTTCCGATCATCCGCTGTACTGGGACAGCCCTATTTTGACCGACAAAGCGGTAGATTTTAATCGCCCTGATTTGCTGCTCATCGATAAAAAGGAAAAAGCCGCTACCATGATTGACATTGTCGTACCACTATCTCAAATTTAAGAATAACGGAGCTGGAAAAGCAACGAAAATATGAGAACCAAGGCTTGGAGATTAAGCGTTTATGGAAGTTATCCAAAATAACAATATACCCCATTGTTATATCAACCGAGGGGATCATAACAATTGACCTTACAGATACCTACAAGGCCCTTAACATTCCTAGGAACATCCTCGTTGCCTATCAGAGGGCGGTACTTCTGCAGACCTGCCACATCACCAGAAAATTCCTCGGTGGAAACTGATAAAGGGATTACGGTGAATTTTGTTTCCCTTTAACGAAACTCGACCCTGGCTTCGCCAGAGAATGAATACTCGTTCTTTTATAATAATAATAATAATAATAATAAACATAGTCCGAAGGTAAGTGATGGTCTTGAAAATGACAGAAAACGAAAAACTCGATCCATATACTCGGTACTACGTAAGCCCCCACAAGGATGATCACTTTCTTTATTAGTCTATACATCTATACATTTCTCTTTAAATGGACGATTCCACTTACACTAAAGTACCAACGCTGAGGCGTAAAAAAAACATACTCTGGTATATGTCCAGACCTTGTGGTTTATAGGGCGGATGATGTAAAGGCCATCTGTTTCTGCGGCCTATGGTTAACGAGGGTGTCATGTGGCCAACACAACAACCAACCGCCTTTACTTTCCCCCAACTAATGTCAGGTACTCATTAGAGCTGGGTGGACTCAGAGGCGCACAAAGATCCCGAAATTAAAAATCACAGTCTTCACCAGGATTCGAAACCGGGACCCCTGTAATCAGTTGTATTGCTGTTTTAATCAAATGGTTCTTCTGACACCTCCTCTACCCCTCCCAACTTTTTAAAATGCGTTGTTGCACTTACGCATAATATAACATTTCAATGTTAGGTTGTTTATAAGTAATAAATAATTCAAACTAATAGATGCAAGGCTATTTAATTCATTCACAGGCAATAATTTCATTCAAGTACTGCCCCAAATTTTTGCCTCTTTAAAGTGAATTGTTTGCCACTTGTGTTATCAGGCTGTATCAGCCTGTATTATCAGTCTTTGTATTTCTGTTCAAAATATCATGTTTTGGTAAATCATTAAATTACAGTTCACCCCCTTAACCGTTGGGGCACCATACAAGATCTGTTGACCGTCTTTCTCAATTTCCTCTCTGTTTTGTGCCTTGGATAGAATTTCTTTCAATGACAGGCCCGTCCATTCTTTATGTTGTCTTCCCATCGCTTTCTCAGTCTGCCTCTTCTTCTTCCGTTACTGTTCCTTGAAAGAGTGTCTTTGTCTTTGCGAGATCTGAGGACCTTGTGATATGGTCAAACATCCTTTTTCCTTTTTATCGATGAGCAGCAAATCAGGGCGATTAAAATCTACCGCTTTGTCGGTCAAAATAGGGCTGTCCCAGTACAGCGGATGATCGGAAGACACATATTATTATTTGAACCCATTTGTATATTATGTCGCACCACACTCTAATCTTAAATTTTATCATTAGTAAATATAAAGTGAAAAAGGGTTGCACCAGGTGGGTGGGGCGATACATGCAATCGCCCTCTGTTCATCGGGCAAACATATACTTTTTTCTTTTTGTATTTTAGTTTAAGATTAAGATTAAATTATGTATTAACTATGATTTTGTCGTTTATGCTGTTGGTGTATCGCTAAAGAGTCTCATCACATAATAAGACAACAAAGAAACGAGAGCCTACCTTGTGACACCGACCCAGTGACGCCGCTGTTGCGGTTATTAAGAAAGAAATAATATTTAAGAAATGGGTTATTGAAAGGAGTTTTATTAAATTATTTGAACTATTTCTTTTCGGGTGGGGGGGGGGGTGTACACCTATACCCCACCCCAACCCATCGCTACGCCCATGCTACAAGCAAAAATCTTATTTTAAAAAAAGGATTAAAGGCGATTCGATATTTTGATAGCTCTATTCATACTATATTTACATTTAAGCATTCCGCATTCGCTTTACTTAAAGCATTATTATTTCGTTTAATTATTTCAATGACTATATCGACAGTGATACGCGAATTAAGACACGCGGGCTGCTTTTTAATCATAATCATAAGCACCATTTCAATAACAGAAAATTTACAAATATATAGATCTAGTTTAAGCATATATTTTTGGAAGAGATGATGGAAAAAACATATCTAGAGAGAGGACTTTTCCTCTTGAAATACTGTAATTACTTCTCGGCCATCTTACTTTCTTCATTCCACCCACCACAGAACTAGTGTCTCAACTCTTGGTTACTGACATCGCCCAACCTCCAAGAAAGCGTATCATAAAATATATGCTAATTATAGGCCCACTTGATTAAGTCATTTTTGTGGGTCAAAATAGTATGAATGAACAAAACTATGATAGTGTAACAACCATGTCCTGCAGTGGCTCTACTAGTTCATGCTAATAGCGAGGACACACTTGAAGGCACGTGTCATGAGAGAGAAATGCTAATAGCGAGGACACACTTGAAGGCACGTGTCGTGGGAGAGAAATGCTAATAGCGAGGACACACTTGAAGACACATGTCATGAGAGAAAAATGCTAATAGGGAGGACACACCTGAAGGCACGTGTCACGAGAGAGAAATGCTAATAGCGAGGACACACTTGAAGACACATGTCATGAGAGAAAAATGCTAATAGCGAGGACACACTTGAAGACACATGTCATGAGAGAAAAATGCTAATAGGGAGGACACACCTGAAGGCACGTGTCACGAGAGAGAAATGCTAATAGCGAGGACACACTTGAAGACACATGTCATGAGAGAAAAATGCTAATAGCGAGGACACACTTGAAGGCACGTGTCATGAGAGAGAAATGCTAATAGGGAGGACAGCTTAGAGTAAGATAGAATATGTTAATGTGTTACTTGGGGGGCCATCAATGATCAAAGTGTTTGGCTACACAATCTAGCAGTAGAATGTGGATCTCACAAGTGGTAGTTTTATTTTACTCTAATAAGAAAACATGTTGCTCAATCTGTTTCTTATTTTAATATTAAAAACCTTAGAATGTATTACAGAACTTTTGATCCTTATGTTAAAAATATATACTAATTATTTATATTTTAACCTAATTTTAGATTATTTCGCCCCCCCCCCCTCTAGTATGTTGGCCGAATTAGTGGGGTGGGGATGGCCGATGGCAGCATACGTCAACCCCCCCCCCCCATTAAACATTCATTATGTGTCAAAGCCAAGTGTTGGTGTATTAACTTTGCAACTTGGTTATGGCGACCTAGGTAGGCAGATTCTGATAGGACTGAACATCCTTCCAATTGGTGTTAAATTGACTCACCCACATTTTCGGCATTTGTCAATAATATTGAGATTTAAGAATATGCTTCTCGTAATTTTTTGTCCTAATTTCTCTGTCATGTATTGCTGTAGCAAAGTCTTGTTTCAGGGTAGTCTTGTCAATGTTGTCCCCATCTAATAAAGTGGGAATTAGCCTTGGAGTGTTGTTTCTTCCCATTCGCGAATTTCATGCCCTACGTCGCCCAAACCGACATTAACATTAGCATTGTTTAGGTTCAGAGGGGTTATTATTGTTATTATGATTAGGGTGTCACTACAAAATATTAAACCTACAAGGTATGCCTTCCATTTGGAAGATTAAGGAAGAGTAAGGGATAGGTCATATGTGTCACGTCCACGGCGTAGTTAGTGTATCAAAAATAAACAAAAAGAAAAAGAAAGAAACTACGAATGAATGTTTTAGGCGCCTTTTTGCAGTCAATAATTTTATCGAAATCAGTTTTTTTTCCCACCAGTTCTTGTTCAATGAACAACATTGCCAAATTATTGCATAGTAAATTTGTCAATTTGATTGCGAAATTGCAATAAAATTTTTAATCAACATTTTTTTTTTTTAAATTCTTCCGCACTTACAGAAATTATCAGAAATATTCGAATACAGATGATGGTATTCGGAACTCTTCTAGCCGATATTTATTTTAAAACTCAAGTGCTCAACAATTGTTTTGGAAGTTTGGAGATTTCTGGAGAAACTGCGACAAACCGTTTAAGAATAAATTTCACTAAGCAGCTTTTTCTTATTTGTTAATACAGAATATTCACTTATTTTTCGCTTGGCATCTTTTTTTATGTGTCTAGGGCTGCGTAGCCACAGGAAATACTGCATTCCTCTTTAATCTTCGGACCGAGAAGACAAGCCTTATTCTTTATTCTAAGATTTGCATTAATCCCCAGATCTCAACATATGCTTCAGCGATGTCCTCCATTTTAGCAGTGTATAACGTCTTCCACTGTTTTCAGTTTGAGTACGCTGTCTCGAATAAGCAATCCTTGTTTGTTTTTTAAAGGTAGACTTGCGCGTCGTTAATTTCAGTTAATACAAGCACCCAAAACCCTGGGTAAGTGAAAAAAATTAAAAGCAACTAACAATCCGTCTGCTTCAGATCTAGTAGAAGACTACGCCCTGGATTTTTTTCGGGGGGGGGGGGGGAGAATGAAATTTATACATACTACGAAAGTTTGATGCCCCGTACGGCTTAGGCCTACAACATTTAACTGTGAAGAACATGTATACTACTACTCAGACAAAGCTACAAACTCTTTGCGAAAATGACGCGTCTGAGTCAATAAGTACATTTAGTAGAAAATTGTTCGCCGGATGGAGGAAAATCGCACCCCGAAAGTCATTCTTGACGGGTACTCCAAATTCCTCAAGATATATGGATTTTTCTTTTGGAAAAAAGGTGTATTTGATGTTCATCTCCCAAACGCTGAAAAGCCAACAAAGGTATGTTTGTAATGTTGGCCTCCTCCAGTCGTTGGGCGACTATGGCTCATCTCGAACACTTTTTCATGTGACTGTGGAGCCCTATTTTGGAAAAACACTTTCGTGCACATATATCGCAGGTTAAGGTTGCTTTTGCTTAGGTGGTAGAGGAGCCAGCCATTTTTCGTATGGTAGGCTTTTCTCCCAGAGCTGAGGCCCATTTTTTTTCACTGTCCATAGCTTTCTTGGTCACCATCTCGCTATACATAGTGCGGTCTAGGGCTATGTGTTCCTAATAGTCAGTATCAATGTTCACTGTTTTGAAGTCCCGTTTAATTACATCCAAGTAACGGAGAGGGGGGGGGGGGGAGCTACCAGTTTTTCTTGAGCCAGACGCGAGTTGCCCGTCAAGAATGACTTTCGGGGTGCGATTTTCCTCCATCCGGCGAACAATTTTCTACTAAATGTACTTATTGACTCAGACTCAGACCAGGACGTAATCATTTTCTTTTTTGAAGTAACGTCTGTATTATACAAGATAAGGAATATGCCTTTATCTTTGTGTTATTCTAACTATTTTTATTAGGTTTTGTTTTTTGTATTTGAAGAATATGGTTCAGTGTCGTAGGCCTATATATACATTTTTATTTTTTGCTACAAATAATTTCTCGTTGAAATTGGATCAAAATGTCCAAAACATTATACCATTCTTCATGTCACCAGCAACAAATACTGTGCCTTACTTTCAAGTATGTGCCAAAGGCAAGCCTTTGAACTATTATGAACACTCTTTAATGCCGCTGAAGCTACTGAAATGCTGGCTAGCCCAAATCACATTGTGCGATTGTATTGATGCTTAGTGTCAGCTTTTCCCAATTTCTTTATTAGTTGTTATTATTTTACCTGTGTTTTAAAGATCCATTGATAGAGTTACAATAAAAGGGTGATTATAGATGTCGAGAAGAGGATCCTAGCAATGGGACCAACATACCACAGAAAGATCACTTACAAAGACAGCATCACAAATGAAGAGATTAGAAACATGATGAACACAGACAGCAATGGGAACCCACACGATGACACTGTCAAAAACAACAAGAACACGAAACTTAAACTCTTTGACCATATCACAAGGTCCTCAGATCTCGCAAAGACAAAGACACTCTTTCAAGGAACAGTAACGGAAGAAGAAGAGGCAGACTGAGAAAGCGATGGGAAGACAACATAAAGAATGGACGGGCCTGTCATTGAAAGAAATTCTATCCAAGGCACAAAACAGAGAGGAAATTGAGAAAGACGGTCAACAGATCTTGTATGGTGCCCCAACGGTTAAGGGGGTGAACTGTAATTTAATGATTTACCAAAACATGATATTTTGAACAGAAATACAAAGACTGATAATACAGGCTGATACAGCCTGATAACACAAGTGGCAAACAATTCACTTTAAAGAGGCAAAAATTTGGGGCAGTACTTGAATGAAATTATTGCCTGTGAATGAATTAAATAGCCTTGCATCTATTAGTTTGAATTATTTATTACTTATAAACAACCTAACATTGAAATGTTATATTATGCGTAAGTGCAACAACGCATTTTAAAAAGTTGGGAGGGGTAGAGGAGGTGTCAGAAGAACCATTTGATTAAAACAGCAATACAACTGATTACAGGGGTCCCGGTTTCGAATCCTGGTGAAGACTGTGATTTTTAATTTCGGGATCTTTGTGCGCCTCTGAGTCCACCCAGCTCTAATGAGTACCTGACATTAGTTGGGGGAAAGTAAAGGCGGTTGGTTGTTGTGTTGGCCACATGACACCCTCGTTAACCATAGGCCGCAGAAACAGATGGCCTTTACATCATCCGCCCTATAAACCACAAGGTCTGGACATATACCAGAGTATGTTTTTTTTACGCCTCAGCGTTGGTACTTTAGTGTAAGTGGAATCGTCCATTTAAAGAGAAATGTATAGATGTATAGACTAATAAAGAAAGTGATCATCCTTGTGGGGGCTTACGTAGTACCGAGTATATGGATCGAGTTTTTCGTTTTCTGTCATTTTCAAGACCATCACTTACCTTCGGACTATGTTTATTATTATTATTATTATTATTATAAAAGAACGAGTATTCATTCTCTGGCGAAGCCAGGGTCGAGTTTCGTTAAAGGGAAACAAAATTCACCGTAATCCCTTTATCAGTTTCCACCGAGGAATTTTCTGGTGATGTGGCAGGTCTGCAGAAGTACCGCCCTCTGATAGGCAACGAGGATGTTCCTAGGAATGTTAAGGGCCTTGTAGGTATCTGTAAGGTCAATTGTTATGATCCCCTCGGTTGATATAACAATGGGGTATATTGTTATTTTGGATAACTTCCATAAACGCTTAATCTCCAAGCCTTGGTTCTCATATTTTCGTTGCTTTTCCAGCTCCGTTATTCTTAAATTTGAGATAGTGGTACGACAATGTCAATCATGGTAGCGGCTTTTTCCTTTTTATCGATGAGCAGCAAATCAGGGCGATTAAAATCTACCGCTTTGTCGGTCAAAATAGGGCTGTCCCAGTACAGCGGATGATCGGAAGACACATATTATTATTTGAACCCATTTGTATATTATGTCGCACCACACTCTAATCTTAAATTTTATCATTAGTAAATATAAAGTGAAAAAGGGTTGCACCAGGTGGGTGGGGCGATACATGCAATCGCCCTCTGTTCATCGGGCAAACATATACTTTTTTCTTTTTGTATTTTAGTTTAAGATTAAGATTAAATTATGTATTAACTATGATTTTGTCGTTTATGCTGTTGGTGTATCGCTAAAGAGTCTCATCACATAATAAGACAACAAAGAAACGAGAGCCTACCTTGTGACACCGACCCAGTGACGCCGCTGTTGCGGTTATTAAGAAAGAAATAATATTTAAGAAATGGGTTATTGAAAGGAGTTTTATTAAATTATTTGAACTATTTCTTTTCGGGTGGGGGGGGGGGTGTACACCTATACCCCACCCCAACCCATCGCTACGCCCATGCTACAAGCAAAAATCTTATTTTAAAAAAAGGATTAAAGGCGATTCGATATTTTGATAGCTCTATTCATACTATATTTACATTTAAGCATTCCGCATTCGCTTTACTTAAAGCATTATTATTTCGTTTAATTATTTCAATGACTATATCGACAGTGATACGCGAATTAAGACACGCGGGCTGCTTTTTAATCATAATCATAAGCACCATTTCAATAACAGAAAATTTACAAATATATAGATCTAGTTTAAGCATATATTTTTGGAAGAGATGATGGAAAAAACATATCTAGAGAGAGGACTTTTCCTCTTGAAATACTGTAATTACTTCTCGGCCATCTTACTTTCTTCATTCCACCCACCACAGAACTAGTGTCTCAACTCTTGGTTACTGACATCGCCCAACCTCCAAGAAAGCGTATCATAAAATATATGCTAATTATAGGCCCACTTGATTAAGTCATTTTTGTGGGTCAAAATAGTATGAATGAACAAAACTATGATAGTGTAACAACCATGTCCTGCAGTGGCTCTACTAGTTCATGCTAATAGCGAGGACACACTTGAAGGCACGTGTCATGAGAGAGAAATGCTAATAGCGAGGACACACTTGAAGGCACGTGTCGTGGGAGAGAAATGCTAATAGCGAGGACACACTTGAAGACACATGTCATGAGAGAAAAATGCTAATAGGGAGGACACACCTGAAGGCACGTGTCACGAGAGAGAAATGCTAATAGCGAGGACACACTTGAAGACACATGTCATGAGAGAAAAATGCTAATAGCGAGGACACACTTGAAGACACATGTCATGAGAGAAAAATGCTAATAGGGAGGACACACCTGAAGGCACGTGTCACGAGAGAGAAATGCTAATAGCGAGGACACACTTGAAGACACATGTCATGAGAGAAAAATGCTAATAGCGAGGACACACTTGAAGGCACGTGTCATGAGAGAGAAATGCTAATAGGGAGGACAGCTTAGAGTAAGATAGAATATGTTAATGTGTTACTTGGGGGGCCATCAATGATCAAAGTGTTTGGCTACACAATCTAGCAGTAGAATGTGGATCTCACAAGTGGTAGTTTTATTTTACTCTAATAAGAAAACATGTTGCTCAATCTGTTTCTTATTTTAATATTAAAAACCTTAGAATGTATTACAGAACTTTTGATCCTTATGTTAAAAATATATACTAATTATTTATATTTTAACCTAATTTTAGATTATTTCGCCCCCCCCCCCCCCCTCTAGTATGTTGGCCGAATTAGTGGGGTGGGGATGGCCGATGGCAGCATACGTCAACCCCCCCCCCCCATTAAACATTCATTATGTGTCAAAGCCAAGTGTTGGTGTATTAACTTTGCAACTTGGTTATGGCGACCTAGGTAGGCAGATTCTGATAGGACTGAACATCCTTCCAATTGGTGTTAAATTGACTCACCCACATTTTCGGCATTTGTCAATAATATTGAGATTTAAGAATATGCTTCTCGTAATTTTTTGTCCTAATTTCTCTGTCATGTATTGCTGTAGCAAAGTCTTGTTTCAGGGTAGTCTTGTCAATGTTGTCCCCATCTAATAAAGTGGGAATTAGCCTTGGAGTGTTGTTTCTTCCCATTCGCGAATTTCATGCCCTACGTCGCCCAAACCGACATTAACATCAGCATTGTTTAGGTTCAGAGGGGTTATTATTGTTATTATGATTAGGGTGTCACTACAAAATATTAAACCTACAAGGTATGCCTTCCATTTGGAAGATTAAGGAAGAGTAAGGGATAGGTCATATGTGTCACGTCCACGGCGTAGTTAGTGTATCAAAAATAAACAAAAAGAAAAAGAAAGAAACTACGAATGAATGTTTTAGGCGCCTTTTTGCAGTCAATAATTTTATCGAAATCAGTTTTTTTTCCCACCAGTTCTTGTTCAATGAACAACATTGCCAAATTATTGCATAGTAAATTTGTCAATTTGATTGCGAAATTGCAATAAAATTTTTAATCAACATTTTTTTTTTTTAAATTCTTCCGCACTTACAGAAATTATCAGAAATATTCGAATACAGATGATGGTATTCGGAACTCTTCTAGCCGATATTTATTTTAAAACTCAAGTGCTCAACAATTGTTTTGGAAGTTTGGAGATTTCTGGAGAAACTGCGACAAACCGTTTAAGAATAAATTTCACTAAGCAGCTTTTTCTTATTTGTTAATACAGAATATTCACTTATTTTTCGCTTGGCATCTTTTTTTATGTGTCTAGGGCTGCGTAGCCACAGGAAATACTGCATTCCTCTTTAATCTTCGGACCGAGAAGACAAGCCTTATTCTTTATTCTAAGATTTGCATTAATCCCCAGATCTCAACATATGCTTCAGCGATGTCCTCCATTTTAGCAGTGTATAACGTCTTCCACTGTTTTCAGTTTGAGTACGCTGTCTCGAATAAGCAATCCTTGTTTGTTTTTTAAAGGTAGACTTGCGCGTCGTTAATTTCAGTTAATACAAGCACCCAAAACCCTGGGTAAGTGAAAAAAATTAAAAGCAACTAACAATCCGTCTGCTTCAGATCTAGTAGAAGACTACGCCCTGGATTTTTTTCGGGGGGGGGGGGGGAGAATGAAATTTATACATACTACGAAAGTTTGATGCCCCGTACGGCTTAGGCCTACAACATTTAACTGTGAAGAACATGTATACTACTACTCAGACAAAGCTACAAACTCTTTGCGAAAATGACGCGTCTGAGTCAATAAGTACATTTAGTAGAAAATTGTTCGCCGGATGGAGGAAAATCGCACCCCGAAAGTCATTCTTGACGGGTACTCCAAATTCCTCAAGATATATGGATTTTTCTTTTGGAAAAAAGGTGTATTTGATGTTCATCTCCCAAACGCTGAAAAGCCGACAAAGGTATGTTTGTAATGTTGGCCTCCTCCAGTCGTTGGGCGACTATGGCTCATCTCGAACACTTTTTCATGTGACTGTGGAGCCCTATTTTGGAAAAACACTTTCGTGCACATATATCGCAGGTTAAGGTTGCTTTTGCTTAGGTGGTAGAGGAGCCAGCCATTTTTCGTATGGTAGGCTTTTCTCCCAGAGCTGAGGCCCATTTTTTTTCACTGTCCATAGCTTTCTTGGTCACCATCTCGCTATACATAGTGCGGTCTAGGGCTATGTGTTCCTAATAGTCAGTATCAATGTTCACTGTTTTGAAGTCCCGTTTAATTACATCCAAGTAACGGAGAGGGGGGGGGGGAGCTACCAGTTTTTCTTGAGCCAGACGCGAGTTGCCCGTCAAGAATGACTTTCGGGGTGCGATTTTCCTCCATCCGGCGAACAATTTTCTACTAAATGTACTTATTGACTCAGACTCAGACCAGGACGTAATCATTTTCTTTTTTGAAGTAACGTCTGTATTATACAAGATAAGGAATATGCCTTTATCTTTGTGTTATTCTAACTATTTTTATTAGGTTTTGTTTTTTGTATTTGAAGAATATGGTTCAGTGTCGTAGGCCTATATATACATTTTTATTTTTTGCTACAAATAATTTCTCGTTGAAATTGGATCAAAATGTCCAAAACATTATACCATTCTTCATGTCACCAGCAACAAATACTGTGCCTTACTTTCAAGTATGTGCCAAAGGCAAGCCTTTGAACTATTATGAACACTCTTTAATGCCGCTGAAGCTACTGAAATGCTGGCTAGCCCAAATCACATTGTGCGATTGTATTGATGCTTGGTGTCAGCTTTTCCCAATTTCTTTATTAGTTGTTATTATTTTACCTGTGTTTTAAAGATCCATTGATAGAGTTACAATAAAAGGGTGATTATAGATGTCGAGAAGAGGATCCTAGCAATGGGACCAACATACCACAGAAAGATCACTTACAAAGACAGCATCACAAATGAAGAGATTAGAAACATGATGAACACAGACAGCAATGGGAACCCACACGATGACACTGTCAAAAACAACAAGAACACGAAACTTAAACTCTTTGACCATATCACAAGGTCCTCAGATCTCGCAAAGACAAAGACACTCTTTCAAGGAACAGTAACGGAAGAAGAAGAGGCAGACTGAGAAAGCGATGGGAAGACAACATAAAGAATGGACGGGCCTGTCATTGAAAGAAATTCTATCCAAGGCACAAAACAGAGAGGAAATTGAGAAAGACGGTCAACAGATCTTGTATGGTGCCCCAACGGTTAAGGGGGTGAACTGTAATTTAATGATTTACCAAAACATGATATTTTGAACAGAAATACAAAGACTGATAATACAGGCTGATACAGCCTGATAACACAAGTGGCAAACAATTCACTTTAAAGAGGCAAAAATTTGGGGCAGTACTTGAATGAAATTATTGCCTGTGAATGAATTAAATAGCCTTGCATCTATTAGTTTGAATTATTTATTACTTATAAACAACCTAACATTGAAATGTTATATTATGCGTAAGTGCAACAACGCATTTTAAAAAGTTGGGAGGGGTAGAGGAGGTGTCAGAAGAACCATTTGATTAAAACAGCAATACAACTGATTACAGGGGTCCCGGTTTCGAATCCTGGTGAAGACTGTGATTTTTAATTTCGGGATCTTTGTGCGCCTCTGAGTCCACCCAGCTCTAATGAGTACCTGACATTAGTTGGGGGAAAGTAAAGGCGGTTGGTTGTTGTGTTGGCCACATGACACCCTCGTTAACCATAGGCCGCAGAAACAGATGGCCTTTACATCATCCGCCCTATAAACCACAAGGTCTGGACATATACCAGAGTATGTTTTTTTTACGCCTCAGCGTTGGTACTTTAGTGTAAGTGGAATCGTCCATTTAAAGAGAAATGTATAGATGTATAGACTAATAAAGAAAGTGATCATCCTTGTGGGGGCTTACGTAGTACCGAGTATATGGATCGAGTTTTTCGTTTTCTGTCATTTTCAAGACCATCACTTACCTTCGGACTATGTTTATTATTATTATTATTATTATTATAAAAGAACGAGTATTCATTCTCTGGCGAAGCCAGGGTCGAGTTTCGTTAAAGGGAAACAAAATTCACCGTAATCCCTTTATCAGTTTCCACCGAGGAATTTTCTGGTGATGTGGCAGGTCTGCAGAAGTACCGCCCTCTGATAGGCAACGAGGATGTTCCTAGGAATGTTAAGGGCCTTGTAGGTATCTGTAAGGTCAATTGTTATGATCCCCTCGGTTGATATAACAATGGGGTATATTGTTATTTTGGATAACTTCCATAAACGCTTAATCTCCAAGCCTTGGTTCTCATATTTTCGTTGCTTTTCCAGCTCCGTTATTCTTAAATTTGAGATAGTGGTACGACGATGTCAATCATGGTAGCGGCTTTTTCCTTTTTATCGATGAGCAGCAAATCAGGGCGATTAAAATCTACCGCTTTGTCGGTCAAAATAGGGCTGTCCCAGTACAGCGGATGATCGGAAGACACATATTATTATTTGAACCCATTTGTATATTATGTCGCACCACACTCTAATCTTAAATTTTATCATTAGTAAATATAAAGTGAAAAAGGGTTGCACCAGGTGGGTGGGGCGATACATGCAATCGCCCTCTGTTCATCGGGCAAACATATACTTTTTTCTTTTTGTATTTTAGTTTAAGATTAAGATTAAATTATGTATTAACTATGATTTTGTCGTTTATGCTGTTGGTGTATCGCTAAAGAGTCTCATCACATAATAAGACAACAAAGAAACGAGAGCCTACCTTGTGACACCGACCCAGTGACGCCGCTGTTGCGGTTATTAAGAAAGAAATAATATTTAAGAAATGGGTTATTGAAAGGAGTTTTATTAAATTATTTGAACTATTTCTTTTCGGGTGGGGGGGGGGGGTGTACACCTATACCCCACCCCAACCCATCGCTACGCCCATGCTACAAGCAAAAATCTTATTTTAAAAAAAGGATTAAAGGCGATTCGATATTTTGATAGCTCTATTCATACTATATTTACATTTAAGCATTCCGCATTCGCTTTACTTAAAGCATTATTATTTCGTTTAATTATTTCAATGACTATATCGACAGTGATACGCGAATTAAGACACGCGGGCTGCTTTTTAATCATAATCATAAGCACCATTTCAATAACAGAAAATTTACAAATATATAGATCTAGTTTAAGCATATATTTTTGGAAGAGATGATGGAAAAAACATATCTAGAGAGAGGACTTTTCCTCTTGAAATACTGTAATTACTTCTCGGCCATCTTACTTTCTTCATTCCACCCACCACAGAACTAGTGTCTCAACTCTTGGTTACTGACATCGCCCAACCTCCAAGAAAGCGTATCATAAAATATATGCTAATTATAGGCCCACTTGATTAAGTCATTTTTGTGGGTCAAAATAGTATGAATGAACAAAACTATGATAGTGTAACAACCATGTCCTGCAGTGGCTCTACTAGTTCATGCTAATAGCGAGGACACACTTGAAGGCACGTGTCATGAGAGAGAAATGCTAATAGCGAGGACACACTTGAAGGCACGTGTAACTGGTCACTTTTTTGAGTTGGGGAAACGTGCGTGCTAAAAGCGTGCATAATTGTGTGTGTGTGTGTGTGTGTGTTTTTTTTTATTAACTAAGAAACAGTCTAGGTCTTGACAGTTTGTCTACTAATTATATTGGAGTAAATTTCTTATTTCATGTTGTTAACACAATGATGACCGGATGTCCTGCACTTCCACACACATACACACATATAGCCTACACACTTTTGATTGATACATTGTCAGTTTTTTATTTAATGTACCTGAAGCCAGCAAAGGAATGGGGTATTAATGTTGATGTTGATAAGTTCTTTGACCATTGCAACTGGAGCTCGTTTGCCTTCACAAAGATGAACTATAACAACCTCCTTACATAATGATGAACAGTGATGTTGTAGTCTTCTTTTGTATAGCCTATTTTAGTCGGTTCATGTGAAACTTAGTACTCCAAATTCCTCAAACGGATTGTTAGTTGCTTTTAATTTTTTTCACTTACCCAGGGTTTTGGGTGCTTGTATTAACTGAAATTAACGACGCGCAAGTCTACCTTTAAAAAACAAACAAGGATTGCTTATTCGAGACAGCGTACTCAAACTGAAAACAGTGGAAGACGTTATACACTGCTAAAATGGAGGACATCGCTGAAGCATATGTTGAGATCTGGGGATTAATGCAAATCTTAGAATAAAGAATAAGGCTTGTCTTCTCGGTCCGAAGATTAAAGAGGAATGCAGTATTTCCTGTGGCTACGCAGCCCTAGACACATAAAAAAAGATGCCAAGCGAAAAATAAGTGAATATTCTGTATTAACAAATAAGAAAAAGCTGCTTAGTGAAATTTATTCTTAAACGGTTTGTCGCAGTTTCTCCAGAAATCTCCAAACTTCCAAAACAATTGTTGAGCACTTGAGTTTTAAAATAAATATCGGCTAGAAGAGTTCCGAATACCATCATCTGTATTCGAATATTTCTGATAATTTCTGTAAGTGCGGAAGAATTTAAAAAAAAAAAAATGTTGATTAAAAATTTGATTGCAATTTCGCAATCAAATTGACAAATTTACTATGCAATAATTTGGCAATGTTGTTCATTGAACAAGAACTGGTGGGAAAAAAAACTGATTTCGATAAAATTATTGACTGCAAAAAGGCGCCTAAAACATTCATTCGTAGTTTCTTTCTTTTTCTTTTTGTTTATTTTTGATACACTAACTACGCCGTGGACGTGACACATATGACCTATCCCTTACTCTTCCTTAATCTTCCAAATGGAAGGCATACCTTGTAGGTTTAATATTTTGTAGTGACACCCTAATCATAATAACAATAATAACCCCTCTGAACCTAAACAATGCTGATGTTAATGTCGGTTTGGGCGACGTAGGGCATGAAATTCGCGAATGGGAAGAAACAACACTCCAAGGCTAATTCCCACTTTATTAGATGGGGACAACATTGACAAGACTACCCTGAAACAAGACTTTGCTACAGCAATACATGACAGAGAAATTAGGACAAAAAATTACGAGAAGCATATTCTTAAATCTCAATATTATTGACAAATGCCGAAAATGTGGGTGAGTCAATTTAACACCAATTGGAAGGATGTTCAGTCCTATCAGAATCTGCCTACCTAGGTCGCCATAACCAAGTTGCAAAGTTAATACACCAACACTTGGCTTTGACACATAATGAATGTTTAATGGGGGGGGGGGGGGGTTGACGTATGCTGCCATCGGCCATCCCCACCCCACTAATTCGGCCAACATACTAGAGGGGGGGGGGGGCGAAATAATCTAAAATTAGGTTAAAATATAAATAATTAGTATATATTTTTAACATAAGGATCAAAAGTTCTGTAATACATTCTAAGGTTTTTAATATTAAAATAAGAAACAGATTGAGCAACATGTTTTCTTATTAGAGTAAAATAAAACTACCACTTGTGAGATCCACATTCTACTGCTAGATTGTGTAGCCAAACACTTTGATCATTGATGGCCCCCCAAGTAACACATTAACATATTCTATCTTACTCTAAGCTGTCCTCCCTATTAGCATTTCTCTCTCATGACACGTGCCTTCAAGTGTGTCCTCGCTATTAGCATTTTTCTCTCATGACATGTGTCTTCAAGTGTGTCCTCGCTATTAGCATTTCTCTCTCGTGACACGTGCCTTCAGGTGTGTCCTCCCTATTAGCATTTTTCTCTCATGACATGTGTCTTCAAGTGTGTCCTCGCTATTAGCATTTCTCTCCCACGACACGTGCCTTCAAGTGTGTCCTCGCTATTAGCATTTCTCTCTCATGACACGTGCCTTCAAGTGTGTCCTCGCTATTAGCATG
Source organism: Biomphalaria pfeifferi (assembly GCA_030265305.1). NCBI lineage: Eukaryota > Metazoa > Mollusca > Gastropoda > Planorbidae > Biomphalaria > Biomphalaria pfeifferi. The sequence goes on from JASAOG010000141.1 coordinate 1,727,339, forward strand.
AACTAGTAGAGCCACTGCAGGACATGGTTGTTACACTATCATAGTTTTGTTCATTCATACTATTTTGACCCACAAAAATGACTTAATCAAGTGGGCCTATAATTAGCATATATTTTATGATACGCTTTCTTGGAGGTTGGGCGATGTCAGTAACCAAGAGTTGAGACACTAGTTCTGTGGTGGGTGGAATGAAGAAAGTAAGATGGCCGAGAAGTAATTACAGTATTTCAAGAGGAAAAGTCCTCTCTCTAGATATGTTTTTTCCATCATCTCTTCCAAAAATATATGCTTAAACTAGATCTATATATTTGTAAATTTTCTGTTATTGAAATGGTGCTTATGATTATGATTAAAAAGCAGCCCGCGTGTCTTAATTCGCGTATCACTGTCGATATAGTCATTGAAATAATTAAACGAAATAATAATGCTTTAAGTAAAGCGAATGCGGAATCCTTAAATGTAAATATAGTATGAATAGAGCTATCAAAATATCGAATCGCCTTTAATCCTTTTTTTAAAATAAGATTTTTGCTTGTAGCATGGGCGTAGCGATGGGTTGGGGTGGGGTATAGGTGTACACCCCCCCCCCCACCCGAAAAGAAATAGTTCAAATAATTTAATAAAACTCCTTTCAATAACCCATTTCTTAAATATTATTTCTTTCTTAATAACCGCAACAGCGGCGTCACTGGGTCGGTGTCACAAGGTAGGCTCTCGTTTCTTTGTTGTCTTATTATGTGATGAGACTCTTTAGCGATACACCAACAGCATAAACGACAAAATCATAGTTAATACATAATTTAATCTTAATCTTAAACTAAAATACAAAAAGAAAAAAGTATATGTTTGCCCGATGAACAGAGGGCGATTGCATGTATCGCCCCACCCACCTGGTGCAACCCTTTTTCACTTTATATTTACTAATGATAAAATTTAAGATTAGAGTGTGGTGCGACATAATATACAAATGGGTTCAAATAATAATATGTGTCTTCCGATCATCCGCTGTACTGGGACAGCCCTATTTTGACCGACAAAGCGGTAGATTTTAATCGCCCTGATTTGCTGCTCATCGATAAAAAGGAAAAAGCCGCTACCATGATTGACATTGTCGTACCACTATCTCAAATTTAAGAATAACGGAGCTGGAAAAGCAACGAAAATATGAGAACCAAGGCTTGGAGATTAAGCGTTTATGGAAGTTATCCAAAATAACAATATACCCCATTGTTATATCAACCGAGGGGATCATAACAATTGACCTTACAGATACCTACAAGGCCCTTAACATTCCTAGGAACATCCTCGTTGCCTATCAGAGGGCGGTACTTCTGCAGACCTGCCACATCACCAGAAAATTCCTCGGTGGAAACTGATAAAGGGATTACGGTGAATTTTGTTTCCCTTTAACGAAACTCGACCCTGGCTTCGCCAGAGAATGAATACTCGTTCTTTTATAATAATAATAATAATAATAATAAACATAGTCCGAAGGTAAGTGATGGTCTTGAAAATGACAGAAAACGAAAAACTCGATCCATATACTCGGTACTACGTAAGCCCCCACAAGGATGATCACTTTCTTTATTAGTCTATACATCTATACATTTCTCTTTAAATGGACGATTCCACTTACACTAAAGTACCAACGCTGAGGCGTAAAAAAAACATACTCTGGTATATGTCCAGACCTTGTGGTTTATAGGGCGGATGATGTAAAGGCCATCTGTTTCTGCGGCCTATGGTTAACGAGGGTGTCATGTGGCCAACACAACAACCAACCGCCTTTACTTTCCCCCAACTAATGTCAGGTACTCATTAGAGCTGGGTGGACTCAGAGGCGCACAAAGATCCCGAAATTAAAAATCACAGTCTTCACCAGGATTCGAAACCGGGACCCCTGTAATCAGTTGTATTGCTGTTTTAATCAAATGGTTCTTCTGACACCTCCTCTACCCCTCCCAACTTTTTAAAATGCGTTGTTGCACTTACGCATAATATAACATTTCAATGTTAGGTTGTTTATAAGTAATAAATAATTCAAACTAATAGATGCAAGGCTATTTAATTCATTCACAGGCAATAATTTCATTCAAGTACTGCCCCAAATTTTTGCCTCTTTAAAGTGAATTGTTTGCCACTTGTGTTATCAGGCTGTATCAGCCTGTATTATCAGTCTTTGTATTTCTGTTCAAAATATCATGTTTTGGTAAATCATTAAATTACAGTTCACCCCCTTAACCGTTGGGGCACCATACAAGATCTGTTGACCGTCTTTCTCAATTTCCTCTCTGTTTTGTGCCTTGGATAGAATTTCTTTCAATGACAGGCCCGTCCATTCTTTATGTTGTCTTCCCATCGCTTTCTCAGTCTGCCTCTTCTTCTTCCGTTACTGTTCCTTGAAAGAGTGTCTTTGTCTTTGCGAGATCTGAGGACCTTGTGATATGGTCAAACATCCTTTTTCCTTTTTATCGATGAGCAGCAAATCAGGGCGATTAAAATCTACCGCTTTGTCGGTCAAAATAGGGCTGTCCCAGTACAGCGGATGATCGGAAGACACATATTATTATTTGAACCCATTTGTATATTATGTCGCACCACACTCTAATCTTAAATTTTATCATTAGTAAATATAAAGTGAAAAAGGGTTGCACCAGGTGGGTGGGGCGATACATGCAATCGCCCTCTGTTCATCGGGCAAACATATACTTTTTTCTTTTTGTATTTTAGTTTAAGATTAAGATTAAATTATGTATTAACTATGATTTTGTCGTTTATGCTGTTGGTGTATCGCTAAAGAGTCTCATCACATAATAAGACAACAAAGAAACGAGAGCCTACCTTGTGACACCGACCCAGTGACGCCGCTGTTGCGGTTATTAAGAAAGAAATAATATTTAAGAAATGGGTTATTGAAAGGAGTTTTATTAAATTATTTGAACTATTTCTTTTCGGGTGGGGGGGGGGGGGTGTACACCTATACCCCACCCCAACCCATCGCTACGCCCATGCTACAAGCAAAAATCTTATTTTAAAAAAAGGATTAAAGGCGATTCGATATTTTGATAGCTCTATTCATACTATATTTACATTTAAGCATTCCGCATTCGCTTTACTTAAAGCATTATTATTTCGTTTAATTATTTCAATGACTATATCGACAGTGATACGCGAATTAAGACACGCGGGCTGCTTTTTAATCATAATCATAAGCACCATTTCAATAACAGAAAATTTACAAATATATAGATCTAGTTTAAGCATATATTTTTGGAAGAGATGATGGAAAAAACATATCTAGAGAGAGGACTTTTCCTCTTGAAATACTGTAATTACTTCTCGGCCATCTTACTTTCTTCATTCCACCCACCACAGAACTAGTGTCTCAACTCTTGGTTACTGACATCGCCCAACCTCCAAGAAAGCGTATCATAAAATATATGCTAATTATAGGCCCACTTGATTAAGTCATTTTTGTGGGTCAAAATAGTATGAATGAACAAAACTATGATAGTGTAACAACCATGTCCTGCAGTGGCTCTACTAGTTCATGCTAATAGCGAGGACACACTTGAAGGCACGTGTCATGAGAGAGAAATGCTAATAGCGAGGACACACTTGAAGGCACGTGTAACTGGTCACTTTTTTGAGTTGGGGAAACGTGCGTGCTAAAAGCGTGCATAATTGTGTGTGTGTGTGTGTGTGTGTTTTTTTTTATTAACTAAGAAACAGTCTAGGTCTTGACAGTTTGTCTACTAATTATATTGGAGTAAATTTCTTATTTCATGTTGTTAACACAATGATGACCGGATGTCCTGCACTTCCACACACATACACACATATAGCCTACACACTTTTGATTGATACATTGTCAGTTTTTTATTTAATGTACCTGAAGCCAGCAAAGGAATGGGGTATTAATGTTGATGTTGATAAGTTCTTTGACCATTGCAACTGGAGCTCGTTTGCCTTCACAAAGATGAACTATAACAACCTCCTTACATAATGATGAACAGTGATGTTGTAGTCTTCTTTTGTATAGCCTATTTTAGTCGGTTCATGTGAAACTTAGTACTCCAAATTCCTCAAACGGATTGTTAGTTGCTTTTAATTTTTTTCACTTACCCAGGGTTTTGGGTGCTTGTATTAACTGAAATTAACGACGCGCAAGTCTACCTTTAAAAAACAAACAAGGATTGCTTATTCGAGACAGCGTACTCAAACTGAAAACAGTGGAAGACGTTATACACTGCTAAAATGGAGGACATCGCTGAAGCATATGTTGAGATCTGGGGATTAATGCAAATCTTAGAATAAAGAATAAGGCTTGTCTTCTCGGTCCGAAGATTAAAGAGGAATGCAGTATTTCCTGTGGCTACGCAGCCCTAGACACATAAAAAAAGATGCCAAGCGAAAAATAAGTGAATATTCTGTATTAACAAATAAGAAAAAGCTGCTTAGTGAAATTTATTCTTAAACGGTTTGTCGCAGTTTCTCCAGAAATCTCCAAACTTCCAAAACAATTGTTGAGCACTTGAGTTTTAAAATAAATATCGGCTAGAAGAGTTCCGAATACCATCATCTGTATTCGAATATTTCTGATAATTTCTGTAAGTGCGGAAGAATTTAAAAAAAAAAAATGTTGATTAAAAATTTTATTGCAATTTCGCAATCAAATTGACAAATTTACTATGCAATAATTTGGCAATGTTGTTCATTGAACAAGAACTGGTGGGAAAAAAAACTGATTTCGATAAAATTATTGACTGCAAAAAGGCGCCTAAAACATTCATTCGTAGTTTCTTTCTTTTTCTTTTTGTTTATTTTTGATACACTAACTACGCCGTGGACGTGACACATATGACCTATCCCTTACTCTTCCTTAATCTTCCAAATGGAAGGCATACCTTGTAGGTTTAATATTTTGTAGTGACACCCTAATCATAATAACAATAATAACCCCTCTGAACCTAAACAATGCTGATGTTAATGTCGGTTTGGGCGACGTAGGGCATGAAATTCGCGAATGGGAAGAAACAACACTCCAAGGCTAATTCCCACTTTATTAGATGGGGACAACATTGACAAGACTACCCTGAAACAAGACTTTGCTACAGCAATACATGACAGAGAAATTAGGACAAAAAATTACGAGAAGCATATTCTTAAATCTCAATATTATTGACAAATGCCGAAAATGTGGGTGAGTCAATTTAACACCAATTGGAAGGATGTTCAGTCCTATCAGAATCTGCCTACCTAGGTCGCCATAACCAAGTTGCAAAGTTAATACACCAACACTTGGCTTTGACACATAATGAATGTTTAATGGGGGGGGGGGGGGGTTGACGTATGCTGCCATCGGCCATCCCCACCCCACTAATTCGGCCAACATACTAGAGGGGGGGGGGGGCGAAATAATCTAAAATTAGGTTAAAATATAAATAATTAGTATATATTTTTAACATAAGGATCAAAAGTTCTGTAATACATTCTAAGGTTTTTAATATTAAAATAAGAAACAGATTGAGCAACATGTTTTCTTATTAGAGTAAAATAAAACTACCACTTGTGAGATCCACATTCTACTGCTAGATTGTGTAGCCAAACACTTTGATCATTGATGGCCCCCCAAGTAACACATTAACATATTCTATCTTACTCTAAGCTGTCCTCCCTATTAGCATTTCTCTCTCATGACACGTGCCTTCAAGTGTGTCCTCGCTATTAGCATTTTTCTCTCATGACATGTGTCTTCAAGTGTGTCCTCGCTATTAGCATTTCTCTCTCGTGACACGTGCCTTCAGGTGTGTCCTCCCTATTAGCATTTTTCTCTCATGACATGTGTCTTCAAGTGTGTCCTCGCTATTAGCATTTCTCTCCCACGACACGTGCCTTCAAGTGTGTCCTCGCTATTAGCATTTCTCTCTCATGACACGTGCCTTCAAGTGTGTCCTCGCTATTAGCATGAACTAGTAGAGCCACTGCAGGACATGGTTGTTACACTATCATAGTTTTGTTCATTCATACTATTTTGACCCACAAAAATGACTTAATCAAGTGGGCCTATAATTAGCATATATTTTATGATACGCTTTCTTGGAGGTTGGGCGATGTCAGTAACCAAGAGTTGAGACACTAGTTCTGTGGTGGGTGGAATGAAGAAAGTAAGATGGCCGAGAAGTAATTACAGTATTTCAAGAGGAAAAGTCCTCTCTCTAGATATGTTTTTTCCATCATCTCTTCCAAAAATATATGCTTAAACTAGATCTATATATTTGTAAATTTTCTGTTATTGAAATGGTGCTTATGATTATGATTAAAAAGCAGCCCGCGTGTCTTAATTCGCGTATCACTGTCGATATAGTCATTGAAATAATTAAACGAAATAATAATGCTTTAAGTAAAGCGAATGCGGAATGCTTAAATGTAAATATAGTATGAATAGAGCTATCAAAATATCGAATCGCCTTTAATCCTTTTTTTAAAATAAGATTTTTGCTTGTAGCATGGGCGTAGCGATGGGTTGGGGTGGGGTATAGGTGTACACCCCCCCCCCACCCGAAAAGAAATAGTTCAAATAATTTAATAAAACTCCTTTCAATAACCCATTTCTTAAATATTATTTCTTTCTTAATAACCGCAACAGCGGCGTCACTGGGTCGGTGTCACAAGGTAGGCTCTCGTTTCTTTGTTGTCTTATTATGTGATGAGACTCTTTAGCGATACACCAACAGCATAAACGACAAAATCATAGTTAATACATAATTTAATCTTAATCTTAAACTAAAATACAAAAAGAAAAAAGTATATGTTTGCCCGATGAACAGAGGGCGATTGCATGTATCGCCCCACCCACCTGGTGCAACCCTTTTTCACTTTATATTTACTAATGATAAAATTTAAGATTAGAGTGTGGTGCGACATAATATACAAATGGGTTCAAATAATAATATGTGTCTTCCGATCATCCGCTGTACTGGGACAGCCCTATTTTGACCGACAAAGCGGTAGATTTTAATCGCCCTGATTTGCTGCTCATCGATAAAAAGGAAAAAGCCGCTACCATGATTGACATCGTCGTACCACTATCTCAAATTTAAGAATAACGGAGCTGGAAAAGCAACGAAAATATGAGAACCAAGGCTTGGAGATTAAGCGTTTATGGAAGTTATCCAAAATAACAATATACCCCATTGTTATATCAACCGAGGGGATCATAACAATTGACCTTACAGATACCTACAAGGCCCTTAACTTTCCTAGGAACATCCTCGTTGCCTATCAGAGGGCGGTACTTCTGCAGACCTGCCACATCACCAGAAAATTCCTCGGTGGAAACTGATAAAGGGATTACGGTGAATTTTGTTTCCCTTTAACGAAACTCGACCCTGGCTTCGCCAGAGAATGAATACTCGTTCTTTTATAATAATAATAATAATAATAATAAACATAGTCCGAAGGTAAGTGATGGTCTTGAAAATGACAGAAAACGAAAAACTCGATCCATATACTCGGTACTACGTAAGCCCCCACAAGGATGATCACTTTCTTTATTAGTCTATACATCTATACATTTCTCTTTAAATGGACGATTCCACTTACACTAAAGTACCAACGCTGAGGCGTAAAAAAAACATACTCTGGTATATGTCCAGACCTTGTGGTTTATAGGGCGGATGATGTAAAGGCCATCTGTTTCTGCGGCCTATGGTTAACGAGGGTGTCATGTGGCCAACACAACAACCAACCGCCTTTACTTTCCCCCAACTAATGTCAGGTACTCATTAGAGCTGGGTGGACTCAGAGGCGCACAAAGATCCCGAAATTAAAAATCACAGTCTTCACCAGGATTCGAAACCGGGACCCCTGTAATCAGTTGTATTGCTGTTTTAATCAAATGGTTCTTCTGACACCTCCTCTACCCCTCCCAACTTTTTAAAATGCGTTGTTGCACTTACGCATAATATAACATTTCAATGTTAGGTTGTTTATAAGTAATAAATAATTCAAACTAATAGATGCAAGGCTATTTAATTCATTCACAGGCAATAATTTCATTCAAGTACTGCCCCAAATTTTTGCCTCTTTAAAGTGAATTGTTTGCCACTTGTGTTATCAGGCTGTATCAGCCTGTATTATCAGTCTTTGTATTTCTGTTCAAAATATCATGTTTTGGTAAATCATTAAATTACAGTTCACCCCCTTAACCGTTGGGGCACCATACAAGATCTGTTGACCGTCTTTCTCAATTTCCTCTCTGTTTTGTGCCTTGGATAGAATTTCTTTCAATGACAGGCCCGTCCATTCTTTATGTTGTCTTCCCATCGCTTTCTCAGTCTGCCTCTTCTTCTTCCGTTACTGTTCCTTGAAAGAGTGTCTTTGTCTTTGCGAGATCTGAGGACCTTGTGATATGGTCAAAGAGTTTAAGTTTCGTGTTCTTGTTGTTTTTGACAGTGTCATCGTGTGGGTTCCCATTGCTGTCTGTGTTCATCATGTTTCTAATCTCTTCATTTGTGATGCTGTCTTTGTAAGTGATCTTTCTGTGGTATGTTGGTCCCATTGCTAGGATCCTCTTCTCGACATCTATAATCACCCTTTTATTGTAACTCTATCAATGGATCTTTAAAACACAGGTAAAATAATAACAACTAATAAAGAAATTGGGAAAAGCTGACACCAAGCATCAATACAATCGCACAATGTGATTTGGGCTAGCCAGCATTTCAGTAGCTTCAGCGGCATTAAAGAGTGTTCATAATAGTTCAAAGGCTTGCCTTTGGCACATACTTGAAAGTAAGGCACAGTATTTGTTGCTGGTGACATGAAGAATGGTATAATGTTTTGGACATTTTGATCCAATTTCAACGAGAAATTATTTGTAGCAAAAAATAAAAATGTATATATAGGCCTACGACACTGAACCATATTCTTCAAATACAAAAAACAAAACCTAATAAAAATAGTTAGAATAACACAAAGATAAAGGCATATTCCTTATCTTGTATAATACAGACGTTACTTCAAAAAAGAAAATGATTACGTCCTGGTCACTAGTTTTCCTGGCTAGCTCAGGCAACCCGTTCCATGCTCTAATAGCACTAGGGAAGAAGGAGCATTTGTACAAATTTGTCTTAGCACATGGAACTAAGAATGCGCCTTTCTCTTTGTGTCTTTCTGGGTATATTGTTAAATTTTGTTTTTGTATTTCAAGATTATGGTTCAGTGTTTTATGTATAATAGCTAGTTTACTTTTAAGTCTTCTAAATTTATTTAATTTATTTAAGGTGTTACTCTAGTCAAATTATTCGTTTGTTATGAATCTCACTGCTCTATTTTGTGTCTGTTCCAGTTTCTTAATTTTTCTAGAGTTGAGGGGTCCAAACAGAGGATGCATATTATATAATGCTATTAACCATGGTTCCTTGTTCTATATGCTGGGACAAAATTTGTACAAATGCTTCTTCTTCCCTAGTGTTAATAGGGCATGGAATGGGTTGCCTGAGTCAGCCAGGAAAAACAAATGTCTTGGCAGAATTTAAGTCATTGATTAAAATGCATGACTAGATTGACCTTGGAACCCACGTAGAACATATAGCCTATATAATTATTCTTTTTTTAAAAATAAACGTCTGTATTTAATAAGAAGATTGAACGTCCATGTTCTGGAATCTAGCTTAAGTCACTTTTTTTTTTTAGTTTTATGCTATCGCGAAAGTGTATATGTTTCCGCTTGTGATTAAGACTAAGACTATGACTGCTTTATTGATCCTTATGGAAATTTGTTGTGATTACATAAATAGAACAGACACAACATAATGAGTTTATTCAGCGACTACACATTCATCTTTGTTCTTTTCATGTTTTCTGATCAACGAGTGGCGTTTTTAAAGTCTAACCGAATAAGGAACGAACGAGTTTTTGTACCGCTCTGTTCTTGTCTTGATTGACAGAAGTCGCCCACTTCGCGACGACTTGACGTAGTTATGATGGAGCAGGTGGCTGTTGTCTTCCAAGATTTTTCCTATTTTGCTTAGACATTTTTTGTTCAAAAAGTTCATTTAAATATGGTAGTTTTGTGCGTGTGATTATTGATGCTTTTTAAAAATAGTTTAGAACAACAGTTTAGAATAGTTTAGATAAATCGTTGCCTTGCCAACAAGTTATTCGTATGTAAGCATATTATCTAGGATCTTCTTATTTAGTTTTAAGTTATTGAGTTTGTATAGGAAAAATAGCCGCTGAGCTGTTTTCTTTGTCAGAGTTTCAATGTGGTTTTCCCAAGCATGGTTGTTATCAATGAAGACACTCTCTGGTTGTTGCCAACATGTGCAACTCGTATATGCTATCACCCGCATTAACCTAGTGACTCCTCTGCGCGTTACAGTCTTTGATCTTTGACCCTTGAACTCTAACATTTAATCGTAAACAAAAAAAAATGTAGCTGATGTACTAATGTAGGGCTACAATAAAATTGTAAGCTTTATATTGTAAAGAGGATTAACTATATCGAATTAATGAATAATATTTATAGATGTAGTTCTTTTTATATTTATCTGTTAGATCTATATCTATATCTTGTAATCTTGATCTATATAGATCAAGATCAAAGTGCAGACCGCGTGTGAATAGACAATTAAAAGTCTCCCCAAGAGCAACAAAATTGTGTTTACATTTTTTAAAAATCATTTAGAATCTTGACTAGATTTAGAAATTCTAGAGATCTAATGCGATGCTGAATCAAGATTTAATCAATCTTGCTAATGAAAAACTTTGTGTCTTGGGGAACATTGACTCTCGACTCATTCAAATCAAACAAAGTAGTCTTTGTTATAGAGTCTAAGTCTAGTTATGTGTGACTCATGTCTCAACTGTGGGAGCTTCAGCTGCACTTCTGACTTCAGCATGTCGATCTCATTCTTGAATTGAAGCCTAGAATCAGAATCAATCTAGATCTAGAATCTAAACAATAAAAATAAAACATAGAGTATATATAAGATAAGATAAGTATACTAGTAACTAGATCTAGATTCTAGTCTAAGTATACTAGTAATAAGATCTAGTCTAAGTATCTAGACTCTAGACTAATCTTAGATCATATTTAATCACATATATTAGCATTAGATGAGTCTATTTAAGTTAAATTTAAGTCTATGAGGCCCATTAAGGCACTATTAGTCACTATAGGCCTAGTATTAGTATTACTAGTCTAGTTTATAGTAGAGATGGGAATCGAACCCAACTTTTAAAGTTTGGGTTCGGTTCGGTCAGATTTAAGCTCGAGTTCGGTTCGGTTCGATGACGAGTATAGTTCGGGTTCGGTTTGGTCATGTCTAAAGTTCGGGTTCGGCTCGGTTCGATGTTATGAAATTATGTAATAGCAAAATTAAGTTATAAGGTTTAAAGTAATTTATTGGTTAAAACACTTTCATTTTAATTTTTACATAAAACAAATACTTTGCAGTACATAATAGGCCTATGGGCAATACTTTTTCCAAAATAATGTTACCTACATACATTTTAAGCATTGTAAAACTTTCTTAACAGAGATTGAAATAAGGATGCGGCAGGTTTTCGCTCAAGTCGGCAAGTGGTTTAATTCCGGGCCTGACTCGGCGCTAAGCGTACTCTAACCTTTTTCTCTTAGTAAGAAGAGAGAAATTTTTTTAAAAGGCTAATATCGATGTGCTTTTTTTCAGAACGCACTATTCATCATAATAAAAAAAGTCGAGGGCCATATTAAATCTAATAATAAAGAGGCAGACCTGGCCAATAGAATTATGCAAGGGACATTCTAGGTAGGCCTACATATTGCGCACGTACTTCTATAATGGGCATGATTTTTAAACAAATATTCTTTGTGTAAAGCCGTCTCTATCGAGGATTTTATTTTTCACATATAAGTGGTCACTATAATAAATTGCAATATACGGAAGAAATTCAACTATTCTGAGAAAAATGCAGAAGAATCACAATAGCGGAGATGTTTTAAAATGTTTTCTTCAAAACGTTTTGACCTATATTGTGCATACCCGCCTTGCAAAAAGCAGTCTACAGTTGACAAGGTCTTATTAGAAGATAAAATGACATCTCCTACTTAATATATTTTAACTTTTAAACTTGTAATTATACTAATATTCAGATAAGTTACACTGAAAATAAAACATTTTTTTCGACGCCCCCTCTCCTTGTTAGTTGGTCGTTGGTTTGTCGCTTACAAACAGCTAGTACAATTGAACCAGTAAAGGCGTTTTATATTTTTACCGAGATAAGGATAGTATAGAGGGACTTCTTATGGTCCGACAGTTACGCTGGGCAGGGCGCGTATCCTGTATTTTTTTTTTTTTTTGGTGAGCTAAAAGGTGGTTGACGTAACACCCTTTATGATAAGCTATTTGGGAAAATCCCTGTTTTTTCTTCCAAGATACAATTGAGCAAAGAGGAAGAACAAAAACTGACTAGGTGTCTCATTCAATCTAGGTTTGGATTTGGGAAAACGACTAAGGTATCTTGTGACACATCACAGGCTATCATCGTTGCCAAAAAAGCTTCTTCAGAATTAAATTTCCCGACCCAAAACAGACAATAAGATGCATGGTGGCAGAGTGGTAAAATGCTTGGTTTCTGAGCCAGGGGTCCAGGGTTTGAATCCTGGTGATAACAGGGATTTTTAATTTCAAGATCTTTAGGGCGCATGTGTATCCACCAGCTCTAAAAGGTACCTGACATTAGTTGGTGGAAAAGTAAAGGCAGTTTGTCATTGTGCTGGCCACATGGCACCCTCGTTAATAGTGGGCCACAGAAACAGATGATCTTTACATCATCTGCCCAATTGATAGCAAGGTCTGAAAGGGCAATTTTACTTTTTTTTTAAACTGACAATGGCTAAATGGTTTCTATAAGAAGCACCTGGAGGAGCTAGAATTGTGATGTTGGTAGATAAAGGAACTCCCATTATTTCTTCTACTGGTACTGATGTTGAAATGTGATTTTTAAGTTTACAACAATATGTAACTGAAATAGATTCTAGCATTTTGCAATCACTTTGGTCTTAATAAACAGTAGGTTTGATTAACCAGATTTGATTTGGCTACCTTAGGATTCAGTTAGAATAAGCAGCTAATCTGATTAACTGGATTTGGCTGTTTATTAAACGTAATAAAAAAATTAATGGTCTTTCAAACTTTTGAAAAAAAAAAAAATTGATTTGGGTACCTTAGGATTCAGTTAAAATAAGCAGCTAATCTGATTAACTGGATTTGGCTGTTTATTATACGTAATAAATAAAATTAATGGTCTTTCAAACTTTTGAAAAAAAAACAAAAAAACAGTTCACAGATTCTAAACTTTTTTATTTCAGAATCAGTACATCATGGAAAGAATATCTGGAAGCTACAGTCAAGCTGAACTTAAAAGTGAATGACAACCCTAGGTTTGTCACATACACAAATCCTGGATTGAATTATTTTTATAATTATGACAGAGATGGTAAAATGCTTAGTGTGGTGATTTCTGTTTTTCTTTAGTGCTAATTTTTTTATATTTATGATGAGTTTCAATACATTGCTTATCTTTCCTTTTTATATATATAATGGCACAAACAGAATCACTTGCCAGGGAAATATAAAACTACTGAAATACACAGAAGAAACTTCTAGTCTTTTTTGTTCTCTCTTTTAACTAAATTCTTCAAAACTTTATTCATAATACAGCATTACTTATAATATATTCTTACTCTATGGCTGACTTAATAAATTCACAATGTAATAGCACTTAAATTTATTTCATTAATAATTAACTTGAAATATAAAGTACTCAAAGCGTATAAAAACATAATTTTTTAGAATTCTATAAACAGAATTAGTATTTAATACAAATTATGCTTTATATTATTCTAAAAGCTACCAGGGTCTGTAACTTAAATTTAAGGCTCTAATCTGAAAGTGACCATTGTCATACATTTTAAAGTTTTTTTCTAAAGTGTTGAAAGTGAATTCATTTTAATAATTTCCTGGAGATAAGAGAGAGAGCATTAAAGAAAATCTTTGGAATGGTAATTTGTAATTTGTGCCTTAATTTAAAATGTTCACCATTAAATTGTTTCTTGAAATAAAAAAAGCCCAAAAGTTGGTAGCCCAACTTGTCATTTTAGTTTCATTACATTTTTAAAAAAATTTAGATTTAAATCTTTATGAAAATCTTGTATCTTGGCATTAGTCAACTAAGCTCTAGCTTTCTCAGTCTTTAGATGCAATGTTATAGATTTATTAAATCCTTTTAAACACAGTATCCTCTACTATTATTATAAACTGTAAATAAAGGTAGAAGTAACTGCATGACCCCGACGACTCATGTGATTGAGATCAGCCTGTTTCTGGAATGTGCATGTGTAAATGAGCCAGCATGTGAATCTTTGAGATATGGTCAAGTGCCCTTTTAGAATGGAAGCATTCTGAAAGCTTTTGGGGACCTTATATAAGCCAGATATCTAATAAACAAGTTACGTCAATGCAACTGATGAGAGATGAGTATGGCTGGTACAGTTGGTAGAGTTGAGTATGACTTGGAACAGTTGAGTACAGTTGAAAACATCATGAAATAGTTGTGCAGAGTTGAGTACATCTTGGTAGGATAAAGTGCAGTGAAGTACAACAAAGTACAGATATTGTAGTCTTCTACGCCACTTGTGTATAGTAATTAAATAAATTAGATTTACAAAGTTATATGAAATGGACGTTTGAGTCAAATTCTTTCCATTGATTTTATTTGTGTCTACAAAAATATTAACCATAAGAAGAGAAATACATTTATGCATGTTTTCAATATATAATTATATTCAAATTGTGACAAAAATAATTGAAACTTTTTTTTAAATAACTAGTAAACAAAAGTTTATGCATCATTTTTTAATATGTTTCTGCATTAAAAACAGTTTCTAAACCTCAGTAACTCCATTAAATTTTTATTTTAATAATAATAAGGCTTGTCTTCAAGTCGGAAGATTAATGAGGAATGCTGTATTTCCCTTGGCTCCGCTACCCGAGCTGTGACCTACATATTTTACAACATCAAGGGCAAGCAAAACCATTGTTCACCAGTAGTCTTTTAAGATTTTAAGTGCATAGTTTTGCTGCGATGATTGTGGGGAGATATCTAAACATTGTAACACAACTTTTATAAGATTATTTAATTTTATGATTAAAACAAGAACATTCAACAAAATAAAGTATTGAAGCTACCTAATTTATGTTTAAGCATGTCTGCGTTCCTAGCGTTAGTTAATGAAAAACATGTCATAATATTATTTAGATTGCACTGCTGGAATAAGAAATGTTTTTACTGATCAATGGCAGAATAGAGCTGTCTCCTTTTAGTTTTTCAAAAATTTTTGTTCTACAAATTTTGGTCATTCATTCATTCTAGCCCAAACCTCCTGCTGGATGGCAGAGGGTGGGGCTGGTTAGGGCTTAAATGCCAAGACCATTGTTATAAGAGTCCTAATAGCATGCAACATTGCCAGGAAGCCATTCTAGTTTTGTGGTAAGGCTGTCTAGGCCTTTAGTTCTCATTTAAAATTCATCCTGACTCATATCAGAGTAAGTTGTTATTAAAATTAGACAAACCTTTCAAATACTCTCTCTATTTTGGACAAACCCTGCTCAACCTTCCTCCTACCCTTAATTTTAGGTTTATTAATGCATGGTTACATAAGCTTTACAAGACAGCAATAACCAATTTTTATGTCTTCATTTAATGCTGATCATAGGCTCGCCAGACCTGGTCCGGTTGTTGCTCCATGCATTCAATGCTGAAATATTTGCTGGCAGATTATCAAAGTCTACTAGAAGATGGAGAGATGTGTAGCTACATCTATAAGGACAAGCTGTTGCATGACAGGAATAACTTTGTGGCATCCACAGAGTTCATCTTCTCTCGTGCTCTGTATAACAACATGATGGCTAAGTGGCCCCTCCACATCAAAACCAGCTTTGGAGGGATGGGCTCAACATCACTGCAGACCAGGCTGCAAATGTTCACACAGCATTCACTGGAGCCTGTCATCAGCTTGATCGTCAAGATGGTGACAGTAGACAAAGTGACCAAACGACCGATGGCACTTCCAGACTGGTACAGAAAGAAGTTAGAAGGGAAAGAAGATATAATGCCAGATTTTAAGTTTACAGGATTCAAAAGGCCTTTGAAGACCTACGTACGAAAGGTTCAGGTTTGTGAACATTTTTCTAATTTGGTGAAATCCTGATAATTCTATAATTCTAAATAGCATAAATTGAAATTCCCCTCCATTCAAAATTGCTTCATTGCTGGTCTTTCTACTATGTTTTTATTTAAATAAAAATGGTCTAATTTGAAGTCATTTATGCCAGTTTCAAATAATTGAATTATTGTAATAAGATATTGAAAATTACTTTGTACACTTTTTTCATCCATTCACAACAAGCCAGTGGGTTGGTGATATTTTGTGATATCTTCTAACTGGCTTCTTTTGATTGATTTCAAGCACTGCATTGTGTGTGTGTTCATTGTGTATTTGAATACTTTATGAATAGGCACTAAAGGCATATGCTGCATCAGTGTGAAAGACAAAGGCTGTGGCTTTGTGCCTCTTGATATGAATGGTGAGACCTATTTGAGTCTGGAATGTTTGGCTGCACTCTGGGCAGGTTATTTCAGCTGGAGCTTGTGTCAGTTGCTTTGATTTGTTTCTCTGGTGCTTTTCTTCTGCACTGTTTTGTTGTCTGCTGCAATATTTGTGTTAGTTTTAACAGCGCAGCACTATAATGTTCTATTGTTTGCTTCTGTCTCCCAGGTGGCAGGTTTAAGGTTGAAGGGTTTCAGAGATGCTTTGAGGATGTCTATGAACCGTTTTCTTTGTCTGCCTTGTGCTCGAGTTCCCTCCCTTACTTTCCATAAAGAGGTTAAGGAATGCAGGAGTCTTTCATTATGCTGATGTGGTCTACCTATTGCGATTGAGACTGCATCAGGATCTTGTGGGTGCTTTGTGGGCCTGCACTTTGGAAGACTTGGGTGTCAGGTCTTGATATTTAACATTCAGTTTTTTTCAGAGGCAAGTCATGTAGAAGTGGATTAGTTTTTTTTTTCCACATTTCTTAAGCATAGAGAAATGTTTGGAGGATGATAGAGCAGCAAAGAACCTTCAGAGCCTTTTGCAGTATCAAATGGGGTATAACAGGGTTGTGTCATAGCACCCTTGCTAATCTGTCTCATGTTCTCTGCTATGCTTACAGATGCATTCAGAGATAGTAATTTTGACAGAATAAATATAACATATAAATTGGATGGGTGCTCCAAGTGAAATCAAAAACTAAATCACCAACAATCATTTGCTTTCAACTTTGCCCTAAATCCTGCTCCAAAATAGATCTGTGTAGCATTGTAGGTAAAAAAAAAATACTGAAGTCTTTTATGTGCCAGATCTAGGAAAAGTTTACACTTGGTTTCAGGCTTAAAAATAAATGGACAGGAAATAAATTGCATTGGACAGGTTTACCTACCATGGCAGTACAATCTCCTGCAATTGAAACATTGAAAATGAAATCAACAAGGAATACACCAAGGCGAGTGCATCCTATGGTAGACTGACCCATAGTCTAGAAAGTGTAAAACACAGGAGGTATTACCACAAGTACCAAGCTAGGGGTCTATCAGGCTGTTGTAATAGTTTCTTAGTTCTAAATAGAATTGCATCATTAATTTAATAAATTTCAAATCATTTGATGAGAAAATACAAATCTCTTACTATTAAAATAAAAACGGAGTTTTGAAATGTTTTGATTCTCCCTGGCTGCCTGGTTGTGTGGTTTGCGTGCTGGACTGTCATTCTGACTTTTCGATGGTCATGGGTTCAAACCTTGCCTGCTTCCATCCCCCGTCATCTAGGGGGAGGTTTGGACTAGGATGTAAATTATCTTCAACTCTGAAGGAACATCTGAAAACATTTTACATTTTTAAATGCCTTAAGTGAAAACTGGTCTGGATTAAGTGACTTTCTTGACCTGTCCAATGTGGCCTCTGAAAGTCAGAGTTTGGCCTTAATTGTGTTAAGAACTGATGAAGCAATAGCATGTTCTCCATTGGGCCATAAGAGCTTTTTCAGGTCTGGATAGTCTCTACATCAGGGAAGCTTGGCCAAGTACTTTTATTAGCTCCTAGACTCTGCTGACTTTTGTCATTTGACCAAACTTTAAAATACTTTTACTTCTCATGATGGTAGTGGATGGAGAGAAATCCATTAAAAAAATTTTTTTTCACTATGTAATGCCCTTAATGTATGTTGTGTTCTTGCCTTACAGATTGTATGGTCAAATACAGACAGCAACAATCACACCAACTTCTCTAGCTATGTCCAGTTTGGACTAGACACTCTATGCCTGGCCTTGTTGCAGAAGGACCTGTCCTCATGCCAAAAAACTGAGTCTCGGAACCAAACCCACAATGTGATAGACACTGAAGGTATTAAAACCAAGAGTCTCCCAGCAACTGCAGCATTCAGTCCATCGTCAGTGCATTGCCATGGCTGACTAAAGGCCTTCTGACAAGTGGCATAAAAAATCTGAAGACTTGTTACATGAGGGAAAGCATGGAGGGGGACACACTGGACGTCCATGTCTGGCAGGAGCCAGGGGAGGAAATCAAAGTCAGAATTTCCATCAAGGCACTGGACGGCAAAGTGATATGTCAGTATATCATTGAATATTTCACCCCTTCTCTATGTTTATAAAAAAACATTTCCTAAATGTTGCACAAGCAAGAAATGTAAATAGACTTTCCCACTGAGATGAATGACTGGCACATTAGATGCTGCATTATATTGTGGAAGGAAAAGGCATTATAATTTTCTTATAAGTTATTATATTAATTACTATTATGACTACTAGTTCATAAAGCATACATCATCTGTCCCACGGATCTCCACAGTTAAAAACAATTAAAAAGAAAAGATATTTAAGAAACTAAAGAAATCATGTTTGCAAGCTACTTTGCTTTTACTTGGTGCAGTAGTTTTTCCTCCCTTCCTCAAGAACGAAGTTGAGATTTCGTTGAGCAATTTTCCTTGTTTGTCCATCGCCACTCATAATTGCTCTTTTTTTTTTTATTATTTCCCGTTTTATTTTCGCATTGACCCATGGTTTATTGTTGGTTTCATTCTTAAGTGAGTGTCCCCCGGTGCGGTCCACGCCTAATCATGACCATAAAACTTTCTTTATAAAGAATGTGTGGTCTACGCTGTGGACTGTTGTTCAGTGGTCTCAATGATTCCGGGTTTGAGCCCCGTATATCTGCTGCCATTCCGGTCTTCTTGTGGAGTTATGGGCCTGGATCATCTGCATATCTTACAAGAACATCCAAAACATTAAAATATTTTACAAGTAATAAACATTAATTTCTGCATATTCATATGCAGTGACATCTGGAATCAAGCTTCTCACGAATCCTAGAAAAGTTGTCTCCATTAAGACAGTGTCTGGCCCGAAAACATTCCCGAAAAGTTTGATCCTTTCTGTCTGCCACCGTGCATCTGACCTGCAGATGTCTCGTAAATTATAGCGTACAATTAAGTTTAGCTTGGGTTTAGAGTACCTACTTAAATACAAAAGCTAACATGAAAAAGTGCAGTGCCCAGAGGCGTAGGTAGGGGGAGAATTGGAAAATCCCCCCGGTCCCCTATCTGAGGAAGCTTCCAATGGAGTTTTTTTTTATTATTAAATATTAAATATTACGCAAAATGCAGGGGCCCCAAAGAGGTCAAGCCCCGGGCTCCCAAAAGGTGAAAATTCCTAGCTACGATACTTACCATTGCAAATAATAGCTATCTATATATATAATTATCTTCATGGCTTAACAGTTTGGACACCAAGAAGTAAAGAAAAGATCACGTTTTTATTTCTACAAGCCGGACTAGAGTTACCCCTCGAAAAAATAAAGGGGGGGGGGCGGAGAACAAGTAGTATTCAGCTGTCACTAAATGGCAGGGCCGGACTTAGCCATTGTGGCAAAGAAGTCATGGAAAAATGTAACTTTAGCGGCGGAAAAAAAAGAGGGGCGAGGGGGAGACCAAGTAATCTACTCTGTATTCCCCCGTCACTAAATAGCAGGGCTGGACTCAATCGTTGTGGGGCCCAATGCGAAACGGATTTCGCCGGGCCAAGTTTGGGTAGGGATACGGATAATAAGTGAAAATTAAGAGTTTGTATAAGAAAATAAATTCGTCTTTGCATTTTATTCTTTACTACATACAGAACTACTTTACGAGCCTTGCGTGTAGCAAAGTCATACAGTATATCATAAAATTTTTATTTCCTACATAGTTCACGCTCAGTAGCAAGGATTACCAAATGTTTCAATCTATGTACGAGAATTGTTGAACTCAAGTAATTCTTCATTAGTTTGAGGCGCGAGAAGCTTCTTTCACCTTCGATGAAGTCCAGTAGGGAATCGGCGCTTGTTGCGCCATTATCTCGTTGATTGTTAGAAAGGCTTTTATCCAACAGCCAGGCCTGGACATAGGGCTCTTCACCCCCATCCTGTCGGAGGGCTTCCAGCGGTAGTGGCCATAGTGATTGACTGGGTTAGTCGACCATACTGCGTACACAGCGCACAGTCCCGATACTAACAGTCCACACGCTACAAGTGGTCAGTAACAGTGCTGACCATGGGGAGCTTGTCTCATTTTCCTATAATGTTACCGCCACTTTTCCGTGCGAGGACCGCCACTCCAGCTAATCCTGTCACTGATGACGGCCCCCTTTGTGGAACGGCGTGGCGGACTTTTTGGATTGGGGTGCGGGCTGTTAGTTCCATCCCTACCCCGAATGAGATAAAAAAAAAAAAAAAAAAAAAAAGCTCACCCAGGGAATCCTGCTAGGGCCTATCTTGTTCCACTACTAGACGTTTCCACCGTTGCTGGAATCTTCCGGGCTTCTTTCACCAAATTCCATAATACGGGTATTGCATAATGATGTGTTTTTTTTTATCGTGCTTAGGATTGGCATTTTCCGTAGTAAATGACACTCCAACATTACAATTTTTGTCAATAGATTTCAGGAGATTTGTATGAGTTTTCAAAAGATTTTAATAATTTCCCGAGATTTCCAGGAGCTTCTGGTAAATCAGGCGGCCGCGGGAAATCTGTTAAAAGTTATAAAATGGTTTAATTTAATAATTTACACCTAGAATTAGCGCATGTCCTAAGAAAATGCTGGGCCCACTGCGGTCCCATAGATTGCAGTGGCCTAAGGCTGGCCATGCAAAATAGCGGCATATGCTACTCCGTGGGTCGACTAGTAATGATGAAACTCAAGTAGACGATACTAGGGTACGTACATACAAAATCATAAACTCTGCTTTAATTACCATTTTAATTATAATAACTAGTGATGTAAATAGTTAATATGCATGGCAGTTTGATATTTATTTACACAGTTTATGTAGAGCTAGATTCTAGAACTTGATCTAGGTCATGCTAACAGGCTAAGGTTTATTACAGAAAGGGTTTGGCTCTATGCGTTACAGATTTTAACCTTCTCTTTTTTAAAATCGAACTTGTTACAGTCTTTGATCTTTGACCCTTGAATCAACGTCAACCTTACTCACCTTTCCCAATCAGGCTATACGTATAAATTCTGTCGAGTCACGACATACAGTTAAATTTCTCCAGTGTCCATTATTACTTAACACACAGATCTACATACTTAATTTGTTTAAACGACACAGATCTATATGTATATATTTTTTTTGTCTAGTTGTCTTAAATAAGAATAATTTTCCATTTCTTTGTATATCGAAGAAAGCAGTACGGACGGAAGTCGTATGTATAGACAGACAACAAAAGTAGAGACGACTCGTGCGACTGTTTACCTAATTTGTATGATTCGTATAGATCTACCACTTCAAACTAGCCTAGGATAATCATCTAGACGTCTAGATCTTTTTACCCTGGGCCTATGTGGTGCTAGATTTACATAGATATATTTAATCGGGGAAGTTTTACCTATAATCTATAGGTCTAGTCTAGATCTATATAATGAATCTCCAAACAACTCGAACCGTGTAAGTACTGTTTTTGTACTGTAAGTAAGTGTAAGTTTAAATTTTACATTTTTTTATTTACTAATTTAGTCTTTTTAATTAAAAATTAAATTTATAACATATTATTATAACATATCACACTCTAGATCAATGCAACTTCAAAAATAACCTAACATACACATCCATAACATTAAAGAAGATCACCCATCACAAATGGAAGTTCTCAATCAGACACAACAGAAATAAATACCTATCACTGTTAATATTAATAGCAGGAGATGTAGAGTCAAATCCAGGGCCTAGATCTAAAGATAGATGCAACATCTGCAAAAAAGTATGCACCATGAAACAGAAAGCCATTCAATGTGACACCTGCGATGAATGGTACCATGCATCATGTCTCCATATGAATACACCTGTGTATTATGCCTTAGGCAACAAAGATGCATCATGGCACTGTGTACCATGTGGGTTACCTCAGTTTACATCAGGACTGTTTGATTCCTTTGATGCGGACACATCTAACCCATACAACATCCTAAACACCATCCCAAAACAAACTCACCAACCACTAACCAGATCCACTCCTGTTAAACCTAAATCTACTAAAATTAATACAACAGCCTCACTAAACAAACCTACTAAAGAAGTAATACCAAAATACCTTAAAACCTTAGTAATAAATTTTCAAAGCATTAGGAACAAAACAGCAGACTTAGAAATTTTATTAGAATGTGAGAAACCAGACATAATTGCAGGAACAGAAACTGAAATTTATAATGCAGAAATTTTCAATAGTAATTATGAAATTTTTAGAAAAGATAGGGCTGATAATCATGGAGGAGTTCTTTTAGCAATAAAAAACACTCTTATAGCAGAAGAAATTACCTTACCTAACTCCAAAAATATAGAATCTACATTTTGTAAAATTAATACCACCTCAACATCCCTAATAATAGGCAGCATTTACAGACCACCAAATTCTAGTTTAGAATACATGCAGGAACTATGTAATCAGATTACTACACTTAAAGAGACAAATAAAAATGCAGTTTTTTGGATTATGGGTGATTTCAACCTACCTGATATAAATTGGAAAACACTAACCATAGATAAACACCAAAACCTTAAGGACATAAATGAGCTTTTCATAGAAACTTTACACAACCTAAGTTTAGATCAAATCATTAAAAAGCCAACTAGATTAAACAACACATTAGATCTCTTCTTAACCAACAGACCTGGATTAGTAGTTGATTATGATATTATCTCTGGTCTATCAGACCATGAGATCATAAAAATACACAGTCAGATAAAAGCAGTAGCCAATACAAAACCCAAAAGAAAAATCTTACTCTGGAATAAATGTAACCTAACACAACTACACCAAGCTGCATTAAACTTTCAACAAACATTCTTATTAGAAAAAGACCAACCAGTCGATGACCTCTGGAATTTCATCAAAAACCATCTTAAAAGCATTATAGAAAATCATATACCAACTAAATACGCATCAAGCAAAATAAATAAATGCTGGTTTAATAATAGACTAAAGAAGCTTTGTAAACAGAAGGAAAACCTATATAGAAAATTTAAAGAAACCAAGGCAGAAAGAGTTCACAAAAAGTATATAAAAATTAAACACCTAACCCAAAAAGTAAGCAGACAGCTGCAGAGTGAATACATAAACAATGTAATATCTAAAGATAACAACAAAAACCTATGGTCATACATTAAGTCTAAGAAAATGGAAACAACAGGCATAGCGCCATTAAAAGATGAACATAACATAATACATAATGATAATGAAACTAAAGCAAACATCCTAAACAAATACTTTGCATCAGCATTCTCAGCCCCAGGAGACAAAGACATATTTCTTATAATTTGAACCAAGTAGACAACATAGAAGATTTAGTAGTACAAGAAAATGGAATTCAAAAACTATTATCCAACACCAAACCAAATAAAGCATCTGGACCTGATGGTATTCCAGCTAGATTACGTAAAGAACTAAGCAATGAGCTAGCCCCAGTGTTCAAAATACTCTTTCAGGCATCGCTTAACCAGGGCAGAGTACCAAAGGACTGGAAAGAAGCTAATGTCACCCCCCTATTTAAAAAAGGATAAAAATCTGATCCAGGAAACTACAGACCAGTATCACTTACCAGCATCACATGTAAAATCCTAGAACACATAATATGTAGCAACATCATAAACCACTTAGACAAACATAATGTTATCACCCCATACCAACATGGCTTTAGGAAATATAGATCATGTGAAACACAACTAATAGGACTAATTGATGATTTTTCAAAAGGTTTAGATAATAGTGAACAAATAGATGCTATTTTACTAGATTTTTCCAAGGCTTTTGACAAAGTTCACCACCATAGTTTGCTTAAAAAATTAAAATATTTCGGCATTAATGGTCCACTGCATCAGTGGATTTAAGATTTTCTGATAGGGAGAGAACAAACTGTAATAATAAATGGCTCTAAATCAACACCAATAACAGTAAACTCAGGTGTACCTCAAGGAACAGTCTTGGGTCCACTACTATTTTTAATTTACATAAATGATTTACCAAATTGCATTAGTTCAGGAACAAAAGTCAGATTATTTGCAGATGATTGCATATAATATATAGAACAATAAAAACAACACAAGACACAGATATTTTACAAAGAGAATTAGATGAATTACAGAAATGGGAATCAAATTGGAGCATGTCTTTCCACCCAGAAAAATGTCAGTTGTTAAGAGTAACAAAAAAACTAAAACAAATTAATTCCACTTATCTTATTCATGGCAAACCAGTAACACAGACTAAAAACTCAAAATACCTAGGTGTTATAATAAATGAAAAACTGTCATGGAATCCACATATTGATGAAACTACAAAAAAATCCAACAAAGCATTAGGGTTTATTAAAAGAAATTTCTATAAATCAAATAAGAACATAAAACTAAAATGTTATTTAACCTTGGTTAGGCCAATAATAGAATATGCATCCAGCGTTTGGGACCCCTCAACTCAAGAAAACATTAAGAAACTGGAACAAACACAAAATAGAGCAGTGAGATTCATAACAAACGAATATTCACATTTGACTAGAGTAACACCATTAGTAAAATCACTAAATTTAGAAAGCCTTCAGGACAGAAGACTCAAAAGTAAAGTAGCAATTATACATAAAACACTGAACCATAATCTTCAAATACAAAAACAAAACTTAATAAAATACTCTGAAAGACACAAAAATAAAGGCACATTCCTCGTCCCTTATGGTAGGACAAATTTGTACAAATACTCCTTCTTCCCTAGTGCTATTAGAGCCTGGAATGGGTTGCCTGAGCTAGCCAGAAAAACCAGTGACTTGGCAGAATTTAAGTCATTGGTTAATATGCATGACGCGTAGGACGTAATCATCTTCTTTTTTTGAAGTAACGTCTGTATTATATAAGATAAGATATATAACCCTAACCCTAATTAAAAAAATATATAATATATCTATAGTAAATAGATATACCAGTAATAAATAATATCTAATACATATATATAGATTAGAGGCACCCCAAATAGGCCTGCTCTGCATAAACTTGGATAAAACTAAAATTGTACAAGTGAAATATAAGGCTAATGGTAACCCAATCAGACTTGGAAAGTCAGAGCTATCCTAGGCAGCATTATGGCAAACAATGTAGATGCCTACTATGATGTAGCATGCTGAACAGGAGAGGCACTTGGGACCATTTTTCAGAGACTATGGTCTATTTGGATGAAATCCACTTATTTAACGCAATCATCATCCCAACATGCATGCCAAGATCAAGAAAAGACTAAATTTTGCTAAGAAAAAATGGCTTAGATGAATTTTAGGAGTCAAACAAAGAAATCCTATGCTGAACTGGACCTCAAGCACTTAATGAGGTTGTGACCGACCTTGCAGGAAGTTGCGGGACATGTGCTGATAAAATGAATTACTCATATACCAAGAGTTGCAATGACATGAAGGCCGATATGAGGAAAGTGCAAACCTGGACATTCTTGTATGCCTTGGTGCCATACTTTCATGGAGGACCTCATAGTAGTAAAATAAGGCTTCAGACATTGCCAGTGACGGATCTTTATGGAGACAGCTTGCCGCCCAGTGTGCTGAATGGCATGGGAGGAACTAAGTCTAAGTAATAGTTGCTTGACATTTATTTGAGAAGAAGGGGTCTTCATTTGTCATGGGTGCTTGTTGGTTGTGCTAGTAGTCTAAGAGTATTTTAATTTTACTACAACACAAACTGAAGAACTCATCATCTACCTATATTAGGTATACCCTATAAAACCATAGATTTATGAAGCATAAGTTATTATTTTGAGTACATTTTTTTGTGTTCAAACATTTGAAATTTGCTGTTTTAGAATCAGAACTTTATGGAAAGAATATCTGGAAGGTACATTCAAGCTGAACTTAAAAGTGAATGACAGCCCTAGGTTTGTTACATACACAAATCCTGGATTGAATTACTTTCATGATTATGACAGAAATGGTAAGATATTTATTTGGTGTTTAAATGAGATTTATAATTAAATCTTGTTATACAATAATGTTCACATTTTTATTTGCTTTAAAGAGGACATTATTTATAATTAGGGTTGTTCCAGAGCTGCGCTCGTGTTGGTCAGATATTAGGACATTTTTTTTTTAACTATGAAGACTTTTTTCACTATCTGGCCATATATTATTGCAGAATAGTTGGATGGATATGTGTCAAAGTACTGCCTTCATTTTTTATAGTTTTTGTGTACTGACATTTACTAAGTGACACTGACAAAATGTCTGTTTAGTAGTACAGAACTATTTCCAGAGAGAGAGGGATGAACTCACCCACCCCTTTTTTTGTTAATAGATAGACATTAAGTCAGAAGTTATCAACAGACCCTATTAAGACGACATGCTGACACTGTCTAGAGGTAACATCTTATGAGTTTGTTTACTTAGTTCAAGCCCTTTCAGATTGTTCAGAGTGGGGGTGAAAGGTGTTTAGGGTTGAATGAAACTTTTGATTATTTATTGAGAGCTGAGGGGACATGGAAATTATACTCATGAGTTCAGGGGAGGTAATGAGTTCTGGTCCTGATGACAGTAGCAGACTTACATGTGTAGGTTGCTTCCTCTCTATATTGATTCATCCATCCCATGGAGGGCTCTGGCCTGCCCTAACACATCTTTCCATTCTGATCTCTCTTGGGCTTTACGTCTCCATGCCCAGATTATTAGCTTTTGTGGATCTGCTCATGGTCTGCCTTTGGGGCACCTGCCTTTTGGGTTTTGCCTGTGAAAAATCTTTGCTCCCCTGTCTCTTTATTGATATTGAATATTATTTTATTTGCTGTTGTAATTAACCGTTGATAATTTTTTTATGTCACCATAGTACTTAAATATAGCTGGCTTTAATTGATTTCAGGGCCTGGTAATTTCATGAGCCTGATGCATATAGACTGTAAATATATATACAATATATATGTATAGTCCAGTAACTAATTTTAATACATATAAAAGTACACTATTGGTTATTTAAGGCATGTATTTGTGCATTAACGCATTATTTTGTAAATAAGTATTACTGTTGAGTTACTTTTCCTGTTAACTTCAAATCTTACTCTTCCTAGATCTAGTATTTCACTTTTATGATAAAGCCTACAATTTCAAGGAATTGTTAAAATATCTCAATTCTTGGAAGTCAAGCAGTTAACAATTTAACCTTTGCACTACAGATTTTAAATAGGTAGTCTTTAAATACAATGATATAGAAAAACTTTTTAGACTAGAATAAACAATTGAACTGATGACATGTAATTAGTCCATAGCTTATTCTGTTTAGTTAATCAAAGGCCATGCTATTCCCACATTCATATTTCCTCAAATTTTACTTTATTTTTCAATATTCATAAGATTCTAGTTCTGTTTCAGGACCTACAGTCCAGCTTTTTTAAATACAGAGTTGTTAGATGATAAACAATTACTGAATAAGGGGTGCCAAATCAATTCATTTTAAGTTGGTTCAGGGCCAAGCTATTTTCAATATTTTTTTCTTCAAATTGATATTTTATTTTTAAAAAATATTTTCATGGAAGTATTTGATCAAAGGCCAAGCTCCACATTTTATATCCATCATGTAAATAAAAAATAAAAAAACAATAAATTATATAATATGATGGTTCTATTTGAGCAGTGGCATGAATTCTCCAATCTGCACTCAAGC
This sequence comes from Biomphalaria pfeifferi, assembly GCA_030265305.1. Taxonomy (NCBI): domain Eukaryota; kingdom Metazoa; phylum Mollusca; class Gastropoda; family Planorbidae; genus Biomphalaria; species Biomphalaria pfeifferi. The sequence goes on from JASAOG010000141.1 coordinate 1,755,671, forward strand.
TTTTGCATGAAAATGATGATTTAAACTCACACTGTTTCCTATGCGTTTGTAATATTTGAAATATTGTAAGAAAATATATGTGGATATATATGGATTTATTTAGGTTACTGGAGCCTTAATTTTAGTTCAGTTGAGTTGGCAGGTTGTGACTGTTTAGTAAGAAACCCCCATTTTTTTTAAAGTTCTGCAACCATAGTATAACTACAGGGCATGCAACAGCAATTACAATTAATTGATTGATGTTGTAATAGTCAAAAATAGTAAAATAATACATTAGGTCATCCTAGTTTTTTTTTTTCAGATTCTAGGAACTTGAAAATGCATCATGATAATAATTAACAACTAACTTGTCATTACAAGCTAAACATTTTTAGTATGCCCTCTTTCAGACCTTCAATCAATAGGACATATGATGTAAAGGTCACCTGTTTCTATGGCCAGCAAAATGACTAATTGCCTTTACTTTCCAAAACTAGTGTTAGGTACCCAATAGAGTTGGGTGGACTCAAGGGTGCCCTAAATATCCCTAAATTAAAAATCCTAGTCTTCACAGAGATTGGAACCCAGTTCAGAAGCCAAGCGCATTACCACTGCACCCAACCACCTTGCCCCAAACATTATTAATGCATATTATTTAATCCTTTTATTTTTTATTTTTTTTTATAATTTTATCTCAAATTTAGGCTCTCCAGACCTTGTCAGGTTGATGCTCTATTCTGTCAATGCAGAAACCTTTGCTGACAGGTACCCAGGCCTACAAGAAGATGGAGAGATGTGCAGCTATATCTACTGGGACAAACTATTGCATGATAGAACTAGCTTTGTAGCTTCCACAGAGTTCACCTTCTCACGAACCATGTATGACGAGACTGTGGCAAAGTGGCCCCTCAATGTTAAAGTCAGCTTTGGAGGGATGGGCTCAACATCAGTTCAGACCAGGCTACAAATCTGCACTCAACACTCTTCGGAGCCTGTCATCACCAAAGTTCTCAAGCTTGTGACAGTGGACAGACAGACAAGGCGACCGATGGCACTTCCAGACTGGTACAAAAAGAAGTTGCAAGGGAAAGAAGATAAAATGCCAGATTTTAAATTCACTGGTTTCAAGAGGCCTGAAAGAACATATGTACGCAGAGTTCAGGTGTGTCATGATTTTCAAACTTTTAAGACAGTACATTACAAGCTGCTTGTTTAATGGCCATCTTATGTAAATGTGTATATATTGTCTTACATCTTCTATTTTGTATTCTATTTTTATTCTATTTATTTCTAAATTTATAATTATATTTAAATTTATATTTTTATTACAAAAAAAATTTATAATTATATAAATTTATATTTATAATACAAATATTAATAATATAAATATTACATTATATTCTAAGACTTATTAGCTTTGTTAAATCAAGACTTTGTTGCTGCTTGTGATTAATGTTGAATACTTACAAAATCTTTAACATATTGTTACGAATCTCCCTATCCAGGCTCGCTGCAAATTGCACCAAACGACACCACCAACTTAAAGAACTTGACAACTCTGGGCTTCAAAATAACGTTATAGTTTAATGTCAATAAATAACAGCCAATACTGTACAATTGGCAGCACATAACACAAGACTGTACAAATATCTCTCTGCCGTATCAACTCTTGCACTGGTCTCTCTGTCTCATCTCGGACTTGTACTGAGCCGTTGTAATGAACTGTAGATCGGGAAGTTGTTACTGACTGGTCTCTGATACCTTCGCTCTTTATATAGGGTCCCTGCTGGCCTTTTAGAACCGGACAGAACGTCGCTCGACCATTCTGGGTAGTCAGATGACTACATCCCTCGTGACACTCCTGAGCTCTGTTCACGACGTCGATCCTTCCCGAACCATCATGTTGACACTCGTCTCGAACGATCGTCGTAACTCGTCATGGTTGACCGCTCGTCTAGCGCTGGCCTGGGGCGATTTGCGACTACACACACACACCACTACCCCCAACTGTGCCACCACCAGGTTTATAACAATATCAACTTTTGTCAAATAGTCTTGCTTTATATTCTTTTCTTGTCTTACAGATTGTATGGTCTGATACCGACAGCAACAATCACACTAATTTCTCTAGCTATGTCCAGTTTGGGCTAGACACTCTACGCCTGGCCTTGTTGCAGATGGACCTGTCCACATGCCAGAAAATTGAGTCTCCGAACCTAGCCCACAGTGTAACAGACACTGAAGGTTCTAAAACGAAGACTCTCACAGAAATGGTCAGTGCTGCCAACTGCAACTGTGATGTCCAATCTAATGTCAGTGCAATTCCATGGATGACTAAAGACCTACTTACCAATGGTGTGAAGAATCTGAAGATTTGTTACATGAGGGAAAGTGTGGAGGGGGACATGCTGGACGTCCATGTCTGGCAGGAGCCAGGGGAGGAATTCAAAGTAAGAGGTTCCATCGAGGCACTGGACGGCAAAGCAATATGTCAATATATTATTGAATATTTTACCCCCACTGCACACTTATAATATTATACGTCCTACACATAACTCTAGATGCCTCAAGAGGAAGAAATCTAAAACATAATTTAATTTTTTACAATTGATTTATTTTTTCACTGTAATGCATTTGAGTATTTCAAGAATTGAATTTTTCAAACCCAGCTACCAAAATGTAGGCTTTTTATAGTTCATTAAAAATAAAAATTTTATAATTGTGCTTTGACAATACTTTTGTAATATAGGTAAGTTTGGATGATATACATTTAAGGCATTGCTTGATAGTGTAATACTCTGTGACAATACGTTTGAAGGTGAGAGGATTGCTGATAGAGATGTGACCCAATTTGGATTGCTGATAGTGATGTGACCCAGTTTATGCATGCATGCAATAAAAAAAATACTTCACAAATTTGTATATCTAGATGTATATTTTTATGGATTGATGTTAAATTATTAATTTTTAAAATTGTTTTTAAAAGAGTATGATTGTGTATTATAGAAAAATGAATGAATGATCACAACCTTCTATTAAATACTGCTGATGTGCCATATACCATAAACTTATCTGTAAATTGTACATGTTTATTAATAAAAGTATTTAAAAAATATTTGTTGTAAAGAAAACAACCCAAAATTATTTGTTGAATTTACAGCTGCGGAAATGTTTGCTATTTTTAAAATACACAAATTTACATATAAAATAACTATTTTTACTTTTATAAATATATAAACAGTATATATTTATACAGTTGAGTTTTCATAATTGGACCACCAGTTAAACAGACTATTTGCTTAGTTGGACCAAATTCTAAACAACCGAAACAAATGTTAATACATATATGTAATTTTAGTTAATTATTTGTACCCAAATTTTGTTTTGCCAGAATATTGAATATTCTTGTGAATCAGAAAAAGAAAAACAAATAAAGAAATTTGGAACGTCAACGGGTAGAAAATTACACAGAATTTTTTAAATTTCAAACTCAAGCTTCGATGCGGTGATGAAAACTTTCAATAACAGAAGCACTTGTGAGCATTGGAAGACCAGGAAAATGATGATTAGATTCTAATGAGATGGTACAAGTTACAATGTCAGGGAATACATTGAAATGTTGTGGTGCTTTTTTATGCAGGAAAGAAATGCAGTCCAAATTATGCAATAGATGCTAGTGATCATTTTGTTAATGTGTTGCTTATTAATAGAATGCATCAGATTTCTTTGGATATGTTCTTCAAACATGGACTGATATTGAGTAAGAAATAAAAAAAAAAATTATGCTTCTTATACTAAGCCTACCCATACATTATGTTATTGATTTTTAAAAAAAACAAACTTGTTAGCAAATTAACTTGTCAATGATGAAAGTTTATAAGCAACAGTAACTCTAGTTTGTACTTTCTAAATAGGGGTATATGGCACACGGAAGAAACTTTTAATATATTACATAAATTAAACCATGTCTCATTTCGTTTGTGTAAACAGACCTACCTATTATTAAGACCTAAATGATCACATCCCAATGAGACCCAATGGACTGAATTTGATTGTATTTTAGGAAGATGTAAGCTATGAATGTTGGGCCTGAAAAATACAAGCCCTCTGTGTAGAAAGCTTTAAAGACTGTTATCAAGAATCCAGTCTTTCAAAAAAATATTGTTTATTGTTATGTACCTGCATAAATGTTGGTATTATATGAACTTTAAAAAAAATTGAACACAAAACTTGTGGTATGCACTCAGAACTTTGTGTCCATGTTTGTTCCTGCAGGAAATTGGGACTAGGAAATAATACTGTTAAATTCTGAAGGAACTTACCAAAAAATGTAAAACAAACAGCTTTTCACCAATATTGTAATGATTAGCTAGAGCAAGGGAGACTACTGGTCTATAAAGAAATTGTTTCTAATAATGACTATATTGTTCTTGACGTTTTATTAATGTGTTGTAAAGAACTCAATATTATTTACGCATTTGTAACAAAATGAGATTTATTGAAATGACAACAGTAGCAATATGTCAGTAACATAATATATATTGTATATCTTTTTATTAAAAAAAAAGTAGCTTTTCCAACTCAATAAGTAAGGTAAATAACTGAAAACAAGTGAAATATAAGCTTTTATAGCACGTGGAACTGCACATTTACAAGCAAATCTCTTTATCGATACTCCAGGATTTATTTCCCTTTTCTGTATCAAATGAAATTAACAATTTACCACGAATTAATTTAGTGACTACGAATAATTTTGCAAAGTTTTAAATGAATTGATCCGAGAATGGGAAGTGGGAGAAATAATGTGTACACAATTTGTAACAGACGGACAGACTGAGTTCATGTAAAGCTTTGTACAAAAAAAAACCCAGATGGTAACCCAATATGAAAGGCCATTTGTGACTACTTTATAATTCCTTGAAATTACCAGAATCTTGACTTCAGCAATTTGAGATAAACAGATTGTTTACATTTATGCACACTCTTTGTTTTAGGAGCTGAAATAATTGAAGTGAATGCAAGCTGGTCTATTAAGATGGTCTTCAATGATATTTTCTTGGTTATCAACATAACATTTCTATTTAAACATAAATATTTGTATGGCATTTTTTTTTATTTTCGATTTTCAATGTTTCTTGTATTAATTTTGAAAATACTTTTTAAAGCCATCTTTTTCTTGTTACATTAAAATCAATCATTCTTATTTAGATATCGAAATTTCATTGGTGTTATTTTTCCCTCTTTACTTTCTACAAATACTTATCATGAATACTATCAATATAGATTTATTGTTACAACAATAGATCGAATAACCCACTTTGGTGTAACAGAATTTGAAATCTAGTCATTAGAGAAACATCAAAATCATTAGACTTTCTCTGTTACTGATAGCGCCCCCCCCCCCCCCCCCCATCCCTTTTCAGACCTTGTAAACTACAAGAGTTGATGATAAAAGGTTTCTCCGTTTCTGTGGCCGACAATTCCTCAATGTTTGTCAGATAGACTCAAATGGTGTCCTTAAAATATTCGAATTTAAAATCTTAGTCTGCACCTGGAGTCGAACTTGAGATCCCTACGTTCATAAGCTAACCGCTTTACCACTTACGATATAATGAGATGGCATGTTGTTGTTTTTTTTTCAAAGAAATTTTTAAGAAATACTCTATATACAGATCCAAGTTTCATAGAGGAATATTTAAAATAATGAAATTTCATCGATGTATGGTTAATATTGTTTTTCAATATTGAATGCACGCTAAAATTGAAGAGTTAGACTCGTATGTCGAAAAGGATCGATGGGCGTGGCAAAAGTAAAGCAGCAGCCAGTAGAAGGGAGATAATTTAGGAAATGTTTCAGTAGACATTCCACGACTAGAGCTTCCATTGTAAAGAAAAAAATGCATATATTTCTACAGGGGTGGACAACCTTTTTCAATCGAGGGCCGCATTTAAAAAAAAGTTTTGGAATTGGGGGCCGCATGTATGTGTATGAAATATATAATTACAAATCAGAAAAATACGCTAGCTAACTGTGAATACTATCTTTTAATTCACATTATAATGTTTTATTTATTTACATTTTAATTTTTTTACACTCCCTTCCGATTGAGGAATTACAACATGAACCATTCCTGAAACTAATTTTACGAATTTTTATTATTATTTTGATATATTCTTTTCATATCACAGAAAGCAATGAAAATGCAAAGTTGTACTTCATGTGAAGTATTATACCTTTTACACTTGTACTTAATGTTTGGACTCTGGAACAAGCTTACTAAATGTTCTCCTTGCGACTGAATTCAAATTAAAGACAGTCAACCTGTTCTTACAATTGTTTATTTTCAAACGAAAAAAAAACTTATTTACAGATGTATGTGTACCCAAATAATGTGAAAGTTTAGCAGCAAAGTTTCTTTTTAAAGTATAGAAATACAGCTTCTGGGACTCTAAAACTCCCGCGGAAGAACTGACTGGAACTTCTCTTTAAAGTCATAATTTGCTTGAAGGTTTTTCCTCTGGAGCTGAATCAGTTACAGCACTTAATGGTGAGCTGAGGGTATTGAAAACTGGCTCCAAGCTCTTGGCGTCTTAAAATTTGCTTTCATATCAAAGAATCCAAATTAGTCTTGTACTTTTCAATATTTCAATTGAAATAGTTTCACCGTTCAACAAACGAAAATGACTAAACCTGTTTTCACTTGCTTGACTGGAGAAATGGTATAGCTTTGTTTGAAAAGATTTAACATGCACATACATTGCATGTGGAAACAACCGACTGCAAGACTCCCGATGTAAAAAGAAAAGTGAAGTCTTTCACTATTCATTAAAGATATTAGTCAAAATCAATGTCTTTCAAGAAACATAGTTTCTTCCTTGAGATACCATATTCTTCTCAATACCATCTTGCCCTTGCTAGGCCAGCGGATAATACTGTGGTACCGAACATCGGAATGTTTTGTTTTCAAATCTTAAGTACTTCTAGGAACTATCTGTTAAGTCTCTTAGCTCTGGGATATGATTAGGTCAATAATATTTTTGATATCCAATGCAGCTTTGCGCAAACTTTCCCGTTAAAAGTTTATAGTTAGGATATTGTTATAATTTTATCAGTCAAAGTACAGACAGTTGTTACACATGCCATCTTGTTCAAAGCCAACCCAACACTTTTAACACGGTTCTTCATAGTATTGAATAAATACTGGCCTGATTTTGTGTCTTTGACTGAATGTTTTGAAATATTGCCAATAAGAATAATCTTCGTTTACTTTGAACTTTTTAGGATGACATGTAGGGACAATGTTTCTTTAGCCTCTTCCTCATTAGTGATAAGAATCATAACTTTCTAAAATGTATAGAGGCATTTAGAATTATTTATTTTAAAATATATACGCATTTTTTATATGTATAACCTGTGGGCATATTTGAATTCTTAAGGTATTCGCGGGCCGCATAAAAGACTCCGGCGGGCCGCATGTGGCCCGCGTGACGTAATTTGCCCACCCCTGTATTACAAGCATTCAGTTCATTAATAGCAAGATAAGGGAGGAAACTCAACCAGACTTTAATGAAACGTTGTAGTCCCCTAAAATAAACAGTAAATGGGAAACATATTTCAACCCATAATTCATTGCGCAAGTGTTGCTGACGTTAAAGTGGCAACATGGCGTCCCGTCACGTGCAAGGACTGTTTGTCGTCGCTCTAAACACCAAAGAATCCACAGATGGAGGATAACTGAAGGCTAATGAATTGCCAAAACGTGATGAATGCTGGGTAGATAGATCTAGTGCTGCTGGTAGTATTCTGCTGTTTAAGATTGTTAGGACAATTTAAGTGCGGGCGTGTCGGATGTTCTCTGAGACAACGGGAATCGTTTCTACCTTCACGACATTGATAAATGGAACTTTAAAGCTAAACAATACAACATTATTTAACTAGATTGACTACGGGGTTGGCAACATTTTTGTGGTTTACGGTCAACTCGAACACAATTTAACATACACAATCTATATATGAAACTAAAAACAAAAGTCTTCATTTTGATGCGCAACAAAACAAATAAAAAATATATATTTATTAGGCGGGCTTTACATAAATGTAGTCTTTTGGTGTATCCAGTGTACAAACTACAGAATTAGTTATAATCTGAGTATTTATTTGTTTGCGCTTTTTGAAACAGCATATTCAAATGTCTAAGCTCTAGGCATATAGCAAACATTAATGTTTGTTTTTCAGTTGGCACGTGTGATCTACACGTAGCACGTGCTTCATATGGTTCACTCTGTCTCTCCCTCTTTCATTTTCTGTTAATGTTCTTACGGTTCCATTATATCGACCCCTGACTATATCGATTTCTCTTCTATTTCTCCCTGAATGCATTTTATTGCTTAAAAACTGTACCCTTGATCTTAAACATTAAAATGTAAGCAAAACCAGATGACTATGGTTGATGTAGGTTTTAGTATACCGAATGGACCTCATTCACCAATCGTAAACAAACAACATTTAGCCATGTATGAAAATAGTAAAGAGATGAAATATTTCAGAGTAAGATGCTATCCAAAAGTCCAACAATTTTGAAGCGTAAAATAATTCTAGACCGATGTAAAAACAGTTTTTCAAAACTTCAAAAAAATCTGACACCGCCCAGACCAAACAACTTATATCATCTCTTATAACAGGGCCGGTTTTGGGAGAGGGCAGGCGGGGCTACTAAATCGGATCAGGGTATTGCCCCCCTCCCCCCCAATATAGCTATACATCTAAAAAATAAAAATTTCGAGTGACTCCGGGAGATAGGTTTCAGCAAAATAATCAATTCTTCGTCTGAAAAAAACAAACTCCCATGGTTCCATTCGTCAACGCTGTAATTTTTTATTTTAATAAATTGTATTTGACTTTAACAAATGACAACACTCTTTGTTGGCTGTAAATTTTTGAAAGACTAAACAGAGATTTTTTTTTTTTTAGTTGGAAAATAAATAGGGACTTCCACTCCTTTGTTGTTTCTGGGCCCCCAGACCTCAACAATTGAAGATTTTCATACATGGCGGAAAGCCTGTAAATAGCAAACTTTTTTGGTGTATCCGGTGTACACAATACAGGAAGTGTTGAAAAGCTATGTTTCTAAAAAGTTGTGCACAGTTTAGCACTAAAGAATCACGTTTTTTAAAGCTCTAGGTAATGTTCATACCATTTATTTCGATGGCGATTTTAAGGTTCACTTTAGCGTCCTTTACATTATCAATGGCGAGCTTGGCCTACTGGCTAAAAGTTGGAGAATACATAAACAGTGGAAAATTCCGTTGTTTTTTTTTAATAAAAAATAATAGAGAGTAGAATAAACCAACATTAGGCCCATGCTCTCATATGAACATGAAGTAAAATGTTGTGATTAGTGCAAGCACCGGCATGAGCAACCAAACAGGAGACAAAAGACTGAGACTAGAGACAGAGACTAGAGACTGGGACTAGAGACTGAGACTAGAGACTGAGACTAGAGACTGAGACTAGAGACTGAGACTAGAGACTGAGACTAGAGACTGAGACTAGAGACTGAGACTAGAGAATGAGACTAGAGAATGAGACTAGAGAATGAGACTAGAGAATGAGACTAGAGAATGAGACTAGAGACTGAGACTAGAGAATGAGACTAGAGAATGAGACTAGAGAATGAGATTAGAGAATGAGACTAGAGACTGAGACTAGAGAATGAGACTAGAGAATGAGACTAGAGACTGAGACTAGAGAATGAGACTAGAGACTGAGACTAGAGAATGAGACTAGAGACTGAGACTAGAGAATGAGACTAGAGAATGAGATTAGAGAATGAGACTAGAGAATGAGACTAGAGAATGAGACTAGAGAATGAGACTAGAGACTGAGACTAGAGAATGAGACTAGAGACTGAGACTAGAGACTGAGACTAGAGAATGAGACTAGAGACTGAGACTAGAGACTGAGACTAGAGAATGAGACTAGAGACTGAGACTAGAGAATGAGACTGGAGACTGAGACTAGAGACTGAGACTAGAGACTGAGACTAGAAAATGAGACTAGAGACTGAGACTAGAGAATGAGACTAGAGAATGAGACTAGAGACTGAGAATAGAGACTGAGACTAGAGAATGAGACTAGAGAATGAGACTAGAGACTGAGATTAGAGAATGAGACTAGAGACTGAGATTAGAGAATGAGACTAGAGACTGAGATTAGAGAATGAGACTAGAGAATGAGACTAGAGAATACCAACGATGTCCTCCAGAGTTGCACACTTAAGAGAGCAGAACAAGATACTGCCCGCCAAAACACTCCATTTTTACAAAAACTGTGTGGAGAAGTGGAGAGCTGCCTTGTCTGGAAACCATTACGCAGTTCATCTCAGAAATGGATTTATCTAGTTCCTTCAAGTTGGTAATGAGAATTGGAAATGAAAAGAATGGAACTGCTGCTTTATAATGAACCGGGTCTGTAAGGAACAAACTTTCTCCCAATCTCTTTGTCTGTTTCTCTCGCTTCCTGTTTCACTTTGCCTGTTTCTCTTTCTCTCTTTCTCCGTTTCTCTCACTTTCTTCCACTTGTTTCTCTCTCTTAATCTCTTTCTCTTAATCTGTTTCTCTATCTTTTTTTACTTATCTGTCTTTGTTTATCTCTCTTTTCTCTTTCTTTTACTTACTATCTCTCAATCTCCTACTTTCTCTGTTATCTCCATTCCTCTTTCACTTTCCTTTGTTTCTCTGTTTCTCTTTCTTTTTTATTTCTTAAGTTCATCTCTGTCTTTCTCTTTCTTATTCTGTTTCTCCCTCTCTCTCTCTCATTTTCGCTTTCCAAATCTCACTCACTTTGTTGTCTCACTGTAAGCTGCATCGTCTCTCCCTGTCTCTTTTTCTCCCTTCCCCCCTCTCTCATTCTCTCCCTCCATTCCCCTCTCTCTCATTCTCTCCCTCCATTCCCCCCTCTCTCATTCTCTCCCTCCATTCCCCCCTCTCTCATTCTCTCCCTCCATTCCTCTCTCTCTCATTCTCTCCCTCCATTCCCCCCTCTCTCATTCTCTCCCTCCATTCCCCCTCTCTCATTCTCTCCCTCCATTTCCCTCTCTCTCATTCTCTCCCTCCATTCCCCCTCTCTCATTCTCTCCCTCCATTCCCCCCTCTCTCATTCTCTCCCTCCATTCCCCCCTCTCTCATTCTCTCCCTCCATTCCCCCCTCTCTCATTCTCTCCCTCCATTCCCCTCTCTCTCATTCTCTCCCTCCATTCCCCCCTCTCTCATTCTCTCCCTCCATTCCCCCCTCTCTCATTCTCTCCCTCCATTCCCCCCTCTCTCATTCTCTCCCTCCATTCCCCTCTCTCTCATTCTCTCCCTCCATTCCCCCCTCTCTCATTCTCTCCCTCCATTCCCCCCTCTCTCATTCTCTCCCTCCATTCCTCTCTCTCTCATTCTCTCCCTCCATTCCCCCCTCTCTCATTCTCTCCCTCCATTCCCCCCTCTCTCATTCTCTCCCTCCATTCCCCTCTCTCATTCTCTCCCTCCATTCCCCCCTCTCTCATTCTCTCCCTCCATTCCCCCCTCTCTCATTCTCTCCCTCCATTCCCCTCTCTCTCATTCTCTCCCTCCATTCCCCCTCTCTCATTCTCTCCCTCCATTCCCCCCTCTCTCATTCTCTCCCTCCATTCCCCCCTCTCTCATTCTCTCCCTCCATTCCCCCCTCTCTCATTCTCTCCCTCCATTCGCCCCTCTCTCATTCTCTCCCTCCATTCGCCCCTCTCTCATTCTCTCCCTCCATTCCCCCCTCTCTCATTCTCTCCCTCCATTCCCCCCTCTCTCATTCTCTCCCTCCATTTCCCCCTCTCTCATTCTCTCCCTCCATTTCCCCCTCTCTCATTCTCTCCCTCCATTTCCCCCTCTCTCATTCTCTCCCTCCATTCCCCTCTCTCTCTTTTTCTCTTCTTGTCTCCCCTTCCCCCCCCCCCCCCCCTTTTTACTTCTTTCTTTTTGTTGTACATTTCACACGACGGCCTGTACAATACATTGAAGACATGTTGGTTTGAACATTTCATTTCTTTTGTTCATAGCTCGCCTGTCATACATGATGCCCCGTTAAACCGCATTAACCATTGTGCTCCAAACCATTGATCAGAGATCCGAATAAAAAGAAGCACTTCCGAAGCAGAACCTGCGATATGTAACATCTGGTTAGACCCCCGCCTATTTTTTTTCCCCACTATACTACCCGGCCCAGATTAGCCATGCTAATTCTCTCTTGTTTCAGATGAAGCTAATAGGCATTTTAACATGATGAGCAGCCGTAGAGCAAATCATTAATCTTGTTGCTTTGAAAGGAAGTTAATTGTCTTTCGCGAACTGTTCGCTATAAATTCCATGAACTACGATCTACAAACATCCAGTATTGAGGATGAGTCCAAGCGGTGGGAATAAGGTTTAACTCGTTTAACAAATGAAAGCCGGACTGAGTCCACTCTCTGACCACTGCTTCCTTTTTTGTAAAGGTAATGTGCTCATTTTAGTAATATTGACACAATTTGCAACAACATATTTTTTAAAATTGTAAGTAAATTATACTTCATTTTTTTAAGCTTGTTTTAAGTTTTAAGCAATTTTCGGGTTATCTAGGAAGCTTTTAGTTTTCTCTTCAAATGTGGGCCTTGTCAATACACGTATCGAATATTTGAACGCAAACAAACAACAAGCTTCAATCAATTCAAGAAGAACAATAATGCTTATCTACTCAAAACTTATCAATTCAAAACTTATCTATTCAAAACTTATCTATTCAACACTTTTCAATTCAAAACTTATCAATTCAAAATGTATATATTCAAAACATATCTACTTAAAACTTATCTACTCAAAACTTATCTATTCAAAACTTATCTATTAAAAACTTATGTGTTCAAAACTATCTGTTCAAAAGTTATCTGTTCAAAACTTATCAGTTCAAAACTTATCTGTTCAAAACTTATCTGTTCAAAACTTATCTGTTCAAAACTTATCTGTTCAAAACTTATCAGTTCAAAACTTATCTGTTCAAAACTTATCTATTCAAAACTTATCTGCTCAAAACTTATCAATTCATAACTTATCTGTTCAAAACTTATTTCAACTCTTGTTTATGTCTGTAATGGTCTCTTAGCGATAAGATCTACATTAAATTGAATTCTTCTTATTACAATACCTCTATTTAACTCAGAGGCGTAGCTAGGGTGGGAGGGGGGAGGGGGAAAATTTGACCCCCCCCCCCCGGGCGTTCAATTGAGGAAGGTCACAAATGAGTGTTTATTACATTAAATATTACGCAAAATGCAAGGCCCCATTCTAAGTATAAAACATGTCTGTGTTTGCGCTTTCTTTTTATAATCAGGGAGGTCGTTATGCGCTCCAATCGCCATTTTTGTTGTCAATTTCTCATTTTTATAGCGGGCCGCATCACATCTCTAAGGCTTGATTCTTTCCTTCCATTCCTTCTCAGACTTCTAGAACCGCAGAGACAAAGTGTTGCAATGAATGGGGCAGTGTATAATGTTGATCTTTAAGTCATTCCAAGTGGATTAAAACTTCTTATATTTCTGTCGTCAACTGGGCAGTTCTTCAACAAAGTTCATGTCTCGATCTTTCGTCTCAGAAGAAAGCTGAACATAAGAAGTCCTAGATCTGAAACTAATCCAAGAAAGAGCGAATGATACTCATTTGCTTATAAGTTAATTACAAATGTGAAGCTAAATGCCGAAACAATGACTGATGCTTACCTCCAACATCTGTATAAAGAAGCACTAGGTTCCACATAATTTAAGGAGAGATATTGGGGAATCAAATACAGCGAAACGATGGCTCGATCCGTGGACCTCTGCACTCGACAACGCCGCTTTGCCAGCTGAAAGTGGGGAACTAGTGGACACTACTGATCAAAAAGATTCTTTTTTTTTTTTTGAGTGGGAGAGGGATGGGGGGGGGGGGAGGGGGGGAGGAGAAAGGGAATCTAGATGTTCGACTAGTTTGTCTGACTGCTCCCATCTTGCTGTTAGGCTCATCATTACCTATAAATTATAGCTATTATAGCAAGTTAGATATACTTGCCTTCTTTCTTTGATAGAGTTGTATAAATTTGTGTTTACTTTGAAAACCGGTCTTAATTTTTTGAGTGCGTGTAATTATCACCTAGCCCTGGTCTAATGTTTTATTATTCTACATTATGAGTTAGTATCAGCCGCAATCTGAGTAAGGGTCACCAGCTCCTGATTTTTTCTCAAGGTTGTCTCCCGAAGCCTTTCCCGTGTTTGGGTATGGCCCCAATGCAGAGGAGGTTTGGAGCCCCTCCTGCCCGAAGCTTACTGGTTTAGGCGCCAGTCGCTCGCCTTTGCCCCTTCTGTCGGTGATAACAGTTCTGCCGGGCTAAGTATCTGAGCCACACGTGAAGGCCAGGAGTTGGACTGGTCATCAGAGGCTCTTTGAGACGCGAGCCATTGGAAGCATTTTATAGGTAATGATGGGCTTAAAACCACTACCACTTCCGGCGTTAACAACTTTGCGGAACCAGATATAACGCTTGTGTTCGCGCAAGGCACACACGAAGTGAAGTATATCTTACTCTTGTAACAGTATTAGAACCCTGAAATATAAAGCTACCAGACTGATTTTATTTGATATGGGGAAAAAAATTCATAACTAAAACAACATCTGTTGCAAAGCTTGCATTCAACTATTGAAGACTAATAGAGTTCATTGAATCGTCATACCAAAAAAAAAATATTTTGGTTTTATATTTGACTTGCAAAATGTTGATATGCACCAAACCTAGAGCTGTATTATTTAGACTCAAGTGACAGGTGCTCGTGTTCCGTTCGGAGATCAATAACTTACAATGCTAAGTGTAGTGGCTCTATACTCTATAGGATACAGAGGAGAAATTAATAGCAAGTTGTTGTTTTTTTTAAAGAGAAAAGGGCGGAGTTTAAAAAACAAGAACGTCAGTATGTGTGTTTGTGAGAGAAACAAAGACCAAGAGATGAGATAGAGAGAGAGAGATAGAGAGACGAAGAGAGAGAGAGAGACGAAGAGAGAGAGACGAAGAGAGAGAGAGACAAAGAGAGAGAGAGACGAGGAGAGAGAGAGATGAAGAAAGAGAGATGAAGAGAGAGAGAGAGACGAAGAGAGAGAGACGAAGAGAGAGAGAGAAAGAGAGAGAGAGAAAGAGAGAGAGAGAAAGAGAGAGAGAGACAAAGAGAAAGAGAGTTGAAGAGAGAGAGATGAAGAGAGAAAGAGAGAGAGAGACAAAGGAAGAGAGAGAAACATTTCTCATATCTTATGAACTCGAAGATGGCTGTAAAGTCCAATCCTCGCTTTGAAAGGCCGGCCGCATACGTGGCATGGGTAGGTTTGGTCAGTAGCAGAGAGACCTGCTTCTTCTCTCAGCTTTTTGTTGGTTCTTTCATGAACACTCAGCACTTTCCAGCACACAGCTCCCCCGTAAAGAAGTCGTAATGGAAGGCGATTGTCTGGCTTACGGACTACGTTTCCCGCCCAACGAAATTGGCACCTTTTTACTTTGTGGCATGGCATGGATACTGTTCATATTAGACAACTGTAGGATTTCGATAGTGTATAACAATGGCAGATAGGGATTCTGGGAATTGGCTCTTCCTCTTAGTAGGAATCATGTGATATTCAGTTGGACGAATCTAAATATAGCTCAATTAACATACTCCCGAGCCGCTCTTCAAAAAGAGAGGATTAGAAATTCTATACGATCATGTTATTTCTGATTATGACTTCCGAGGAAACGATACAATAATATACATTGTTAGATATAAAATTCTATTTGAAAATTTATAGGAAAATAATTGGAGCTATAATTGTCAAATGTAAGATGTAAATTTAGTAGTCAATCCATATTTCTCAAATACATTAATTGTCTCGTTGCGTGAATCAATCGCTATGGCTTTTTTTTTTAGCTTAGCCATTTTAACAATAGTAGGCCTGCAGACTAGATTTAGATCTATTGATTTCCAGAAACGTTTCCAGCTATATATTTTTACTAACATTACCCACTGGCTACGCCCGTTGATTTGTTCCCAGTCTTCATGTTGTTTATTATGGCGGAACATTCCCAGATCTATGCCACTGTCACATCTTTAACGACATCTTGCGTTACTCTCTCACCTCTTTGATCTTTGTATGATGACTACGCCTCTGACTAAACTTCACAAACAATAAAAAGCTTTCGATGCTGCTGCAATTAGCCGCATTGAAAAACAAAAACAAACAAACTATAAAAAAAAAACAACAACAGATGGAGACCGGCCTCTATTTGCAGCAGAAGTGAATGACATAACTGCCTGGTTCATATGTATCTGTCTGCAGACTTTTTCTATGGTTGTGAATGAAGTTAGTGCGTACCATTTCCACGACAGTTAGACAATGTGGAACCTGCAAAGGTCTTTTCCCGCCCCATGAAGTCAACCCGGCCCCGATTCCCTTGGTCAGTGAAGCGTTCACATGCCGAGACCGTGCTATCAGTTACAGATCCTGTGTCAAAGGTCATCATGAAACTGGGATAGTGTTAAAACTTTCCTCTGCTACATCCGAGAGTGTTGCCAACATAGATGTTTTTATGATAGTCAGAATGTGCAATATATAATATAATTGGAAGTCTAAATCAACTGACATTAACACTCTTCTGATTTTGACCTCTGCACCACTTTGACTATATTGAAACATTCAATAGAACAAACTTGAATTGTAGAATAATTAATGGCTAACATTACTTTACATATAACAATACTAAATAAATTGAAAGAATTAATTAACAGTAAAAAAAATATTAAAATACACGAAATCTTCAGTTTACTACTATTCTCTACTATTCTCTTTCCTTTTTCTATTATTCAATTTAACTTTACATCAAGAAAATTTGTGAATAACACATAAATGGAAATAAAACATTTATTGTCTCCCTTGAATTATTTAACTTTTCACGCAAGATCTATCGTTTTTCTCAGGTTGTCTTGTGATAGAATAGCTTCAGTGGTGATTTGCTACAGGTGTTGTTGAGATGCATTACAGTCAGTATAATAAGTCACACGTCCAAAAGTTTTTTAAATGCAACATTTTCTAAGATATAAGCTGGTAGCCAACAAAATTTAAGCTAAAATGCTGATACAATAGTTGCCATCTTCCTACCCTGTCCAGGATGATTAAGCACGATAAATTTGCCAAACAGTACAATAAGCCACACACTCTGTGCTATGTAAACCAAATATCGATTGCTCTTTAAGCTCAACCTGATACAGATGTCCTGAAGGTCCGAGAACGTCCAGTTCCCTATTAAAGGACCTCTTGACCAAGGAAAGGCTTTTATCCATGGCCAGGATGAGGCATCGGCTCTTCACCAATCCCTCTGTCCGAAATCCCGCCTTATCCGAAACGATCAAATAATCACGTCCGGTATGTCGCTGTACACGACCCCCTTGAGCCACGCACGAGTTCCCTCTCTCGTGCGAGGCCGGAGGCCGAGCCGCGTGGGGGCCTTTCCTATGCCTATAATGTCCCACCGAACCCGCGCGAGGGTCCATCACAGCGCGTATGGCCCCCGTTAGGGAACGAATCGATGGGGGGTTGGACGGGTTAGCGAGCCTTTGTTACATCCCTACCACGTGCAGTGTACAGTCTCTCGACCGTACTTGTGGTAGCCCACTGAGAGCTATGTGTGCTACCGTACTTGGCCTGTCTGATTCCCTTGGCAGACGTTTCCACGGAGGCGCCACGCTGAGGCGACGGTAGCTGGAATTTAAGCTTAACCTAACTGCTCTATAAGCTAAATCTAACTTGATCTTTAGGCTAAACCTAACTTGCTCTAAGTTAAACCTAACTTGCTGTAAGTTAAACCTAACTTGCTGTAAGTTAAACATATCTTGCTCTAAGTTAAACCTAACTTGCTCTAAGTTAAATCTAACTTGCTCTAAGTTAAACCTAACTTGCTCTAAGTTTAATCTAACTTGCTCTAAGTTTAATCTAACTTGCTCTAAGTTTAATCTAACTTGCTCTAAGTTTAACCTAACTTGCTCTCCACGCTAAACCTAACTAGCTTTATAAGTAAACTTGCTCTTTTAGCTAAACCTAACTTGCTCTTTAAGCTAAACCTAACTTGTTCTAAAAACTATACTGACATTACTTTAGAAGCCACAATAGCCCTGCTATTTAAACAAAAATAATTTAAAATAATTTATTTCAAAACTATTTACCCTAACAGAAGTTGCTCTAGCAGTATATATTATTTCAAAGATCCTGCCAGAAGCCTAAAAATTGGAATCAGATCATACAGATACTATTACCGAAGCATTAATTTTGCCTAGCGTGACCAACCTGAATAGCATTGTGTTTTGTGAACAGTTCTTGGTGCTAAGGGCAGTGTACTACAACAGCGCATGCCCAAAGAAATGCTCTGTAGTAAGTTTCAGTGACCTGTGAAGGGGCGATCTGAGCGTTACATTGTTTTAAGAGAGTCTGTACCTTTGGTTGCCTAAATGATTGCAAAGTACACTTCAATTGTTGCTCGACTTGATACAGAAGGCAAGGTTTTTGTGACATTATGAGGTAACTATTAGTATCTAATTTATTAAAATATAAACTTTATTTTTTTAGAAACTTTCTTAATGTGGACTTTGACATTTCATTTGTTGCACGCCGGAAACGACATTGCGGAAGTGAACTTTGCGAAGCTGCAAGAATTCAAGGTTCTCAAATATGAGAATCACGGATCTATTAATCTTATTACATGTATGGTCTATTGTTTTATTCAGAAAAATAGCTGTTTTGTGTTTTAAAAGCTTTTATTAGTTGCGAAATAGCAAAGGATGGGAGATGATAAAGCTTAAAAAAAAAAAAAAAAAAAGCTTATCTGTGGAGAAAAACTTCACATTTACAGATACATATATCTAAATAATGAAAATTTTATTTCCCTTTTCGATATCGAACAAAATAATTAACTACCAATACTTTATTGACTAATTGGTTAATTTTTAAAAATTGATTCATGTTTTGTTAGGTACAGTAAATAATTGTGCAAAGTTTCAACTTGATTCTAGAATGGGTGTGGAAGATTTAAGTGTTTGAAATTTGTACCGGACAGGCAGAGCGATTTGATATACGCTTTGTAATAAAATATTTCAGTAATGATATCTCTTTTCTTTGATTGATTTTTACTAGTCAATATTAAACTTTATAAATCACAATGTTCAACGTACCGTGATCTGTGTTTGTTTGCCCTGGCGCTGCCAGGGTCGAGTTTCGTTAAAGAGAAAAAAAATTCATTGTAGTCTCCCTTTAACAGTTTCCACTGAGGAATTTTCTGGAGATGTGGAAGGTCTGCAGCGGTACCGCCCTCTGACAGGCAACGAGGATGTTCCTAGGAATGTTAAGGGCCTTAAAGATATCTGTGTGGTCAGTTTTTATTATCCTCTCGGTTGGTATAACAATGGGGTATATTGTTATTTTGGATAATTTCCATAGATGCTTAATCTCCAAGCCTAGGTTCCCATATTTTCTTTTTTTTTCCAACTCAGTTTTTCTTAAATTATGAGACGGTGGTACGGCGATGTCGATAATGGTAGCGGTTTTATTATTATTATTATTATGTTAGAAGTGAACTAATATTCATTCTCTGGCACTTCCAGGGCCGAGTTTCGTTAAAGAGAAACAGAATTTAGTGTAGTCCCCATTTATCATTGTACAGTAGAGTAGAAAGGACTATTTGTACTTCCTCATTTGTAGTGCAGTTGGGTCAAATTGCGATATATCGTTAGCTATGTTACATTCTATCTTATAACTTGCTATCTTCTATAACTTACTGATGGCCTTTTTACTTTACAGCACCCCTTGACCTGTAATACCTGCACATTAAAACCACAGGATAGAAGATAGCAACCAATCAAATAAGAAACTTCTGTGCTTGTTTAAAGTGAGTACGTACCTTGTCCTTTGTTGAATCCATTTGATTAGCCAGCATTTACTTTATAACACTAGGAGATTGTGTGGGCAGTACAGAACAAAACAAACTTGCAATCACAGCTTGGAGTTCTTATAAGTAACGGTCATATTGACTTACTTCTGGGCTGTCACAGATTGTGTCACGCGACGGGAAACAGAAACCTGTAGATTTATAGTGCTGCTTGAGCCGACTCTTTATTAATAATAATAATTATAATAATAATAATAATAATAAATTAATAAAAATGAATTTTGTTTCTCTGTAACGAAGCTTGATCCTGGCAGTGCCAGAGAATGATTATTTCGTTTTTTCACATACTAATGATATGCTTGGGAAAATTTGTCTTACAATTGTGTACATTTCACATAGCAATACTTTATAAGCAGAATACATATACCTTCACAGTTTACATCAGAAAGTTGGATTTTACTCCGTGATTTCACTGCCAGGGAAACAAAAGAATTCTGGTGTCTATTTTTTTTAAATTTGTGTAACGTTGAAGATAAATCAGGTTTCTTCACTGTGATTGTAAAATGTTTTAAATCCTTACTCGGAGGGTATTCTTTTATGTTTAAATATGTTAAATATGTTTTTTTTTTGCTTCATGTCCAAGTGTGGGATTGTTTGTAGTTAGTGATCATACCAGCAGCATTTCAGGTTGTATTACGTTTATTTTTATTTTTAATGTTCAGAGTCAGTTCAGACTGCACATTTGTGATGTTCAGTGTAGATCTCATTCTAGATGTAGAACTAGATATAGAATCTTGATATAGAATCTACTATATCTAGACTAGAACTCGTAGGAATTTACATATTTAATGTGCAAATTGCTAGACCTAGGCCAATGTTATGATCATGAATAGTAGGTCTTTTGTAACCGGGTAATGGTGTACTATGCTGTTCGTATTCATTTCTTAATGTGATACTATTGTTTATATAATAAATAAATCTGCACCCCTAAGCTGCCCGAAGATAAATTTTCACCTTAATAATTACAATTTAGTTCAAATTATTAATACATTTATATTCATTGAAAAGTGGTGTAATTTTTTGAAAAATCTGCTTTGCATATATAATTTTAAAAATTAGATGGTTCACTTTCAGAAAAGAAAAAAGTAGCCGTTGCATCAGAACTTTGAATGATCTAAAATATCATGATGTCCGATTCTCATTTTCTCTTCTAGTTTCTGAGATCTAAACGGGACGGACGGACGGACGGACAGACAGGCCACACAAAATTAATAGCGTCTTTTTCCTTTTCGGGGGCAGCTAAAAATATTTCTAATTGCAGAGATTTATTGTTGTTTGTCTAGAAATAGTCTAGATCTATTACAAATTAAATTACATGGCTGATTCAACTAATTGATAGAATTACACTTAATATGAGGTTTGTTTTATAAAAAAGTAGAAGTATTTTTTCTTTGTTCTGCCTTATCTTTAAGCTACTATAAGAAGCCTCTCCGCCTCCCCCCCCCCTCCTTGATTGTGTCAATTTGTACAGGAGAAGTCATCTTCACATTGGTTATGTCTGCTCGTCACACTTGTGTCCCTCGAGCTTACGAGAGACTGCCAGGTCGTCATGAATCACAACTCATCTAAGCAACGCTCCCCTCCCCGCCTAGCCCTGCAAAAGCTGGCCAACTAGACCAGGCAAACTGTCCACCTGTTACCAACTAACAAAAATCTATAAGCCTAGCCAATAATAAATTATTTTTTTTTAGGTGACAGTGTTTTAATCGCTGGGTATTCTACCCTAGGACTGTGTTTCTTTAACAACCCCACACCCTTTTTTAAAAAAAAGTAAAATAGTAAAATATTGATTTTAATTTCTTATTATAAAGTTCGAAAAAAAAAAAGCGAACCTACTAAATCTGGCCATTTCGGTCAATATTTATTTATGAAAGAATTACCCGTATTATGTTTTAAAATTAAGTACATAGGTATTCTTTAAAGTGTAAAATACCCAGATCTGGATTTTAAAAAAGAAAAGTGAGACGGTAAAGTGGGGGAGGGGGGATATTGCATTATTATTTTTTTTTTAATATATATTTTAATATCTTTTTTTTCCTAGTATATTACTTCAACACAATTAGCAAAATGTGTCGAGTGTGTAGACACAGAGGTCCCGGTTGTGTGCGTGTGTGTTGTGTCAAGCAGGTAAGATTTCATAGCGCGTATTAAATAACATTTTGCAACGTTCGATGTATAGATGAGGGGTGGGGTGGGGGGGGGGGGTAGACACAGAGGCGGGAAGCGAAAGAAAAAAATGTGTGCCACCGCGTCCGCGATTTGCAAGGCCAGGTAAATATATATTAATATAGCTAAGACCTTTTTTCGTTAAAGATTAATCTATTTCAGCTTTGATGGTAATCCAGTTTTGTTTTAATTCTATTCTATTCTTTATTTGTTTTGAGTACATATGCTAGAATAATAATTTTAATTATATGCACAAGACTGCTGCACGAGACACAGTTCCAATCACTTTAGTTAACTAGTCACATCACGTGACGCACCCCAGTCACGTATGTGAACTAATTATATCACGTGACACACCCCAGTCACGTAAGTGAACTAATTATATCACGTGACTCATTCGAACACTTTAGTGAATATTTATTTCTCAGGACAGAGTCCTAATACTTTACTGAAATACTTATACCACGTAATAGAGCTCCAATCACTTTATGAGCTAATTATATAAAGTGACAGACCTGCAATCACTTTAATGAGCTAATTATACTTTAGTGAACTAATCATATCACGTGACAGAGCTCCAATCACTTTAATGAGCTAATTATATAAAGTGACAGAGCTCCAATCACTTTAGTGAGCTAATTATATAAAGTGACAGAGCTCCAATCACTTTGGTGTACTAATCATATCATGTGACAGAGCTTCAATCACTTTAGTGAACTAATTATATAAAGTGACAGAGCTGCAATCATTTTAATGAGCTTATACTTTAGTGAACTAATCATATCAAATGACAGAGCTCCAATCACTTTAGTGAGCTAATTATATCACGTGACAGAGCTCTATTGATACTAACGATGCATTTTTTTTTTCATTTCTTTTTTTTTTTTCCTTAGGAAACAGTATTATTTATGCTTTTCATGAAGCTTCTTCAGCTTGGGCCCAACGTCTCTTTTCTTTGCCTCTTTTGTGGGCTTTCTTTCTTTGCCTCTTTTGTGGGCTTTCTTTCTTTGCCTCTTTTGTGGGCTTTCTTTCTTTGCCTCTTTTGTGGGCTTTCTTTCTTTGCATCTTTTTTTGGGCCTTTCTGCCTCTTTTATGGGCTTTTTTTTATTTTTTAAACAAATATTTCCACATTTAACAAAACCTTAAATTGTCATAAATGAAACAAAAGTATAAAACATGATTAACTTATAATTAGTAAATAAAATAGTCAATCTACATCATTAGTTGATAGTAACTGGTTCGAGACCGACATATTTTTTTTTTATTCAACAAAAACATTTTAGAATTAATGATAATAGCTGGTGCTGTACATTAACTGATAGAAACAAACGAAACTGTGATGGCATTCCTTCTGTAAATAGTACTTCCTGGTAATATAACCTTTGTAACATTTAACATGTAACGTTTCTGACCTAACAAAGCATTTAGTTACGATCATGGCGCGGTGGCTGAGCGGTAAGGTAAGGCGCTTGGCTTCTGAACCGAGGTCCGGGGTTCGAATCCTGGTGTAAGACTGCGATGTTTAATTTCGGGATCTTCGAGCGCCTCTGAGTCCACCCATGTGTAATGGGTACCCGACATGAGTTGGGAGAAAAGTAAAGGCGGTAGGTCGTTGTGCTGGCCACATGACACCCTTGTTAACCATAGGCCTAAGAAACATCATCTGCCCTATAGACCACAAGGTCTGAAAGGGGAACTTTACTACTTTACTATGACGCATTAGTAATTTTTGACATTCTGTGGAGCATAGAAGTCATTTTTTTAAAATATCTTTTATGTAACTGTGTGGTATATTGTGAAAAGTCATAGACGTTGTTGTCCTGTCTGTTAGATTATAATGTATCTATCATTGTCAAAAAGTGTCTACGTAATCATGAGCTAATGGGCGCATTGTTAACAGCTAACTTTTAAATCTTTACAGCTGATTGCCACGGATGAACTTTCAACTACAAAGCTTCAACTAGTTACGGAACTCGTCTTAGGGATGATTATCTGCCTTGCTGGATGCCTCTTGCAAATGGTTGATTATCTGCCCTGTTGGATCCTTCTTGAAAGTGATGATAAACTGCATTGTTGGGTACTCATTGAAAGCATTGAATGGATTCTTGAGCTCGTCTTAACTCTTACCCTGTAGATATCCGAATTTGTTGGTGTCGAAATGAGACAAATTCGTATCTGCGAGGTTCTGTGTTAAGATGAATATACATCAGTTGAATACTGGACATACATATATAGGTTACATAGAGCAGTAGCTGAGGTAACTATAGTAATCTATCTATCTATCTATCTATCTATCTATCTATCTATCTATCTATCTATCTATCTGTCTGTCTGTCTGTCTGTTTGTCTGTCTGTCTGTCCTTCCTTCTGTTCGTCCTTTTCTTCCCTCTCTCTCTCTCTGTCTCTCTCTCTCTCTCTCTCTCTGTTATGTGTCTGGTCAATGTTGTTTGGGTTAAATCTTGGATTAACGTCTGTGTATGAGACATGTGGGAATGAACATCCATAAGTGCTCTCTCTGTAACTTTTGTATGATAAATATCAGCCTCTGACATTTGTGAGATAAATGTCTTCCTCGGACATTTGTGGGATAAATGTCTTTATCTGAGATGTGTGGGATTAATGTCTTTTTGTGAGATGTTTAGGATTAATGTCTTTCTGAGAGATGTGTGGGATTAATTTCTTTCTGTGAGATGTGTAGGATAAATGTCTTCCTGTGACATTTGTAGGATAAATATCAGCCTCTGACATTTGTGAGATAAATGTCTTCCTCTGACATTTGTGGAATAAATGTCTTTATCTGAGATGTGCGGGATTAATGTCTTTTTGTGAGATGTTTAGGATTAATGTCTTTCTGAGAGATTTGTAGGATAAATGTCTTTCTGTGAGATGTGTGGGATAAATATATCTATATATATATAATTCTCTTCTTCCCTCAACAGTTTGGACGAGAAGAAGAAGTAAAGGAAAGATCACTCTCTTATTTCTGTGGATAGAGTTACCCCACGAAAAAAACAAGAGTGGGGGGGGGGGGGAGAGAACAAGTGTTCACTAAATAGCAGTGCCGGACCGTTGTGACCAAGAAAGATCATTCTTTTTTTAAATTTCTACCTCACCTTTCTTTTTATCGCACGTAGGATTGGCGTTTTGCATCCCCCTTCGCCCAGAGGGAGGTTTGTACTAGGAAGTAAACTATCGTCAACTCTGAATGAGCATCCGAAACATGTAAAACATTTTACAAGCAAACATTTTACAAACACTAAATAGCAGCGCCGGACTTAACCATTGTGACCAAGAAGTCATAGAAAGAGAACAAGTAATCTACTATGTATATTTACAGGTCACTAAATAGCAGGGCCGGACTTAACAATTGTGTAGCCCTATGCAAAACAGATTTCGCAATGTCCATGTTTGTTTTTTTGTCTTTTTATGCGCGGACGCACGGCAACATTTAGTGGGTGAGGTCAAGTGGCCATTGGCAGCTGGTATGAGGTGAAGAAATATCCTTCTACTATATTTATATACTTCATTTGCATTTGCATGAAGCATCACATTGATCTGTTATGTATGACAGCTGGTGTATCGGAGAATGTACAATGTAAGATAGATCCAGTGAAAGATAACGGTGCATTCTGTCGTCAATGCAGTTTAAAAAGAATAAGTTCCATTGTAACATTTGCCTGACCTTAAACTAGAGTATTGCTCGTTTTGTTTTACACATTTCGGGTGATCCTTCAGAGATAAAGATGGTCTAGCTCCCAGTCCGAATATTGCCGCAGGAAGAGTTAAGAAACTATTCCCTTTCAGACCTTGCGATCTATGGGGCGGATGATGTTTAGGTCATCTGTTTCTTTGGCCAACGGTTAACGAGCAGAGTGTTAAGTGGCTATCTATCTATCTATCTATCTATCTATCTATCTATCTATCTATCTGTCTGTCTGTATGTCTGTATGTCTGTATGTCTGTATGTCTGTATGTCTGTATGTCTTTACTTTCCCCAACTAAAGTCAGGCACCCATTATAGTTGGGTGGACTCAAGAAAATCCCGAAATTCAAATATTCCAGTCTTCACCGAGATTCCAACCCATAACCAGAGGTTCGAAAGCCAAGCGCTTAACTGCTCAGCCACAGACCCCCATGTATATATATACATATGTTATATATATATATATTAATTTACATTACAATTATTGAAGAATTATATTATGTCCGTAGCAACGTGTACAGGCAAAGAGGAGCATCTTTGAAATTAAGGAATTGGAATGTAAGGGAGTTAACCAGCAAAATAAAAGCCAATACTTGAAACGGCAAGAAAGCTTTACCTCCCTTTTAAATGTATAATTTTTTTAGAAAGACTTTTTTTTTCTAAAGAACTAAATGAACACACAGCACAACAAATAGATTTTAAAGGAAATAAATGATTGTAATGCTGAAACTCCTATAAATGCAGAGCTATCTGGTGCATATGTGCAAAGTCGTATTGACCGGAGAGGATACTATTCTTTGAACTTGTAAGAATTAGTTTAAGTCGAGGACTAGATATACATATAAAAGTAAGGTTCCCCTTCCAGTCCTTACGATCTATAGGGCAGATGATGTAAAGTCCATCTATTTCTGTGGCCCACGGTTAACAAAGGTGTCACGTGGACATTGCAACGACTAACCGCCTTTACTTTTCCCCAACTAATGTCAGGTACCCATTACAGTTGGGTGGACTCAGAGGCCCACAAAGATCCCAATATTTAAAATTCCAGTATTCACCAGGATTCGAACCCTGGAGCTCCAAATATATTTATACTTATGTCAACAAACATTAAACTTATTACTTGTTTGAATTAGAAAATCATTGAGGCTTTAATCAAGTTCTACGTTAGGACACTGATACACTTAGAATGGCTTAGCTGCATTAGCTGTCTGAAGCTATCAAACTACGACTGCGTTGGCACTATAAGGAAAACTAAAACCATTTTGAAACCTGTAGCACCAAACTGCTGGTAGACAACTAAACCGATGTAGGCGTTAATATATCTTAATTTATAAATAAGTCCCTTGAAACAACTTGAATAACTTCTTTTTGAACAATACTAAATATAACTTTTATTACGATATAGACCAATTTAAAGTGAAATGAAATAAATGTAGTAGACTTTAGTAATAATATAAAATGATATTTTGAACAAAATTTAACTCACTACAAAAAAAAAAAAAACCCCAAAAAAACGTCTTTTCTCTCTGTCATTCAGGCAGTACCCAAGACAGCTTATGAAAGTGCCGCTTATATTGCATCATTCGCAATGCATGGCCAATCGCTAACTTCTTCTCAACGTTACCTTAGAAACACACACACTCACTCCATAATAGGTATAATGCGGTCACTTCAATAGCAGATTCATTAGGCTCTTAGTGTGACATTGGCTCATGATTAGAAGGTGTAACGCAACCTTGCAATAAGCCTATGTTTGGGGGGAGGGAAGTAGGGCGGTGGGAGGAAATGGGAACACAACTTGTCCAACTCTTGTCTGTAATGATTATTGCAGCCCTCCTGGATTTAGAGTGGATTGAGACGCTTTGGGTAATTATTGTGGAGATCTCCCCTCCCTTCCCCCCCCCCCCAGGCAAGGGGGTTCACGAGTGACTATCAAAGTGCTAATCCCAGGGGCAGTGGCAACAGTGCTGTCATGTGTTCATTTGCAATACAAAACTTACGCGTATTTATCACTACTTTCTGACACCGGGGAGATAGAGAGAAGCAGATCTAAAGCTATGAATTATGCGGGTATTTGATGTTATATAAACCATATACTTTACAATATGCAACTATACTAAATAAAAATTAAATACAACACTTATATTGAATAAAATCATTTAGAAAATGGTAATTAAAAACAATGTTTCAAGCCTAGAGGAAAAAAAAATTCAAAGGCCTTAATTGAATTTCCCCCCCCCCCCCCCCCACTTATTTTGGCATTTTGTCCTCTTAAAAAAGGACATATCATGGCATTAGACTGCATTGGGTTAAATCGAAATCATTTCATGTATTTTGATACAACTGGAGATAAATAATTACAGCAAGTTAAACATGACCTTTAAAACAAAATGTTATGAATCCTTACAGAGATGCCTTCATGTGTGATTGAATGTCACTAAGACGAGGCTCTATAATTTCTTGACGAGGGTCCATATTTTCTTGACGATGGTCCATAGTTTCTTGCCGAGGGTCCATGCATTCTTGACGAGGGTCCATATTTTCTTGACGAGGGTTCATATTTTCTGTTGAGTGTTATTTTTCCGGTAGATGTATAAGCTTTAATTAAACGGTAATGCGTGTAAATAAAAGCTCGCTTGCATTGGAAAGTGAGCCGATTTCTGAGCAAGCGAGACCAGTTGGACATTCCACTTAAACGTACCCCCCCCCCTCCCGATATACAGACCTAATATCTTCACGTCTTAATTAAAGCGGTCACTGTAAAGTCAGCGGTCATTTATCTCTCCCCTTGACACTTGTGGACACTGGACACTAGATGCAGAGGGAATTAAGAACTAGGGGCCTACCCAGGGGCGTTTTTAGTCAGAGATCTTCATTTAGAGAGAGTCTTGAGAGATGTGGGGCGAGAGGTGGAGGAGATGGGGACGTTGGAGCTTCTCTCTCTCTCTCTCTATATCTAATCTCTCTCTCTCTCTCTCTCTCTCTATCTATATCTCATCTCTCTCCCTCTCTCTCTCTGTATATATATATATACATATATATATATATGTGTGTGTGTGTGTGGGGGGGGTGTATTTGATTTCAAAGTGAAATAGTTTTTTTTATATAATATATCTGTACATACGTTATTGTATTTAAAAATAGAGGATGTTATAAACAAAAGTTTGTAAACAATTATAAGTAATGCTCCCTTGTGCTTTTCACTATCGCTTGCATACTTTTATTTATTATATATAATATAAAGGGAGATGATTATCAAGGATTCTGAACTAAAATTTAAAAAACTTACTGTTTTGTATGAATTTAGCTTTGAATTTATAATTATCATTGACATGTACCAAAAGTATATACATACATTTCAAGAATAATATTTATTTATTTTTTATTTTACAAACATTTGTACATCGGATCTAACATAATTTAACTTAGTAACATTTGTATTTTTTACATTTTTCATTTGCTAATTTAATTTTTACATAAGCAGTCGCACACTTCAATATTGTCTTATTCATTAAAAATATAATTACTATGACGCCTTCATCCACTGGAACAAGAGGTTAAGCAGTGATGTAAACTATCTGTTAGTGTCAGTTAGTCTGATCGATGAATATCAATAACATAAAACCTCTTTTGATTTATAGCTCAACTGGAAGATGTAACAAGGCAATAACTCTGATCTAAGATCATTTGTACAGGCGTAAAACAATTACAAATTACAATTACAATTTAAAAACAGAAACCTAGCCTAGGTCGAAAAAAACAACAAACACACGAACTGAAAAGAACGACTCCATGCCTCCTCCATTGTTTTTCACACACATACACAAAGTATATGATTTTGATTATTTATGATACAATAGAAGGGTCTCAAAGGGAAACAACTGAAAGTGAAGAACAAGTTATATAGGTGTTGAAAACCTGTTTCAAAACCCCGAAATTCCAAGAGATCAAATGGTGAACTATTTGGACGTTGGCCCATTTTCAGACATCAAGCTATGTTCTACTTGTATGGTCCAGATGTCCAAAGTGACCACGCTCTTCTCAATCGTAATTGTCCTAAGAGTTGGGTCGTAGGTCGGTATGTTGTTGTGGTCTTAATGCAAGAAATATAATAGATATAGCAATGGCAATGGCAATAAATTAAAAAATGTTTTTAGTATGTTAACATAAAAAAATTGTCTATTTTTTATGTTGCTTTAACTTACAGGACTAAATTAATTAGTGACAATTTGTTACCGACATTAGACGGAAGTCCTGTTGTTCTTTTATTTCCTAGGCCGAGTTATCTTCCTTGTTCCTTTACACTTAATAACTTTTTTTTTTTTTTTTAACTTTGTTCTTGTCCACAGACATTGAAATATCTATACAAGACCATTTGTATTTGCTCTTTTTTTAAAAAATATCCTTTATGTTATTTATTATTATTATAATAATACATACAAACTTTTTGGCGGCCCCTAAGCGCCAGTCATGCTCACATATTCCATTGAGCTCAAATGAAAATCACATTCACTACAGAGACCGTGAGTCTATCAAAACGACATCATTTACTTATAGCATGCTCTGTGACATGAGGTTATTTATTTAGTTCTCTTTGTCATCTTTTAGGTGTTTCTTGTAAAGCTGACGCCTCGGGACATTTATTGAACATCGCAGTTGAATGTTTTTTATTCACCGTTGAGGTGCTTTAATGTCGTCTGTCAAGGTCAAATAAATTCTTTTGTACTTGGACTTAGTGGCCAAAAAATGACTCGACTACCTCATATTCCTATAAGTGGCCCTAGTTATTCTTTGTGTCAGTCTGTTGGACCGTTGGGGCAGCACACACGATCTGTTGACTGACTTTCTCCATTCCTCTCTGACTTATGTTTTGGATAGAATCTCTTTCAATGACAGGCCGACCAATTTTTTATGTCGCTTTCTGTGTCTGCCTCTTCTTCTTTCCCTGGTACAGTTCCCTGAAAGAATGTCTTTGCGAGCCACTAAGACCTTGTAATATAGCCATAGAGTTTGCGTTTTTCAACAGTAATTAGCAGTTCATCGTGAGGTCGTGTCTCTAACCTCTTCCTTCGTGATGCGGTCTTTGTTTATGTGATACCTAGGAGTCTGTAGTCTCTCAATCCCATTGCTAGTATGCTCCTCTGTAGTTCAGCAGTCAGCGTCCAAGATTCGCAAGCATTTTATATTGCGTCCACATTCTGTGTGTTATGCAAATCTAATTCGAGTGAAAGGTTAAAGCCCAGCCCGCATGGACGGCCTCATGACCCCCAGTATTATTTACATCGACACCGGCTTTTAGAATAGTCATAACAAATATTTAGAAAATGAAAACAAGATGGCGTGTCAGGGAAGAATCTCATCCAGTCTAAGTTTCAACGTTGTTTTCTAGGCTCTGTCAATTCTTCTTAGCAGTCAGAACTGGATTTAGGCTTCGTAAGCCCCTACGCTAAATGAGATATGAGAACCCTTGTAATCCACAACTTTTACATTTGCTCTTTCTTTAATAGCAAGGAGGCGCGGTGGCTGAGAGGTGAAACGCTTGGCTTTCGAATCTGAGGCTCCCAGGTTCGAATCCTGGAATTAGGAATTTTTAATTTTTGAAATCTTTAGGGCTTCTCCGAGTCCACCCAGCTCTAATGGGTACCTGACATTAGTTGGAGAAAAATAAAGTCGATTGGTCTTTGTGTTGGCCACATGACATCCTCGTTAACCATAGGTCACAGAAACAGATGACCTTTACATCAACTGCCCTAGAGATAGCAAGGTCTGAAAGGGAACTTTAATTTTACTTACTTGGTGCTTTTAAATACTTTCAACACCACCAATGTTTGCACAATGATTAAACTCAATCCAACCAGAGAATGTCATCCAGCCAGAGAATGTCATCCAACCAGAGAATGTCATCCAACCAGAGAATGTCATCAAACCAGAGAATGTCATCCAACCAGAGAATGTCATCCAACCAGAGAACGTCATCCAACCAGAGAATGTCATCCAACCAGAGAATGCCATCAAACCAGAGAACGTCTTCCAACCAGAGAATGACATCCAACCAAAGAATGTCATCCAGTCAGAGAATGTCATCCAGTCAGAGAGTGTCATCCAACCAGAGAACGTCATCAAACCAGAGAATGTCATCCAACCAGAGAATGTCATCCAACCAGAGAATGTCATCCAACCAGAGAATGCCATCCAACCAGAGAATGTCATCCAACCAGAGAACGTCTTCCAACCAGAGAATGTCATCCAACCAGAGAACGTCATCCAACCAGAGAATGTCATCCAACCAGAGAATGCCATCAAACCAGAGAACGTCTTCCAACCAGAGAATGACATCCAACCAAAGAATGTCATCCAGTCAGAGAATGTCATCCAGTCAGAGAATGTGATCCAACCAGAGAATGTCATCCAACCAGAGAATGTCATCCAACCAGAGAATGTCATCCAACCAGAGAATGTCATCCAACCAGAGAATGTCATCCAACCAGAGAATGTCATCCAACCAGAGAGTGTCATCCAACCAGAGAACGTCATCAAACCAGAGAATGTCATCCAACCAGAGAATGTCATCAAACCAGAGAACGTCATCCAACCAGAGAATGTCATCCAACCAGAGAATGTCATCCAACCAGAGAATGTCATCCAACCAGAGAGTGTCATCCAACCAGAGAACTTCATCAAACCAGAGAATGTCATCCAACCAGAGAATGTCATCAAACTAGAGAACGTCATCCAACCAGAGAATGTCATCAAACCAGAGAATGTCATCCAACCAGAGAATGTCATCCAACCAGAGAGTGTCATCCAACCAGAGAACGTCATCCAACCAGAGAATGTCATCCAACCAGAGAATGTCATCCAACCAGAGAATGTCATCCAACCAGAGAACGTCATCCAACCAGAGAACGTCATCCAACCAGAGAACGTCATCCAACCAGAGAATGTCATCCAACCAGAGAACGTCATCCAACCAGAGTATCTCACCCAACCTAATGATAGGAACAAGCAAAAAAAAAAAAAAACACTTTTTAAAAAAACAAAGCTACCTTTTAATTGTATCAATTAGTTTGGATCAGCCATGTAATTAAATTTGTAATAGATCTAGACTAACAATAATAAATCTGATTAGAAATATTTTTTACCAATTGTTTTGTTTAGAGCAATTTCATGCTTTTAGCGTTCTTAATAAGCTATGATCCTATCACTTGTCTGGACCAGTTGGAAAGAGGTAGGGGAGAAAAAACCGGTATTTGGGTGATCGATTTGTAAATGTATTTTAAAAAAAAGAGGGAACGATCTGAATTTAAAATTGTGGACTAAAGCCTGCTCAGGTTTCTCAAGCTAACGCGGTAAGCATTCTGCTAGAGAAGAGTCTATGAACATGGAAGATTGTATAGTTATCTATTGTTTCTATTTCATGTTTGTGTTCACTAAGCCTCAGACGGCTAATATAAAGGGGACTAATTCAGCTTTTACCACCACTTCAGTGAAGCGCTATTTCTTCCGTTGGAAAGAGGACTAATTCAGCTTATTCTACTATTTCAATCAAGTACTATTTATTTCCCTTCTTTGCGATACCAAATAAAATAATTTATTACAAATAGTTAATTAACTAATTGGTTCTATATTTTTTTAATGTATTCTTGTGTTGTCAGTTAAAAGAAATAATTCTGTAAAATATCAGCTTTCTCAGAGATTGGGTGTAAGGAGGCCCATAGAGAGTAAAATCGGGCCAGACAGACAGAGTAGGTATAAGTTTTGTAAAAAAAAAATATCTTTTTTTTTTAAAATGTTAAAAGATGTTCAGCTGGAGATTCACTATTAGCTAATTATGGTAGAAAAATACTTCTTGAACAGCTTCTAGAGTGATGCTCATATCGATATATAATGGGGACTAAGGACTATTTTTGACTTGGAATGACCCACTTTGTCTGTCATCAGTTTGATCGAGACTAACAAAAAGTTCTGTCCCCTGGACCTCGCGTCTATATACAGCTGACGTTATTTCATTCCCAAATCTCACAAACCAAAATGTTGGCTGTACCAGTTCCCAAATTGCAAGGGGTGGACAACTCTATCAGTCTGTTAACAATCCTATTAGCACATTTGTGTAGAGTGACATGAGACTCTAAAATAACAAACTGCATATATATTGGTATGTGTGTGTATGTAGGTGTGTGTGTCAGAAACATACTCTAAACTATTTATCTAAATTCTATCTATCAGTCAGTCAACCTGTTCGTCTGTCTCTCTCCAGCCTTTAGCTTTCTGATAACTTAAGACTTATTTTATTGGTCCAAACAAATAGAAATTCAGTTGGACTACAAATTGTCGACCTCGTCATTACCATCATAACGATAAAGATAGAGATGCAAATAGAAACAACATAAAGCCCACCCATAACCAGCGGTTGATGAATTAATGTTTCAATGTACTTCTGGAGGATGTCAGGCAACCTTGCAACAACATGACTGAAGGTTGGATAAAGGGGGCTTAAAATATTTCTAATTTAGCCTAAAACGAGAGAAGCCTACAACTTCCTCCAGATCTGATATCATTTTTGGTTTAACGGGTGCAGCTTGTCTTTAAGGATTTATTTTGGAAAGGCATCTTTAATGAAAAAGTTCTCTAAGAGACAGTAGCTGTGTTTGAGGGATATTAGATGTTTGTTTTTTTACATTGATTTTCTCTTCCAATGTTGCAATGGTCGTTCTCCAGCCCTCTCTCCAAACATTGTTTCTCATCACCAGTTGAGAATCATTTGTTAAGGACAGAGCCATTTCTACTTTGTTATAGGAGGAATCTTTGACTTCATCTTGACTTCAACGTGATTTTATTTTGACTTCATCTTAAATGAACTAAGTTGGAAACATTTTGACGACAGCAGCTTAGATTCCAGCTCTTTTAAGGCCAGCAGCTTTGATGCTAGCATTTTTTATGCCAACAGTTTTGACGACAAGTTTTGATGCTAGCAGTTTTGAAGACAGCAGTTTTGATGCCAGCAGTTTTGACGACAGCAGTTTTGATGCTAGCAGTTTTGACAATGGTAGACTTAGGCAACTGTAATTTTGGCGAGTATTAATGGCCGTAGAGATGACTTCGCTATATAAAAAGTATCAAGCCATTTCCAGTTGTTTGAAAAGACACTTTTGCTAGTTTGTGGATAGAACTTTTTCAAGTCAGACAATCACATCCCGCCGTTAAATAGAAACAAGGAAAAGTTGACTTTAAAATACAACACAAGGCTGAGTCCTTTGGAAATCTAGAGCGAGATAAAGAATTTTGTTTTGAATTTCTTTTCCATTGAAGCCAAAAAATTGATTGAATAAGAGTTCGTATTCTCAGCAGATGCTTTTTTTGTTTTCTGTTAGTTAACTGTTAGTTTTCTGTTCGTTCATGTCACACCGTGAGTGAAAGGTATGTGAAATTATTGGCTTTAACACACACAAAAATTAAGAAACCAAGGTTGAGAGATTAATGAAAACATGAGAACCATCGATCTTTTTTTTTAAAGAACTGTACAGAATATTTGAGAACAATTTAGAACCACTCTATTAGAGAATTATACAGAACCACTCTAATTGTGACTAGTTCTGAATCACGAAATGAACCTTAAGGAATATCACCGAATCACTGAGTAGAACTATTCAAGAACAGCACTTACTCACTGACGGGACCATTTCAGAACAACACAAAACAGCGGAATTATATAGAACAATACAGAACCACTGATAGAACCATACAACTTCAGTTTGCCCTCAAAGCATCCCCCCCCCCCTTTTCATGCCACACTGGCCTGAATTTCTTATTCATAGTGATAGGCAATTAGGCCTACACTAATTAAAGAACTAATTGATTGCATCACTTCCATAACAAATTGTCATTACAAATTACTTTTTTTTCTTTACATTATATAAGCTTACACCTGAATGATCAAGTATTTGACATCATTTATTTATATACAAGTATTTGACATCCTTTTATTTATATACAAGTATTTGACATCCTTTTATTGATATACAAGTATTTGACATCCTTTTATTTATATACAAGTATTTGACATCCTTTTATTTATATACAAGAATTTGACATCCTTTTATTTATATACAAGTATTTGACATCCTTTTATTTATATACAAGTATTTGACATCCTTTTATTTATATACAAGTATTTGACATCCTTTTATTTATATACAAGTATTTGACATCCTTTTATTGATATACAAGTATTTGACATCCTTTTATTGATATACAAGTATTTGACATCCTTTTATTTATATACAAGTATTTGACATTAACGTGATTAAACAAGTACTTGACATCATGTACAAATATTTGACATCACTAACCAATACTAGAAAGAGGCGCATTGGCTGACCGGTAAAGCGCTTGGCTTCCGAACCGGGGACGGGGTTTGAGTCCTGGTGAAGACTGAGATTTTTAATTTCGGGATTTTCATGCGCCGCTGAGTCCACCCAGACATTAGTTGGGGAAAAGTAAAGGAGGCGGGTCGTTGGGCTGGCCACATAACACCCTCGTTAACCGTAGGCCACAGAAACAGATGACCTTTAAATCATCTGCCCTTTAGACCACACGGTCTGAAAGGGGAACTTTTTTTTCACAATTATTAGATATCATGTACAAGTATTTGAGATCAAATACAACTGGAAATGATTAGAACCCGTGTTCATGTTGCCATAGAAAATAGATCTACATCTTATTGAGTCTTACATTCCACTACGTCATTAAAATACAAACAAGAACATATAACACCAAAAATATTTATCCAGTAATAAATTGCCCCCAATTTTTTGTATCCCACTGACAATCTTAACTTCTTTTGTGTCTCTTAAGCAGCGATAACAGAATCCGCCCCTGATCTTAAAAAAAATATAACGGTTAGAGTCAGAGGTGGGCGCATTGGTGCTACTATGCAAAGTAAAAAAAACAACAAAAAAACTCAACGCCATCGCTAACGAGCCTGCCGGATACTGTCAATGCATAAAAACAAAATTAATGAATGGGGAGTGTGTTGGGGGGGGGGCGTATAACAAGAATAGGTACTATAAATAACTGTTGGGGGAGGCAGAAATATGGAAGAGGGCGCCATGTTGTAACGTCGGGGGTGGTGGAGCGATTTAATAACTACGTGTAAACAACTTTGGTGTTAAACGCGGAGGAAAAAAAACAACCCAACAACTCTAAAACAAACTAGCCAGGAGGAAATGTATCGCTCGGCAATTTGATGTACATTCCAAGCGTCTCACTCCACGCGCAGTGACAAATCGCTGCTTGATTGGTCGGCCGCGCGTCACGTGGAAACGTCAAACAACGGGTAGGCGTGGCTTATCCCAGCCATTTTTCTACGAGACGAAGCCGCGACCGAGAGCGCATTATTTACTGCCTTAGACAAGCGAAAATTAATGACCAGATAGAAGCATGGCCTGTCTCCCCTCAACACAGGACGAAGATTCGGACTTGTCTTCGTCCCATTTCGACGGCGGAGAGACAGCGGCATACGGCTATGTGTCGGATCCATTCTCGCAGCCGCATCACCTCCAGCATCATCTTCCAGGATACCCAAGGCACCATCAGGACCCCAAAGTCTGTGACTATGAGAGGAGCGTCGGCGATTCTGCGTACGGCGGCGGACATGGGAACTACTGGTATGGCTCTGGCGCTCACGAGCTGCCTTCGTATCACAACAGCTCGCCCGCTTACGGTGACCCGTCTAGGATGCCTGCAGCCTACCACTGCGCAGCAAGAAATTTCGCAGACGAGGCACAACGCACGGAGGACTTCAGCCGCGTGTCGAACGGCAGCGTCTCCCCAGAGTTGTCATCGCACGGTGATGAGCTGCCCAAGAGGTCGGAAGATTCTCATTCGTCATCCTCCTCCCGCGCCGCGTTGTTGAACGGCAGCTGCGAAGGCAGCAGAGCCAACAGTGACAGCATTGACGTCAGCGATGACGATAGCGAAGAAAATGCCAAAGATCTCAGCGATGTAAGCGGAGACAGCAGCGTCAAGAGCCGAGTGCTGTACCCCCACGATGCAAAGGCCCACTACTCTTCTCACCACCAAGGTCTGGAGAGTTATTCTCCCATGAATGACGTTACGGACATATCGTACAGCTCCTCAGTGGTGGACTTGTCTCGGAGCTACGTAAGTACAAACACTTTTAACGGCGCTCAAAAACCAGGGATCGCCGTCCACAAAAGTGCCGCCAACATGTCGTCCGGCCTGGCTAGAAACGATTCTCCTCTGCAGTGTCAGCTGTACGCACAGAACGGGTTGTCCATCAGAGACGCACAGATGCTCGGTGGTCAGCAGATAAGCACCCCCCGAGTCCTTCATGACTTTGAGGAGCAGGAGGGCCTAATGCCCGAAGAGTTGAACCCCGGTGGCCACTACGACGGAGACATGCGCTACCTGCACCATCCACAACAGCAACATTCCCAGCACCCCCACCACCTCAGCGTCCCTGGCTTCGTGGGCGGCCACTTTGAGAACAAGGACTCCATGGGAGCGCTCGCCCACATGTCCCCGCTTCAGTATGACGGGAGCGTCGACGCCACTTATCAGGCGCTGACCTCTGACCCAACGTACAAACAGGCCAACGCAATGGACATTCAGCAGACCCTGGATCAGGGCCGGGCATACATGAAGACGCTTTCGAAGGAGGGAGACTTCAAGAGTGGATTAGCTCATTTAGGTCATCGGTTTAATGGAATGGATGGGGAAAAAACACAAGTGGATGAAGGAAGACCTTTGATTTATCCATGGATGAAAAAATCACAAACTGGTAAAAGTAAGTAATGGCATTAAAATATTTTTTTTATTTAATTCAATAAATATTTGAAAAAAAAAAGTTAAATTAAATTTTATAACGTATCTCGGCTGGACTGATATCTCAAATTTTGGATGTATTGGGTACATTGGAAGATACTTGTCTTTGCTTTGACCTTAATTGCTTTGTTACAATGCTTCCTAATAAATAAACCTCTGTCCATAGTTATAATGAATTAGTCAGATAGAGATGTATGACTTGGGTACTGACAACCATATATAACTAAATAGGCTTGTTGGTACCCAACCACTATGCTCGATCCAAATTACTCTCTCAGTCTTTTAGAGCTTACTTGTTTCGTTCACCATTTTAAGATGACATGAAACTCTACTTTTTAATTTACCTATGTATGCTATATCCACAATAATCCTGTGAATTGTAATCATAGGTGATAAATAGACATTTCTGCGTCAACATTTTTCATTCATTCGTTGATTCAAGTGAGTGTGTTCGTCAAGAAGGGAATAAGATCTAGATTTTCTGTTCACTTTATTTATTACAAACATTCAGGTACTTGATCTATTATAGGTCAGAAATTAAAGTCAGTATAAACAGTGTTACAGTCTCTCTCTCTCTCTCTCTCTCTCTCTCTCTCTCTCTCTCTCTCTCTCTCTCTCTCTCTCTCTCTCTCTCTCTCTCTGAACATAGTTTTTGAATTAAAGATTTTCAACAAATATATCAACCAATGTTTCAACAAATCAGTGGTGTTACAGCCCATGAAGAGCCAAGGCTTGCTTTAACACATGGCTCTAAAATAAATCTCCATCGAGCTTTTTGTCGCCATACCCTGAACCCAAGTTGTTGTAGATCTGCCCCTGCATCCTCGAGTAATCTCTGTCATCCTATTCGTGTTCAGCCTCTGGGCCGCCTTTTGTTTTATTTGCCAGACTATTGTATTCTTTCTTTCTATTCTGTAACAGTTTTTAACACGCATGACTAGATTGACGTATGAAATGTGTAGGACGTAATTGTCTTCTTTTTTTGAATTAACGTCTGTAATAGATAAGATAAGATAAGATGCAAAATGATAATTGAGAGTGTACTTTGAAAAAAAAAAAGAACACATCTTTTAAAACAAAGACCACATCTTGTATAAAAAAGACCGCATTTAAAAAAAGACCGCATCGTTTTCATTGTATGTAAATCTTCCACTTTCTTGTATAAAAAAAATAATATATTGTCAACAGATGTTGTTTTAATGTTGGTCTAAAACTTTCAATTCCGCTCGACTGAACAGAACAAATACAAGTCCTGTGAACACAACCATTTAGAATACTTACATGTGTGTAGTACTTTCTACCTGTACTGTATACTACGTTTGGCTACTGTGTTACGTTCTGTTGACCCTTCTGTTTTTTTTTTAAAATTATTATTTAATTTTAACTAGTTGCAACCAAACTTGCTAAAAATCTGTATTAGCTTAAGTATTTTATGTGGGAAAAAAATATGGAAACATGACTAAATTTTTCCATTTTCCTCCATAATTTGTTAATGGTTTATATGAAACAGTACAGTTTATTTTTGACATGCGTAATGTAATCTATACTTTCTCCTGTATATACTTGTGACCTATATATTTTGTCACAAATTACGAAGACAAAGTCACTGTCTACTGGTGATAGATTAAGGTGTAGAGCCATTCGTATGTCTGTCATATATAAATCTGGGTCACGTGGGACACGATATATAAATATTCAGTATATTATAGTGTCCGTCACTTAAAGACAAACTGTTAAACAACATTCCAGGAGAGTTTTTTTTTTTCATGCGAAAATCAGATTTGCCTTTGAATATAGTATATGACATGAATATCGTGATGCCTGTCTGTGTGTTTACATCATTAGATTACTGAAGGCCCTAGACGAATTGAATTTGGTGGCCCAAAATGAGATAGATAACAAGGTTACAAAGACAGTTTGTGTGGAAACACAAACTAAAAATCATCCTCCAAAGTGCCCCGCTCATGCAGGTAAAAAGGGCAGAGCTATGGCCTGCGGATAACGAGGTCGTCATGTCTCAACTAGAGTTGGGTGCATTATCGAAATTCCAAATCAGAGCATTCACCGGGATTCGAACCCGACACCTCCTATTTGGAAGCCAAGCGCTTAGTTAACCACCAGGCCCCTTTGTCGAGCTTAGTGCAATTATTTTTGTTCGTAATTTAAAACTCGATGTTTAGTACACTGTCGCAAGTTTTTGAGATTGGTACATAGACACATTCTACAATAATGCTAAATTCATACAATGTATACATTTTGTTATCTATCTATCTATCTATCTATCTATCTATCTATCTAAATAGACTAATTAAAAAAGCATCGTATATCACTGGAATAAAGCTACCATCTCTTGAAGAGCTTTTCTATGAAAGATGCCTTTCCAAAACACTCACGATTCTTAAAGATAACCTTCATCCATTAAACCATTATTACATAAGCTCTGAACGAAGTGGTCGTCTCCTTTCCATTAGAACTAAAACAGAAAGATTTAAAAACTCCTTCATCCCACTTTCGGTCAGAGTGTTACAAGATCAGATGTCATCATCGAGAACTTCATAGATGTCTAATTTATAAAGCGCTATTTGTGAGCACGTATATGTTTCGTGTGTGAATGTTGTTCGAATTTGTATCTATAATGTTATTGTTACAGTAGTTTAGGTTGTCAATTGTTCTCAAACTGAATTTCCATTTGATTGGCTCAAAAAAAATTATCTTATCGTATCTTATCTTATCTATTTATCTATCTATCTATCTATCTATCTATCTATCTATCTATCTATCTATCTATCTATCTATCTATCTATCTATCTATCTATCTATCTATCTGTCTGTCTGTCTGTCTGTCTGTCTATTCTTTTCTAGAGTTTTTTGCT
Source organism: Biomphalaria pfeifferi (assembly GCA_030265305.1). Classification (NCBI taxonomy): domain Eukaryota; kingdom Metazoa; phylum Mollusca; class Gastropoda; family Planorbidae; genus Biomphalaria; species Biomphalaria pfeifferi. The sequence goes on from JASAOG010000141.1 coordinate 1,797,270, forward strand.
AATGTTTAAATGTAAAGAAAAAATCAAGAATCCTAATTCCTTGACAAAAAGGCACCCCCTATCCGACCTTGCGATCTAAGGGGCAGATGATGCAAAACTAATCTGTTTCTACGGCTGACGATTAACGAGGGTATCATGTTGCAACAACCAACCACTTTTACTTCTGCAACTTATGCCAAGAACCAAAGCCTGTCCTAACAATTCCGGAGCCCGGGGCATATGGAAGTAGGGGGCCCACTGCGACCGCATAGGTTGCAGTGGCCTTAGTCCGGCCCTGCCAAGAACCCATCCCATTAGAGTTGGGGGAATTCAGGGGATCTCATATGTACTCAATAAAATCAACCTCTCTCACTTTAAAGTTCTGGATACGCCCTTGCAGTACCAAAGAAGACATATTGTATTTGGTCTGTCACTAGACCTTTATGTCATGTATACGCCTAACCACTGCTAACTATGCCGGATCATGGCTAACTATTGCGGCCTGTAGAAAACGAAGAAACAATCGTATGGTACAGTCCACCGACTGCCTGGGAATGTGATCACGTGACCACGTGTTATCTCAATCTCTTAACACCTTCATTCCACCATGACGTCATAGTTCGACTATTCGACGATGCGATTGCTTATGACCCATGACCCTGTGTCTGTGGAATTAAAGGGGGGGGGGGAGGAAGGTCCTCTGTCACCTGTTAATAATTCCCGGGGCAGCTTTCGTCGGTTATCTCTTTCTGAAAACACGGAGTCGTAGCCTGTGTCCAATGTCGTCTGCTCAACCTGGCTGACATCTCACAGTCCGCAATGGATTAAAATAACATTAAAAAAATATGTCCCGGCATATAACATTCCTGAAGAACAGAAATAGTGTGATAAAAAAAATAGTTTTCATTATTAAATATTAGGGCCAACACACATCTCGTGTCTGGGAGAATTACGTGACTATACAGGAATGGTGGGAATTCGGAAAAGTGAATGGAAGATAATTAGGTTTTTACAAGAATGACTCACTTAAAGTATATTTGTTTTTATTTGTTAACCCTTTTTTGACGCCAATGTTTAAATGCTAATAAAAAAATAACAAGGAATCGTTTTCCCCTGTCAACCTTGGAGAATATGTTCTGTCTTTTCAGTCGTCTAATTTCAAATATCATTGATTTATGATAACTATTATAAAGTTGCACACTTTTATAGATTAACATACACGTATTTAACACCATTAGGCACAATGCCCCATACATGGATATATATATATTTCTATATATATATATATATATATATATATATATATTTCTATATATATATATATATATATATATATATATATTTCTATATATATATATATATATATATATATATATATATATTTCTATATATATATATATATATATATATTTCTATATATATATATATATATATATAAACAAGTGTGGGGCCCTATGCAAAACGGAATGCGAGAGCCCAGTCTGGGTAGGGATAAGGATAGTAAGTGAAAATTAATATTTCGTATTAGAACATAAATTTGTTTTTATATTTTATTCATTCTTTACTAAGTACAAAATCGCCAAATAGTTCAATCTATCTTCGTGAATTGTTGACCTTAAGTAATTCCTGATTAGTTTGAGGCCCGAGAAGCCTCTTTCACCAGATGCCACAGTTACAGGTATTGTTAAAAAATATTCTGAAATAAAGTAGTCTGGGAAAGCAGTGTATTTTCATTAGTGAACAGATAACATTTGTATTGAGATTTTGGCGGTATTGGGTAGAATATGCCTTAAAGATGACAATTTGTCTATTTTCCAGGAGACCTTTATGGGTTTTTAGGAGATTTTAATAATTTCAGATTTCCAGGAGCTCCTGGAAAATCAGGAGGCCTCGGAAAACCCGTCATATGTTAATAATTTACACCTAGAATTAGAGTGGGCCAATGAAAGTGTGGGGCCCACTGCGGGCGCATAGGACACAGTGGCCAAAGGCCGACTCTGTATAAAACTGTAACAATCAATAGAACACATTTTACGTATTCTTCAACAAGTGTTCAGTATTTAAATGACTGGCAGTCAGTATTTAGTGATTCCATCAGACGATACAAAATGTAAAAGTTTCTAACATGTAGCGATTCGATGAAAATTAAAGGCAGACGCAAAATAATTTTTAGATTTGAAATGTTTAGACATTCAAGCAAGCAAAATATTAACAAATACTTAAAGATTGAAATTCATTATCCAGGGGCGTTATGGGGGGGGGGGGATATCATCAGAATAGACCTAAATGGTAACCTGCTTAAAATCTAAAATTCATCAAACATCTCAATTTTATTTTACATGGATTTAACAATAACACTGGATAGCTAAGTAATTAGAATACAAGTCTCAAATATGAAACGTTATAGAGCCTCAATATGTCACGTTGTATAGCCTCAATATGTACCGTTGCATAGCCTCAATATGTCACTTTGTATAGTCTCAATAGGTCACGTTGTATAGTCTCAATATGTCACGTTGTATAGTCTCAATATGTCACGTTGTGTAGCCTCAATATGTAACGTTGTATAGCCTCAATATGTAACGTTGTATAGCCCCAATATGTAACGTTGCATAGCCTCAATATGTCACTTTGTATAGTCTCAATAGGTCACGTTGTATAGTCTCAATATGTCACGTTGTATAGTCTCAATATGTCACGTTGTGTAGCCTCAATATGTAACGTTGTATAGCCTCAATATGTAACGTTACATAGCCTCAATATGTGACGTTGTATAGTCTCAATATGTCACGTTCTGTAGCCTCAATATGTAACGTTGCATAGCCTCAATATGCAACGGTGTATAGACTCAATATGTCACGTTGTGTAGCTTCAATATATAACGTTGTATAGCCTCAATATGTTACGTAGTGTAGCCTCAATATATCACGTTGCATAGTCTCAATATGTCACTTTGCATAGCCTTAATATGTAACATTGCATAGCCTCAATATGTCACGTTGTGTAGCATCAATATGTAACGTTGCATAGCCTCAATATGTCACGTTGTGTAGTCTCAATATGTAACGTTGTATAGCCTCAATATGTAATGTTGTGTAGCCTCAATATGTAACGTTGCATAGCCTTAATATGTTACGTTGTATAGTCTCAATATGTCACGTTGCATAGCTTCAATATGTCACGTTGCATAGCCTCAAAATTAAACATTAAAAAAAGTATGTGTTGTATAACTCTGAGTGTTGACGTATGACCTTTGACTTTAGGGCCTTGTCCTTGGTAAAGAACAATACCAACTCTTTCCATCCACTTGCTTATGTTCCTTTATTTGCGATGATGGATTTATAGTTCAGGAAGAGGATGGGTATATATTCAAAAGAATCATGATCCTGAATAATATACAATTTCTCGATAATGTTGACCGCTTGACCGTGCAGTACAGTTTGGATGCCTTGCATTAATTTCTTTGTCTTGTGATTGAGTCTGTAATTGAAATAAATAATGAAAAGAAACAAACAAACCAAAAAGTGATATATATATATTAAGTATTGGGCGAATCTTTATGCGGGCTATTCAATCAAACATTTGAGCCAGCGACAATGAAGTCCCTTGCCGAAGACAGACGCAGATGACGAATAGAAAACTTGAATACTTCACTAGCACCCCCAGGCGGACATTGGCTATGTCTACATTTAGTGTGGCAAAATATGTAGGTCGCAACTGGGTTTGCTTGGTCCTGTGAAAGACTTCACAGATACTTCGTTGTTCTTCCTTTAGTATCTGTTTTTTTTTTCTTCAGTGACACAGAAACTTTTGTTGAACACTCTCGTTTCGGAATGCAGATTTGAATGTTCCAGGCCCTCCTACAGAACGGCAAGGGGCGGGACGGGCTTTAATTCAGGACTATTACAATGATTGTCAGCAGCACTTAATCATAATCTTAATGTTTTTTTTTCTTTAGACACATAATCCTAATCTTAATGTTCTGTTCTTTAGCCACATAGTCCTAATCTTAATGTTCTGTTCTTTAGCCACATAATCCTAATCTTAATGTTCTGTTCTTTAGCTAGATAATCCTAATCTTAATGTTCTGTACTTTAGCCACATAATCCTAATCTTAATGTTCTGTGCTTTAGCCACATAGTCCTAATCTTAATGTTCTGTTCTTTAGCCACATAATCCTAATCTTAATGTTCTGTTCTTTAGCCACATAGTCCTAATCTTAATGTTCTGTTCTTTAGCTACATAATCCTAATCTTAATGTTCTGTGCTTTAGCCACATAGTCCTAATCTTAATGTTCTGTTCTTTAGCCACATAGTCCTAATCTTAATGTTCTGTTCTTTAGCCACATAGTCCTAATCTTAATGTTCTGTTCTTTAGCCGATGACAATGATCTGTTCACAATATTTTAATGTCGTTTTTTTTAATACAAGGACATTTTTTTTTCAATAAAGTCGCTGTAGAATTCTCAGAGTTTAAAAGGATTTTTTTTAATTTGGAAAATATGTAATGTTTAGAGGAATAAAAAGAATAATCTAGACCTAAATTAATGCCCCCTGTAAGTAGACCTAAATTACTGCCCCCGTGTAAGTAGACCTAAATTACTGCCCCCGTGTAAGTAGACCTAAATTACTGCCCCCGTGTAAGTAGACCTAAATGAATGCCCCCGTGTAAGTAGACCTAAATGACTGCCCCCGTGTAAGTAGACCTAAATGAATGCCCCCGTGTAAGTAGACCTAAATCAATGCCAGGTTAAAGGAAGACTTAAACACGCATACAGAGCCTGTCCGTCCTGTACACGCCTCCGGTCAGCTTTGTTTATAACTGACCAGCCTACTGGTCAACTAGCCGGACTGAGGTACGAGCCTGTCACCGCTCTGCGCCAGTCACTGAGTGGACTATCCATCACTAGGCTTAGTTGACCCAGTGGTGCTTGCCATTGGGAATAACTTTGTAGATTTCATACATGATTGTATGTATTATTCACGAGCTTTATCTATTTAAAGACTACTCGGCCATGAGTATTCTTCAACTAGCCAGCTTTTTGCTGCACCCATGAGGTAGGAAAAATGGCAACAAAGTAAAAACGTTGAATATTAAGCTTGCGCCACCTTAATGGCACGCCACGCATCGTCAGGCCCACATTTCAAATTAAATCCTGTAAAAATATGTTATACAATTAGTTTTTGGCTGTTTATTGGACAGTTTCAGGATAAACTAAACAATGTCAAGGACGCTAAATTGTTGCCAACTAAATAACAAAAAATGAGCTATAAGTTTGTTCTCAACAACATGGAAGTTGATCTTTGTATTAAACCTCCTTTATTATCTCTAGTACGTTGGCTAGTTCTTTCAAATAACTTTTGAAGTCATGGAGTGACAGTCCTCCATTTTGAAATAATTTTGTGCTCCAGACTGAAGACCTCAGAAATTTTCATTCTGCAGTGCTAAAAAGTGCCATTAAAATTCTCAAAATCATTAAAAAAAAAACAACATAGCTCATCAAAACTTCCTTTAGTTCTTACACCGGATACACCAAAAAGCTGGCTATTTATAGCTTTTTCGCCCTGTAATAAAATCACTAAAGAATTTAGTCGTATCTTTGAAATACACACGTTACTTCAAAAAAGAAAATGATTACGTCCTATGCGTGTTCCTCTGTCAATCTAGTCATGCATGTTAATCAAGGACACAATTCTGCCAAGTCATTGGTTTCCTGGCTGACTCGGGCAACCCATTCCATGCTATAATAGCATTAGGGAAGAAGGAGCATTTGTACTACGGTATATGTATATAAAAAAACAAATGTGATTGTTTTTTAATCATGAAAATTTTAAAATAAAACATGTGGTGAATGAAAAGATTCTAGTTCAGTAGCATAGGCAGTGTTACAGCACTGTGGGGCATATAGTATCAAATTGTGCTATTGGTACTCAGAGGGTCAGAGTGTCGGACTGTCTCTAGGAGTGCTATATTTCAGGCAATGTTTGGACGCACTAGGGCAGTTTTTATCAAACTTTTTCTTAACGGTAAACAGAAGCATCTTTAGGGGGTGGCGAGTGTGACAACCGCCCCAGACCCCGCGCATTAGGGGGGCCCCGCAATAAAGAGAATCTTTCGTTACTTCCCGCCCATTTTACAAAGATTCGTGGCCAAGATACGACACTCGCCTGGGGCCCTTGGCTCTGCTAGGGCCGTCTCTCTGAAAACTTCGCACCTTCTGAGTATTTAGCGGAACACTTCGCACATTCTGAGTATTTAGCGGAACACTTCGCACATTCTGAGTATTTAGCGGAACACTTGGCTAATTTTTTAGAGAAATTAATTCACGTTGTGGCCTATGGTTAATTATCCCAGTAGCTGGTGGGACACCTATTCAGGCCTGGCGGAACACTGGGGTTCCGCGGAACAGTTTGGGAAACACTTCACTAGAGAAAGACAACGGCTGAATGTAATACAGCACTATAGCACCACAGCACTATAGTACCACATCACTATAGTACATTCAGTTTCAGAGTGGACCTTGGTATTGGCCACAATAACTGACTGTAGCAAATGTAGACATGGGAAAAATGTTTCGACCCAATGACATCTACTAAGCATTATTATTATCATTTTGTAAATCTAGTGGGACCTGTTCTGTTCATTATGTCTACCCTTCGGTTGAAAGACCGCAGCTAGGTCTTGTTTAATACAGTTAATGAGGCTACATGTATGTTGATACAGTGAATGTGGCTAGATGTAAGTTGATGCTGTGAATGTGGCTAGATGTAAGTTGATACTGTGAATGTGGCTAGATGTAAGTTGATACTGTGAATGTGGCTAGATGTAAGTTGATACTGTGAATGTAGCTAGATGTAAGTTGATACAGTGAATGTGGCTAGATGTAGGTTGATATTGTAACTCAATGGTTCTCAGCCTTTTCGATCTGTTTGGGGGGGGGGGGGGGAGGGAGGGGAAGCAACAAATACATTTCAGTCAGGTGTTTTAACGATAATAGCCCGCGGGCCGTAGGCTTGGCATCTCTCTTGGAACATCCGAATTGAATATATGTTGAATTGGAACATTATAGAGAGAGAGTGAAAAAGAGAGAGAGAAAAAGTCGTATGGTAAGGAAATCTCAGAACATTTTACACATTTGCCTTTATTTGTATGCAACTGTCTTTCTCTCTTAAGTTACTCTCTATCTCTTCCTCTTCTAGCTCTGTATCTTTCTCTCTTTTCCTCCAGTGCTTTTTTAAAATTTTGTTTTTAGCTATATATCACCTACTCATTTCTTCCTCCGAAATGCAGCCCTCGTTAAAGTCTCGTGCTTTTCTCATCCCACGAGAGTTCCTCCATCTCCGTTCCTGTCCTCGGTCTATCTGCTTGCATGCTTGCCATGTTTCAACACAGACATAAAACGCTCCTGCGCCATGTACACACGTCCCTTCCCCCAAGGCACCCCATGTCCTACCCCCCCCCCCTTCGTAACTAAGTTAAGGAAGATCAGAGGCATGCTGCGTGTCGCGAGCAATTACTACACCGGACTCTCGGTTTTTTTCTCATCTTACATAACACAGATGACTAGAAAACCTTCCCCCCCCTCTCTCTCTCCTTTTTTTTTCTCTCTCTCTTTCTTTCTTTCTCTCTCTCTTTCTATCTCTTTCTCTGTCTATCTCTTTCTCTTTCTCTATCTCTCTCTCTTTTTCTCTCATTATGTACGTAACTTGATGTGTCTTTCTCTTGTTTCTCTCTATCCCTCTCTTTTGCAATCTGACACTCTCTATTAAATGTTGTTCTTTATATCTTGCTATCTCTCTCTCTCTCTTCCTCTCTCTTTCTGTTCCTGTTTGATTCTCTCTTTCCTTTTTCACGTTTCTTTCTCTTAGTTCTTTCTTCTTGTCTCTTTTTGTTTCGAAATACAAAAAAACAAAAGAAAACAAAAGTGAACAAAAGTGAACAAAAGTGAACAAAAGTGAACAAATATCGCTAGACTCTAGATAGATTGAAGTGTTGCAGGCCCATCTATATAACTACTAGGCTCTACAATGTATTATACTTTGCACGATACTATTTCAAGTTCTTAACAACTAGATCAATTTTTTTTTAGCGGCCCCCGAAAGGGGAAAAGACACTATTAGTTTTGTATGGAATGTCTGTCCGTCCGTCCCGTTTAGATCTCGTAAACTAGAAAAGATAGTAAAAATCCGACAACATAATATTTTAGACCATTCTAAGTTCTGATGCAACGGCTACTTTTTTTCTTTTCTGAAAGCGAAAAAATCTAATTTTTTAAATCACTTATGCAAGCAGTTTTTTTTTCATAAAATACACCACTTTTACAACTATTCACTATTAATAGTAACAAACACTCGAGTCTCTTTAGGAGGGGAGGTAGATAGTTATATACAATATTTGTAACATATTTATGCTAATGGTGTAAGATATTTTGTCAAAAATTTTTTTTTAAAATGTATTGCCGATTTGAGTTTGCGTCTCCACACAACTGTCTTTGTAACCTTGTTTTTTAATAGCTTCAACGATTTGTATTTAAAAATAACATTCAACAAATATCAAGTTAAAAGATTTGATATAATAACGACACTTAACGCTTTTTTATTAAAAAAAAAACAACACGCGGAGGTCGTTTATGTCTGATAAGACAAAATATGTGGGTCACAGTTAAGCAGACTTTAAGAGGAAGACAATGTTCCATGTTGGCAGACGACTTTCTTTCAGCAATCAAACAAATGTGGACAATGACGACTTCCTGGCCTGTACCGATGTACAACATCATCCTTAGTTTACATGCAGCATTCACTGTTCCACATTCTGATGCTCTTAAAGGCTAATTACAGTGAAAGATTATTGGGTTTTCAAGCTTTGAATAATGAAACATTTCTTCTCAAAAAATATTTTCGGACGGTGTTACGACGAGATTCCTGCCACCGTAATTCATGGATTCGCGAGTTCAGTCATCCTTGCAGGAAAAGCCAAACAATTTAAACGTCGTGTGGCCTGTAGAGACCTTTCCCATGTGTCTGCTCACAAAAAGATGATCACAATGTTTTCGTCAGTACGGAGATTATCGTACTACGTTAAAGAGCTACGTTACCTGATAAAATCATGAAGTAGATTTAGTGTTTAGATTTGTTGTCTACGCAGCCAAATATTCAGAAGTTGGTTACTAGTAAACTTCCAAAAGCCTATAATTCTAGGTAGCCTACTAGATCGAGATCACTACTTTCTAATAAATGCTTTCTGCGCTAATTTCTTATCTTTTCGTTTCATTTTGGGCATTTGGCCCGGACACGAGTGTCCAGTCTACAGACGAGGTCAGGTTGGGAATCACAGTAATAATAAGTAATGATAGCACATTTTCCCCCCTTTATTCAGTATTTTTGTAGTTATATCATATCTTCATACATAATACAAAGGAAGACAAAATCAAAGCGATATAGACTTCTGAGGTCGCAGTCGTCAACATTGAATGACCCTCTCAACTTGCTTTCCCAGAGCTAATACTTTTGATGTGTTTTCTTTTTTCTTTTTTTTTTTCAAAGACTAATGAAACATTTTTTTGTACATAAACCTAATGTAAACATTCGTATAAGTTATATTCAACTCATATTTCGAGACCCCGGTGAAAAAAAGATCTACTGAGTAATCTCATAATAAGCTCTTAATCTCCCATTTTTTTCCCGCGAAACCGCAAGTGGTCAAGATTTAGAGATGTATACGGTAGAACGTTAAATATGCGGGACTGTCTTTTTGTTTTGTTTTGCTTTACAGTACGCCCACAGCGTCACCATTCGTCATAGAAGGCCTCAACTCTGACCTGCGACGTCGCAACCTGTAGGCAATGGATACCATTAATTTCGTAGCCACGTTGTACAGACCTGTGACGTGGCAACGAGTTCCTAGGCTCGACCGCCCACAGGTTGTGACGTATCGTGCTAGTGTTCATGGCTTCTATGACGATCGGTCTCCATCTAAGTGGTCTTGCGGTTCACAACGTTTTGGCGTCGTGGTGTTTTTTTTTTTGTCGCCGAATGTTTTAAACACATTATTCATGTAAATTTTAGCTACCTTTTATAAAGAATGATGCATATCTCATTTTTGCATGTTTGGGTTTATTGGTATGCTTGTATGATTAGTCGATCCGCCTGCCTACAAAAATCAGTGTCTAACAAGCAGTGGTGCTCTCAACCGTTTCTATATGTATCTGAGACATGGTTATTATACTAAGAGTCTAAGGTGTATCCATAAGGTGCGTTGGTCCGACCACATACCAGACACAGAAATCTTAAAGCTACACAACATGTACAGTATCATTGCGACAGTAAAAAGGTCCCAACTTCGATGGGCGGGACATTTAGTCCGCATGGCACATGCCAGACAATCGCCTTCCCAAACGACTTCTGTATGGGGAGTTGTGTGCAGGAAAGCGCTCACTGGGAGGCCAATGCAAGCGCTAAAAAGACACTTTAAGAGCTCCTTTAAGGAATGCGATATCGACATTCACGGCTAGGAAGCACTAGCCCTTGATCGCTCATCAAGGCGTGAAGTCTCGGAGTCTCAAGATTTGAAGGAAGAATAGTGGTCAGGGCAAAAGAGCGCCGAACCAACAAAAAGCTGAGAGAAGAAGCAGGCCTATCTGCAACTGACCTAACCCAACCCATACCACGTATGCGGCCGGCTTTTTAAAGCGAGGATTGGACTTTACATTCATCTTCAAGTTCATAGGAAATGAGAAATATGCTCATATTCAACCACATACTGTGACATTACCGCACTATAAACAGCGATATCCTTGCTAACGCCGATATGGACAGAATAGAGGGACTCCTTATGATCCGACAGTTGCACTGGGTAGGGCACGTATTCCGTATGGGGAACAAAAGTATGTCAAAAGCAGTTTTTTTTCTTGAGCTGAAAGATGGTCGACGTAACAGAGGTGCCCCACGGAAACGTATTAAGGACCAGCTTAAGCGCAAACTTGCTTTAACTGACATAGAAGAGAGCACCTGGTGGCACGCGGCTTCAAAACGAGACAGCTGGAGGTCACTTACAATGTCCGCGAGATACACATTTGAGACCAAAAGACAATCCGCTGCCGAGGACAAATGTCGACGGTGAAAAGAACATCTAACTCGACCACCTGCGGACACTGGTTATGCCTGCGCTGGATTTGGCAACATGTGTATGCCTAATTAATCTTCAGACTCAAAGACAAGCCTTATTAGTATTATTGTATGGGTTTTAAAAATTGTCCAATAAACCATAGCCAAAACGACGTCGCAGAAACAGCGTCGCCTAAACCGCGTCGCCAAAATGCCCTGCTGATGTGCAGCGAAAGCTGAGCGATTATTTAATAGTAGGCTACCAAAAGATGAGAGATTATTTAATAGTAGGCTACTAGAAGCTCAGTGATTATTTAATAGTAGGCTACTAGAAGCTCAGCGATTATTTAATAGTAGGCTACCAGAAACTCAGCGATTATTTAATAGTAGGCTACCAGAAGCTCAGCGATTATTTAATAGTAGGCTACCTAAAGATGAGAGATTAATAGTAGGCTACCAGAAGATGAGAGATTATTTAATAGTAGGCTACCAGAAGCTGAGCGATTATTTAATAGTAGGCTACCAGAAGCTGAGCGATTATTTAATAGTAGGCTACCAAAAGCTGAGCGATTATTTAATAGTAGGCTACTAGAAGCTCAGCGATTATTTAATAGTAGGCTACCAGAAGCTCAGCGATTATTTAATAGTAGGCTACCAGAAGCTCAGCGATTATTTAATAGTAGGCTACCAGAAGCTCAGCGATTATTTAATAGTAGGCTACCTAAAGATGAGAGATTAATAGTAGGCTACCAGAAGATGAGAGATTATTTAATAGTAGACTACCAGAAGCTGAGCGATTATTTAATAGTAGGCTACCAGAAGCTGAGCGATTATTTAATAGTAGGCTACCAAAAGCTGAGCGATTATTTAATGATGGGGTACCACATATAAAGCTTTGCTCCCCAGTGTATTTTACTTGAATTTTATATTTACATACTACGCCATACCCGCATAGGAATTTTTGTTCATATTGTTTGGTGAAATAGACCGATTATAAAATTCCGCTTTCGGTTATCAGGACGATCGATTAACCGGACAGACCACCGTTTGCAATAATTCGGATAATCGAGGTTCTACTTTATAGCAGATGAATTGAATACACACTTTCCTTATCAATGGCATGTCACTTTTGATATTGCTCTCTTTTAACTGAATCTAATTCTAGCCTGTCTCTGGTTGACCCCCGAGTTCACCAGGCAAAGCTGAAAATGATGTTTGTTCGCTTACCTGTCTCTAAGTGCCAAGTCAGGTGGGGGGTCAGAGGTTAAGCCCGGGTTAGATCCTGACAGATGTGACATGGGAGATGTGTTTTACTGGAGTGTCTGCAGCGTGACACAGAAGCAGCAGTTAGTAAACACGTAGTCTCCCCTCATTGTTTTTAAAGTGAGCCATTAGCCAATACTAGCCTTTAACGTCTTTCCCACCGGTGACGCCCGGTGTTGTGATCTAGAAAATCACTCATTGTAATAAAGAAAAAAAAAAGAAAAGAAAAAAAAATCCTTTGAAAAAAACAACAAAGCTTATCTAAAGGGGAAGAACTCCGCCCTTAAAACTATATCTATCAATAATGTACAAGTTATTTCTCCTATTCCATAATTAATTACCAAAAATCATTTAACTAATTGTTTTGTTTTTTATTTATCCATGTTTTTCTTTAAATTTAATGTTTCTGCGTTTTAATATTTTTGACCAATTTCCTGACATTGATTCAAATTATTCAAAATTTGTTAATATATCTTCATGAAACTTGGCAAATATCAAGAATTATATATTTTAAGCACACCCTTAAGCTTTTCTTCTAATTGGACGTTGATATCCACAGTTATAGGCATTTATAAAATGTTTTTGCTTAAAAAATACACATAAATAATAAAATATTTTCAAAGGCAAATACACTTCGGAATATAATAATTTTAGTAGGGCATGTTGATATATGTTTGTTAATCGCGTAGTATATAAAAATGATGGAACTTATTAGAAGAACGATATTCAGATATAGAGTCATAGAGTCATTATATTTAAACTGAAAATGGTTTACATCAGCCTTCAACAGTAAAGTAAGTAAAGGATATTTTTCAGCTGGTATTGCGAGGGTCAAAGGTGGGTTTCTAAGAAAAATAAACTTTAATTAGCCCAGTGGATGTTCCCAGTCTGCTTCTGACAAACACCCTTTTAAAACACACAATCAATTAATTATTGACAATGTGATTTGTCATATAACAAGGTTAAAGATAGATAGGAATTATCGATTAGTAGTACTTTTTAAAATTTTTTTTTAAAGGAAACCTCAGAATTAGCGCTATTCAATTTTAGCTTGGAGCTTGGTCATCATAGGAATCCTTGGGCCTCTTTTCTTGCCCTCCAGTCTCTTTAGTTGGTTTTTATTTTATTTAATTTTTATTTGTAAGTTCTTACAATTCACAAATATTGAATCATAAAGATTTATAGAGAGAATTTGAAACATGTTTTGTTGGAGGCTGAATGTCCATGCATCGCATAGAACAAAATTTTGTAACGTATGGTTAATAACAACAAAATTAACGTAATAAAAATGGTGAAAAGATATTGCTTTATGTAGTCACATTGCATATCTTAATTTTATTACGAATGTAAAAATCGTGTTTTGTATGTGTAGGAATTCGCTGCCGGCAGCTGACAGATGCAGAAGGCGAATAGAAAATCTTAACCGACCACCGGCGGACAATGGTAATGCTTGCAATGGATGTGGCGAAATATGTAGGTCACAGCTCAGAAGTACTGCATGCATCATTATCTTCGGATGTGTAGAAAAGTTTTATTGTCCCTCTGTTCATGAGCCGTATACCTTTTAATTCTAAAGAACAATAGTTATTTTGTGTCCAATAGATTTGGGTTTCAAGTATGCTGTGCAATTGGTGTTATGTCCAAAAACAGTTTGTCTAAAAAAAAAAACCTAAATGAATCAATGTTAAAAAAAAAATAATTGAAGCAATTATTAATTTAAATGAAATGATTTATTTTATTTATAGTACCTCCGACTAAAAATAAAATACTGATGAAAGTCATACTGTGAGATTCTTATCTTATCTTCTTATCTTATAAAATACAGACGTTACTTCAAAAAAGAAGATGATTACGTCCTACGCGTCATGCATTTAGTCATGCGTATTAACTAATGACCTAAATTCCGCAAAGTCACTGGTTTTCCTGGCTAGCTCAGGCAACCCATTCCATGTTCTAATATCACTAGAGATGAATGAGCATTTGTACAAATTTGTCCTAGCATATGGAACGAGAAATGTGCCTTTATCTTTGTGTCTTTCTGAGTATTTTATTAGATTTTGTTTGTGTATTTGAAGATTATGGTTCAACATTTTATGTATAATTGCTACTTTATTTTTGAGTCTTCTCTCCTGAAGGCTTTCTAAATTTAGTGATTTTACTAATGGTGTTTCTCTAGTCAAATGTTAATATTCGTTTGTTATGAATCTCACTGCTCTATTTTGTGTCTGTTCCAGTTTCTTAATGTTTTCTTGAGTTGAGGGGTCTGAAACAAAGGATGCATATTATATTATTGGCATAACCAAGGTTAAATAACATTTTAGCTTTATGTTCTTATTTGATTTATAGAATTTTTTTTTAATAAACCCTAAGGCTTTGTTATATATTTTTTTTATAGTTTCATCAATATGGGGATTCCATAACAATTTTTCATTTATTTTAACACCTAGGTATTTTAGTCTAGGTGTAACTGGTTTACACTCCTCGTCGTTAATGTATGGAGCTATGGGGAGTATGTCAATGTCTTGGTCGCAGGTAGGATTCTGACATTTCAAGTTTTTACAACTATTTGACAGTGTGTCGGATGTTCAAACAGAATTAAAAGATATGACGTCCTAATGAAAGCCTCACACCTTAGGCCGGAGGATTGCGGCGAGTAGGGGGTTGAACCATAAAGACAGATTTCAGCGCCTACGCTACAGCCAGGCTATCCATAGTTCGCAATATGTGTTCATGGAATAGTCAAAATTATTCAAACTTTTTTTTCCGTGAGGGGGGGGGGGGGTGAGGGTAGAATGTATACTAAATGTAGATTCCTCCATTTCCTACTTTGTCTAGGCCCTAGGCAGTGTATAAAACCACTATAACTGCTGTAGGCAAAGTATCGATTTAAATTTTAAAGTGTTTTGTTAATAATATAAGTTTCAGTGCAATTCTTTTTTTTTTCATCTGGAATACTTACACAGATTTTATTATTGACAGGCAATAGAAAAGATAATACTTAAAAAAGACAAAGCTTATCTAAGGGAAAGAACCGCTAACTACTGTTATTTATAAGAAAGTTGCAGGGTTAGCTCCTTTTCATCTATATAAAACAAAATTAATTAATTAGTACTAGGCAGTAAAGTAAAGTTTCACTTTCAGGCCTTGCGATCCATAGGGCAGATGATGTAAATGTCAACTGTTTCTGTGGCCCACGGTTAACGAGGGTGTCAGCACAACGTCCAACAGCCTTTGCTTTTCCTTAGCTAATGACATGTATCCATTAGAGCTGGGTGGACTCAGAGGTGCTCAAAAATACCGAAATTAAAATTCCCAGTCTTCACCAGGATTCAAACCCAGGATCCCGGTTCGTAAGGCAACACTTTACCGCTCAGCCACCGCGCATCCAATTAGTACTACAGGATTAAATAATTGTTTGTTTTTTTATTTTATTTGTGTATTGTCGATTATGAATAATTAAGCAAAATTTCAACGTGATCCGAGAATGGGAATTGGGAGAAACAACGAGTCGAACGTAATAAGGGGAATAAATCCATATATATTTCCACTTTTTTCATTCCTCTTATCTTGATGTGAAACAAAATAATTAATCACCAACAACTAATTAACTGATTGTTTAAAAAATGATTGTTTTTATTGATTGATGTTTTGTCAGGTTCAATTAATAATTTTGCAAAGTTTTCAACTCTTTATCAAACTCACGCAGACAGACAGAGCTGATATAAGCTTTGTAAAAATAAAAGAGCTTGTACCCATATATACACTAACACTACTCTTGAAATTAAACTTTAAGATCAACTCTGCGCACTAATACCATGCTATTATCCCAACATTCACAGGTACTGCATGCGTGACAGACTCGAAGAGAAACCGTACAGCGTACACCAGACAACAGATCCTGGAGCTGGAAAAAGAGTTCCACTTCAACAGGTGAGATCTTTAACAAATTCAATGTGTGGGTTTACTGAAGATAAAAGAAAAATTATGGTCAGTATTAACTTATGTGTGCGTAAGCGTATGTGTGTGGGTGTACGAATGTGTGTGTGAGTGTGTATGCTTTACTGTGTGAGTGAGCCTATGATTGTGTGTATATGAGAATGAGTGTGTGATTGTTTTATACATGTGCATGCCAGTATGTATTAGTGTGAGTGTGTGATTATCTGAGCATGTATGAATATGGCTGAGAGTATTTATATGTGTAAATTCGTTTCTGTATTTCTATTTATGTAGTATAATCGTAAAAAGAAAAGATTTAAAATGCGTTTAAATAACGTCTATAAGAAACCTAGTGCTTTAGTGTACAGATTTAGCAGCTCGCTCGAGACTATTAGTAAGTTATATTTCTTTCGGCGATCAACCAGGATTCAGTAACCAGTCCTGTGTAAAGATTGTAGCCAACATCTTCGAAAGTAACCCTACAATAACTATTATAGATTGTAGATTGGGTCCCTTTTAACTTTGAAGAAAAAAGAAACAGCAAGTTGATCCTGATTCATTAATTTTCTTTAAATAGAAAGATGATCATCTGTATATATAATTCTCTAAATCGCCCAACCATGTGGGACACGCACGCACGCCGGCTCTCTCGCCGTTGATGAAAAAGTCATGGAAAGATAACTCTTTTATTTCTGCAAGTCGGACTAAAGTTACCCCACGCAACTTTCGCGGCGAGAGAGATCGCGGCTCAGAGAAAAAGAGAGGGGGGGGGGGGGGAAACAACCAATCTTTTCTCTTCTCTACGTCGCCCAACCACCTATCCCCATTTGGCCAATTGTGACTTTCGGGAAGTGTTCACCCTTCACTAAATAGCGGCGTATGCTACGCCGCGCAGGCCTCGTTTTACTTCATTTGAACACCAGCTCTCACCAAAAATAAATGCGGCTCTCGAGTCGTAATATTGGGCCCCCTTTTGCAATCAGCACATGGTTTCACAAAGTCCTCTGTTGTACTGAATTTTCTACCTCGATTTTGAATCGCTATTCTTTTTTTAGAGTCCTTCATTGCATCTGTTTTCAAGCCACGTAAATTTCTTCTTTAATATCCAAACACGTTGACAATGTGCAATGTATTTTGATTCCATCTTTGCCTCCTGTAGATATCTGACCAGACGGAGACGGATAGAGATCGCACATTCCTTGACATTATCAGAACGTCAGATTAAAATTTGGTTCCAGAACCGGCGGATGAAGTGGAAGAAGGAACATAAGCAGCCCAACACGAAGTCACGTCTGCTGGAAGGGTCAGTATCCTGAACATTCACTTCAAAATAGATTCATTGTTAGTCCCATCTATCTGCTAAGTATTGATTTTAATATCAGGGTTACATTCTGTAATCCAGGGTTTCCCAAACTGTGTTCCGCGGAACCCTAGTGTTCTGCTAGGCCTGACTAGGTGCTCCACAAACTACTGGAATAATTAACTCGTAGGGCACCACGTGAATTAACTTCTCTAAAAAAAAGATAAGCAAAGTGTTAAGCTAAATAATTAGAATGTGCGAAGTTTTCCGTTATTGGAAAAAAGTTTGAGAATCATTGGTGTAAAAAAAAAAATTTGTAAAAAAGAGAAAGCAAGGAAGAAATGTTGGGGACCATAGATAAATAAGAAATAAGGAAAACAACAACAACAACAACAACAAAATAAGATTTTTAGAGATTTTGAAGTAAATTAAAATTAAAATAAATAAATTCAGACGTTTTGTTGAAAGGTCACTGTTACCAACTGAGTAATAAATATTGCTAAGTACTACAGGCGTAAGAGTTAACAAGCTGAAAGTAAACAAGCAATTAAAAATCTTTTAAAAAAACAAAGCTTACCCAAGGGAAAGAACCGCTAATTATTGCATTTATGTGAAAGTTACAAGGTTTATCTCCCTTTATGCCATATTAAAAAAATATTTAATTAATCAGTAAAAAATGATTAATTAATCGGTTAATTTTTGGAATTGACTCGTGTATTGTCAATGACTATGAATAATTATGCAAAATTTCAACGTGATCCGAGAAAAGGAAGTGGGAGAAAAAATCGTGTCAAAACGTTAAAAAGGGGATTAAATCCATATATACATCCACTTTTCTCAATAACTATCAAGTATTCCCCTTATTTTGATATTAAACAAAATTATTAATCACCAACAATTAATTAATTGATTTGTTAAGAATTTTGTTTGGTTTTTTAGTGACTCATGTCTTGTCAGGTTCAATGAATAATTGTGCAAAGTTTTAACTTGATCCAAGAATAGGAGATGGTAGAAAAAAACATGTTCACAATTTTTTGACAGACGGACAGACAGGCAGACAGACACATAGTGACTTTAAGTAGACTATGTAAAAATTTGATTTTATTTACTTCGCCTAAAATTGCACACACAAAAATTGCCTAGTATAATTCCATTAACCATTCATAGATGCATTTTGCATTCTAAGAACAATCTAATAAATGTGTATGAAGTGAACATGACTACATTTTGATCCTCGATTTATAGCCGAAATGACTGCAACCCGCTTCAATGTCTTCCTCGCTTAAAATATTTATTGTATAGAATCAAAATAATTCAGAATCAAGTGACATAATCGTTTCTAGTGAACAAAAAAGATCTATATTAACACTTAAATTTAAATTTATTTTCTTGGCTTGCTTTGTTACAAAATCTGGCTAGTTTTAAGTATTGGCGAAATGTCATTGTTTTCGTTGGCAGCATCTTCGTAGCAGAAGGAGCGCATCTGAAAGTCTAAACTTAACCCTAATTAGCTATTCAAAAACATAGTTATAATAATTTTTTCATATTTTATATTTGTACAAATGTATACCTTATTAATTACAGTGATGTAATCTGACACAAATCTCTGTCTTTACTTTTTAATGGTGTTAATCCCTTTCATTCATTGACAGATACAATGATTGGATCACGCCAACTGATACATGACATGCCAACTCTGATTAGACTCGTTCGTTATTATCATTGCCAAAGAACATCCTGCCAACATACCTGATTTTTATTTGTCATGCCCGATTAATTTATGTGGCGATATTTGAAATTTTCGTATTCTGATGCCAACTCTGCACTTTACTATGATTGTTTGATATCTATACTCTGCAGACCACAATGTTATTGTGTTCTTTAGTTACCTGACAATTTGGTTAGAGATTAATGATGAGAGGATCCTAACAAAGCAAGCATGGAAAAAAAAACCTATGAAGCTTCTACAAGGAGTATCGTATAGGTCTCAATTAGTTTCCGTGACAGTCTGCTGAAAAAAGGTCACGGTACAAGCCAATGTCAGACGTGATCTTCCTGTAGAATGTCCTTTTTATTTGTTCGTATTTGTTTATATTAATGGTATAAATATTAGTTTTATACCCAAATATTTAGATTGATATTAAGTTTGTGATGTTTTATTGCCTTTTTTTGTGACTTGAAGCAATTCCTAGGCAGGATGGACACCACGGTCAATCGGTGGACAGAGCACTATAGTTGTATCTGAAACGTCTCTTGCTGAAATCCCACAGGAAACAGTGAAATATGTACGAAGTGTGGCTGATAAGTCACAACCACCTAATAAGGGGGCTCGAGTTCAAATTCCAAGTCGAGCAGAGTTGTGTTTGCCAGGCACCTAAATACAGCATATCTCTGTTTAAAAAGGCAACAAATCAGACTGCTCCAATTACCGTGGCATTACCATACCGTCAGTAGCGGGAATGTTCTTGTCAGAATACTCTTCAACATGTTTTATGAATCAATATAAATTCAAATATGTAAAAAAATATAACTTTAAAAAAAGCTCTTTTTCATGCCTTTCATTCAGTTGATTTGAATTTGTGTTCAGAAGTTATGTTTTAGTGTGTGATGTCTTAAATATTTATTCCTTTTAAAAAATCCGTGTTTTTAT